>VZTD01005549.1:1405336-2005936 GCA_013397725.1 Rhagologus leucostigma
GACGGGAGCTGCACTGCCGGCCTGGCCGCGGGGCTCCGCTGGGGCTGGGGGGGGGCAGAGTCCGGCAGAGTCCGGCGGAGCTCCCCGGGTCCTGGGCGGCTGCCGGGCACGGCCCCACTCCGGGGGGGAGGAGGCGCGTGTTAGCGCCATGCTAGTGCGCAGGCCTTTCCCATATATATGTATATATATGTGTGTGTGTATGTGTATATGTGTATATATATATGTGTGTATCTATATATACACACATATATATGCCTTTTCCCTGTATATATTTCTCGAGGGCAGGAGGTATGGAGTCTTGGGACGAGGGCAGCCCTTGTGCTCTTCAGCGGCGCTTTCTCAGGGGAAAAGCTGTGTGTAGGAGGGTGGCTGTGGAGTGGAGGGTAATGGAGCAGTTGATGTAAACACATAGTAATAAAGGGATAGGACTTGGGAATGAACGTATACCTCAACTGCTCCCTGTCCAAGGGAGTCTTGACCCACTCTTTCCCTGGGCTAGCTCCGGCTCCTGCTTCTGCTTTTTGCTGGAGCACCTACCCCGTCAATGTTCTGGTGGTAAATGTCTCAGGCTGACGCTTCAGGGCGGTCCATGGTGTGAAATCAGTGCTGGGATGAGTGAATAGAGCTGCTGTGTTCCACTGAAACAGCTGTGCTTCATTTTGGTATGTTTAGCCTTGGGGCTATATATAAAAAGTTATGTTATTGTACAATACTATTAATAGTATGTAATTTTAGTAGATCTAGTAAGCTTTCCTAGATCTTCCTCTGCTAGCATGCTGGTGAATGTCTGTACTTCAGAAGGAAGTCTCAAATGTAGATAGATCTGGTTTACAGAGCTAGCCTGACAAAGCTGCTTAAACAATTAACTAGGAAGGAAAATACCAAGGATGAATACGGGCAGTAACCTAATGTCATGGTGGCTCACCTGTTGTTAAAAAAGCCAAAGTGAAAGTACCTCTATCAGAGCTGCTGCACGTTGTGACAGGTTGCTGTTATGGGTTGTTTGCTCCCCTCTTGCGTTTTTCTGTCAGCTTTTGTAATTTGCCCAGGATTTTCAGATGTACAATAATCCAGAAATCCCAGCTAAGCAGTCACAGTACATGTTGACTCTGTTGCATGCAAGATGAAACTTGTGCTCAGAGCCGGTTGGGTCGGTGGAATTACATCACCCAAGCAGTCTGTGTGTGTGTGGGGAGCAGACTCGTATCCTTAATGTGCTGAGTTTCTGTTGCTTTTTGGTCTTCTGATATGGTTTGGTCTATAAAGATCTAAAGAGTCTTCTCTTAGACAGGGGAAGTTCCCTGTACTACCAAATCTGGCTAATACCTGCTTCAGCCGGCAGTGGGGTTATTCAGAGCGCCTTCTTTCTCAGGTTGTTTATAGGTTTGGATGTTCGTACTGACCCTGGCATCCCCTTATACCCAGAGAAGCATTTGATTTTCATTTTCTCAAAGCCACTATTAGTGCACATCTTGGTCATGCTGTGACACAGTCATAAAAGTATCGTTTTTATACCTGGACCTCACAACTTCTTGAAGGAAAGTGTATCACTTTGTGTAGGCAGCTGCTACTGTCTCAGCTGCTGAGTGTGCAATATATTGATTATTGGAAGATGAAGAATATGGATTTCTGTGGCATTGAGAAAACTGCAAGTCCAATGAAAACCAGAGTCCTTTCAGTCTGGTTCATACCTCATACTGGTTCATATTGTCTTCATACTGCTGCATGAATTGCTTCAGTTCTCTAAATGCTTGCAGATCAAGACAAGGAACACATGAAGTCAACTGAAACTAAGGAAAGGCATGAATGAAAAGAAAGGGATGTGTGAAAATCTATCACTGCTGGTCTTGATACCTAGTTACAATCATGAGCATGGTGTCAGGCCAAAAGTTTAAAATTTTGTTTGTTTCTTGGACACGTATGCATTGGGGAAGGTGAACTACATCAGTACTTTTTAGGAAGATGGCTAGCTGGGTGGTTGTACTTCAGGGGGTGGCAATTGGTGATCTCTGTTAAAAGTAACTGAATATTTGACTTTTTGTTATGTTTCACAGACCTCTCTTGAGGGTATATATCAAGCAAATGGCAGTTGCTGTCTTCTGTTTTTCAGTGGAGAGATTTTTCTTTTACCTTTGTTATGTTTTGTTGATGAGTATTAAGACAGCAGAGGAGAGCATTCCAATTATAGTTGCTTGTAAGGTTCATTTCCTTTCAGAAATTGATGTAGAAATACGTATCTCAAAAATAATGAGCTCTTTCTTTGTGAAGGCAGAGTCATCATCATTATCAAAATGTCACTGCTGTGAAGATCAGGAGGGATTTTAAGGATGTGGTAATTTTGGTATTACTTTTTTTTTTCTTCTTTCCTGACTGACACAGTCTTAATTAGCTATGATTAGCTATGTTGTGGACTGGATGTTGGTTGTACAGCCCCAAAATACTTATTCAACAAATGCAAGAGAAAAAGGAAATAAAAGCTGCACCTGCTGTGTTTATCTTGGAGAAAAGCTGCTCTTGTGTTTAGAAGAAAAACCTAGAACCTAGGAAGCCCTTGTTCTGGGTCTCAGTTGCCTCTCTCTAACATTGGAAAGTAGTTACACTACTTGGAAACTACACTACTTGATCACTTAAAGATTGCAATGCACATCTGGGTACCATGGCCAAAGCGTGCACAAACACTCAAACCTGAGACTGCTGCTGCGTAGCTCTTTGTCACACCTGTCCTAGAGCGTAGAGCTCTGTTTTTTCAGAAGAGGCAGCGGTAAGTCTGATGCAAAATATAAACAAAGTCTACCTGGACAGCTTAATAGACCTGAGACTTAACCCTAATATCTGCATATCCTGAGGAAAATTTATCCAACATATACAGAATTGTACAGCTTAGAATTTGGACACATTTTCATGAATACAGACAAAGGCACAGATAACGTTATCCTGGCTACCCTTCGTCCAGCTCCCTTAAAATTACTCTGACAGTTGTAGGAGTTTTTTAAGAGGAGTGAACCAGCATTATTTTCCACTAACTTAATTTACAAAAAAGCTAAGTGATTTCTTCTTTCAAAAGATGTGTTGTTTTTTCAATATATGCAATTTTTTTAAAGTTGGTTAAAATGTCTCACTTTAAGCAATTGAAGATTGATGCTAGAAAACAGTGGTGGAACATGTTGGATGATATCTACAACTGGAATGCCTACAACAAAAGAGGTTCCATTCTAGATTAAGCACATGAATATGTTTCTGCCAAGTCTGACTCTATTTTGTCGCTGTTAAATATTGTCCGCTAAATATGAAGTTATGTCATTTCAGTTTGTGAGAACCCACTGTGATTAAAGATCTTGACTCCACCTTTAGAACTGATTGTGTGTCATCAACCTGTGTGTTGGAAAGTATCTGGGTGTGTGCTATTCATAGGCAACCTGCAGGAATTAAAAGGAGTGGAATTAGCCTGAATAACTGTGTGACAGGAATTTGTGGATGAACTGTCTTGTGCATTGCCTTCCAAGTGTGAGGCCAGAGCAGGTTCCTGGTGACAGTAGTATGGAGAACACAATGGAACACACGTGCCCTACAAATTCATGTCCCAGCTGGGAGAGACGTGGGAGAAGCCCGCTGCTTGTTCCAGTGCAGGTACAGTGAAAATATCTCATGAGGACAAATCACTGTGATGATATTGAAAGATTTCTGTTTTTCAGCATGGCTGAGTTATTGCCTAATCCACTCTTCTCATGCAAGTCCTTTGGCTTGTACGTTAATATTTCCCAAGAGCAGGTTGCAATATCGTGTGTGCTAGATTCCACTTTGAATCTCAATGATTTCTTCAATTCTGTCTTGCATTAATGGTTTGCAAAGTCTTGGGAAACAGCACAAGGGTGTCTTCTGCCAAATACACTGAGATAGCAGCCCCAGCATGCTTCATGTATTTTTATTGCTTTCGCTTTCTGGGAAGACTTCCACACAATATGTAACGTCTTCTAAATAACTATTAATTCCTTCAGTGGTGGTGTTCCTTATTATTTGTGATAAAATGCATATATTGAAAAAAAACCCTAAAAAAAGCCTTGCAAAATAAATGCATGAGCTGCTTTGCTAAATACCAAACTCAGTTGTATGCAAGGAATTGTATTCCCTTTGGTAAAAGGAAAAGTTCTATTGTATGAGTATTAGAGAAACTCAAATGATCACCGTTGTTTCTGAACCTTGTTTTACCTCCGAATCTGAAGCATATTAGATTTCCCAGAGTTTTCCAGCAGTCTAAACCACCAAGAGAGCCAGGAAAGACAAGCAATGCAGCCACTGTGCAGTAAGGCAAAGTGAAGGTGGGAGACTATCTAGCTTCAGTCCTGAAACCAAACAAACACATTTCCTCTGTTGCAGCTGTCAGCAGCTGGGCTTGGCTAAGTGGCCAGGGGGAAAAAGATAGTAACAAATTTAGCATGGAGAAGAGTGAGACAGGTGGCTGTAGCCTGGCTGATTTTGAACTGAGAGGTCTGAAAGATACGGTATGTGAAATTGCTGATAGAAGATGTGTTAGAGAAAGGCATAAATGTAAGTATCTATAAAGTAGCAAAGGTATTTTAGAAAGGTACAAAAGCAGATCCAGACATCTAAGTGTCTTTTGGTCTGCTCTCAGTAGGGTTTAAAATAAAATGTGATGGAGAGAATAATAAAGAGCATGGAGGTAAATGGAATGAAATGTCACATCTTTTTAATCAAAGGTAGATTATCTCAGATTAACAAAAGATCATTTTTGATAAATTCAGTGATATTTTTAGGCAAGAGGAATGGGTAGAACTATTCTATCTTGAATGTATTTGATATATCGTCTTGTGGGAAATCGTTAATTAAGCAGGACATGATAAGAATCATTAAAAGAACTGAAAGTGGGTAAGGAGAGTAGGGGAGTAGTTAGGAGACAGTAGAGACTATCAAAAGGGAAATATTGGAATGAAGTTACTAATAGATTTTTTTTTCCAAGTTTGCATTTTGAGAGGAAGCTTCTTAGGAATTTCATTAATGGTGTTGATAAGAGAACTAGGAGTGTGACAGTGATTCTGAAGACACAAGTTTAGACAGCATAGTTAATGGAGAGAAGGGTGAGAATATCAAATGGGAAAAATTAGACGACTCCAAGGATAAGAGAAATAAAGTGGCTAGTATTTAAAATATTAGAGTGCAAGTTCATGAATTAATTTGAGAACTCATAACATCTTGTTATCCTGTAAAAGACTTGTGAGGAAGAGGTGAAGAAGATTACAACTTGCATGTTTTAACTGGTTTTAGGAGGACTGTGAGTCTTGTAGGTAATGCATCTAGAAAATGTGCAAGCTTATATATCCCGCATGATATATCCAATAAAGCTATACAAGTTTATGCAGACCTCATCTGAAAGGCTCTACCGTGTTGGTACCTGCTTTCCAAGAAAAATGAATTGAGACCTAACTAGTTGCAGAGAAAAGCTACAAAGATGGTCAGGATAAGAGAGGGCTTACCACAGAAGGGAATATAAAACAACTTGGCATGTTTAATCTTGCGGAACAAAGATAGAGAGGATATATGTTGCCCCTGTTTAAAGACATTGGAAAGATAAAGATATTGTGGACGTAAACAGTACTGATGGAAAGTGATGTTCACGTAAAAGGAAACTTCTTTTTGCACAAGAACCCTGTTAATGCACGCAGATTGGAGACCTGTAAATATTCCTTGCAAATGGGGCAAATCACTTCCCTGGATGGTCCTGATAAGTGAAATCATTTATTTGTCTTAACTATCTGTGAAAGCAGAGTATTGTATTGCCTAAGGAGGTATCTTCTAACTGTATGTTGACCAAAAATGTGCTAATAAAAGTGTAAACAATGTAACAAATTCTTATGATGGTATTTTTTTACCTGAGTATGGATTGAAATGAACTGTATGTTTAAGATTAAGTAAAAATTGCATTGGATTGTGTGAGTTAAGGCTGTGTTCTAAAGAAGGAAGTGAAATTTGGAGGTAGGGGAACTTTTTTGGTATTTTATTTCTTGGAGAAGTAATGTTGTGGTGGCCCAGCCCACCTTTGGGCTTCGAATTAATGAGGACATTCAGTGGGTGGACTTTCCTGCAAAAGATAGTGACTCTGAGGGTGATGCTGAAGAGGAAACCACACCCTAAGGCCGCCAATCTTGGAAAATCTCCTCCCCCGTTCTGCACATATCTCATGTTTATGCATATTGTCTCTAGAAAGTTCTGTTTTGTTCCAATCCCCATAGGTTCATTCAAATAAGTTCCTCCCTAACTCCCTTGCCATTGGATACCTGTCATTACCCATCAATTCCTTATTGGTTTTTCCCCCTTGTTCCTCCCCCTTTTACCGTTGTATAAGAACCCACCCTTGTTCCTCCCCCTTTTACATGTTGTATAAGAACCCACGCAACTGCCTTTTTGTGCTCTTTTGTTGCTTGCCGTTCTTACTGATGAGTGCTCATGTACCCCTGGGCAGGGAATAAAGGCTTGGGTTGCTGCTACAAAGAGCCCCTCTCTCCTCCTTTACCTTTGCCGTTGGCTACAATAACAATAGGCTGCTGCCAGCTCCACGCAGGGCTCGGAGCAGATAGCTCTTGTCAGAGCCTCCATTCAGCTGCCAAGCTGCAAACTCCTTTTTACCAGGACACTCCAGCAAGTTGCCTGCTTGCCCACCAGGTGGACAAGTGGTCACAGCAACAATTTAATATCATTATCTTTAATATTTTAAAGCTTCTAACTCATGAATCAGAGCAAGTGAAGGAAATTGTTGCAGGTATGATTTTTAAACAATATTAGGAAAGGTAGTTGATAGCCTGGTATGTTTTATACAAGACACACAAGTGGGTGGAGTATCACAAAGCACGGGAGGAGCAGACTGGAAATAAGAGGGGAGACTGTTCATGACCTTCATCACGTAATGAGGATAAAGACTAAGGTAGTCTGAGAACACATACACTGAGGCTCCTGTGTATGAGGAACTTACCTTCAAAGCTTTTTTTCTAGAAGATGTGCTATTTAAATGAGAAACAGGAATAGATGCTCTGTGTACTTACTTTCTGGTTTCATATTAGTTAGAACTGTCAGAAACAAGGAACGTATAGAGCTCTCAGTCAAATGGAGAACTTGCCTATGAGGAAAGGCTGAAGCAGTTCGTTCTTTTCTCCCTGAGAAGAGAATGCTCAAGAGAGAATCTCTAATACTGGTATTCTAGTACTTCAAGGGCTTCTTAGAGAGGGTGGAGTCTCTCTCTTCGTAGGGAAGAAAAGGTGCAGTGGGAACTAGTTGTGCCGGGAGAGGTTTCATCTTGATACAAGAGAGAATTTTTTTACAGTGAGAATAATCATTGATTAGAACAACATATCCAGATTCATGGTGAAGTTCCCTTCACTGGAGGTTTTCAAGACACTACTGGACAGGGTGCTAGATAATCTCATCTAGCCTCCCTTTCCCACACAAGGTTGGACCAGATGATCTTTCAAGGTTTCTTCCAACCTCAGCTGTACTATGTTCCTAGGAAATATGCTAGGAGGCTGGAAATGTCTCACAGAAGGCGCCCTGGTTCTTGTGTGGTTTGCAATAACTGGTGGCACAAGTATGAAACATGGACCTGCAGCTCCAGCCTGGTTGTGTCCACTGGCATGTCCTCTGTGCGGCTCTGCCTTCTGGTTGCTTGTGGATGTGTTTGGAAAACAGCCTCTGAATACACATGGAGCACCCAAAGATACCACCACATAATCATATTTCTAATTGATATGTGAATCATATGTTATGTGAGCTGAAAGTCAGTGTTCTGTAATGTAAAATAAAAATCACAAAGATCTGGTTCTTTTGAAGAGGTATGTGTTAACATGCTTTGCTATGCATCATTAGGATGGTATTTCTTTCTAGAAGGTGTCTTAAAAAAATGATCAGTCAAAATCATCTGTAATCAAGACAACACATTTTTATCAGTGGAAGAATAAAGCAAATAAAATTATAGGAGAAGGAAATAAACCGTTTATATCATTGTATCACTTGTTTGGTAATGAAATACGGACATTGTCTTCTGTTTTGATGCTCGCAATTAAATGAGATCATATTGAAGCAAAAGCCACAGTAAATCGGGAAGTGATAAATCACCAAAATTTTTCGTGTTTCCTCTAGAAGCTTCCAGTCCTGTTTCATGAAGGCAGCCTTCTTCAGGCCATTACTGTAGCTGTTGCTTCAACGGATCAATGTAATAGATGTTATGAACCACTTAACTTGCTAAGGCCTAACTTTTGGCGTAATCTCAGCATTTCATTGTCTAATTCATTTACCTTGATGAGACCTGGAGGTGTGTGCCCTCCTGGGAATCTCAATCTGTATCTATTGGTCCCTACTCATGAAGAGGAAGGAAAATGAACTTTTGTAAAAAAAAATAAATATATAGATCTCATGGTTTTGTGGTGGAAAACTCAAAACATAGCTTCAAAGCTAGCCTGAAATGGTAACTTCAAGACTGCATATTTTTTATCTGAGAATGTCTGTGAGTCTCCCAGACTGTGGGGCATACATGGCTAGTGGCACGGCAGGCCCTCCAAGGTCAGTGTGCCCGGTGGTGGCATCTTCTAGAAAGACATCTACTTCTGGGATGTGTGCCAGATCCACCCTGAGGGAGACTGGGAATGTGGAGATTGAACTTGGTGAATTTGTGTGATGCCATGACTTTAGGGTGTTGGTTTGTGGAGATGGAGAACGTACTTAAAGGGAGGCATAATATTTTTCTGTCTTTCTGGCAAATGAAATGCATGTTTGGAGAAAAGGGGTGCTGCCTTCATTGGGAAGAGAGCATGTGATGCTAAAAGAGCAGCTGGGTGCAGAGGCACTGTTCGTGCATATGAACAGTCCCTGGCAATCAGACCTCAGTTGCTGGTACTGCCACCACTAATGGCATCTGAGCTGACTGGTATCCTGGACTAATGTATGCATTATAGGTCAGATCACATTATACAAATAATATGTACAATGTGCAACCCAAACAACAACCAACAACGCTAATATTGTCGGCATGCAAAAGTAGGGAAAGTCTTTAATCTGTTATACACTGACTTTCAATTTAATCTCATCAAAATGTGATCACCTGAAAGTTAGGTGGTTTCAAAGTACCTTCTTCGATCAGTAAGGAGAGACAGCCATCTTCAGAGGGCATTTCTTCCCAATATGTTAGGACATGATGAATTACTCTTTGGAGATGTCTTTTTCTCTACTGCAAGCACATGTGACAAACTTCACTTAGACTCCTAGGGCTTGGTTCAGCTTGCCACTAAGAGCCATTTAGTGACCTTGGAGACCCCCAGGGATTCTGTGACCTCTGCATGGGGCTGGTAAATGTGCTGCAGGTCATGAGCTGACGGTCCAGGAAGCATATTCCAGGGAATTTGAGATGTTAGATAGGTGTGTATGGGCAACTGGACTGCTCACCCAGTTTCTTACATAAAGTAAGGTGAGGGGAGTCCCACTATTGGGATCTGACCCCACCCCAGCTAAAGCCAATATCAGTCTTAGAATAGCTGTAGGTGGATGAGTCCTCAAACTCTAGATGTCTAAATATCACAGCCTAACTTTGTGTGAAGAGTAAACCTGAATAAAATTTTGTTTAATTTCTTGTGAGTTTGGTCCTGCACTGTTCCCATTAGTGGCAGGTTCTCCATAGCAGGAAGATAAGCAAGTTTAAACTTCATTTTTATATTGGGAGAAAATATAAAATAGCCCAACAAAATCCCCAAAAGAATATTCCTCTCTGCATCCTCCTCTCCCCTCCCACCCCCCACCCTGTTGGTCAACACTCAACAACTCGGGAAAGAATGAACTAGTTGCTCTGCTGTATTAGGGACATTAAATTCCGAGATGCCTAAAAGAAGTTATATTTGAAAGGGTGAAAATTGTGTTTAATATAGCTCTTAAAATATGATGGCTGAGCAACTATTTCTTCTAACATCCAGCAATTACTTAATCATACAAATTTCTTTCACTATGTGAAAGAAATGGAGAAAAGCAGATGATAATTCCCTTTGGGAATCTGAGGATTTGATAACCTTATTTCTTCAGATGTAGTCAGGAATATTATTGTCTCTAATATCTACATCAGTTGCAGAAAAGCAGTAAAAAAAGTCATCTCAAAGATCCTGGCATTAGTTTATTTGTGTCATAGCCTTAAACTTTATGAAGCATTTTGTGTGGGTGGAATTTGACATGCCTGATGCAATTGTTCTCTTGATTCCATGTAACTAGAGAAATACATTTGCAGCAAATGAAAGTCAAGTAAAGAATGCAAGCAAATGTAAAAGGAGACATGTTTCTTCCAAGAAGTTTTTACAGAAGACTTCTGAAAGATTTTATCTGGAACATGGATTCTTCAAAAAGAGTAATTTGACACTGGAAGAAATCATGCATCACATACATTGCTGATGTCTGGGTCTGTTTCATTTGTCTTAGTTATAATTTTATGTTTATATGATAAGTGTTTCCTGAAACTGTGCAGTGGAAGAAGTCAATACTAAAGCCGTTTTTATTTCCCCACAAGGTGGTACTGTGGTACTGACTATACAGCTCTTGTTTTGGCTGTAGCTGATTTATATCTGCATCCCCTTCTGCACATGTTTTAAAGACAGATTTTAGTTTGCAGAGAAGAAAGTTTCAGTGTTTAAATCAAATTTCATAGCACAATATTCTTAAGACTCTTTCTTAAATGCACTTTTTTTTCATTAAAAATAGATTTTATTGCAAGTTGTGATTGTCAGAAAATCTCCATTATTGTTGTTTGGACTTTTTCACCTTCTATTGCATTTTAAAAAATCACTTTTTAAAAAATTTTGTGATTTTAAATAATCACTTTGTTTCAGACTCCTCTGTTTTCAAACTAAAACAATAGCTCCTGTAAGTTTGTTCAGAAATTAATCTTTTTTTCCCCCTTTAGTTACACGTAAGTAAAGAGGTACCTACAATTAATTACAGATGTAAAAATAAATCAAAAACATTAAGTATTTAGGAGAATGCAGGTTTTTTTCCCTCTGAAAACAGACCTAATCACGTTCAAGTACAGGAACAAAACATAATTAATCATTTTAATCAACCTCTGTGGCAGCACATGGGGTTCTTCCAATTGCTTGCAGAGGTCTGTAGGATCTATTGTGAACAGCTCTATGTGTTTGCACCCCATCATTGCATATGACAACTGGCATAATTTCCATGGTCATGTCTATAGTTTTATACTACTGTAGTTCATAGCTTATATTAGAAAGTGGAATAAGGTTAGGGGAGACGCCTGAGCCCTGCTCTGGGGTCTGCATGCTGTTAAATGGTCAGCAAAGTCCTTGGCAGGGCTAAGGACTCCCCAGACAGAGTTTATGGGGGTTTGGCTGTAGCCTGTACTTTACATGGAAGAGAGTTCAGCTGTACTGATATGTGCTGTGCAGGGGTTATTGGTCTCAAGACCAGAGGACAGGCCTTGGTCCACTTCATTCATCAGTATCAGTGTAGCCACTGGCATCCAGTGAGTCATCCTTATGTTCAAAGCTAAGGATGGCCTCAGGTTTTTGCTCAATTTTAGAAACACAAGTTGCTGTTTTTATGGCCCAGCCTTTTCATCCATTATGTTTCTCCGTGTGGCTGTTTCTGTTCACCCCTGTGCGTGGATATACCATAGGCAGCTTGATAAAGCAGTTACCCTACAGGTTGTACAAGTTACAAAGTGTCACGCACAATCTATACTTAAAAGCAGGAGGGAACATCAAAATGGGCTCCAGTTATATAAAACAATAATAAAAAATTAATACATGTGGAGGCTCTCATTTAACTACTATTAAAAAAAATGTTCAATGGTCCATGCCTTATTTAGTGATATCTAAGCGCTCTCTAAGAATAAGTTACTTAGTTTTCTCTGGGTTTTCTCTATATTCATGAATGGAAGAAATACATTGGAGAGCTGGGTGTGGCTATTACCTTTCAAACAGCATCCCACTCTGAGTTCTTGTGCTCCATGGCAGGCTGAGGACAACAATGTGCATCAGGAAAGTGAGAGACCTGAAGCGAGTCCCAGATTAAGGGGGTGCAACCATGTGGCACCATACAACCTGTATGGAGGCAGAGTGAATGCCTTGAATTCACAGGCAGGACTTGTCAAAGTTCACAGCTTGCCGTTCATGGCCTCTAGGTCAGAGGACAGAACTAGTCCTGCTGGGGTGAAAACAGGACAGAAGATACTCCTCTTTTTGGAATATGTGACTTTCCAACACTGAGATGAGGGTGTGGGAGGCATGGGAACACCAGACAGGGGCTAAAAGAACTGAAGGGACGTTAGTCTCCTGGCAAATAGTGCTGGTCTGTTACCAGTATTATGGTCATGTTATTGTGCCAGAGGTAATATGAGAGCAGCACAGGAAGAGGTACACAAGGCACTTCTGCTCAGACATTCTGTACATTTACAAATGGGCACCCTTTCTTTAGGCATCAGATCCCAAGCAAAGAATTTCTCTGTGATTATATCTTCTCAAAGCATAAAGTTACGGTCTATTAGATGTCTGTACACCCTACTTGGAAAATGACCTATCAGCATTTTCAGCTTTTGGCTCTGCTTTTGTACAATCTCCATCTATTATTGTTGATAAAGGCCTCTTTCTTCCTACTATTTTCCCTTATCACAAAGAAGTTCTCTGAATTCTGGGACTTTCCTTTAAATGTGCATGCTTAAAATAACACTTTCTGTGGGCTTTTTTTAGATTGCCATTTTTTTCTTGATGGAGATAATAATATTGATTCTTCATGAGAGAAAAATATATCCAGTGCCCTGGGAAAAGTGTTCTGGACCTGGAAGCAATGTCTCAAATGCTCTTGAATGAGATCTAACAAGAATAAGCATGTGTCTTAGGCAGGCTCTTGAGACTGCAGAATGGGAGAAAGATGCTGAAAGGAATCACACTGAAGTGGTTTGCCAGTAGTACATAGATAGGATTGCTGGTAGGGATATTTAATAACACGGGTATGGTTCTTGTTTCCAGGACTTAGAGTTCATAAAGAACAGGTGAAAAGAGATTAAATGCTTCTCTGACATCATTTTTCTATGTCAGAATTTGCTGTCAGTGCCACAAGTCATCTTTGCAGGGGGAAAAGTGAGCTACATAGCTACAGCAGGAAAGGGAGGTGTGCCTATGCCCTATAATCTGAGAATCTTGTTTCCCATGACACTAGATCCCAGTAACAGTATTTCTTTGTTACAGAAATGCGCTTCAGAGATTGAATCAAAGCCATACAAGACAATTTTAAGAATCCTACTCCTGAAAGCAAAGGAATATCACACAAAGAGTAGCAGACATTGAAAATATTTACCTTCTGGCTTCCAGTTTTGGTTTCTATTCCTAAATGGTCCTTTTCTGAAGCCTAAGAAAACTATTAAGCTGGACTCACACCTGCATAGGCCAGACTAAGCTCACATGCACTCCGAAACATCTGCAGACTCTGATGTAAAGCAACAAGAACCCCCAGTGTTTTATGAGCCATTTTGAGCTTTAGGGAACCTCTACTAAAGCACAGCTTTGATATTATGGAAAGAAATTGAAGGGTTGCCAGTTTGAGATGACCACCAAAGGGGACAGCAGGATCAAGATTAAAAGAAATCTTTTAATAATGTACTTAAGAGGAAATAGATCCAACAAAATGACCTTTGGAAAGTCTCTTATTCTCCTGTAATTTCTTTGTCAGTTGCTTTAACCAAGTCTACATGATACTCCAGGGTGAAGTAGCTGACCTTCAAAGCTTGGGAGTCCTTGTACCTTCCTTTTCTGCTTTTATCATTTTTTGGAAGAATTCAAACATATATATAGTCACCCACTGAAGAATGGATTCTGGTTTATCTAATAAATGATAGAAATTGCTGGTCTGTTCTATCTGGAAATGGAAAAGACCTCAGATAAAAGCCTCTCTTTATTAAGAAGCCAAAGACATTTTAGATCTCATTTGGCCTACATAGCCTACTCATTCCTTGTCATTTTATCTAGTGGTGCTTTGCTGATACAGTTATTATCCTTCTCAGCTACTCTAAACATGCAATATTAATTCTGCACTGTCTTTCTACCTCCAGCCCTTTTAATAGTTAGCTCACTAAAACCCTGTAAGGCTAATTACCCTATGATCATCTTGTGTGTTTCTCACCTGATCAGGCATACTCTGATTCCCTCTAAATACACTTGCTCCATTTATTCCTGTGCCTTATCTTTTCTTCATGCTGCTCTTTAGAATTTGGATCTCTTTTCCAATATCAGGAAAACCTCTTTGAATTTCTCAGGAAATCATCTCCTGAATATTTTTTTTGCCTATTCTTCAGGAAGCAAAATAATCACAGAAAGAGGTGAATAGACATGGAATTGAATTCCACCTGTGAGGTGGGTTCAAGACATAGGTTGAAATATTTTAGTGAATGTCCGTTTTTACATTACAGCCTGTTCTTGGCATCATATAAAATGGTTGTCCTAGATTATTTTAATGATCATAATTACTGGTTTTAAAATCCATGGATTCTTCTTTAAAGACACACTTACCACTTCAAACAATTACTTCTCTCTTTCTCTCTTCATTAGTAATCCCCTCACATGCTCTTCGTTACAGTGTTGTTTCATCTCGTGTTTGTTTGTCCTAACTAATTTAGATATTAAGTCCTTGGTGACTGACAATGTGTCTATCTATGCAAAGCACACTTAAATAAATAAATTTAATAATAATTAATAATAAATACGCCAGCTGAAAGCTGTGCATCTGAGCTAGCAAGGACGACACTGACATTGATGAATTTGGTTTCAGTAGCAGTGCTTGCTGCTCCCCTGCCTTGGCTCTTTGGGAATGGCTGTTAATGGCTGTTGTGCTCTGATGGCTGCCAGGTTGCCCACTTACAGTCCTCCCCACCAGGGGGTCACTCTGCCTTGCCCCTCATCACTGGACAATTAGCTATCTAGCCTTTGGAGCTAACACTCTCCTAAAGGTGGCTGAAAAAAAGAGGAAAGCATAGAATCTGTTTTGGGGGAGATGATCCTTGCAAATTCCCCAAAATCCCTATGCACAACTAGTACCAATATTTCACTTACAGACAGTAAAATTTTTGCATCTTTGTTCTGTGTGTGGAAAATTGTTTTTTTCTCTTTCTCTCTCTTCCCGCCTTCCCCAGTTTCTTATGTGCGAAAGGTTTTCAAAGCAAGTTAGCACTTCTGTGAAACAGGCTCTGTAAACACTCGGACAGGATCATTAAAACCGGCAGGAACGAATTCTTGTGGTGTGTGCTAACAGTTGTCTAAGCTTGAACAAGATTTAATCTGTTATTCCTGGTGGGCACTACCTTGTAGGAAAATAATATTATTACAGATATAATCTTTCAGTTAGTAATAAACCTCAGGAGTGGTCTGGTGGAGAAGGGGGACAAGTGAGTCTTTCCTAAGCAGAAGTAAACTGGGGAAAATCTGTCCTTCATGTGTCTGCCTGAGAAATTGGGACTTCTGATAGAAGCAAGTTAGTCACAGTATATATTGCCATTTTATTTCATTATGAATAGGAGAGACTATTTTCATATACTTTCTCTTATCCATTCCAGAGCTCTAGCTGCAATAAAAGTCAGGAAAAGAGTAGCTGAATAATAAGTAGCAAAAGAAGAAGAATTAATGTACTTTCTATGAGTATTAATCCATCTGAAGATCACAATTTTTGTCAGAGATGGCAACATCTAGAACGTGTTCACTGTGGTAGCAATTTTACTGTTGTCAAAATCGTGAAGTATTTACTGCCACGAATAACATTTGTTCTCAGAGTTCACCCCTGGGTTTGGTTTTTTTTTTTTTTTTTTTTGGTAGAATCTTTATTTTTTTAGGTAAGTATAAAATACACTTCAGAGGAAGTGGTGGGATGCTCGGTGGGATTCAGGAGCTGCAAGTTAGACCACAAGGCCGTTCTTTTTCAGGCAAATAACTTTTCTTCTTACCCCATAAGGCTTCATTGTGACACAACTTTGTAAGGTCCCAGGAGTACTTTGAATATAAACACTGCAATCTTGAGCTTAATTCAATATTTTGCGGAGTCAGTGGAGAAAGTAATGTAATTTGTTCACTGTAATCAGCTGGTAGGTAGGTATCTCTGAAGGTCTGATTACTTCATGTTCAAGTAAAATGCACTGGTACAATCCAGATGGGAGTTGATGATGGCATGTAAAACTAAGATGGACTCGCTTAGGATGGAGTTTTTTAACCAATCAGAGATAAAACAAAGCATTATCGATGGATACAGCTCCTTGGGAGCTTGGTGTGAGTGAGAAATCCAAACCTAAACTAAACACTGTGGGCATGCAGTGTCAAAGAAAGGTTATTGCAGAGCGACTAAAACTTTTTGAAGTCTGCTGCAGAGCCTCCAACATAATCCTCTGTGTCTCACAGGTTCCAGGTTGTCCAGTCACTTTTTAAATACAAGCTATTTTTGGCTTGTGGGGGTGAGAGGCCAGTATATTTGCCTTCCCCTATTCCCCAGTGTTTTCCTTAACAATAGCAGTGTTATGGCCACTTGTGGCATCTTTTCCATTTTACAATGGTGTGTGACCCATTAGCAGTTTGGGGTTGCTGTCTGTGGGCTCAGCCACCACCAAGGTGCAGCCATGATTTGAGCAAGACTAGTGGATAATGAAGGCTGCACTGTGCTGTGTGTTGCTGCTGGATTATTGCCCGTATTTTCTGGTCCAATGATTTCATGGCTGCACACAGATGCTAACAAAGTCTTGAGGGAGAATTATTTCCTGCAGAGCCCTGTCTTTTAAGAATTAAGTTGAAGGATAAGCATTTTTCTCATTGGTACTTGTTAGGTGCTTCCAACCCTGAATAAGCAACTGTTTTAACCTGTTCCTCATGATGACTTTTTCTTCTAGGCAGGACAGCAATACCTGTCAGACCTTTTAACAGGTTAAATTTGCAGTTTATCCCAGGTTCTCATACTCACTGTACTGAAGATCCCCTGAGCTTTATGTGAAGCAGAGAAATGCTACATAATGGTCTTCTAATTTTTGTTTCTTTTGACAGCTAAATACCAAGTCATTGTGAATAAGACTCATCTTTCCAAGCACAGCTGTCTGTAACTGAGCTAATCGTCTTTCTTCGTTAATTAATGAAGAAAACTAGGCACTTCTGGGATGCAATTTGTTTAATACTGAAGGAGACACCTCAAAAATACAAGAGGTCTTGAGACTTGTTAGTCTCAAAAATCGTGACCTAATTAGATCACTATAATTAGTTCAGGCCATGGGACAGACTGTTAAGGCTTAAGGGACAACAGAAAACAATTTATAGCTTTACTTGCTAAGAGGAATCCTGGTAATCAATATTTCCACATTTTCAAATGCTTTACAGGAATTGTATTTCTCTTATTTTATGTCTTTTTTTTCTGTAGAAAAAAGCAGTGACAGGATTCCTTTCTTTCCAATTCAAATGTGACTTCCATCCATATTTTGAAAAGACAGTTCTGCTCAGGAATCCGTCAGAATGAATGAGCTGAAACTGAAAGGTGTGTGTGACTCAGACAAATGCAATGGGTTCAAGACAGGACTAACTGGATGCTATTTTATGAGTAATACAGGAGGTCAGATTAAATGATTCGGTAGTTCCTTCTAGCCTTAAAATCTATTAAAAAACCTGAACAAGTTCAATAAAAATGTAATAGTGTTTTACAGAAATTACTTTAAAACCTCTAAGAATTGATAGTCATTATTAATAGCCTTTTTATGATGTTTTTGCTGTATATTTCTAGTGCAACAAATCCTACAGAGAGGGTTTTTTTCTCTTTAAATTGATGATGTGATGGGAAAAGAGTCCTCATTTGAACGGTCAGCCCTGGCATAGCAAAAAAGCTTGTTTCCTAGTGTGGATGCCTCATATGCATTTGCAAGTAAGAAGAACAGTAATTTAGAAATGAGAGGGGGATCTCATTTTATCGTGAATTTTCAAAGCATCACTCTGTGTATCATTTAGACAACCTTTGGCTCTGACTGCTGAGTACAAATGCATCAGCCAGTGTGTGTGGGCAGTGTAAGTCGTTCAATTTTCCTACTATATAATAATAAAAAAACAAATGATGGTGAAGCCAGCATTTAGGTCTAGAGAAGGAAGCTGTGATAATGCCATGAATCCTTGCACTCAGGGATCAACAGTGATGGCATACAAAGCAGGCATAATGACAGGCAGATTTTTGCTTAACGGGTGTTGATCTGAGCCGCAGGCATATTTATCCAATCTTATTTTTATCTTGCAGCTCCTGTACGCTAATACCTTTAAGAAAAAGAGTGGTGCTTTAAAACATGGTAACTCAAGCCTATGGGAATTAAACACATTTGAAAACAAGTTAATTCTTTTGGGTTAATATCACAGATTTCTGGCCTTTCTTCCTTCCTCTTATTCCCCTCAGCTATATCTGTTTTATGTTTTAATGTAATATATTGTACTGTAGAGGCTGTAGTTTCAATTCATGCTAGTGAAAAAGAATAGAAATCCAGAGCTGCTGCAATACTCTGTGCCTTCTGGGGATCCCTGTAGCCAAATGTGTCTGCAGAACTTCCCTTCATAGAATACAGCTTCTTCATTACTACTAGTAAGAGACATGAATAAATGTCCCATAATATAGTTAAGTACCTACTCTGTACACACAAACAAGTTTTTCATGACAAAAACTACTTTCTTTATTGCTTTTATTAGCGCTGCTGCACAAAGACAGGACTAAGAATTACTCTTACAGATTTTATTTGTGGTGAGACATGGGTATTTAAAGAAGATCAAGTGTGGAAAGAGAAGACGATTTCAATAATTTTTAATAACCAGACCATCACATTCAGGTTTAGAGGCTGGTTGTAGATAATGTGATGGTCCAAATTAAGAGAATTAGGAATGAGAATTGTCAGAAACAGAGTATTAAATAGGGAAAGAGTCAAGCCTCTAATCCCATTACCGTATTCACAGATAAAAGATAGTCAATTCAGTGGTACATAAGCATGGACATGTTGACTCTAGAGAAAGTTGGCAAGGCCAGTCACATGAGTAGAATAATTATTCTGATGGCATAAACCCTGCATGATATATTGGCTCAAGGAAGATTTTCTGAACTGCTCAAGACTCAGAAAAAAATTTCTGTCCGAAGTGCTTAAAGGGTAAAGCGTTATTTTTAGGTCTATGTAGCATACTTGAGCTATGGAAGCTCTAAATCCTAGCAAAATTTTTGGGAATGTGCCGATGATGCTGCTTAGTGATGTGAAGAGAAATGTGATAGTGCTGATAATGATACTATTGCATAATCTTTTCCTCTGTGTAAAAGGGGCCAGGATTTGAATCAGAAGTGTGGGTATGCCATAGCAATGCTCACAGTACATTCCCATCCCTGCTAAGCTTGGAATTCTATCAATATTCCTGTAATATGTTGATCCAAAATGGAGCACAAATTATGGGAGGGCTGAAGACTGTTTATTGTTGCTGGAGCAGTAAGATACAAATTAATAAAGAAAGAAGCAGCAACGAAATGCTGCCGGTCACAATTTGTGATATAAAATTAAAGTAGACAGCCTGAAGGAGCTAGTGACAATAAGTAAATAACATTTACAAATATGCTGGAGGAAAAAAAAAAAAGCAAAAGCAAGAGAAGCAGTCAGTGTCTTGATAGATGACAAGGGTAATAAAAAGCAGAGGGATGAGGCTTTGCACAATTCTCTTATCTTTCTGTCCTTGTTCTCACTCATGCATCCTAAACTGGAAATGTGATCCTCTCATGTCTAATGAGAAGGGACATTTAGTATAAAAGAAATAAGAAAAGCAGACATATTCCAGTGCCTTCACTGCTGCTTGTGTGAGCTTATTACCATATGGGAAATGCAGAATCTGCAACCCTATAGCAAAGCTCAGCCCAAATACCTGGAAAGACTCACAACTCTGCAAGCAAATCCTAGTCTTCACATCTGGCCCCACCGTCTTCCCACAGAACCTGAATTCTGGTGTAAATGAACACATCACAGCCCTGCGTGGGTACTCCATGCTGGACAGGTCAGAAGGCAGCAGCTCTTGAGCATATTTCTGCCTCTGCTCGAGTTCCTCACCAAAGAGTTCATCTGCCTTTCTCCTACCATGTCGCCTTGCTCTACTAGTTGCCTAAAACTCTTCCACATCTGCTGGAGATGTGCATCACACAAAAAAGGTATGATACACTTGAGTGACTTTTTTCAACTTCACAGATTCCCTCTGAGTGTAGGTGAGACTTTCAGGGGAGCAAGCTACTGAAACAGTGCTCCAGTCCTTGTGTTTTCCTACTGAGGTGTCTCTGGGTGCCATCAGCCACCTACTCCAGCAGGCTCTTCCAGGATTCCTATCACAATGTTGCCACAAAGCCTCCTTGACCAGTCTGTCTTTGCCTCTTACTTTCCCAGCAGCTCTTCGTTACTGCTTTTCCAGGACTCACATATTTCTCAGCGACACTTCTCTTTCCTCCCTCCCCCCTTCCTCCTCAACATCCTTTTTTCCCCCCATTTTCCCAGCAGCAGCCCCTGTCTCCATGTCAGCTTGGTGCCTCTGCCTGAATTCTGTTGTTAACAGAAGTTACTGGCGTAACATACAATTACATGGCTACGGATTATGGAGCTCTATTTAGTATTCAAATCCTTGCTTTTCTCAAGAGGCAGAATATAATAAGCTCAAAGTTTTGCCTTCACTGAAAGTTTAACAGTGGAGGCAGGCCCAGCTAAAGTTTCTACTGTGTGTGGAAAGGAAACTGAAAAGATTTATGGAAGGAAGGTAACGAGAGCTTGACAAATAGGGGAATTATCCCATAGAGGATGCCTGTGCTCCTCAGACTGCCTTTCCTTTGAGCCAGAGCAGCACTGGCCTCCGGAGTTGTTCAAAAGGGGTCTGTCTGCAGACCCACAGTGCTGTGGAAGTGTGACAAATGCAGCCAGAAATTTGCTGGCAGCTGGAACCTCCCTGAGCCTGTAAGCTGCTTCTAGACAGCGAAGAGTGGGATTGAAGGGCAAAGGAAATGGTGTGGGGGGAACTTCAGGTGAAGAAGGTTACCGGGCTGTCTGGACTGAATGCTGGGAACTGATGGAGCCCAGGGAGGCTGTCCCATCTCCAGGAAAGGGGCCAGTCAGTGTCTAGGCTTGTTGGGCTGACTCAGGTGCAGCCTGGTGCCCTGAGGGGTCAGGGGGGAGCAGATTTGGTGTCCTGCTGCCTTCAGGGGCAGCCCCCCAGGAGCCTTTGGAAGGGAAGGTGTGCAGAGCTGCCTGCAGCTCAGTCAGCCTCAGCAGACACACCACACACTGTGTGTGCCCCTCACCAGCTGGCATTGGCCTAAGAGGGTGACGCTGCTCTTGCTAATGCAGCGAGTGTATTCAGTGCAGGTTGCCAGTGTTGTGGCCTGGGTTAGCCCTAGGAGCCTGCTCAGACAGAGAAATTTAGGAGAGCAGGGGGTGACCCCGGCAGCTGGCTGTTCATGCCTCTATGGGCTGGTGCTCCATAGCCTCTGTCACCTTCACTCAGTGCAAAGCTTGGAATAATCAGCAACTGAAACCTGTAACATACCAAGGTAGATTAACTAATGCAAAGTGCTTTTCCACCCCTGATGCAATTATGAGCTATTGCTCATTCTTCATTTAAATAAATACATTACATTCTGTTGCACTAACGTGCAATACCTACAACAGAGTGTATGAAAACTCTGGTTTGACCTTGCATTCATGTTCCTCAATCATGTGCTCAGAACATATATCACATATGCACTGCTTCTGTCTAGAGAAAAAGGTAAATTCTTTCTAGAGAAAGAATTGTAGTGAAACGAAGTGAAGAAGTTCATAAAGCAAAATTCCCACAGCAATGATGCTGAGCTGGACTGAGAGCACACACTTTACATAAAAACCATTCCAGAAGAAAAACATGCAATTGCATTATGCAACATGATAAAGCTAATATCTCTCTTGCAATTGTAAATTTTTGATCTCATCATTTCTGTGTGTATAACATTTTCAGAATTTGTGCTGTGATAGCAATCTTTTCCATTAATTTACCATCTAGTTGCAAAAACAAAGCACTGCTTTTGTTTTATTAGTTTACCTTTTATTTACAGCATTCCTGCTTTACCAGAGGTGTGTTAAATTATTAACAGGTTATGTCCATGTTCACAGAAAAGCTAAATTGAATCCAGTACAATGTGGGCTTATTAAAAGACTGGCTAATAGATTTGCTTTGCCCACAAAACTGTGCACTGTGGTTTCAAATATTCTTTTTCCAATTAAAGCTATTTATTTATTTTGATTTCTAGCAGTCACAGTGAATTCTTGTCAGTGTTTTTTTTTTCCACAGAAATGCTCTGTATTTTTGCAGGAGTAAAACTGCATGTTTAATTGGTTATTTTAACACCTTTAGTGCAATATCTCCGTGCTTTAATAGGGCTATAATTTTTAAATGTAGGTCCATTATTTTCTATGGCATTAACATTGGCAGACTTCTCAAGTGTCTTGCTTCTCATTGCTGTCTCTGATTTCACATTAAAATCCCTCTTTGTCCCTCTTTAGTCCCTGCTGATGACCCTTATTAAACAAAAGGATTTCTAGAGCTGAAAAACTTATCAGGTTAGAAAGGGGCATGTTACAAAAATGTGTTTTTGTTAGAACTTAAAGTAACTATTAGGATAAAAAAGGAAAAGCTGTCATTGTGCACTGGGGCGCATAAATATAAGTATGACATAAGTTTAGATGATTTTTTTCTTCGTATTTTTTCTACATGATGGATGAAGTGCTAGGCAGAATCAGTAAGTTTTGCTTCACTAAAGGAAAGAAATCTGCAGTATCCTTCTTTCCTAGCAATTAATTGAGCCTCCATGTCAGCAGGTCAGGTCTCCTAGATGGTGACAAGCAGGTCATCTACATTCCAGATATGTTTGGGGGGAAACTCAGTGGAACTCTTGCCCTCTTTCTGTCCTGTGTGGTAGAAAGGGATGAGAAGGACTGTGGGAGAAATGGCTTTAAGAATGGTTTGTGTTGAATGCATGAGGCCAGATCTTGCATTTGTGTCAGCTGGTGTCACACCACGAGTTGGCAGGGGGAGCTCTGTACATTGATGCTGGCTGGGACCTGGCTCTTTGAGTTGTGCCTCTTTAGTAGCAGAATTTCATCAGAGTGACTCATGTGCTAGCAGAATTGGGCCAAATGTGGTAAAAAAAAATATTAAGTGTCATATCCTAAAATGTGTGTGGCTGGAAAAAGGCTAATGATATGCTTAGACACTGAATGGGGAACTCACTGGGAAGTGCTAAGTATAGAGGGCAAACACAATGTTTAGGTGTGTAAGGAAAGAATGTCAAGTATGAACAGGAAACTGGTGTTCCACACTGTTCAGTGCTGGGGAGATATTTATGGGACTAATAATAAATCAGGCTGGAATATCTTCAAGAAGGATACTGAAAACCAGGGAAATCTTAGGGCCCTTGTCACAAGTCTTTTACCAAGGTTTAACAAAAAAAGTGTCAAGGCTGTAAATATACCATAAATTTAGAGATGTAAAAAACTGCATGTATTTTGATTCTCCAAAGAGGATATTAAGAGGTGAACTGATTATGATTTACACTTATGTAAGGAAGATATTTGTGGAGATAGGTCTTTAATGCAGTGGAAAGCCGTAATGGATCCAATAGTCAGAAGATAAGACGAACAAACAGGATGTGTGGTTTTAGTATTGAGGGTGATTAATCCACCAATCTACTTAACTTGGAATGTGATCCCTTCTCGAGTGCCTGATTCTTTGAATCAATAGTAAATATTTTTCCCAGACATAGGCTATAGCTCACTGAGACATAGACGTGGTATAGAAATCTGTTGTTAAAGATCTGTGGGGAAAAGTCAGATTAACTCATCATATCGTATATAATACCATCTATGATTTATGAATAATCTTGTAATTTATGAATAAATTCTGTAATCTTGGCCAGTTCTACAGTTTGATTCCTGTTTTTATCTGTGTTTGGGTATAGAATCTTCATGCAGAATAGTCTATCAGATCAGGCAGAGAATCAGCAAAATTTCTTGGGAAAATTTGTGAACTACTAATTTTTCTGCTTTTTTGAAGGAGTCAACATCAACTTGTAAAGCAAATGGATGTTGAAACCCTTAGCAATGCCTTCCTGCTGACCTGACCAAGAGGTCAGCTGACATGATAACTTGTGACTGGGTTCAGGGTTGACTGTCTCAGCCTACACTGAGATGTAAAGAAGACGTTTTTCTAGCCTGGACCCCTATGAGAGTAGTTCAGGCTGAGCAGATACAGGATACAACAGGATTTGCATTTCTTCTCTGTTTAAGACTTCATTCCTTTTAAAGTATGTCCTCTTTCGAACAATGCTGTAGGGAGAAGTGGAAATAGAAAAGACCAGTCCTAGGAGGGTTTTTTCTTTGTATCCACTTAAACTAAGAACATAAGTGAGGATTAAGCTATCTGAACAAATAGAAGGTTGATTCTCTGTAAGTTGTAACATGAATCAAAGCAAAATGAAAATTCCTCCTTTGCAAAAGTATGTCATTATTTTGTTGGTGCTATTGAAAACACTTGTTTTATTCAAAAGCCTTGTTAATAAAACCTTCATAAGACATAGAGATGGCTAAGAAGCAGTCCCCATAAGCCATAATTGGAGAATCATAAGTGTAACAATTATTTTTGTGCTCCTGGAATCTGTACAATTTCTTTCTCTCATCAAGGATTAAAATGAAAAAATTACAATAATGTTGTCAGAGCATGGTTTGTACTTTAATTCAAAGTTTGTGGGCTAATCCTGGCAGTGGTATAACTACAGAGAAGTTTATTGAAGTTACTTTGCAGAGGGATTAGATGTTGTTTTGTCTCCCCATGCCTCTACTTCCACTCTGATAATATACCTTTATGTAGTCAGTCAGATTTTTCAACCATGGCTGAAATACTGACTATATTGTTTTTATCATTTGAAGCTGCAACTTAATTTTTTTGTTTTGTTTCAGTAATATATTTGTTAATTGACAACAAACAATTGTGCGTATGTTAAGTTTCTATTTAGGCTCCAAATGGATGATGAATGTATCAGAGCAATCAGAAGCAGAACTACAGTAATTATGATTGATACTGTTTGGAAATAAACTGTGTTAATTTTAAGCTTAATGAAATTCCAATAGTCGATTTTGCACTAAAAATTATGCTTGCAAGATCTTAAACTAGCCCCCATCTGTGATGAATGCATTCACATCACAGTGCTCTTACTTGTGAGGAAATCTCAATCTTTATTTGCTTTGGAATGCAATTTATGGCATGAAAATGCTGTGTCCCAGAATGGTGCGCTCCTGCTTTCCAAATGATCGATATATGATTTTTGTTTTACAAGTAAGCCATTGCCTAAAATAAGAAGGAAAAATGAGAAAAAAAAAAAAGAAGAAAAAAGAAAAGGGGGCATTTCTAATTCTAAAGACTTTGACATATTAACGGTGAAGAGATGCAATATATTCTTAGACCCTGAGCACAGCAATATCTTCTGTGTCATCATGTTACGGAGGGATTACATGTATTTAGAGATCCTCTATGGAATTTAAGAAGAAATGTGAGGCTTATGTCATACTGCTCTTAACCCTAAGATGCAGGGCCGCTTAGAGAAGCTAAACTGATAGCTGTACATTGATAAAAGTCTCCTGATGCTTGGTCAGCTACACAGAAGCACAGCACTGAGAGCGTTTCCTGGAAAACTTAACTCTCCTGAACTGTTCCAGCAGAAGTAGGGAGTGCTTGTGCATCTTCTGGGGATTGTCCACAGGAAGTGAAATGGCCTTTCCTGAGGCAGGCCTGCAAGTATTTGCTGAGCTCTAGAGGCAAGTGCATGGTAACCCACTAGGGTGGGAACAGGGGGAGGAATGAACTGTTTAGAGCCACCACAGAGGCCATTTATGTTTTACCTTCTTCTACAGGCCAGGCTGTAGAATGTCGTAGCCCATTTTGTTGTAGCAGCTCTAGAGCACACGCATCAGGCAGAAACAGAAATGCTACCTTACCACGGAGGGATAGCAGGGGATGGTCCCTCCATCTTTCACAGAAAAATGGGATTTTTATGAAGACCTTGGAAATCCAGTCATTAATGGACAGAGAGTGAGATTTCCAGATGTTTGAGACTGCATATTTTCTTGACTATATAAGTCTTTTAGTATTGACCTAGGCAGGATCTAGTTTCATGTTTTAACACTTTTCATGTGGCAATTAAAGTAGTTATTCAGTATTTAATAGTATAAAGCTCGCCTCAATGCACAGCAAAACTCCCATGAGCATCTGTAGGATCAGGTTATTGCCTCTTATGCTTTGGGTACTTTCAGTTGATTGTGGCTCTCCTCTGCCTGTAAGGAAGCTTCCAGGCTCTTGTGGTTACTCTGATGTCTGTTGAACGTCCTTTACTCCTGGTAGTGTTACTTACCTTTCCTGCCCCTATATCCTCTTTGTCTCAGGCTCTTGACAATGCTGTCAGTTGGTGTGGCTGTTGTGATTACTCTTTTCTATATTTCATTTTGAAAATAAGAGAAGGACTTGGAATTTAAGTCATCAAAACCATGATTTTGACAATTTGAAAAACTTAATCTAATAAACTATATGTAGAAAAACAATAAATTCGATGCAGTAAGCGAATGAGTGAAGTTTGTCACTGGGGAAGCATTCTTCTGTGACAAGGATGAGCAATATTTATTTTGTTCTCATGTTTCATAGTTTCTCAGACTGCAATGCCAAAAAAGCCTATTAGGGTCATCTAATTTGGACCCCTCCTGCATAAATAGAATTTCACCCAGTAATTTCTGTGCCAAGCCTGATAATTTCTTGCTCCAAAGATATATTCTTTAGCAGCTTTGAGCTTCTTAATGGTTATTGATTTAAGCGTCCTCTATCCTGCTCTTAAAAATGCTTTGTTTAGGGAAAGAAAAAGTACACTTTGTTTCTTATCTGAACAAAATGAGCTTCTTTACTCAGCTTGGCGTTTCTCTTCTTTCTCTATAGCAAGAAATTTCTGCATAGCAGCTCAGGACATTTCAGGGAGTATTTTCAATTGTCAGTGGAAAAACCCTATTGATTTCAGGTAACAATTGGGTGAAAAAAATCCCATGAAAACAAGAGAAGAGAAAATGTGAATACTTGGCATATGATTTGCAGATTCAGCAGCTTCACTCACAACTCTAATTGTTTATAGACCGAAGGACAGATTGATAGCAATCACTCAGTTCTTCCACAATAATTATACTGTCCATGTCAGCTTTGCTACAGTTTGAAGAGGAGACTGCCTAAAATATTTATTCATCAGTCAAAAAGATGGGAAAAAGCAGTTATACTGGCATGACATGAATTTTCAGAAGTGCATTTGAGGAACAAGGAAGATGATCTGGAAGCATTTGTCAGCTCTCTGAGCTATGATATCACTGGTGTTAGTGAGACTGCATGGAATGAGTCCTGTAACTGGAATGCTGGGATGGAGTACTACAGGTTGTTCAGGAGGAATAGGCAGGGCAAGCAAGTGTTGCACTGCATATAAGAGGTTTGATTGCACAGTCCTTACAGTTAGTGATGATGTAGTGAAGGGCCTCTGTGTGAGGATTATGAAGATGGAAAACAAAGGAAATGTTATAGTGGGTGCCTACTACTGATCGCCCAGCCAGAATGAAAGCACTGATGATTCTATAGACGATTAGGAAAAAACTCTGAATCAGTAGCCCTTGTCCTTATAGGAGATATCAACTTCCCAGACATCAGCTGGAAATATACTGCTGTGATGAACAAGTCTTGGAAATTCTTGACCGTTACAGGAGATAACTTCTAGTCATAGGTGCTCAGTGACCCAAGACATTTCTTTGTGGTGTGATGTTCAAACCTAACCCTCTTTAGAGTCAGGGCAGAAAACCCCCCAAAAAACAAAGGAACAGCAAAGCATGTGGACAGCTGTACTGCTTTTGTTGACTTTTGGTTTTACTCATTCAGTTAAAAATGAGAAGAGAAAAGAGCATAAGAGGTTGGCATAAGCCATTTTGTTAGCCATTCTTCATTTCTTATTTCACATCTGCTGGGAAGGATGCAACAGGCTTGTCTGGACCTGATAAGAAGGAGTATTGTACTGCATAGATGTGACCACTGCATTTGCGATTGAATATTGCTACATGTGCTATGATATTATGAGGTGAATGCTGTTTTACAGGTTCATAGCTAACAAACCACGTGAGAACAAAGAGCTGCTAGCAACTACATCTTAAATTTCAACAAATAAATTTTCAAATATTTTTTACTATTAGAATTTGATATAATTTATGTAAAGAATTTGATGCAAATGATGACTACATAGTGAATACAAGATTTTACTTCTCTGGAAGGGCTCTCTTAAGTCATAAACTACAAACTCCTTGTGTTTTCATTTGTTTTCATTCTGGGGTCATCTGTTGTTATTTCTAATACGTACTTCTTAGCTTTCACCTTTGATCTTTGCAATTTCTAGGTTTTTAAAGTTCATTATTACATGATTTAGTGATGCCAGTGAAAGGATATTATCACTTTCAGTGGCCTCATGGGAGCTTATTAACTTATTACCTTGAGAATTACAAATAAATAAGCCAGTAAATAAGTATTATGAAGGGATGCTTGTGTCTCCATAGTTAGAGGTTGTGACTAATTCTGTGTTCCAAAGTTGATTATAATGTCCCTCATTTCCTGTGCTCCCTCACAGGAAAGTTCACTAAAACCAAAGCAAGGTGCCTAATAAATCACGCATGGAGTGTCTTGCTGGAGGTTAGTTCACTGTTCAAACTTAAAGGATACTTAAACAAGGCTGGACTGGAGTGCAGTGGTAGTTTTTTATCTTTTCATATACTAACTTTCCTTCTTTTTCTTTTTAAACTGAACCCTCAAAATTATTTTCTTGAGTAGTACCAAATTTATGCATGTAAACTAAAGCAGGAAGAGTTGCTCTTGCAATAATGAATGGGACATAAAATAATAGGTAGTATAGCAGTTAGCACTCAACCTTTACTTCTCTCTGGCACTTTCCACACTTTATTATAAACTAGTCATATTCCTGAAACAAAAAACATACTCTCCAGGAAAGGGCAAAGCAAAAGAAAATGTTATTTATCTGTTTTTTCCCCTTTGATTGTTCTTAGTCGCAGCCTTCATTATAGCATATTTCAGTATTCCTTTATCACTAGTTTATATTCTCATTCACATCACTCTGCAAACTTAATGCTTCGAATGCAGGGTTGGTTTGTTTGTTTTCTAAAACCCCTGCCTTTTAACCAAGCCTGGCCCAAGGCACACCTGCCCAGAAAACCTGTAGCCTAGATGAACATCCCCCATTTTCCTCTAGTATCTGCCTGGGTCGAAGCAAGTTTTAATTCACTGCAGGATGCTTCAGGACTCCATCAGGGAGATTGCTTCTCCCCATATCACAGTGCAAGGAGGCAGGGAGTGGCTGTGGAAATCAGAGGCACACCAGAAAAGGTTCTTATGGTCAACAATACACAGCCATAGCCCAGGCATCTATACCTACCTTAGCCATGTAACCTGCTTTTACAGGCAGCAGGAAGGAGCAGGCACCTAGAAGGTACTGTTTATTTCATCTTAAAATAGATGAAAATTTAAATCAGGTCACTCATGCCTGAAGGGACCTACTCCTAAAAGGAGGTAGAGGTTACTGGCTTGTACGTACATGGCTGCTGCAGGTCACTGGCATATAAACACAAAGCTCTGCAGGTCAGGTCCTCCATCACTCAGAATAAGCAGAATGCACCATTTTGCTCTTATACCTTTGGTGTGCCCCATTTTCGAACACTGTAAGCATTTTTTGCCCTTTGTCAAGAAAGACATAGGGGAGGTAGGGGCGATGTAGAGGAGGGTGAGTAGAGTAATTAATAGTCAGGGGCAGCTGCCTGATGAGGAGGGGTTAGAAGATGTGGGATACTTCAGCTGGAGAGGAAAAGGCTGGGGGGTAAGACTGAGGTTTCTGAAATCATCAAGGTACTAGATAAGATAAAGACGGAACTGCTGCTATGCACCAAACCCTGCTCTGTTGGATCTAGAGGACAGTATCAGAGTTAGAAACATTCCTTCTGACACACCTACAGCAAGAGCTATCGGTGCAGGGGCTACATAAAGAAAAGGCAGTAGGCAGTAGAAACAGCCTGGCTTGTGTGTTTTCCTTAGTACTGTGTCTCTTCTTGTGCAAGTCAGAAGCATGATACTGGGGTAAATGGATTCCTGGTGAGGCCCAGTGGGGCACTTCTTAACATTTCCCTCCACTGACTGTGTAAGGAATGAAGAGGAGCTGTGCTCCTAATTTCTATTTCCTGACAATTAATGCTGTTTAGCATCAGTTCCAAGTTGGATGCTCTGGAAGGAGATACCTCTGATGTTGGTCTGACTTTCTGGAACAGCAGGAGTCCACCATGAGCTCTGTCAATGAGTGAGGTCAGCCTAAATGACCTGGGAGAGAGCAAGTTCTCTCTCCTAATGAAATCAATGAGAATTACGGGCACTGAGTGTATTCCAGCAGGTGTTCAGCATCCCACAAGGTCAGGCATTTGGTTAATAGACTGAGGCTGTATAAAATGGTGTATGCTATTAGCAGCCAGGGAAAAATCAAGAGATAGAGAAGGACATTGGGCAGAGCTGTCAATTACATATTGGAACAAGAAGAGAGAAACTGTCTGTAGCACTTAGAGCAGAAGGGTTTAGACAAAATAGAAAAAGTCGCTATTGTTTGTTGCTATCAAATTTATTCTGCCTTTCGGAATACTAAGTATTTTTAGTAATGAAAAAAAATTCTGCAGTGTCAAATGTATTAAAGAGTCACTAGCACACAGTCACATTGCTCGGTGATACTGAATACTAACCTGCCTCCAAGTTTGAACATATTCAGGCTTAGGTTAGCCTTACATATTTAGGTAAAGTTGACTGGATTTTGAATGTTTACCTGCATAAAATAAGCAAGTTCGAAAAGTCTGGTCAACACAGGTCAAAACAACTGTCCACGAAGTTTCTGAAATGACTGAGAAACTTCATGGATCTGGTACCTCCATTTAACCATTCACCACACCAATCATACTTGCTAAACTTAATTTATAGCATCTATACAAGATTGTGTCTCACAGTAGTGTAATTAAATTCATAGAAGCTTTTCATAGTTTTAACTTTGTAGCTGAGTGTAGCATTCAATAAATAATACCAATCTCATACCACAAATTGAGTCTAATGCAAACAGATACAAGAATCAAACCTGTTCAGAAGAGACTATTAGCCATATAATGGAAACTAAAACTGAGTTAGTATTGCTTAGCTAATCAGCACAGGTTTTATTATCCCATTCTTTTTTTTTTTTCCAAGTTGTAAGAGACAAACTCAGAGGTTAAGTTACCATGTTCAGTTTCATTTCTCTTCAAAAACAAAAGCTTCAGCTCAGAAGGACAGTAAGGGCCCATCCCATGCCTCATAGTGTGGTGAAAGCTGAGCATCCTCTGTAGGTGGCAGGAACTCAGGCAGTCGGTAGTGCCCAGGTGCTCAGCATCTCACAGCAGTGGTGGAATGCTGCCGGCAATATTGCTCTCTGAGAATCAATTAGACAAGAAATATTGGCAATTAGTAACACAAACCCTGTGATATTGCTATAATTGGTTTGGCAAGATATTAACATTGGTACATTCATAGTTCCCTCATTAAAAGTGGCTGTGAAGTGCATCTACCTTTCATCAGAACTGTAGTGGTGTCGTCTGCATCTATCCCCTTCTCCTGCATGGGGGGAAATGCTTTCACCCATCTCAAACTTTCTGGGCCAAGGAGGATATCCCTCAAATCTCCTTCATTTTAACTCTTCACAGTACTCCTTGCATCATGCTGGGGTAATGTAGCTTTTTAGTTTCTCGAGATCTGGCAGGTATTCCTTTAGGCTCGTATTTGATTACTGAGCCTGTGAACACTTCAGGGCATGCAATATCCATTGCTATAGCACAATGGTTTTCTCACTTGTGCTGAGGCTACTGGGTGTGTCCGCGATAGGAAAAAGATTACATTTTTCCAGTGTTCTAATCATCTGATATTGCATTCTGGTATCAAAACTCCCCTGAAGTAATTGTTCATCCTTCTGATCCCTAATTGCATTTATCAACTCAGTATGAAACCTATTGCTACCTGGAGCTTTGTCTTCCTTTATCCAAATATTTCCTCACAACTATTTTCATAATCTGCAAAAGCACCTACAAAAGATATCCTCACAGGAGGCACTGTTCTTCTTAACAAATAAAGGGAGTATTATTCTTAACAAATCAAGAGAAAAAAAGTCAATGAGTTTTTCTGTTACATTCAAAATTACTGTTAATATGAAGGCATTTCTTTTCAGCATACAAATACCATGCAGCACTATAGGTTGTGAGATAGAAATTGTTTGTATATTATTAGGTTCATGCTGTTTTGAACTACAGAATCACTTCAGTAATACTTTTCTTGGAAAATCAATTATATATGAAATTGTGTATCAATTTAGTAACATAAACCCAGGTAATAATATAATTAAAAAGAAAATGTTTACTTGCTGCATGGGGTATATTGTATGCATCTTAATTATGTACCTTTGCTTGCTGACTTGTGCTATATTTATAACCTTTGGGTAGGTTTATCATCAGGTGGATAGGAAAATAATAAAAACTGATACCATAGGGAGACTTTAGGTGTAATTTGAAAAATTGGTATCTAGATATTTGCTGCCAGTGGCACTGTGAATTAGGAAAAGTGATAGAAAAAAATATTCCTCAGGATGTAAATCTTACGTGATAATGTGAGGCATCAGACTGTAAGCATCCAACTAACCATGTTTTAAGTATTTTAGGCCAGATTAGTCTAAGTGGTGTAAATAGTTTGACTCTGGCAGGGTCCAATTCTTGATAATATTTCTCTGCTGTGAGTCAGCTCTGAATTAGATAATTTGTTTTATTGTTCATTTTAATGAAAAGGATTTTGGGAAATATTCTTCCCAGATATCTTGCAACAGTAGGCATTATGGTGAATGATTCCATTTTTCCTTTTTTATCAAAAGTTATTTCTTCAGTTTTTGTATCAGGAAGATCCTAATCATACATCTTGGAGTAGCTGTTTTATTAGGAGTTTCAGATGATGAAATCACCACAGTCATTTGCAGCATCACTGAAGTAAATGAGACAGGAATTAGCCAACTAGCCAAGTGAGGATCTCAGGCTTATATATCAATATTTGTCAAAGTATTTACAGACTTTCGGAGTCTTTAATTAGCTGTTGTATGTTGAGGATTCAGTTCAGTGAAGACAAACAGACTGTGTTCCCTTCAAAAGCTGGATGAGGTTTACTGCAGTTCTAACTTGAGGATTTGTTCTGTGTTGCAAAACAAACCAAGCACACTGTGATTATAGCTCCCCATTAATCACTTTCTGCATTGTTTCCTTACCAGTCCTAACAAGTTTTTTTTCTCTAGGACTTTTAAATTAAGTCTAAAATCCCTTAAGAGGACATGTCTCCACTACTCAGTGAGCTTGGGCACTTTCTTTCAGAGAACTGCTTGACTAATTTTGTCTGATTTTAGGTGGGAATGTCCACAGCTGAGTAAGTGTCAAGTTTGCTGCTGTGGTCACTGCTGATCTAACCAAGATCATCAGTGGAGTTCATTCATCTGACTAAACGCAGGCCAAACAAGTTGCTTTCTGAACTCCTCTGATAAACTCAGACATACTCGTGTCTGCTATGTAGACCTAAGTATGAGACGAACGCCACTTTCAGTGCAGAAAATATAGGTGAAAGTCAGATACACAAGTTAGTTAGAATTGCTCTTTCAACTTCACCCTTATAAGAGGAGCCTGTTGTTCAGGGATATATGATGACTACCTCTTGTGGCAAAGATACCTCAAGTATCGGTGGAGTTTGCTGTTGTTGTCATCTGCCCTTTTACTCATTTTGAACCTGCTGCCTCTTTTGGTTCTGCGAAGTTGATACTTTGCAGTTTCCTTCCACTCTTTTTGCTGAAAACCCCTGCTGGTATCCTCACATTTGTGTTTTCTTCACTGCACTTCTCCAGTCTAGCATCCTTACATACACCTCCAAGACAAGGGAAAACACAGGTTTGCTTTATGGTCTTATCCTTTGGGAAAAGAGAAGGAAGGATGAAGAATTTTTTGTGCAACACAGTCTCCCTTAGAACCTGTTTTTTCTATAACTAAATTCAACTCAGAGTCTCCTTGCTGTGAGACACCAATGTCCTTTATACACTGTTCTATATTTGTACTCAGCTGAAGTTGGTGTCAAATGCCATATTGGGCAACTGCCAGGGCTGGCAAGTCCTTGTTTTCTATAGAGATTCCCATGTATGGTTGACATTTATCAGTATTACAAAAGGTTTCTTCTGCAAGTAATATTGGATTCCATAGATTCTCAAAAGGGCATCTTCTGTGATAATAAGTAACCCAATTCAGTTTCATCCAGAATGTCTCACTGGCTGTTCCCTGGCAGTCAACACATTCTGTAACAAAACTACTGTTACATCTGGCAATATGAAATTCAAGGGAGAAGGTCAATGCTTAGTTTTAAAATAAGTATGGGTTTGAAGACTTTTTGAGGACCCTCACCCCAGCCCCAAGTCCTGGTGGGAAATGCCTTCCTGTCTTCTGACAAAATCATAGCCTGGGCCACACCTACAGAGAAAAGAACTATGGTGGAAGTGAATAGACGAGAAAAGTGGGAGGTCATCTTGTCTAGATCCCATTGCCATCTCTATTCAAGGGGTTGCTTTACCATCCAGTTTGAGGTCTTTGGGGGTGTCTTGCCAGCAGGGAGCTTTGTGTTTGTCGAACGAAGGTTGATGATGTGGTCCTGTCCAAAACTTGCCCTGAATGCACTCCTTTTTGCCTAGTGTTGGTTTTCAGGCTGTGCTTTTTTCACTGTTTCTTTTATCTATAAGTACTGCAATCCCTGTGTTCTGAGCTGTTTCACTGGAATCTTACCTGAGAAATTTCTGCTGGTTTGTTCAAATTAGTTCCGCCAGTATCTTTCTAAAAGGTGTTGTCTCAAGCAATGCTCTGTGTTTTTCTTTAGGCTTTAATATTTGAAAGGACTGAATAAAGCCCAGATGTCCTAGATCCTTTTTCTGATGTACGTGTTGCAAGACAGCTTCTTCTTTCCCTACTCATCTCAGTCTTTTATTTGGTATATTCTTTCTTTACTAAGTATAGTGTATCAACTTTAATAGCTATGTCCAGCAGTATTATTTTGCTCTGTTTGAAGTGGTTATTATTGAATTTTCTTCCTTTATCTTCAGTACATACTTGTGTACTTTCTTCTAGGCATCTTTCTCCTTTTTTAAAGTCACACAACTGCTGAGTTACTTTTTTTTTATCTCTTGGGCCTTTTGAGTCAGCATTAAGGTGCTCTCTTAGATCCGTAATGGATCTGAAATTGAGTCAGAAGGAAAAAAGGCTGGGAGAAAAAGAGCTCACTACTGCAACATTTTGAGTGGGTCGTCTTCCTTTCTTATGACCATCTACAATACAGCATCTCTGTACTTTTGTAACCCTGTCTAGTACACGATAAAAATAGTGCCGGATTCGTTAACAAATTGTACGTGTGTGATGAAAAAATGAATGACTTTGTCATTATGTAAAAAGAAGGGGTACTAAATTTGGAAAAAAAGTATTTCTGCTTCTTTAAATCTCTGCTTTGATTACACAGCCTATTAGAAAAAGCAGCTAGAAACGGACTTTTGGTTAAGATAACCAAGTACAATAAAGTATTCTTCATCTCTTTGTATCCACAGTCAAAAATTCATGTTTTCAGATAATGGAAAAGGTCCACACAACAACCTGAAACAACATAAATTTGCTTTTTGGCTAGTAGAAAAATAATTTATTTTTCTGATCCAGAGGAAAGAACTAGTGCAATCAAGCAGATATCAGGACATAATCTAAAGTTCCAGGACATCATTTTAGAGCCTAGTAAATTGTAGGTCAGATGTCAGTGCATAAGATGAGTATGATTCTAACCTCTTTCTCTGACCTAAACTAGAATGACAACAATGGTAAATGCACCTGTGTGCCCCAGTTTTCTGTCTGCAGCAATGAATAGGCATTGAATGGGTTTCAAGTGGTTCTCCAGTGTCAGGGAGTTGGGCAGCCCAGTGAGAAATCACAAAAATTAGGTAAACACGATAGATTGATGCTGAGGACATTTAGGGTGAATGAGATCTAGTTTATACATGAGGCAGTCAGGTAAATTAATAAGGGAAATTGACAATCATTTATACATGCCAGCATCAGGAGGCATCTCAGCAAAGCTGCTGGCAAGAGGTCACAGCTCGTCTGCCACTGGGACAGCCAGAAGCCAAACTAGAAATTATTCATTTTCAGACACTGTTTAGGTACTTTGTTCACCATGGAGGCAAAAGACCTTCTTTTTTTTCTTATTGTTCTTTTAAATTTTTTTTTTAGCAGGCAGAAGCAATAAATCACCTAGTTTAAGAAGACCCAGCTAGCCCAACACAGATCGATTTCACGGGGCAGTCGATGGGCTGCTAATAGAATTACAACTACCTGTCAAAATAGGGAAAACATATCTGCGACAGTGACAAAGGGCAAATCAATTGAAGAAGTGTTGTAGGCTCTTTTTAGTTTTTTGGGTTTTGGGTTTTTTTTTGAGACATAGATGAGAAGTACAAGTGAGTCTTTCAAAGTGCAACTGTGACAAACAGCAATGTTTATCCTTTTACAGGAACCACCAGTCCTGCGATACTGAATTCTACGATCCCTTTATTTCTACTACGATTACTAGGCTACTCCCGTAAAACAAAACTAAAGAGCTGCATCCAGAGCTATTTGAACAGTTTCTCATGTACTAGGAAAGCTATTTAAATAGGTTGTATTAACACCTGTAATAATTTGCTCCAGGTGAAAAACCTTGGCACATTTTGTTTACCAGAAACTGGGTTTTTTTCAATTACACACATGAGCTTGCCAGTTTCAGGTGTTTCTAGTGTTTGTACAGCTCAAGCAGAAAATCAGTTACAACAATGTTGTTGGCTCAGAAATTGTGTTATAATTTGTGATAATTAGATAAAAATTGAGTTGTTGAACAGTAAAAAGTTGTCCTTGTGCTGTGAAACTACTCTGCTGCCTGTATAGCATATATATAACCTGTTCCCTTAGTACTTTACATATCTGTGTCAGAGATTAAAAAAGTTACATGTAATTGAAAATGTACATCTTCATACATATTGATGCAACAGTTTGTGATGGCCCTGCTAATGCCATAGTTGAATACTGAAGTTGTGAGATATTTACCAAGTCACGCCAGCACAGGCTTCTGCTCTGCTGGTACAGCTCAAAGCAATGAAGAAATACTACAGAAAAGTAAGTAGGGTAGCAGTCCTTATGCTCCTCTCACTGCAGCCATTCCTAGGTCTAAAGCTATTTCTAACTTTTTATAGAGAAGACCACATATTTTTATGAATTTTGTATGCGTGTATGAAGGACAACTTGGAATAAAACTGTAATCAAAATTAATTATCTTGGAATCTTCCTCCTCTCTTGTTGCTTGGGTAGATAAGCCAAAGAGGTATAAGTTGTGTAATTTCTTAGTGCATACCAGTTTGGACAAAGATTGGGTGCAGGAAAACTGTACTGCCAAAATCAAACTGCAAACGGTTCTATTTTCCAAAATTTACTTACGTAGTTTGCTTCAAATATGTATATATATATATATATATATATATGTACACACAAACTAACGCTGGGGAAACTTCCTTGAAGTCAATTGAATTTGCATTTAAATAGATGATAAAACTTGCTGTGACTCCCAATGAGAGCAGGATTTCATACAGTGCAATTAAACCAGACCATAAGAGGAGTCACGGTCAAAATTCTCAGATCTGATTATCCTGCTTTTCTTACTTTTTTTTTCTTGTTTTGCTTGTATTAAATCAATGCCCAGCCATGCTCTTTATCATAGGCTGCAACTTCGACTTTGTTGGGTCCTTCAGGCTTCTGTGAGTATGGCAAAAATGTCTCCAGAGGCAGAACTTTGTTTTAAATTCTTTGGAGCAAGAACTAAACCATAACATTAATCTTTTTGTAGAGCATTCTATGCATTTTTAACACTGCGATTTTTAATAGATAGTAATAATAGCAATTTTGAAGTACCCTGCCGATTCTAGTAAAGGACTTTTCTTCAGAAACACTATCCCCTGCTGCTAGTTTGCAAATCTTCTAATTCATTACCACATGGAGTGTCCTGTGTGTACAACATTTTTTTGCTTCAAAACAGATAAATCCATATATTTTACCAACAAAGGTTCCCTGACAGCATGTTACCATTTCTCCTATGTGGGACTACAGCTACTTTAAATCATTTTCAAATAATGGTAGTGGATAATTTAAAGATCATGAATAAGTAATTTATTTAAATTAAGCATTTAGATTAGCCATCTGTATTTCAAAGCTTATGGATCCATACTAAACTAGTATATTTTTCCTGAATAGTGTTTTTATGATGTGGGTTATTCAGTGAGTCACAGTATTCCTCAGCAAGCTGCATCATCCTTAAGTTATATGTATCTGTGAGAAGTGTGTTTCCATGCCCAGCACGACGTGACTGTGGATCTTTGTGCTGTACAGAGCTCAGGAGCCCAGCGGGGAGTGGCTGGGCTGGTGGTTCACAGCTCCTACGGCAGGGCAAACAGTGGGGAAGCTGTTGCTGAAGATCTCGGAACAAAAGGTATGAAGTTAGATCCAAGCACCGAGTGATGACAGAGTAAGTGTCTGTCTGCTATCCACCATGGCTCTTTCTGGAGCCTTACTCACTTCAAAAGTAGTGGGAAGACTCTGGGAAAGAGGGCAGATGGTCTGTTAGTTTCCAACAGATATCTAAAAAACTAGGTAGCCAAAAACGGTTTAACAACAGCTTTGTATTGAAACTCGGAAAAGAGCTAGTGCCTGGGGCTTTGTCATCATGGCTTCAGAGTGCATTTCGTTTATGCAGCCCAATTTATATTGCTCATGTCACTACATCTTTGATCTATGTTTTACAAAGTAAGGCTTAAAACTCAAAGATTTATGTGGGAGAGTTGCCATGAACTTCTAATGTCTCACAAATAAGAAAGATTGAAGGAGAGTTTGTCTCTCCGGAAGGCTAGAAAACTTAGGTGTATATGTCTGAGAAAAATGCATGTGGAGGGAAATGGGTTATGGAAACACTGAATCCTAAAATATTAGCACAACAAATATCCTGCCAGCACAGGTCCTGGCCTTAAAAACTTGGCATCTTAGTGCTGAATTGCACCTGGGAGAGAAAGCTACTGGGGACAGAATGTGTAAGCAGTGCTTTCTGCTCAATGTTCAATCATTTTGCGCTTGTGTTTAGCCCGCTTTTATAAATTATGTGTTTTAACAGGCATTATGAACACTTGACTAACAAAGGTATTCACTTTTATTAAATAGAATTTCAGTGAAATATGTCTTGAGAGGATATATGACCCTTTTAGGGTAGGAAAAACTATTAGTTACTATAGAAGCCTAGAAAATATTTGTTCAGTGCTCTCTTAAGCACGTAGCCTGAATGCCTCACAAACACAGTGTCACCATTATAAATTAAGCTGAGACAAAGTGCCTGTCTTCTGTTGTTCTGGTTTGATACACAAAGTCCTGTGAAAAAGTCCTAGCACTTTTCAGTAGCATCAAGTCAGGGCAACACAGTGGAAAATCAGATTGGAGGGGTATTCCTGGTGGGTTTATTAGCACTTTTGAGAAGAGGTCAGGCTTCTACCCCTTTTGAGGATTGTGCTTACTACATAAAGTTTTAAAAGGGGCTAATATTTTAATGTTGTGTTTTAGCATGTATAATATATACTGAAAGTGTTCTAAAATGCCAAGGGTAAAAAACCTGGAATCAGCTTTTAAAAGACTTCTTGGAGGCTATTGCACCATTCAAGCTGTGGAAAGATTAAAGGAGTGTCTGACTTTCTGAGGTACTCAACACTTGCAGTGCAGTGCTACCAGAAATGCAGATTTCCATTGCATTTTAAAGTAGCTGATGAGCTCTGTATCTCCTCTGGGTTGGCATTTGACAGGTGATCTAAAATGACCCTAAGTGTTAAATAATGGCAAGTATATCTGAAGGATTTTAGGCATCTTATCTGCACACTCAGTTTTTTAGTCATTTCATTGCAATTTTCAGATGCAATTTAAATTAAAGAAGATGAAAGAAAATGAGGAAAACATTAATTTTTTTACTATATGTTTCAGTTCTAGTGCTACTTACTATGGAAGAACCAAGCTCATTCCACTAAAATAAAATTTAAAACAGGCAAAAATGTATCAAAATTTTAGCAAAAATAAAGTCTCTCCACAAAAAGCCCAAGTCCAAAACAAGGCAAAGTTATTCCAATTAATGTAGTTTCAGGTCTACCCACAGTATGGAGAATTTGTCTTCTACCAAACTTTCACTCTAATTCATTAATTTCTTCATAGAGTTATAAACTGCACTAACTCTCTTGCGCAGAAATCAGCATTGTTAAGGAGCTCATGAGCAGATGTGATACAAGAGAACCTTTTTATTTTTTTTTTTAAACTCAAAGAGTAATGACACCACAATATCATGTGGTGAAGGAGCAATAATTTGATAAACATTGTCTTTCCATTAGATTAGAGCAATTAATCTGATTCTAATTTAGCTGAAGCATTACCATACTGGAATCCCTAGAGCCCGATGAATAATCTCTAAACACATTGACACACTCAGCAGACAAACATTATCTCCACTCATACTGTTGTTCCATATGGTCTCCTCCCATTCTGATGGAGGGCACCCTGCTGTTTCAATCAAATAAATGTCAATTATCTGAGATAGATTTTTTTAGTTCACAAACGCAGGCTTACAATTCAGCTGTGGAACAATTGTCTGCAGTCCTCCCCTGCTTGCCGCTGCCTCCGTTTTTCAGCTGCCCACCTTGCCGGGTTGCTGTCAAACTTTGCTGCATCATACACAGTTTCCAAGGCTCTCTCTTGAAAATTGTAGGCACAGGAAATCATTTGTACCTGGGGAGAAAGCAGCAGAACACAGAAGAAAAAGCAGAAGTGTTTGCCATGTAGGCTTCTTTACCCTATTAGTTGGGATGGTCTTTATTGCCTTTTCTATTTGTTGATCTAGCAGGGTGCCAAAACTCTGTGTAACTAAAGGCTGCTCAGCTGATTTGATAGAGTCTTACTCTTCCAAGGCAAGCCTTTTGCTTCAGTGGGTTATGGGCACGCTCACCACATCCCACAGACTGCCTGGCACTTTTATTTGAAAACACTATAAAAGATGACAAGCTGAAAACTACAAGCCCTTTCAAGCCACAGTTTTGACCACTGCTACAAGGTTCAAAGCTCATCCAAAATATCTCTTTGGAGTGGTAGGGTAAATGTAGATTAGATACTATGAAGAAATTCTTTATTGTGAGGGTGGTAAGACACTGGAATAAGTTACCCAGGTTTGTGGATGCCCCATCCCTGAAGTGTTCAAGGCCAGGCTGGATGGGGCTTTGAGCAACCTGGTGAAGTGGAAAGTGTCCCTGCCCATGGCAAGGAGATTGGACATAGATGAAGTTTAAGGTCCCTTCCAACCCAAGCCATTCTGTGATTCTATGATTCTGTGGTAATCAGACTGCTTGGTGTATTTGCCTGGTATAAGACTTGTGACTACTATGGTGTCTCACACTGAGGAAGTGATGTGCAATTCAGCTTGCTATCAGTAGAGATAAACTAAGGCCATCAGCAGAGAAAAACAGTCACAGCACCCGAGGTAGAACCTTCTGAGTGGTGGTCTGATATAGACCTTTGCAGGTGGAATTCATTATTTTATTACATCATATGTGACCTCAGTTTTCTTCCCTGGATGTGTCATGTTAGGCAAATACACCCAGTGCTCAGGGCAGATGGAGATGAAAGCTTTTGTTGAACTGTACTCTCTTTTGCTTTCTGTTGTTTGGATGCTTAAAGTAATGTAGCAGAAGATACTCTCTCTTCATCAATATGCCTTAAACCATGCCAGATAACCCTATTGCACCTGCTGCAAGTTATATGGCATTAGTTGATTAATCATAGCTGTTTCTATGCAGCTTCAGAGAGGGTGTCTGTAGATATGAGTTGGAAACACAGGTTGGATACTTGGCAATCTGACATGGAGAAAAATTTTAAAATTGAAAATTCTGCAATTTTTCAATGATACTTGATATTCACCTTGATGTAAATGACATGGCCATGGCGAGAAGAAAAGTTTATTTTGGAATTTGGGCTGTGATCTGTGTGAGAAACTGATCCTTTGATCACAAGCATGAGGGCCAGTGCAGCATTCCTCTACCTGAGAAAACCTTTGGCTTGAATAAGTCCTTTTAGGTCCAGTAGACTGAGATAGTAAGTAAGGTGTGAGTTGCTTCTCAACAGCTTGAAATCATGACTGTGAAACTGACCTATTTAGACTCTCTCAGGTATAGTACACCTGCTCTTCCCAGCTCCCTTCCCTCTTGCCTTCCTCACCAGGTTTTTTCAACACTCATCACATAGACTTGAAATGCTCTAATATCATTGGTTAGAAAAAGTCTTATTTTTCAAGATGCTGGCTACCTTCCCCTCTTCCTAATATCAAATGGGCTCCCAGATACTTCAGTACCTCAGAAGCAAATTCATTCATCCCATTCCACCAGATATTCCTCTTCCCTAGCACGGGCAGCTGCAAACACGGAGAATCTGTCAATAAAGTTGGGTGATTTGCATGCAGCAGTTATCCATACATTCCCAAGGAAGACAGGGCTTTCAAGAAGAGTGGGATGGTTATCAGTTTCTAACCTAGAATTTTAGGCTATCTGTAACTGTATTTTATAGAAATAAAAAAGTGTCTCTTACTATGGATTTGGACATTCTGTCACCATTAATGTGCCAATAAAGGCTTTGCTTGAGGACACTGTGGAACAACACACTTCTGTTAATATTGCTCAATAAAACTATTAATACAATCAATTTGATTTGAAATGTCTCTTGTCTTGTAAAGTATCAGATCATTAACTTTAACAATGTCAGAGAGTTGTAACTATCTTATTCAACTAAATTAGTGTCCAAGGATTAGCTAAGACCTTATATTGCACAGTGGAAAGTATTAATGTACTACTGGATGTAAATAAACTGAGCAACCTTCAAATGCTTCAGGACGATGTAAGTTTGCAATAATACGTGCTGCAAAAAAGGGGCAATGAGAGATGTGAGGCAGTGAAGGAAACAGTAATGATTCTTGAACTGAAGGCATGAGATAAAGAAAATGATATTGAACATCTGAAATTTTCTCGTAATCACAGCGCCTGGGCCTCAATTCTCTGGGCCTCAATTTTATATAATTATATTTAACATTCTTATCTGTTTTGTTTCTGTTTGAATGATGCAAAATGAGTAATTGAGCGCAAACCAAACTCAGGTTGGGAAAAGTAAAATGAAACACACATAGAAATGGGATATTTTCAGTCAGAATGCCTGTGTTTTACCAGAAGTATTTTTCATGCAATACCTGCCTTTCTCCTTTCCCTTAACAGGCTGCTGTGTGGTGGAGTCACCATTCCTGAAAGTATTTAAAAGATGTGTAGATGTGGCACTTAGGGACATTGTTTAGTGGTGGACTTGGTAGTGATGGGTTAAAGGTTGGACTTGATGATCTTAAAAGTATTTTCCAATCTAAATGATTGTATTTTTCTTGCTATTGAGAGACAAGGGTCAGGAAGTGCACAAAGAAGAAACTTGGGTATCTCTGCATTAGCATTTTAGTTCAAATCAGGAGAGTACCTCTGGGGCACAAATCATAATCATTACAGTTTACAATATTCAGTTCACATTGTAGAGACATCTTGGAGTACATGAAAGTAAAATGAAAGATGTGCTCTCTGTTTGTACCTAATTCATTTTGTTCATGGCTGATCAAATACATAGGAATAGACTGGAGCTAGTCAGAAATAAAATGCCCTGAAATTCTGATAGAGTGTGAGGTGAGTCTTCAGCACTGTTTCACTCAAAAAAATCCCCCTTTATTTGGCTTCACTTCTTGCTTGTGTGGAGATAGCAGGGAAATATACTGGGGACTCTTTCTCCTGCCCTGTATATATGTTCTTATCCTAATACACTCTGGCTATATGAACATGTATAAATAATGATCAAACCAATAGTAGTTGTCCCATTTACATTTGGGAACATCATGACTTTAAGCCTGTTTTTAAAAGCATCTGTGAATGTTTTGGAACTGGCAGTTCCAACAGCTGAATTTAATAATAACATGGGGCAGAGCCTAGTGTGGGCAGTGTGAGTACAGAAGGAGGAACAAGTGGATAATGGGAACTGAACATGTTATTTTTGAACTCCTATGGATGTGTTTAGCATATTTTTATTCCTGATCTGCTCCTCTGCTTAAAATAAGCTCACCAATAGTACTGAGAGCTGACTGTCCAAGTGGTAACTGCTGAAAAGGACATGGTGGATACCAAAATGAATGAGAGGCGACAATGCAGCCTCATTGAAAAGGAGGCACATCATGCAGAGTATGCTGGGAGGAGTCTGGTGGGTAGACTAAGGAAAATAACTCTTCCCCAGTCCCTGCTGGTGAGGTTGTACCTAGAACAAGGTAGATTGGTTGGAGGGCAGTCACAAAGATGATACATCTGCAGTGCTTGAAAGTGGTGCCAGGTCATACAACCAGGGGCAGCAGTGAGAGACTGCATTCAGGTTTGCCGTTAGGAAAAAGCTTTTGCCATAAGTGCCACACTGGAGCAGGTTGCTTAGAAAGATTGTGTGATCTCTGCTGTTGATATTTGCCCTAGATGGGCAAAGCTGATCTAGTGCTTATGGTGGCCCTGCTTCAAGTGGGATGTTGGACAAGGTGACCTTGGGAGACCCCTTCCAACCTGCACTGTTCTGACTTAAAAGGCTGTGAACTCCAGTGCATATTAGGGGACTGACACAATGAGTAGATTTGTTAACTAGAACATTTGGCCTGGCCTGGCTTTGCGGAAGGTCACAAGTAGCGTAAGCTGTATCGCACACTGGGACACCAAAATCTGTAGCAGTTATGTGGGGAGAGTGTCTCTTTGCATCTGAGATTTCTTAGCAAGGAGAGAGGTAAAACTAAGGTGGAGAAAACAGAGGGAGAGCCTTGGGGAGCCTAATTTATCATTGCTGAGAGGAAGAGGGGAATGGTAGTTGTTCCTTGAATAAGGCTCCTCATTCCCCCACCCAGAAGTAGCTGCTGCCCTTCATGTTTCCAGCTGTAGTCACAGCAAAGGCTGATTTCCACCTGGCAGCCTGCTGCCTGAGGCAGCTGCCTACATCACCTCACCTTGATGACTAGCTCCAGCCAGGACTTGCAATCTTGCTCCAGGGAACAGAGCAGCTGTACTCCAAATACTGAGCAGACATCTTCATCTCCACCTCAGTACTGAAGGTTTATCTCTTTGTCCCCATGGGGTGACTCAGTGGCACAGGTTAGGAGCAGAGACAGGTGTCAACATGGCCTTAGTAAGACATCTAAATTTTCTCAGCTTTACTGAGGTACTGAGAGATGAAGCTGCAATCTGGCCTCAGAAATGTCACACATATGGAATGGCAACTAGATGTGACCCACAGAGGCATAGCTGAGCAGGTGTCTGTTTAAAAAACAGCTGCATTGATGATGGCTTTTCTTCACTGCCTATGTCGATTTTCTCATCCAAAGTCAGTGGGATCAGTGGCATTGAAAATACTCAGTACAATGTTTCAGCGCTGATTTTAAAATTTAAAAAAAATTATAATTAAAACATTTTTCTTTCAAAATATATTTTTTCCCAAAGTTTGACTTTTACTGAAGATATTGTTTTTGTTAACATCATAATTTACATTATTTTCCTAAGAAATCAGTGAGGTTTTTTAATTGAGTTCCTTTCTGAGAGGTGTAGTGAGATGAAAGAAACTTTCTGGGGTGGGACTGGAGAAGCAGGCTCCTTTCACAACACAGTAGTCTGTTAGCAAATGGTAAATCTGACCTACGGCTGCAAGACTCTAAATGGATTTTTCTCTCTGCTCTATTTTCAAGATGTGACAAAATTACTGGGTAGCCTATGTATCCAAAGTCAGAAATATACTGGGAGCTGAATACTGCCAGCAATAGCAGAGAAGCCTGATTTAAACTCCATTGCAGCATAGCAGAGTTCTGCTTTCATGGTGCATTAATTCAACACCTGCAGGCGCTCTCTTCCCTTGCTGAAATTACAGGCTGTCTACTGAGTAGTTAAGGCTTGGAACTGAAGTGTAAAGTCGTGAGGTCTTCATTGATCAACAGAGGGCCAGATCCTAATAGCCTGATGTAAGCTACAGATGCTCCCTCATATTGTGTAGAATGGAGACAAAGGATGAAACATAGTTGAGATGTTTTACTGCCATGTGCAGTTTTTAGAGTTCTTCACCTTTAAAATAGAAGGTTCTTTAAATTCAAAATTATAGTGCTGGAAAAGGATCAGCATTCAAATATGTTGGTTGACTTATCAGTTGAAACTGTAATTTAAAAGCCACCTCGACCTTTCAGAAAAGATTTTGAAACACAGGACTACATGAATCAGACAAAAGCCAACCCAAAATCTTTGCTTTTGTCATGTGCATTAATACATTAAATTAGAAGCATTAAATAAGCTTAATTTAATTTGAAAGTAGGCTGTTGACAGCATTGTTTGGCTGTTGGGCTCTTGAACCATTCTGGTTCCTGTGGTAGCAGGAAGAGCTGGAAGTAACAGAGAATCTAGAGAGGAGGCCGTAAATAAAAAAGACATTTATTTCAGTATCTTGGGTAAAAGTTTAACAGTCATAATGAGACTGCTGTGGGGCATGTTAACATGCTCCAGTAAGCAATATGTTATTGTTGTTTCTTTGGTTTCCCTAACACGGCAATTGTGTTATAAGGTCTCTGTCTGGCAGGCTGGAAAATGGGGATGTTTCTTAACTCAGTGGAGAGCAAGAGCTGCTGCCTCATTCCTGAAAATCCCAGTCCTCTCTTCTGTCTGGAGCAGTGGTGCTGGGGGTTTCCTGAAGTGCCCTGTACTGCACTGACTTAAGTCTCTTTGCTGGTTTTCTACCTCCATACCTCACCAGAGCTTTGCCAAGGGAGATGCTGCATCACTGGCAAGCACGTGTTTGGTGGTATCAGGTCTCTGTGGTAGAAGATAATGCGGAATTCCTGCCAGAGTTTGCAGTGAGGCAGTTACCTAAGTCTCGATGCTGTTCAGTGGATCAATGGAGGTATCCATGCAGCTGCATATACTGCTACACTCTGGATGTTGAACAGCTTGCACAGAGCTTAATGGGGACTCATTGTATGCTGTAAATTTAGGACATAAACCACCAGATTATAAGGGCAATGAATGGAGTTGTACCACATGGCTCTCTAGCTCTCTGCCCTGTCCCCGATCGCCATCAAAAGGAGGTATCTACGAAAGAGGATAGAAACAGGGTGCGCAATACGTGATACTTCCTGAGGCACTCTTTCTGCTTCCAATCATTTGCAGCTCAGAGACTTCCTGACCTGGAGATATTTCTTTGAATTTACAGCCTGAAAATATTTCTGATCAGTGAATTTTCCCTGCCTCTCCTTGGATCCATGTAAGCTTTCAGCTTCTGCAACATCCTGTGGTGTGGGGTCCATCAAATGCACGTGCTTTTCTAAGGTCACAGGCTCAGAGGTTGGGCTGACTCCTCATGTCAACAAGATTCAATCCCCCATTGCCATCATAGCAGGATTGCGCTCCAAAATCAGCTCTTCTTCAGTACCCTCTCTCTGTACCTGTTAATACACGTTAATATTGATTAATGCACTCACCACATATGGTGTAGGCACTTATCTTACTCCCCATCCACCTGAGATACGCATTAATCAACAGTACAGCATGGTAGAGTATGTCATGTCTCATTGCTTAAAGATTTTCCTACTCCCTTATGTTGTTTTTAAATTGAAGAAAACTAAGTGCTCAGACAGAAGTAATAGATCAGTATAACTAGATTTGTCTTAATACACCCCAGATGGATTTGCCCAGAAAAGTTTAACAGAAAATCTTTTTCAGCATACGAAAAATTTCTGAGGACTTATATCACTGAGGATTGCTTTCTGCAGGAAAAGCCAAAAAGGCTGTTTTTTTCTGTTCCCGTAACTCTCACAAGATGAAGACATTTTTCGTCCCAATCCTCCATTAAAAAAAGATACAGATTTTTCGCTGTGAGGTGTGGTTAGACACTGGAACAGGTCTAAACCTCCCTGAACCCAGGGAGGTTGTAGATGACCCAACCCTGGTGGTGTTCAAAGCCAGGTTGGATAAAGCCTTGAACAACTTGGTTGAGTGGGAGATATCCCTGCACATGGCCGTGGGGTTAGGACTAGATGATCTTTAATGTCCATAGCAACTCCTAAACATTCTATGATTCTATGATTAATTTACTGGTTTTAGAAAGACAGCATTGCAGCTTCCCAAACTTCTAGTTTCTGAAACAGTAATAGGGTATGGGCTAAGTACTGCTGTAGCTTAGTTCAGTTAACTCCAGAGATGGTGGCGCTCAGTTTTCCTGATGCTGGACACCAGAAGTCAGGTGCCTGGTCTCAGCAGCCAACTCTGCAGTGAACACCGAGGAATGGGTGCCTCCTGAGACAGGTTTATTTCACCCAGTGATAGGTGTTTAAAATCAACCCCTAGGGATGCTCTATTGATTAGAGGTTACTGATTCGTTAAAAACTAGCTTAGACTGCACATTACCTCTGGCAAAATTTGGACCTTAGATAGAGAATGATTTCAGTTGTGTTTGGTATAACAGGCTTCAAATATATAAATGTTCATATTCAGTAGATGTAAAAGAATTGAATAAGCCAAATTTTCATAGAAGCCTAATTCACAGAATGCAAGACAAAAGTGCTCATGGGGCAAGCAGGAGGTCCTTCCAGTGTGAGTGGTTTCTGGCATGAATTGCTCTGTTATAGGTCATTTGAGTAGTTCATATGTCTAACTGATCACTAAATCACTATTGTTGGTGGTCTTGGTGTAAAGTGAGAACAGAAGTGGTGGAAACCATCCTGTGATCAATGTATTTGCTTTGGGTACCAGTGACAATAGTAAGAGTAATAGAAAGAGTAAGAGTTGAAGGCGATAACCAGAGGTTTTGCACTGTGTTCTGTGTTGTCTGACCTGCCTCTTGGGTGCATAAAGTTTCTTTTTACATTTGTTTTGGAAATTATGGATGCAAGTGTGTCTTTCATTACTTAAGATATTTCTGAGCTTATGCACAAGCACAACCTAGTAATAACATGGTATATTTTAATGTACTTACACAAAATGGGGAGGTTTTTGTTGCTCATGTATTCGTTATTATACCATTTTATCACTTCTGAATGCAAGTTCTACGGTCCATTAATGTACTTTTTGAAACTTTCATTTTTAAGCTCTATCAAACAAGCCCACTGCTTCCTTGGTTTTTCAAAAGATGTCAATATGCCTTGCAGATTATTGGCACTACATGAATACCAGATCGAAACTGTGGTTTTCTTACATTGACTGCATTTCAGATACTGTGAGATAAAGGATACAGTGAGGCCTTCTGAGCATTGCAAATGTAGCTTGTGATGCAAAGAGTGAGTCCAAAATAACTTTGATGCAGGAAGTATTTTGATGCATTACGAAGAGCTTTTTCATGGAATTATACTTCCCAGAGTATTTATGCCGTGCCTTCATCTTTAAGCAACTGTATAAACAATAAATAATCCTTCTCATCAGTGTCACTACGTCCTATTGAATAAGTCCCCAAGGCACTATAAATAAAAGTTATCTTGCAACCATTAATAATAAACAGAAGAAGGATTTCCTCACTGACTTTTATGAAGTTTTCCATAGTGTTTAAATTTGATTCGGCATTTTTTATAGTGGCTTCATGTTTGCCTGCCTGCCTGAGATGTTCAAAGGCAAGCAAGTTTGTTGTGTCCACAAATCCCACAAATTTTTAAAGGATTTCAGAGCTTGGTGTGTTGTTTGTTAGTATCACTGCAATCTAGTGCTCTCTAGGGTACACTTGAAACTGCATTGCATTGAAATTTTTCAGGACTGTCCCTAGACATGCCTATGGGATGAAAACCTGCTCTAGCTCTAACCAAAGAGTGCTTATTTAGGTTCAGGACATCTTGGGTGGCTTTTATCCAGCTCAGAGTAATACAGAATCATAGAATAACTTGGGTTGAAAGGGACCTTAAAGATAATCTTCTTCCAATTCTCCTGCCATGGGCAGGGACACCTTCCGCTAGACCAGGTTGCTCAGGACTGCATCCTGGTTTCCTCACTTATTCCTCTCTGTGGTTCACTCACTCAGTGGTGATAAAGGCCCTCGTTAATTTGGATGTACATGCTGGTTTGGCTTTTTAGGATCATGCATGCTAGTGGTCTCTGTGGAAGGCTTTCCCCCGTCCTACTGGAGCAGTGACTTCGAGGTGCCGAGATTGAATCTCCAGCCCCTGCCCAGCATCATCCTTTGAGCAACGCTTTGCCATTGCTCTCACTGGGACATTATACTTATTCTGTTTCCTCTTTGTATGTTTCTCATGATGGAATATTTTGTTTCTCAGTAGTGTGAAAGAAATTCTAAGCTCAACCAAAGGAGAAAACTGAAAAAAACCCCTGAAGGATATTAATCAGACAGGACATGAGTAGCCTGAAGAAGAGGTGAGTTACAGATTTCTGCATTCAGAGGACACTGCTTGCCTTGTACCTTTCAAACTCGTTACTACTACTGCTGATTCAAGCAGTATTTCTGTCAATTCTCATTAGGATTCTCCTGCCCAAAGTCAATGGACTGCCTGTATCATAGAGCACAAGGACTAAACTTAACTTTGCACTACATATACTAAAAATGTATTTGAAATGCTATCCATTCACAGGAGCAAAAGATTCAACAAAATAGCCTGTGCAGGACCTATTCTGATATGAACTCCTCCAATGACCTTTATATCATGAAAATCTGATACCTCTGGGAGAAATAACCTGAAATACTTCATAAGTATTTTTAGGCATTAATATAAGGCATAAGTTTTCAAGGGCTCCAAATATCAGTCCTGTTGCCTTTTATTAGCTCTGAAGGAGAATTTTATAGTAGGATTTTGCTTCTAACTTGATAATATTTTTTTGAGAGAAAACAAAGGAAACATGAACAGAAACACTAAGTCTAGAAATATTCTGATCCGTTGCAGCAGCAAAGGTTTGTGTTTTAGCAGAGGCCCATGTTGTGTTGTTATGCCCTGTGCTTTTGTCATGCTTTGTCTCTCTCTGTTTAAATTAAATCCCAAAGCTACTGTTGGGTCGATTTTTGGTAGAGCAGAAGTGGCATAAAGCCAGTTTTTCTCAGTTGAGAAAATATGTTCCCTCTGTGATAATGTCTTTAAAAAAAAGACACTATCAATAAAGCAATCAGTAAAGTAAGAAACATCAAGGTAGATCCAATAGTCACACCAGAGAGTTTACTAATGTATAGCAAACCTACCTGCTTCTCCTGAGATCAACATAATAGACTGGATGTTTTTTGGTTTTAATTTTATGTCAGCATGAGCTCTGTTCTCTCTGTTCAATATAGCACTCTTTGTACTGACGAAGTGGAAACGGCATCTATCCAAATACACTGGCTCAATGAGCCTTGGTTTTGATGACCTTATGCCTTGTTGGTCTTCTGGTTTAACTGTGGTGTTTACTGTTGGCTTCCAAGAAGTTAAATGTAGTCTGAAAGCCTTTTCTTATTTAGTGCTTCTTTTCTTTCTTTTGTCTTTTTTTCCTTCTCATTGTAGAAAAAAATACTATGTCAAGGACAAACACTTAGGTTATGGATTTTTTCTTTTCTATTACTGTTTTTATTACAAGGTAACCCTGAAGACCTTTTAATATTCTTGATTGTTTAAAGAGGCTTCATGAAAACATGACATCTCAGATGTAGAGATAGGTATAATTGAGTGAAAGATTCCATTTGCCAGGAGTCTACTACAGTAAGATTCTAAGGAATTCAAAAGAATGGAAAGAGTCAGTAAGGTTTTAGTGGAATTTGATAGGAGGCCCCATACAAAGATGTAGATGAAACTCTAGCCAATTATTCTGTGCTGAATATTATGCCCTGATGAAAATAAAATACCTGAGTTTAATCTTTCATTCAGAGTAAAGATTTGTAGTATAATGACCTGATTTAGCTGAAAAAAGGAAAAAATAAGTAAGTCTGACAGCTGAGAACAGAAGGGGGATTAATCTCAAAAGTTGCTAGTCTTTGTTTCCCATCCTTTCATTATTATTCAATCAGAGCAAAGAAAGGACTAGCTTCCCTGACACAGCTCCAATTGCATTGCTCAGAGAAAGGGGGAGGCATGGCGGAGAGAGAGATTTCATCATTTACAGACTGAGGAACTGAGAGGAAAACAGAGAGAAATGGAGCCAGTCGGTCCACCTTTGGGTGTGCCTGGGGCTTTGAGCAGAAGCAGGCTGACAGTGCCTGCAGTCATCAGCAGGTGCAGCAAGGGCAGCAAAGGTGGGAAGGTATGACAGGGTGGGATGTCTCACAAGGTGCAGGGTGCAGTAAGCCTGCTGAATGCATCATTACCCCACTTTTCAGTCTTACATTTGACCTCCTACGTGCACATGAGGAGCAGAAGAGAGATGATGGTGTGATGTACGTTAGAGTGCTGTCTGCTCTTCTGATGTCTTTGGTCATGGCTCTTCTTGGCATGTGATGTGATCCCAGCTGTCCTTCCACTTGTGAACATTTACAACCATGAGCTCCACTACACCCCCTAAATGCCAGTGACTGCTGCAAGTCAGACTGCTGTGCAGCTACTCACTCCAGCTGACCAGAACTGCACTTGAAAGTACTGCGACATGCCTTGTAGTTCTTACACCAGCTCTTTGAATTAATGCTTCAGTTACCACATTCTCTACAATCACCATGTTCAAGCAGCAAGGGGCAGAAAGGCTAGCAAGAAAACTTTCCACTAATATGTTAGAAGCAAGAAGAACACCAAGAAGTAAACTGGATTCACTATTAAAAGAATAATAAAACAAGATGACAAAAGTCGAGGTTGAGATGGTTGACAAGTTTAGTGTTTTGGGGTTTTTTTCATGTCTTCACTAAAGTGGCCAGTTGTGCTCATAAATTTAACAAAGTTAACCCCAGAGGAAAATAATAAGATAGGAGATAGGCCATTTAGAGAATATTTAGCTCTTGGGTGTTTTCAGGAAGAAAACAAATTTCATGTCTCAGGAAATTCACGGTGATGTGAAGCCTTGCAGAAACAACCACAGATATATAGTGACTATCTCTGATAATTCTTGGAAGATGCATAGGCTTCCAGAAGACTGGAAAAGAGAAATCACAATGTCTGCCTTTGAAAAAAGGTGACATGAGGGACTAAAAATCGTAAGGTGGTCTGCTAGGCTTTATTTTCTGGAGTAATACTGGAACAAATATTCAAAGTATCTTTAAAGATCTGGAGGATGATGAGGAGATGAATTAACAGCCATTATGGATTTGCCAAAACCAGGTTATGTCAGTCTAATTTCTTTCTGGAACGAAATAATAACTACCTTTATAGATAGGAAAGAAATAGGCTATGACATGCTGCTTTCTCCTGACAAATTCTGATTTTATCTCTCATGACATTTTATAAACTAGCTAAGAAAGCGCTCTATAGATTTAATTATAATAAGACTAGTTGGACTCTGTTTGGAAAACTGCATTTAAAAAGTTATCAAAATCTCGCTATCACTTTTCAGTATTTTTTGTGAACTTTCACATGATACCAACATTTAAGGAGCATACTGTAGGACAGGATTAGTTTTGAGAAAGAGTTTGATACGTTAAAGATGCAGTCTAAGGCAGCAGTTCAACAAGAAGAATTTCAAGATATTATGCTTGGACAGGAATAATCTTACATCCACAGAGAGAGAGAATAAGAGGCTGGATAATTGAGTATCCTTCTCACTGGAGAATAAGAGGTTAGGCTGAATCTCCTGTCACAGTGAATCACCTACTGAACAGGATAAGAAAAAGTAATTTTGTTGTGAGTTAATAGGATAGTTACACAGAAGTATTACCTGTAGGGTATGTGAAGTCATCTCCTGGTCTATTAAGTTTTGGTAAAGGTTCATTTGGAATATTACGGCCAGTTTTGAGTACTAACTTTTGACAAATACCTGGCTCAACTGGAGAGATTGCTGGAAACAGCAATTGTAGGAGCTCAAAATGTGATTTATGAAGAAAAGCTTAAGAAATTGGGATGGTTAAGTAAAGAAAGAAAAACATTAGTAGGAAACATAACAGTCTTTGCACAACTTAAAGGAGGGTGGGAAACCATTCCTTTTACATTCTTTTGATGGAACGAGAAATAACAGGCCTTAACTGGTGTAACCAGGATTCTTGCTGAAAGTTAGGAATAATATAATGAGAACAAAGACAGAAAAACTTTAGCACAATCTGTGGATGGTTGTGGAATCTCCACCTGAGGAACTTGTCTGTCAGGCATGGCTTGGGGATAGTTCAGTGAAGAGAATGATTAGATGTACTCTTGAGGTCATTTCAGTATGATTTTCTATAACTTTTTTGCTGAGTCTGTTTTTGTTTTCCTTTCAAGATGAGATCCCTTCTCAAGAGCAACTGTGAAGTGAAAGACGTTATTTAGCAAAAAAAAGAGATTAATTTGACTTGATTTCCACTTATGTGCTCATGATCACATCTCACAAGCTCAAAATGGACTTTTTGCATCCTGTGTGAGCCTGCGGTGCTGGCTGAGCCTGGTAGGTAGACTTCAAAATACCCCTGCCCTACTTGCAAATGCTTAAGATATTTGATGAGTTTTATAGTATACATGGCACAGTTTCCATTGAGTTAGAAGTCAACATGATCTTTAAAAAGAAATTCACTGCTTTGAAAAACCTCAGGCTTTGGTTCAGCTTGAGACACTCATTTGCCTTAAACTATGCTCTACAGCAAAACAGTGCATGAAATTGTTTGCACTTTGGTGCGTGTTGCCTTTGCTGACTGTATTTCAGCTTCCAAAAGAAAGTTTCAGCTGTCCTCACTGTAACCTGCTTACTCTCATGCTTCTAGGCTATAAGTACATTGGCATACAACTTATGATCCAAAAAGTTTTCTTGTTAATATGTTCTCCTGTTAAATTTCAGGTTTGTAAGGTCCGGTTGCAAACACTTGGGAATTTAACAGTTTCATCAGAAGACTCTGAGCTCTATTACTAGGATTGTTGATTTTGGCTGGTAATTGCAATCGAAGTGGAATATTTAGAAAAAGCAGCAGTGGTTCAAAATGATTGCCAGTTGTAATTACAAACCAAAATCAACAATCCTACAGCCTACTGGCACCATTTGTTTTTTTCTGCTAGCTGTGACTATAGTTCCCCCATTTCTCACTCTGCACTGGATACCTTCTACTTCCTGCTTGACCCCTTTGCAGGGCATCAGAGCTGGGATCTTCCAAGGGTTGTTGCCAGCAGGATGTCTCACGTTAAAGGCATCCCGTTCTGTCCATGTATATGGGTTTTGTCATGCCTTCTCCCAAGAACCTGTCATGGGAAGAATGCCTCTTGTTGAAGGAAACATCAGGTAGCCAGCTGAATTGATTAAAAAACTTTCATTGTTGTTTATTAAACTGACAGCTGGAAAATTGATTCTCAGTTAACAGTTCTAATTTCTTTTACTGGGTATCTAACTCCTTCTTGAAAAGAATTCATGTTTCTCATTTAGTAACACGAATATATTTTTTGCTTATGTGTCATGTACTGGATTTGTATAAAGAGATTTGAAAGCATGTCCAGAGGTAAAGAACCTCTAAAATAGCCTAGATTATGTTAAAGGAGACAAGGAGACATTACCGTAGAGAAACCAGAAGGGGGTCAAGAAAGTCTTTTTCATGGCTGTTAAATATTCTGCAAGTTTACAGGATCATCTAATTTGACATTTCATCATGGGCTATGGGGGCAAAACAACTAAAACATAGAACACTGAAAACAAATGAGCCCAAAGTATAAATACAGAAGAAGCAAAAGTAAAATATTTTTGAATATAATTATTCACGCTGGTCAGGAGCCACAGTGTTACCTCCTTCAGCTGCCCAAGTATTCCATTCCTAGGCTTATACCTAGTTTTAGGTTCAATCTTCTGCTGTCTGGAAAAGTAAACAGCTGTGTTGGTGAACTAGTTTTGGGCAGGACAGGGTTAATATTTTAGTAGTAGCCAGGAAGGGGCATAATCTTATTTGATACTATCTTACACTTGCAAGGGACAGAAGTAAGGGACTGGCATTTTGGGGGGGAAGGCTGGTATTTTGTAGGGCTTTTTCTGCGTAAATTGTTTCTTTGTCATATACCTTTTGTTATTAATTTGTTGGTGTTACTGTTCATTATCTTATCTCGTTGCTGTTTCCTGTAAATTGTTCTTGTCTCAACCAGTAGATTTCACCTCTTTGTGCCTCCAAATCTCAACTCCATCCCCTGAGTGGGAAGTGGGAGGGCATGGGGTGGGGAGCAAGCAAATGGTGTCTGGTTTCAGAAAGTCTTGTTTGGGGGGTGGAGAAGGCACTAAATGGGGGAGTGCCATTCCTAAAACACAATTGCTTTCCAGTGATTTTTCACTAACTCTGGCGATGTAATAGAAAGTATATACAGCTTATCATGTTTAAATTCTTTCAGAAATGTTCAGAAGAAGGAAGTAACTGGAAAATCACTTAGATTTTCTGACCTTCAGACACTTGCATCTCAGTACTGCTTATGACGAAGATGCTCACTAGTCAAGACTTCTTCTCAGATAAAAGCCTTGTTGTTCAGTATAATCTGTGGAGATATAAGACCTTACCTGTAACCTCTTCAGTCTGAAAGTGAAGAAGCAGATTACCACACCCTAGCTGCAAGTCTGCAGATGGTACTGAAAATCACTTTTTTCAAGATGGAACTGAACTACAGAAAACTGGAATACTGTCTGGGGGAAAAGAACATAATTTCCTGTGGTATACAGAATTTGGGTGGCATCTTTTCTAATCTTTTGTGAACTATCTAATATTACAATATGATGTCAAGAAGTGGCCAAACAGCTCTCAGGGCATGAATATGTCTATAAACAAATGAGAAAAATTGGTGGATATTTAATGAACAGAGTTATGTGTATTGCAGCTGTGCCATCTTCCTGTTGTGAAAATAAATCTCAGCAAACAGTATTTTATTAGGATTAAACATTCTTATTTGCTTTCCCTACTATTTTATGTTATGAATTAGAACTTTATTTTTAAAATTCCGGTATAGGGAAGAAATAACAGTAATGAGGTTAGATTTGATAATTTTATATAAATGATGAACAGGATCCCACATGCATTTGAAATAAAACTGATTGAAATTCATTCTAGTTGTCTCCCATTAATCTTAGTTGTAATTCTCTATTTCACTTTAATAGGTTGCTAAATTTTAGGAAGCTGTATTATTGTTCTAATATACTTGATTGGTTTTTAATTCATGAAATTTTTTTGAGTTCTGCTTGTGGAAAGGAATGTGAACACTGCCGTTTTCTGTGTGGGTGTTTATAGGCCAAGCAGTCTTGCTGTGATTCAAAGCAGACAGAGAAAATGCAGAAAGTTCTGCTAAAGAGCAGACTTCTGTACCTGGGATAAATTTGATGGAAGGCTTTTGTTCATAGTACAACTTTTAAAACAAAAGTAGTTCTTTCTGTCCACAACAAACAGCATACTGGTAAAAGAAACTGACTATACGGCACATGCATTGCTTCAGAAAGCTGTGCTCACTTTTTTTATGTCCTGAAAGAAGACTTGGCCTTTGTAATACAGAACCTGGAAGGACAAAAATCTCACCCTTTCTGCTTTCACTGACTTCAAGGAGAACTGAGTGTTCTCCACACCTTGCAAGATTGAATCCTTTGTAAACTTGCTCATGATTAATATATGTTATGAATATCTATTAAATGTTACAGTAGGTTGATAACACCCAGCCATACCACTCATTTATTAAAAGAAACTGTTCAGTCAAAGTCTGAACAGGGGGGCGAGAGAGCAACTCAGCTGCAGTTAGATTGATGATACTTCTAAAAATTGTCCAAGCATGTGTGCAAGAACCTGTCAAAGTGAGAGTTTAATAAATGAGAAAGTGAAGGACAGGTAACTTTCCCAATATACAAAAGTTGTGCACTTGCACGTGCATGCTTCATTTATTCCGTGCTTCCTAGCAGGTAAACAACACAGAGAGAGAGTCAGTTTGCCATTTTTGAGCTAGATTGTCTGGAAAAGAAATTTGCCAAGTCAGTTATTAGTGGGGCTGCAGCAGCATGCTGCGTGGCATCACTGAAGGCTGCTTTCGCATCAGCAGATTTCCACCAAACTCGGTGTAGTGGTTCTTGCCTGTCACTCCAAGAACCTGCTCTGGTCTTCTGGCCAGCATCAGCCACAGCAGGATTTGCCCCTGGGAGGACAGGTGGCTTCTGAAGAGAGAGAGGATGGGGAAGGGAGGGTGAGAAAGCAGAGGGAGATGCAGACCAGAGACTGGGGAGCAGCTGAGCCTGTGGAGTTGCCTGCTCCAGGCAGTCTCACCCTTCCTCCACAGTGACAGCATCAGTCCTGATTTTATAGGAAATTTGCACTTTTCAGAGTCTGTTGCCCAAGTTAACTACTTATTTTGCCTTTTTTTGGGGGGAGCTGTCCCTGTTTACACCAGAACTCGTGAGGTACCATAGCACTATAAAATCCTCAAAGGCAACAGGTTGTGTTAGGTATCAAAACATTTTCCTCCCTACTGATAGCTTGGAGTTGTTTGTGGTGAATATTTGGTAAACTAGAGGATTAATAAATTTTGAAAACCAATACAAAACTAAACCAATTGAAAATTTTGAAAACCAAAACAAAAACTAATACAGAGATTGAAAACTACCTTTAGCTACTTGCCTGATGTGGAACCATCATCTTAACTCCACGCTTTGATTGTGTAAGGCTCTGAGAGCAAAATATAAAGCACTTGGAAACAGCACTCAAGCAGAAAAGGACTGTTGGCTGAGCAGTTCTTAGTGCCTGAGCACTTCATAAAGAGTCTTTTCTGTGCAATCATCTGCCTTCATTTCTCCCTCATAGCTATAGAAGCTATTCCATTTGGAATTACAATAAGGGGTTTGACACAGTCCACATTTCTAATAAACTGCTACAATACTTCTTTATCAGCTAGTTTTTTTCACTGCTAACCTCTTGTTTCACAACATAATTCATATGTAGCGCTCCTGATAGGTTACTGAGTAAATGTCTGGGAGTACTTCCTCTGTATTCCACACCGTCATTTTGACATTATTAGCACTTCTGTGGTTGCAGCTTGGGCATCTTTGCTTAGCGAGTGGGCTATGGGTTTTCTAAGGTAAAATGCTGTATTGCTAGATCTTGGGGATCCAGGATTTTTTTGGAATAAAATTGCGAAGGCTGAGAGACTTTTCTTTGCTTTAATGTCTGTTTTTGACACTGTGGTTGATATCTGGCATCTATTTAGTATGATGTGTTAGGTGGCTGACTGGAGTTGCTACCCTCCAGATGTTTGTGATTACCTGTGTTCTGGTGTGTGTACAATAAGAAAGCGTTGTGGAAGCTGGCTGGCTAACCTTGGTATTTACTGCCCTTTAAAAGGGGAAGGATGCTGTCAGGGCCATAAGAGCACCCAAATGCCTCTATTGCCATTATCACCCATGCATGCCCTGCCTGTGGACAAGGAGTTCCATTTCAGTACAGGTCCCCGCTCCTGACTAACAAATATTGAGGGTTGCTCAGAGCCTTTCTGTCCTGACTTCCTGATGGGATTTTCTGGAGGGACCCCAGACCTATGCTCCAGTCAGGTCCCCATCCTTGCCTCCAAAACATCTTCCTGCATAGACCCCAGGTCTGACTCATTCACCTTGTCCAGTGGTTCCCAGCTGGTTGATGGCTGCCATGGTCATCGGGCTCCCTTTTCTCAGATGTTGTAGGTCAGCACCCTGGTAGAAGAGGACACTGGCTGTTCCATATCCTCTCGGCTCCTGGGGGCTCCTCTTCCCTCAGGAAGAGCCCCAATCCCCTGTAGGTAGTATTTTCTGCCTCCGTTGGCTCAGGCAGCTGGTCATTATATAATGACCTCTTTGAATCGGCTGTCCCAAATCTTACTGGCAGGAGCAGGAGCCTTTGATGATTTTATAAATCCAAAATAGATGAGGGTCACTTCACGGTCATGGTCAGGTTGCCTAGAAACATCTGCTTCGTCTAATGGCATTTGGTGCCTTCTATGGGAAGGTGGATTTGTTGGGGCATGTGACGTATTTAAAGAGTGTGAGTCATCAGCATCTGAAAGGACTTTAGTGCCCTCATGTTGTGTGCTTGGCATTGGCAGTAAATGTAAGTGAAGACAGTATGCTGAGCCACACTGGAAACATTCACACCATTGTGCCTGCAGAAGCACTGGAATATCTCAGCGATCACTTCTCATGGCTCAGTTTGTCCTTTTGAGAGTGAGGAATAATAACTTATTATCAAGTTCTGTGAGATTCGAATAATGTGCAATTCTTGCCTGTTAACTCCTCCTGAAATTGCACTGTGATTTCTGCTGCACACTGCTGCAAGGTAAATTGAATGTGTTTCTGGGAAAGTGAAAACAACCCCAAACCAAACCAACGCCCTCAAGCAAACTAAACGAATTGTTTAATAATTTACCTTGATGGAAGAGACACATGGATGGGAAAAGTTAACCAGTCAGGGAAAATAATATCAGCAGTAAAGAACAGAAATCAGTGTGAAATAATCACCACAGTATCTGAGTGCTTGTTCCAAGTCTAAAATTCTGCATCAAGTCCCAGCCTCCTCCTGGCAGGATAGAGGTCACAGTGTGCCGCTTTCTGTCATCTTGGCATTAACTGCTTGAGTCAAAAAATGTAATGAGAAAAAAAAAAAAGTCCAAATCTGGAGTACGTGCCATTTGTAAAGGAAGTATCTGATTCAGAAAAATTACTCCTATTCATGAAAGATTTAAGCCAATGCTAGATAGATTTTTAGTGTAGGTTACGTAGGAGGCTGTACAATATAGTTTTCTCTAATAAACTGAACAAACTTTGCATTCATCAATATGGATTTCTTGGCATGCAAGTGGTATTCAGGAGCACACAAGGGAGGGGAATGGTGGGCCAGAATAGAGGTGAAGAATGAGAGGAAGTTGGCACTGACACAAATGATACCAAAAATGCTGATTTAGTAAGGAAAAATGTAAATCATTTTTAGTGTCTTTTGAAGAACTGTACCCAAGTTAAAGTTGCCTTGAAGGCATATGACCCAGCCTGACATTGCTTTGGCAGCAGAATGTGAAGGGTGTGCATGCAGACACGAAACGTCCTTTGATGAGCAGTGCTCACCAACAGCCTTTCTGACAGTGGCAGCAACACCAGTACCTTAATACCAATAAGCAATACCAGAAGACCCAGGTACTTTTTCTGTCTCTGGACAAAGATAATCAGGTATAATTTATTAACTGTGAAGAAAAATGGATGTAATTTTACATATATGGGTATATTTATCCCCTAATTTCTTCACCACAAGCTAAACCTAGCACTAACTCTAAGCATATAAATGATTCGAATCTTGGGTTTTTTTACCCAAGACAAACACAAAACTGTAACTTTGAAATCATTACAGTCAGTTTGGGACTGAACTAGCGAATAGTTACCACTTCAAAATACTGAGTTGACCATAAAGTGACGTCTCTGCTGGGGTGCTATTGAACACAGGAGCTGTCTAAACCTTTTAGGGCATACAAGGCCACATCATGTAGAGCCTCTCCTGCTCCTAACCTTCCTCTGCCTCTCCCCAACTCCTGTGTGGGCAGGAAAAGCCCTAATTTCTGCACCATGACACAAGGCTATTATGCTTGGCAGATGGGTACTTATCAATTCAGGTACTTCTTGTGCTCACTTGGCTGTATTCTTTTGGTCTTCTTTATTTTACAACAGGGAACTGTGCCTTTCTATACAGAAAAGCCCTTTATATGTCTTTTGAACCTTGTGAGTCCTGTGGGATGCATCACTGTATAAATGTGTATGAGTTTCTGTACCTCTGGGGTATATTCAGAAAGCAAAGAACTTTTTTTTTTTCTTGCAGTTCTGCTTGATTTCCTCAGCACAGCAGCACCCACATAGTGCCGCAGCACCTCTCCGTCTTCTCAAGCCAGATGTGAGTGGTAAGAGGACCCTGTGGCATCGTGCTACAAGTGTGTAGAGTGCCTGTGCTGCTGGGGGAGCAGGGGCTGTCCCTCCGGCTGACCTGCGACTGGAAGCTTTACCTTTGTCACATGCTTTTGTCACATTCCTACTTTTAAATACAGCATTTTTCTGTGTTAAATGCTCTGACGGATTGTTGGGCCAAATCATGTTAATTATGGGCCTGAACTTGGACCCAAACTAGAAGGATTTTAGCCCCAGTTTAAACTGAACTAAGACTGGATTGAAAATGTGCTGGTTCAGCTCGTACCTGCAGGCTACTTCAATTTCTAAAATCCCTGTACCACTACACATGCTTAAATCTCCAGAGTCTGGAAAGCAGCTGCCAGTGTTGGATGGGTCAGCTATATTCTGCAACAGCAATTGCAGCCTGAAGAGCTTTAATTTCTCCTGGTGCTCTTTTGTGCAGCTTGAATGCTTTATGGACTATCATCACCATCCACAGCCATGGGAGCAGGAGAATTAGAAATGGGCTCTTTACAGAGGCTACCTGTGTCCTGCTGGGAGAATGGCCAAATTTCAAGGTGGCAGAGATTGCCTTGCTAGGTGTGTGTGGGAACTGCTCTGGATCTCTGCAGGCTGCTATGGAGGTGAAGCCCGGGACTTGCAGCAGATGTTCTGAAAGGCAGGACTTTGGTTTGATTTCATATTACAAGAATTAGAGGTGTTTTCTTCACTAATTCAGAAAAATCAACACTGCCAAGTTTGCCTGTGAGCAAAGAACTCCCAAGAGAGGCTTAAGCCTGCTACTTGCTGATGTACTGTTTTGGATCCACCTTTTGCAGTCTCTTCATGTGCTCCATTCTGGGTAAAACTGACCCTTAAAGAGGGAGCCTGAAGTCCACACATAACCTGCCTCTTTATTTAACCTTTTGCTGACCAGTTACTCAGGAATAAATTGAATCCCTCCTGAATTCTGCTTTCCAGTATGTATATTTTAAAAACCCAAATGAACTGAGACCTTTTCTGTTTTGCAGAAACCTTAATAATGTTTCATAGCCTCTAAATTCTTGGCTCAAAAATCTGTTTTCTTTCTGAAGACTTTTGACTTTTAATAATGAAGGAACTGCCTGCCCCAAGCAGAGAAATACAAGAGCACTTTCTTTTTTGGTTATTCTTCAAAAAAGAGTATCTTAAAAAAAAGGTTAGTAGCTTGTGACCTGGGTATATCAACAAGGGAGCTTACTAGTATCATTTGTTTAGTCCTAGATGGAAACAATTTCTTTATTTATCTTTATCCTTCAAAAGAGAAATTTGTAGAACCTGTTTGGAGATTTAGGGAGATGTTCATTGCTTCATTGCCAATTTAACATTACCATTTAATGTACACAGTGTGTGGGCTTCTCTTCTGTGTTTTGCAATAGATGTAGAGTAAGAGTCATAATATATCACTTTCACAAGCAATTTAGCACAGCATAAGGGAGGAAATGTAGCTGTACTGTCTTGCTACTTATTTTCTAATAAAATTCTAATAGATTTTAGGTTAATGACACAGAAGATGACATTTATATCCTTTTTTTTTTTTAATCTGCAGCACAATGAAGCAGGAAGTTATAAAACCAGATGATAAGATAATGCGCTCCTCGCTTGTGCACAATAGAGTACCCTTATAAAGTGCTGGTTTGCCTTTGACACTTAACTGAAGTCTCTCTGTAAGACAGTACCTGGCAGTTCAGAGTCAGTAAGGCTGGTTAGGCTTTCCTTTACTGAGACTGATTTGCTCCTTACTTGAAAGATGATCTACTTTAACTCTCCCCTGTCATGCCGAGAATTATCAGACTTTTTAAAAAAAGAAGGCAGGAAAAACAACAATATTTTTTTTTTCTCTGGTTAATAAAGGAAGATTAAAAAGACTCTCCTGTTGATAAGATCTAACCATTTATGTTCCTGTGTCATGAAAGGCGATTACTTATTTAAGATTTATTTAGTATTTTGTCATCTATAATGAATCAAAGGGCACAACAATTTGTCTTAACATTCTATAATGCAACGGAGCTCATTTTAACAAATAACTGTATAAATAACACATTTACGAAGCCTCTTAGCTGACTGATCTTATGTTTGAGCTGCAAAATATTTTTAATTGATAACAGACTGAATCTGAAATAACAGAATGGATTCTTTCTGTACAGAAAAATATTTTAAAAAAGAGTGTAAGGCACTTGTAGCTGTCTGCCTATGTTTCTGTAAATCTTGCTGTGCATCTGTGTAGGGTCTCATTTCATGCTTCTCAAAGTAACTAGGAATATTATGGCTGATTACTTTAAACATGGCTCTGGACAATAGCTACTTTCAAGTTCTTCAGAACGTAAATGAAACAAAAATCACAATATTTCATTGAAATGTCATAATGTTCTTTGATTTCCAGAGGCAGAAAGAAGGGTCATTGTTTTCTGATAATTTTTTTACTACTAGCCAATCCTGCCACTTGATAGAAAAGATTGTCATCTCTGTACAAGACAAGTAAAAGAATATTGTGGCTGGATTTGAAGTTTATAGAATCATGCAACCTATCAACAAATTTGTGAGACCTTAGTGCTATCATCCATGACTGTCTTTCTAGTTTTCAATGGATGTGTTTCAGTTCAATATATGTAATCTGTAATCAGGCTTTTGCCTGGTGTTGTGAGTTGGCTCATTTTTGGTCAAGAAGCAGAAAATCAATAAGAAAATGAGAACACAGCATAGGAATATGCCCAGTGGAAGGACCACTCAAGCTTCCCATACAATTGTATCGAATCATTTCTGTTCTGAGCTGTGCCTACCCAGGAATTAATGTGCAAGTAGAAGATCTGAGTTTTAGTTTCTGGTGTGGAGGATTTGCTTTCTGCAGCAGCTCAGTTTGACTGCACTGGAGTCTAGAAGGACAGAACACAGGTGCCAGATTATCATTTGTACCTTTTCCCTTCCAAGGCAAGCCCTGAAAAACTGAAAAACTGGCACTGTTCATATGCCAGTGAGTTTACTCAAGTAAAAAAAAACAATGTGATTGTCATGGACGGAGTGGAAGCTTCAGACAAAATTTATTAGAGAAGTCCTCTCATTGAGTCATAAGGTGCAGAAAGCACCTCCTTGCTTTTGTAACTCCTCTCAGAGAGGAGCCTTGCTGCGACTGGATCCAATCTTAGCTTCAGGCTCAGTCAGCAGTTTATGTCTAAGGGATTATACAGGTGTAATTGAGAGTTTATAAAACTTTGTCCTGCAGGAATAAGGATGGCCACTCAGATATATTTCTATAAATAAAATGAATTATTTATTTGAGTTGATTAAAAAAAATTATAATGATTAGACAAAAAAAGAGCTTAATCAGAATTATTTACTAGGCGGTATGGATCGCTGTAACTACTAGTATAGTGTTATTTTTGAAGCAATATTGAAGCAATTATATTAAAGCAACTGGATTGAAGCAATTATATTAACACTAGAAAAACCCATTATTAATGACTCTGGGCAAATCTCTTTCTCTCAGCCTCAAGAAGTAACCTTGAGGGGCATCCCCACTCAAGGAAGGACCATCACACACCTTAGGGATGTGTGCATGAAGGCCTCACCGTGCAAAGTGAGACTGGCCTTTTATGGCATAAAATGATGGACTGTCAATCACACACGTTTTTAAGATTATGTGTTGTCAGATTTACTCAGCAAAAAGTGCTTTGTGCTTAAGAAAGGTATTAGCAGCTCTTTGGTTTCTGCCCAATGCTTCTGACTCTCACTTTGTATCAGTTCTTTTATTTCCTTGCTGGTCCCAGCCTCAGGGAGCACGTCTTACACGTCCTTGAGGTGGGGTCTGACGGCTTGGTCAAACTGATCCCAGCATTCACCAGCACTAAAATTAGCAGACCCTTCTTGCTCCAACAAACAGCAAACTCTCCTTGCGCAAGCCATCAACTTGTAAAAAATACAAATTTTGAGCTGCTGTATCCCTGCTTAGGCAGAGCATCCTGCTACAGCGTTCTTACTCAGCCTGAGATATCTGAAAAAATCTAGTACTTTTACCTGACTGCATCTGGCTTTGGGCAAGACTTGAGTATTTTTCAAGAGTGCAATACTAAAATAATTCAGCAACATTCACGTTGGCCCCTGAGGATGGTACTTTAGCAGTGTTATCTGATCTCTTTTATTACCTCTTTCTGAAGATGAAAGGAGTTATTTCCATACCTGTTTCTCTCAACAGTCTCTAAAAAGTCCAGACAAGTAGCTCTCAGCCTCTAGTTGCTGAGACCTAATGTTAGGTGTCTATATTATAGACTCTACCCAGCAAGTCTCTTTTGCTGTGACTCACTCTGAAGTTGAACTCATTCAGCATTTCATTTTCAATGAAGCATTCTCAGAAGTAAAATACATGAGGAGCAGCTGGAGCTACAGCGCTGGAGCAGAGGGACTGAGAGTCTTCTTCTATGGTGGGACTCCAGGGAGTCCTCTAGGAGTCTTCTGCTCTGCTTCTCTATGTACTCTCTTAGATGATGTATATACAATTGCTAGAAACAACAGATTGAATGCATTAACCAGGACCTTTAACTCACCTTGTCTAAAATTCTTTGTTCTATAATGCCAGTCACAGTTCTCTGCCTGCATCTGAGCAGTATTTTTTTAAAAGGAAAAGAATACCGTCAATGTCCAGCTGAATAAATACTAAGATTTTGTTATAAGATATGTTGAAAGGTCTTCAGATGTTTTAAGAAAATAATCAGAATTCAGAGTGTATATTAAATTATCACCTATCTAATAAGTGTGCTACTTCCCAGCTGGGATCCTTCTGGTACATTCATTCATCTTCAACCAGTGTAATTAAAGATGAAAGGTGTAACACTGATGATCCTTCTCTAGAGATCTCATCAGTTTAATTCTAGAACTATCAATGGAAAGGGAATATAATACAAATTTTTCAGACTTAATTGGACACCTGCTGGAGGTCAAGCAAAACAACCAAGGTCTACTGAAACAGGGATTGCCTTCAGTAATTTAGTAATTTGGTAGGAAGGAATTTGGCAAGGCAATGCAATCTTTGTTTCATGTTTGCTAAAACCAAACTAGATTTGTCTAGCAAAGTAAACACTAGGAAAGAAGTGGAAAACAAGAAGATCAAACAGAAATGTGCTTAAAATCTCATCATGTGAACTGGTAACATCATGCATGGAGCAAGTGATGCAAAGAACGCAGTATCAGTGTTGCATTTAATAGCTTCCTACTGGTCCAACAAGGGTGTGCAGAACTATTTCTGGTGTAACAGAACTTCTTTATAAACTTCTATTCAGAAAGTGTGCTGTAGTGGATGAGTGAAAGAACAGCCTTTCTTTCCCTCAAGAGTGATTTTAAATCACATCAGTGTGTTTTGATGTAGTGAAAAAAAAAAGACTCAGTTTCAAAGTAACTTTTCATATGGTGGTGTCAAGAATAATTTTTCATTATGATGATGTCATCAGATCCACTTGATCTGCTTAGAGCTGTTATTTAAATTGCTGTTTCCATAAATGTATATGGCTGCCTTGAGAGTGTCTATATTTGCTACAGAAGTTGTCTCAGGAATCTTGGAGCAATCTCCCAATCTAATTAAGAGTGCTGTAATTACAGCATAAAGGGCTGTGCTGCTGGTACTAAAGTTTCAAAAATCATGAGTCAGGCCCCATAATTTGAGACTGGTGCCCAAATGTGAATATTTGCTTTTTAAAAAGGGTATATTATGTTTTGGGCTCGTTGTTAATTTTTGAACTCCGTCTGCCCCTTGCCATGGTTTGTGTGTGTGTGTGCGTGCAGGTATGTGCATGCATGTGTGCTGTAATTCTACAAATAATGTTACTTCTTCACCATATGTTTAGGATAAAGCAGTGTTGGTCCCTAGTCTCATTTCTTTCTGCCTGCCTACGTTTAAGCCCCCAAGGATTGTTACTCCACAGGTCCTCCTGTGGTACCTTACATTACTCATTCCTTGAGAAGGGGACAAATTGAAGTGTCTCATGTTCTTCTCAGGCCTGGAGGGGAGAGAGATGGGAAAAAGGAACAGAGGGAGCCTTCCTGCATGGGAGGAAGAGATGGGTATCTTGACTTTCCAGTCTCTTTGCTACTCAGATGAGAAGTTTATCTCTTTGGCTTTAATTTTCCCCAGAGCTGGGGAAGTACATGAGGAATGCACCAAGTTCTGACACAGGACCAAAGTATTCAGATTTGTCTACATCTCAAGCTAGGACCTTCCTTGTCCTGGCTGCAGGACAAAGCTAAGATTTGGTGATAAAGGTTTGAGTCCATGTGCAGCAGGAAACAGGACTTACTATGCAGTGTTTTTCTTCTGTCAACATTGTATTCCAGTTGTCTATGACAAAAGATGCTCAGCTATGACACTGATGGGTACAATATATGTCAGTCTTCCATGAGAAACAGAGTGAAGGAGCCTCTGCTTGGGTAGACTAATACAAGACTTAATCTCTGGTTTTTTTTCAGTTTTCTATAGCTTCACTAATCCCTGGAATAATTTATTCAAATTATCCCTAGAATTCCAGTTAGTGAATTACCATAGGGCATCACTATGTCTTACAAGGCAATTTGGATGTTTTGCCTCAGAAATGGCTGTGTTACAACTTAATGTAGGATGTGTTGCCTTTGAATGGAAATATTTTTGATTTCTCTCCTCATGGCCATGACATAAACAAAGAAATCATTCAACAGTCCCCCCAGACAGCAGAAGAAATCTGCCTCACCACAAAATGTTCTTTGCCATGGCACTTCAAAGGGGTATTATACTAATTGAGATGGATTTTTAAAAGGATAAGAGGCTTTCAAACTTTTTTTCAGATTCCTATAAATGTTTTCTCATACTTCAGCCTTTGCCTCATCCTCTGAATTGCTTGGCATCATTGCATATGCTCTCCTACTTGCAACCCTCCTTCAATAATTTCTTCTTTTCATAGCAGCTGACTCAAGGTCCCTGGGTACCATTCTCCCTTCATGATATTTGTAACTTTTGAACATTATCTAGGAATGAGTAATGAGATGTGCCAAGCTTGACAAGACATTCTAATAAGCACTTCTGTCACTTAATTTTCTTTCCTCAGTTTTGACTCCACTGTTTGTAAATTATGCATCCTCGCTGCTGGGCCAACCACAAAGACCACATATACCCACTCTTAGCTCTTGTTTGCACATCATCTACATTACACTTGAGCAGGGTGGTTCTCAAGCAGTCTTCTCTAATTATTAAGGACTATATTTTTAAGCTGGAGAGATTGGGTGTTGCTCCAGTGAATCTTGCATAGTCTTTTGGAAAAATGCAAAACTTTTTTCAGGGTGGGCTCTCCTTCAGTATTATCTAAATACAGGCAAGTCACATTTTCTCATCGTCTAAGCTTCAGGTGCAGTCAAGAGACAGAGAAACAAGCACCATAAAGAGGGGCACGTGCGGTGGTGTGTTTTTTTCCAGTCCCGTGCTTATCAAGTTGCCTGCCTTTCCACGTGGGTCCCCCCTTCCCTGCCTCTAGCCCTAACCACTCCCTCGTGTTTCTCCCATTGATTCTGTTACCCCAACTCCGCCCATGTACCGCCCCTATACCCTGAGACCATTTGTCCATGTGCTCTCTCTGACCCCCTCGCCCCGGATAAATGACCCTGCATGCCACCTCATTGCCTCTTTTGCGTTGTACCCTGCCTTGGGGCACCAGCCTCTGCCTGGGGGCACCATGCCATGTGCTGGCTCTCTGCCTTTGGGAGCTAGCACATGTGCTGGGCCTAGGCTTCTAGGAGCCTCCATGGAATAAAAGATCTTCTGCAGCCACCATGCAGAAAGCATTCTCGCCTCCTTTACCGTCACCGTGTTGCAGGGCCTCAGCTTCCCGGAGCAAGCAAGGGGCAGCCTGGAAGAGCCACGGGAGGCGGAACAGCCGCTCTCCCTGAGCAAGCCTCACTGCGCTCTCCAAGAAGGCTGTGGCATGCCATGCCATTGCAGAAAACCACCCACGGCAACAGGCACATTTTTTCATAAAAGAGAAGACTAAGCAGGAGAAATTGTCCTGTGCAGGTACCCACAGTCCTTCCCTTGCATCTAGGTGAGCCGTGACATTCTAGTTTTCACACTAACTTCAGAGACACATCAGACCTATTCCTTCAGTATCTCCTTTTCTTACATTGAGCAAATTCCCACTGGATGTACTGGAGCACCCATAGGGGATCTCTGCTCCAGGGCCAGCTCCTCCTGTCTCACCAGCAGCATTGCACCAGGTACCAAGTTTCTGAGAGATGTTTAGGGTGCTTTGTTGCTTGTCTAGACAGTTCTCTGAAACCTGGACCTTCACCTCATTAAAAGAAAAAATGTCTTTTTCCTGGAAATACTGCTACTTATGTTTTGTTCTTTGTTCAGGATGCAGGTGTCAATTGTTAGCAGTATGACTTCATTGTCTGGGCCAACATCATTCCTGTTTCATAAGCCTCCCGGGGAATGGCAAAGGGATACCACACAATTACCCCAGGATCAGCCAACCATAATGCCTCAAAACACAAACCATGTCCTGCTACAATTAATTTTTTTGTTAATAAAAACAGCCAAACCTTGAGAACTAATATATTAATACAAGCGGGACAATTGTATTGCTAAGCCTTAACAATGCATGGCTTATGATTAAACTTTTTTTGTTAAATTGTCTCAGTCCCAGAAATTTCTCTTTTACTGACAGCTTAAGAAGGTCAATTTGTTTTTGGCAGGTTGCAATTCTTCCCTCCGGAACTCAGATATTTTTTTTTAGAACTCCCCTACATTATACTTGGGTACTTCAGTGTTGCAATGTATAGCATCAGCTCGGTTCGGCAAAGCTACTGAGTTATTGTACTGCTTAATGTAGTGAAATTTATACAAGTTTAATCACATTTATTATCCCTGACAACAATGCAGGTGTTCTGAATGCTAAGTGAATTTTTTAGGAAGAATATAATTAATTTTTCTTGCCCTGTCCAAAAATGCTTAGTGGTCAGTTTTTCCATGGAAATGTATTTGATAATATGTAAATCTGGCATTTTGGAAAGTAATTAAAAATAAAGTTGCTGTAATTTTAAATTCAGCTAATATCTGTCTTGCTACATTCTAAAGTGGTACTAGGCTAAGTGCTTGAACTAATCAATTTTTAAAAGGCTTTGGTTAGTGATCTCAGGGGAAATAAGGTAGGTTGTATGAAAACATATTAATTATAAAGCCTACTTTTTTAATGATGCATGCCCTTTTTAGAGTACAATATATTGATGTAGTAACTCCTTCAACTTAAATCATCCAACAAACCTTTCTAGTTTTGTCTCATCTATCTTGATTGTTAGCTGTATTTATTACAGGATGAAAATAAGATTTTAGATTTTTAATTATTAGCTATAAAGGATTCCAGAGCAGCTCAGTGATTTCGTTTCTTTGTAAAAAGTATACAACTTCAGCAAATTTTTGCTGACTAGGAAATTTGTCTTTCTCAAGGATTAATATTACTTTCCTGTTCAGTATGTAATATTTTGCTCTCAAGTGTGCAGAAACCTTATTCATGAAAATGCTTTTACTCTTTGAATAATATTTTAAATTAGTCTTAGAATGTCTGTTGCAGTTTTGCTTGATGTTAATCAATATTTTAGAATTTTTCATTTAAAAAGAATAAAGGCATCTTTAATGCAGAGATAAAGGCTATGCCTAGCCCCTGGGCTGGAGCGAAATATCAGATTGTCTGATGCAGAGAGGCTGGAGTTTTAACTACAGAGTGCAGGGCAAGGCTGGAACTACTTCTAGGGAATGTGGCAGATCTGTTCCTGATGGGCAGGTCCTTTGCCAGAGGAAGCTGACTTTTTGCAGTCACGGTGAGACACGGCAGAAGCTGCTCTGGAGAAGAAAGGTTGGCCTGTCAGGATTTAGTGTGGAGACAGCAGGGGTGGCAGTGGGCACAGCCTGCTGATCTGAGACAGAATGCACAATAAGCTGAAGCGCTAAGGAGGAGCTGCCTGTACCTTTCCCCTCCAGTGGGTGCGAAAGGGCATCAAGTACCAAAAACCTTGTTTACTGGAACAGCTTTGAATACATTAGTTTTGAAACTGGGGTAATTGAAGTCTGCTACAGAAGAACAAAAAAGAAAAGCTTTGAAAACAACTTTTACTCTTAACCATTGCTCCTTGAAGGACAGGTCCTTTCCTCCAGCTCTGCTTTCAGTTTTAGTAGCTTCGCAGGTTACAGCAGACACTATATAAAAAGTATGATCTTTGATTTTAACCCTCCTGATCCTCAGAGTCTGTTTCTTCCACCCTGGAATCTAAAAGGTAAGTGTGCTTGGGGGAAGACCCCCACTCCCTACAGAGAGATTTCTTTGACCCAAGGAGCACCTCCTCTCACAAATCTAATGGACAGCTTTCCCCTCCAGATTCTTAATGAAAAAAGCATGAAATACAACGGTCAGTGAGCTGTGGATCAACAGATAAAATAGAATCATAGGATCGTTTAGGTTAGAAAAGATCTCTCAGACCACTGTGTCCAGCTGTTAAACCAGCACTGCCAAGTCCACAACTAAATCATGCCCCTGAGTGCCATATCCATACCTTTTTAAATACTTCCAGGGATAGTGATCCAGCACTTCCCTGGACAGCCTGTTCCAATGTTTAAGAACACTTTGCATGAGGAAATATTTGTTGCTATCCAACCTAAACCTCCCTGGTGTAACTTAAGGCCATTTCCTTTTGTCCTGTCCCTGGCTGCCTGGCAGAAGAGACTGACCCCTACGTGCTATACCCTTCTCTCGGGTAGTTGTAGAGAACAATAAGGTCCGCTCCTGGCCTCCTTTTCTCCAGGCTAAACAATCCCAGCTCACTCAGCCTCTCCTCATAGGACTTGTGCTCCAGACCCTTCACCAGCTTTGTTGCCCTTCTCTGGACATGCTCCAGCACTTCAATGTCCTTCCAGTGGTGAGGGGCCCAAAACTGAACACACAACTCACAGCCTCACGTACAGGGACCAGTTTTTCTGTTTTGTGTAATGGATGCTGCAATAAGGACCAAAGGGTGTGTTTTCTTATTACTGTTTCATTAACTCTCTAAACTAAGATTCCCTGGCTTTTTAGTCTTGTTTTGTTTTGTTTGTGGGTGGTTTTTTGTTTTTTTTTGTGTAGTGCACATTTAAAGAATGTTTATTTATGAATGCCTCCACTGCTAGGCTGCTAGGTGTGATCCTGTGCTGTCTTTGTGACAAATGAAACCATTACTTACACAGCTAACACTGTGTACGCTGCCTAATATTAGGCAGACATTTCAGGTATTTTTAATGACATTTGCAGCTAAGAAACAGAATCTTATGTCACGGGGTTGGTCAAATTCTTCACATACCATCAGAGAATGTAGCTTTCAGCTAGAAGAAAATTATTAAGTGGATACTCATATCTGATTATCCTGTCGGAAAGAGAGATGTGAACATTATAAATATTTCAGTTACTGATTAGGCAATAGAGTTTTGTTTATGTCCAGATAATCAAACTCTTGAGGTGTTTGCCTAAGCTTAACAAGGTGATGTATGGAGAGTAAAGTATCTGGAACAAATCTGACAATACGCGTGTTATCAGTCCTATTTTCAGTGCTGAGATGTGGATGACAAGAAACGTGTATTTCAGAAGATGGTTGTGCTAATTTACCAGCACAGGAGATCCTGTATGTTCTTTTCCCATTGCACTCTGCCTGTGTGATCCTGTACATTTTCTTTTGCTGTCTCTGAAGCCAGTCTGACCCCTTGATGAGACATGTCAGCTTATTCAACAGGCAGAAAATTATCTCCCTTTTTTTGCTTGCTGAGTGAGCTGAATTGAGTCATCAAACTGTTGGAGCTAGCACAAAGGAAGTGGTAAGTACACACAGCTGAGATGGAGAAAAAGGGGAAAGCTGAACCATATTTTTAGTGGTAGGAAGCTGTTAGACCAGCTCAGCACTCTTGTGAAAACTCATTCTCAGTGAAGAACTCCTGTGTCATATTCACTCTGCCTCTGGACTGGTGAACCCTGTATATGTTGGCTGCTAAGGCTGGTGGCTCTGCAGAAGTGTTTGCCAGAAGAAAGGTCGTTTGATTTAAGTGGGTCCTTTGATGGAGATGCCATTGGCAATGGATATGGATGGATTGGAGCTAATTACTGAGTCTTAGTGCATAACCTTTTCGTTCTTTTATACATTTTTGTAAATGTAAAACCGGCTATGATTTGTTGATTCTTACAAAAGATTTTGCCATTTGCACTTCAGAAACATTCATGGAACCCCAGAAGTTTTTATTAAAACTACAGATATATCCACTTTCTGTATCTGTTAGTCACATGAACAAGATGGGAATGCCTCCGAATCTGCAATGCTAAATAACGTGAGACTTACTGAAAAGAATGCCTGCTGGAAAAATATAAAGCCACACAGAAGTGAGCATATTGGAGAGGTTTATTTTTGTCACTATAGACAAATGCCAGTGATTATGTCAGGATTTTAAATTTTTGCTGTGTTCAGCAACCATCATAAATAAACCCCCACAAGCAATGCAAAACCCAGCAACAAAAAACCTCAACTCCTGTCTAAGCATTAAAGAAAGGGACAAATTTTTTAAACTGTACTTAATACCCTCACACATAGGTCTTCTGCACACTCTTCAAACATGGTTAATGCTAAGATTTCAAGCTCTTAAGAAAGCTGCTTAAGGTCTCCATGCCATGCTGAACAGCCTCCACACAGCAGGGCAAAACTGACTACCTGTTTTCCACAACAGAACAAATTATATGTCCGGATTTAGCTGGACATATCCAGGAATGGATCAAAACAAGAAGACTTGAATGACCTTCAATGAAATGTTGTGCCAAACAACACGACAAGAGACACAGGGCAGAAGATAATGCACTGGAAGTTCCACCTGAATATGAGGAAGAACTTCTTTACTGTGTGTGTGACCTGGATTCCCAGAGAGGCTGTGATGTCTTCCTCAGAATCCTGTGAAATGTGCTCTAGGATGATTCTGCCTGAGTAGGGCGCTTCAACCAGATGACCCAGTGTGGTCCCTTACAACTTTACCTATTTGTGATTCTGTCTGTTTAATATCCGTGAAAGATAATGCCTGGCATGGCTACCTGAAAACAGAGGCTAGACAAGACTAAGAGAATGAAAGCAGGTATTTATTTGAAGGGCCTTCAAAGGTACACCGTGGGCAGTCAAAAGGCTACACGCAAGATGGACCCTGGGTCATGGATTCTTCACACTTTTATAAGTTTGGTCCATTTGCATATCAGAGTTAATTCTCCAATTATAACTTCAGTTAATGATGTAATTATCCCAAGTTGGCCCCTCCTTTAGAGGCTTTTAGTTTACACATTTTGGAGCCTGGGACAGTCAAAGTGGCCTTGAAGAGTAAATCTAGAGAGGTTTGTTATGTCTAACCAGCATGAGAGAACAGCAGCTAACAGGCCACACGAAGCTTCAGAGTTACACACTAGGCAGTACAGGATTTGAAAAATATAGAAGTTAAAACCTAAGGCATCAAGATGGTCAAAGAATGACGAAGTAACAGAGACCAAATCATGGATCAAAGAAAGGTAGGTGTTTGCAGAACACATTCACAGAAAAATCTTTTCTTTGTGGATGGATTTCACCTGAGCAACTGGGATACTTGTGTTCTGATTTGAAAAAATGAAAAAAAAATGGTTTTTAAACTGTTAAATGACAGGAGATGATGACGTTGAGACACCTGTATAATCTTTATACGAGATTATTGTTGGTACAATAATTGCAAGTTTATTACATGACTATCAGGAAGTGGGAAAATAAAGAAAAAAGGAAGGAGCTCTGAGTAGGTAGGCACTGGGCTGAGGCTGGTCACAAGGGAATATGTGAAATATCTATGCAAGGAGTATGGGCCGAAAAATGGAGGCATTAAAACTGTTAAAGTACAGAATGAAATTTAATATCACAGATGAAAGAGAGGTGAACATGGCTGGACCAGGGAGTTATTCAAAGGGTCTAAATGATCAGAAAAAATGAGATTACCTTTACTCAGTACTTGTGATAAACATAACACTCCCCCAACCAAACCAAACAACAAATACAGTGGATAAAACTATCTCAAAGTCAAAATTACTTTTAGAAAGGTGATAAAATCTGTAATATTGGCAATGGACCATCAGACCTCGATTTGGCTATACCTGTGGATACAGTATTGATTTCAGAAAGATAAATAGCAGTGGAAATGTATTTATTTAACTAAATCCTAACTTCTCCAGGATAAATTAGAAAAAAAATGGTGTGAAGAAATCCATCACTACCTTGTTTATAAAAGCAGTCTTCCAATTTTTTCCCCAATAGTCACTGAACTAGCAAATGCTGATGTTATTTTCAGCTTGATTTTGCATGAAGATGGTTGCCAAAAGACTATAATACAAAATTACTTTGAATTGAATGGCCCTGCTGTCTTTCAGTCTGAGTGAAAGAACAGACAAAGGAGAGTCCGCAGAGTTCTCAATCTGAATGGGAGAGAAGTGCTTCCAAAGAAAGGGATTTGGCCAAGGAGAGCAGCAGAGTGAGATATTCATAGACTTGTCTGTGAAGGAAACTCATAAATAAGTCAAAAACGGAAAATGAGTTTAGAATTTCAGTCCCAGGAAAGGGGGGGAAATATGTTGGAAATGCAGCTGTGTGAATGTTCACTGTAAGGGGTACCCTAGGAATGTCCAAAGTGAAAGAAATTGATAATTTCAAGGCCACAGATAACTATTATTGAAGAGGTGAGAAATGAACCCACAGAATCACAGATCCAGTATCAATTTTTTCAGGGGTTTTCTTGGTTTCAAAGTGGTTCTATATTCAGTATAGAATCTATTTGTAGGGACAAGCAACCACAGAAACCTATATAATTTAGCTGAGTATTATAAAGTTAAAAACATGTTTTGAGAAAAATAATAATTAAGGGTATCAAAAAAAATGAGGGACTGGATAAAATGTAAAAAAAATTTACCAGAATAGAAATATGCAAGCATATCCCCTCACCTTCTTTGGTATAATGAATTATTTTCAAGGCAAATACAGTATACTTAACTAATCAAAATTGCAATAAAATGGTATATGAATTTTCTATTAGATAAACTTGATAATGAGGATGGTAAAAAAACCCCAACCTGTCAGGAGAGGAACTGTCTAAAAAAAGGAGATAGCCATATTTGTGATATAGCATAGTGGGAGTTTATTTTTAGACTTCCTCTGGAGAAACTATTGGAATATGTCTCCTACACTGTTTTCACTTATGTCTGTGTAAGGGCTCCATGTTTAGAGCACAAATGAATTTTGCTGGTGGTTTAAATTGAGGAGGCATCACTAATGCAAAAGAGGATCATAATATGACAGTGGCAAGATTGGATTGAGAACTGTGATCACAGAAAGAGGATGGAATTTAAAATTTGAAATACAAGCATCGCATAAAGATTTTCTGCTATGATTTGAGATCTTACCATTAAAACAGAGAGAAGAGAGCTTGATCAAAGAATGATACAAGTAGCAGTAATGATGCAATGCTACAGAAGGAAAATTCAATTCTGGGATGTGTCTGCTAACAGAGGGAGAGAAAAGTGGATGTGACTGTATGAGGAGCATCTTCACAATTATTGGACAACCTCAGTGACCTGTGTTTGTAAAAGATAGCTGAAGCCAGAAAGGCTGCAGAGACAGGCTAGGAAGATGATGAGGGGAGTGGAGAGAAAACAGAAAGGCCTTGTATTTTTTAGCCAAATTGAAGACTGAGAAAGTATTTAGCATAAGCCTGTATCCTTTGAATATATTCTTGTCTGAGACTGCTGGGAATGAGACTCTTCCAGTCAGATATTCCTATATTTGCTGATTTTGGTTCCTTTACTACTCACCATGGAATTTCTCCTAAAATACAGGAACTCTTCAGAGACTTCGCACGGGGAATTAAAAGTATTTAAGTAAAATAGCATCTGTGTAGATGCTTTCATCCTGTCTTGAACTGCCATTAGATGCATCTAAGGGGACAAAACTGTGGAAAATGTGCAGAGTGAAATCCTGACTCCAGCAAAGACAATGGTGGAAAGGAATGGTTATGGTGTCCCCCAGCAGCATAGTTAGTTTGAAATAAAGTAGCTTGCAGTAGTTCATTTTTATGTTCATCTGATCTTTCCACTGTTCACATTCTTTGTTCAAATTTAGAAGTGTTAACTTAACTGTTTTTAAAGAATAAAACCCTGAGATTTTAAAAGACAAATGTTCCTGGAATGAAGAAAACAGGACAAGTCCTCTTTTTTAATCTGAACAAATAATTATCAGGAATTAAAAGACCCTCACAAATCCTTAAGAACACTTTTTTTTTGAATGAAACGTTCTTAGATTATGGGAGAGAGGAGAGTTGTAATTTTACTATGTCTTTCACTGTCACTCAATAAATTTCAAAGATTATTGGAAGCAGGTTCACACAAGACTCTGTTATTTGTCTTTCGAAATATGCACGAACTCTTAGGACAGTTCATCTAAATCACTTTGAAACACCCAGCAGCCTGGTACTGTAATGCAAACAGAACTATTTTATAAATCAGTCAGGAGAGCTCATTCTTTAAAAGATATGCTACATTACTGGAGGCAAAAAGCTCTCTGTTTCGTTATATAACAATGACAATAACTCAATTTAAGTGTATAATGACCTAAGTCAGCAGTCCGCAGCAACAAAAATTTAATAGGAACCTTATCTAGTTTGCTGACATGTTCTTCTCTAGAAGCCATTATAGCCTCTTCAGTATACAAAACAATTGGCTCTAATCTTTAATATTGCTAAGCAGCAGGGGGCAAATAGGCGTTTTAGCACAGCTTTGCTTTTTATAAACAGCATTTAAAATATTCACGTGCTCCTAGGCACAGAGCTGTATGTCAAATGTTTCTGAAGTTTGGTCATTAGAACAGGCTCTCTCGAAGTAGAGAAGCGTTTCTGCGCTCCCGTGATGCCCTTTAAAACGGATTGAATGTCACCTTGTTGCGAAGGCGAAAAATTCCAGTGAGGGCCTCCTTCAGGAGCAGCGTGATTTCCGACTATCTCCTGATTAAATTAAACCCTTGATAAAATGAATGGGCTCCAGAGAACCCTTCTAAAGAAAATCACTCTATTAAATATAAAACAAAATGTAATTTCCTCCCTATTTCTTTCTCTAGTTTTGTATATAGTGCATGTAAAGAGTATATACTAATGCCTGTATTGAGTAGGTTGTAATGGCCACTTAGCTTATGATATGGAATACTTATTGGGGTAGTAGTGCTGAGACTCCGACAGCAACAGAGTAAGAAGCTGTCAGAAAAAACAGCTGTATTTACATCTCAGTCATGGCTGTTCAAAATTCATTCATTGTGTTCATTTAAATGCCACTTTTTAACTTTTGTAGTTACAAGGTAATTGGAAGACATTAAGTATAAATACATTTTTTATGGTTTTGGTAATGCTGCAATGCTGTAGCAGTGCATACTGGGCCTCCATAACAGAAAGGTGAAAACTAGCATGCAAAAAATCTGCTCTCTGCCTGAAACAAAAGGTTTTATACAGAAGGCACTACCTGAGTCACTGAGTCTAGTCAACTGTCAGCACAGATTAGTGATTTTTAGTTCGGAAGGCTTTGCAGCGGATATGTCTCACATCTCCTTGCACACAGGCCAACAAAAATAACCCAAATACGCTTTAACACAATGAAAGCCAATGGTAAGGGAGGAGGCATCCCTAGAAGAGAAATGGGACAGAAGAGTGTGTGGGGTAAAAGGACCTGTTGTGAAGGAAACATAGGAGGGATGTGAATGAGAAAGGGAAATCTAGAGCTAAGGAATGCAGAGTGAAGGTGTTTGGATATGCTTATGGAGCTCCAACCCTGATTGAGTCAAACCATGTTTGCCACAGGATAATGTCACAAACTTTGACAATTTTTGTACCTTGTCTGCCATATGTTTGTGATCTAAACCGCTACACCTAAGCTAGCCAAGGTAATCTCTCTTTATCCTAATGGAGAAAAATAGTCAATTTTAGTACAAGACCAGTTTCCAACATGTATTTTCAATGGGTTGTGTTGGGTCATAGATGTACCTAATTCTGTCCACTTAGCCCTGTAGTTTTTTGGTTTAGTTTTGTTTTCATTCTGTGCATGAGAAATATATCCTGCTGGTATGGGCAATTTCTGCCAGAAATGTTATTACGGGACACATCCTCTGTGTCCAGTTCATGCAGGCATGAAGCCATCCTCCCATGCATATCAATATGGTTGTATATGATGAATGTTGTCTGTGCTCTGATGTGATGGCTCTGATTGCCTCCTCCCTTTCTTTTTATTGTTCAGCTAGCAGACTGAGTTCGAAAGGTTAGCATTTTTTCAGCCAGTGGTGTAGGAAACAAAATCAGGAACTTTGTGAAAAATCATCCTGTGGAAGGAGAATTTCTGTAGTTTGGATCCCTTATGTTATGTTATACTTTTCAGTGGCTGCTGACAACTTCCAATTTAGTATTGTCAACATTTTCTAGTGTTTCTTGTCTACAGAGCTTGTGGGGCCTTCTTTTTATTTTAATTTCTAACTACCAAATAGTTACCTGACACCTTGTGAAGGGGACCTGAGGAAGAATGAAGTTGAAAGAGTGTGTCATACAAGGATGTTATTTGACAAGATAACTGTGCTGCTCCAGCAGCTTCCAGATGCCAGAAAGGGTAGTTTTGCTCTTGCATTCCCTGTTCCACCTCTGCTATCAGTTTTCACTTGCTTCAGCACATTGAATGGCCAAAGATGGCTTAGAAAAAGCATTACAATAAAAAAAGAAAAAAAAGGGGAAAAAAAAGGAGAGGGGAAGAGTTCACAGTGCATCAGGACTGCTGAAATTGAGAAGACAGGGCTATGTTGCTGAGTGAATGTGCCTGAAGAAAGGAGGAAGGAGAAACTCTCCTTTTGGCGACAGCACGTTGCTCCCTGTCTTACCTGAGGACAAATGTGATAACTGTAGCCAAGCATCTGAGGAAATGAAAAAGAAGCTGCAGTGACCTAGGAATGATGACATTTGCTCAGCAGCTGGATCAGGCAGGTGGTTTTCACTGGGTCGAGTCCTGAGGCTGAACCACTCTGCTGATGCTGGGATGCTGGGGGCTTACAGGACTTGAAGGGCTGCTCAGGAGGCTTTGCAGTTTTAGCTGTGCGAGCAGAAGGAGGCTTAGAGGCTCAACCAAATGTTTTCCATCAGGTTTAACAAAAAGAGGTAAATGTGGGAAAGAAAGAAAAGGTTTTGGAGGTTATGTTCATGTTTTTATTAAAGCAGTCCCCTGTGTTTCCTTTGGCTATTTTTCTGATTCCTCAAGTGGGGACCCTTAGAGATTAGGTAAAACACCATGCTAAAGCATTTCCGCTTCTGAAATATAGTGTTGGGCTGTCATTAGACCCTTGAGTTGGCCTTGGGTCTTACTGTCTGTGGTTAGGAAGGAAACTTGTTTTACATTCACTAAAATGCCTAAAGAAAAGGCACCCTACCATGAAGCCGTTTTTATTCCAATTAAAATATCTTTGCATTTTTGGAAACATTTAACACTTTTTACTTGCTTTTCTTTTTCCTTATGGAAAGTAGCAGAGTCCAACACCCCTGAGGAGAAGGTGAGCCTGTGTTGCATGGGGAGCTATTCATTATCAGGTGGCGAAGTGTGAACTCGCCTTGTCTCACTAAGGAAGCTGACAGAGGCAACATCTCGTTTTCCTCTCTGAAGTAATTGCTGTGAGGCAAAATAATTTTTGAAGTCTTGGGAAAGAAAAATTCCTGTTAGGGTAAGTCTTACTGATTTTATCGTTACTGACCTCATAAGTGGCTGCTGACTGGCTTTTTACCAGCCAATGAGAACATTCTGGATTCCTTTAAGAGGAAGTGGACTTAAGACAATGTCTGTCATGAAGTAAAACCATAGGCTCAGAGGATTTGACATTGTTTATTTCTCTTAGAACTCATTCATTATGTTTCCCATTCTTTTTGGATTTCAGAGGCTTATTTCAGAAAATGAGCAGTTCAATACTGATCTGTGGTAAAGCAAACACATGGTCCATCTGGTGAATTGTACATCTGTGTTCAGACAATAGAAGGCGATTGGACATTCTCCAAGGTGGTATTATGCCATAGGCCGTGCTTTGTCTTGTGTCTTACTAGTGATTTCAGACTCTCTTCTTTCTGCAGCAGTGCCTTCATATAAAGACATTTCAGTGTTGAACTTTTCCCTTAGAATCCTTCTGGGAGTTTTATCTGTGTTATCATATGAACACAGACTGTAAAATGAAAATATGGTATAAAGCGAGAATCCTGTAGTTGATTCAAATAGCTGATCATGGGGTTCCTCCTGCACAGAACCATTTAAACCACTGAAGCTTCAGGGCCCAACTTTACAATGTCTACAAAGACAGAGATTGGAAAAGACTAAATGATTATATAATGATGATTAAACACCAAAGCCTTTCTCTAATAAAGAAATGAGGTATGACCTAATTACTACTGTTTGCTAGTAAAGATTGATCCATTTATCATTTTACTCTCTGTAATGGTTAAAATATTTTCTCTCAATTTTCAATAAAGTGGAACTTTTGAAATATTTTCAAACTTTTGAGTTATCACTTATTGAGGCTCAAGTAGTCACAATTAAATTATGATGACCTGAGAAGTTAATCTGCCACAACTACCCTTGTGCTTTTAGCCCTCCTCAGTACAGTGTAAAATGCTAAAAGTTTAATGCTAAACCTTAAGCTTGTCAAAATTCAGTCTATTTTTTGCTGAGAAGTAAGTCAGCAGTTGTGAGTGGAATGCACCAAAAGCATTCACATTACGGTCTGGGTTGGCTCAGTTGACAGAGTAACCTATGAAGCCATAGAAATTTGGTCATGCTTCATCAAGAGCCAGAGTTCCAGCATTTTTCTCTGGTGTCCTGGTGTAAGGCCCCAGAAAACTTGCTCGACGAGCCCTGACAAGGGCTTAGGATATTTTATGTACTCTGAGTTAGATGCACAGGAGAAATACCGACAAGATATTCTCAAGAGGTCAAAACAACAAAAAGAACTTTGGTGGCAACTTCAGAAAATCAGAGGGCTTTGGCAGAGGTTTAGAGCAGCATTCAATCAACATAAAGCACTTCACAAGGCATTAACTTAGCCCATTCAACTTAGCAAACTCCAAGTCCATCTGATTTTACGTTATTCAAAGCTCCAAGAAGAGGGATTTAGAAGAAAGAGAAAAAAGAGACAGACAAAAAAAGTACAGAAAAGAAACAATATCAGTACCACTCGTGGTTCCAGTGGTGTTTAGCTGATAGAAATTCCAAGAGGAGGTAGGGTCAAAACACATGCTTGCAGCATGTCCTGGGCTAAATAGCCTTTGACTTTGTGGGCCCTTTCCCAGCTGGGACTTCCAGTCGTCTGACCACGCTGGGGCTGGACTGGGGCTCCAGGAGTGGGGTGTGGAGCATTGCCTCCAGTGTGCCAGGGATTGGTGGCCACTGTGGGGCTGGGATAAAGGCCCAGGGGGAAGAGTGGCGTATGTGAGGTAGCGCATCACCTCAGCAAAGGGAAAGTTCAACCTGCTGGTTTATAACCCCTCTCCCTGAAATGTTTTGAGCCAGCAATCCTTCCAGTCTTTCACACCTGGGAAGAGTGATGGAAAGCTGTATTTAACTCCTTGGGGTGTCCCATGCAAAATAATTTAAATGTAGAGATACATCTGCCTTCCACACCTGACTTTGAAGGTGTTTTTCAGCAACAGGAGAGCAATGGCATTGTAATAGTATGGCTAGTAGTTGAATTAGATGTCATAGTCTCATTTTTGTTTAAGATAACATTTTAAACTACGGTACAGAATAAATAGAAAGGCCTTTTAAAGCCTTGCCAGAATCCATAATTTCCTTTCTTGAGCCGAAGGTGTCATGCCACTAGTGTTTGTGATCCGAATAGAATCACAGTTCCGGTAGAATTTGTTTGTGATTCTGGGGTCAGTCCCACACCTGGCTGGAGGGACAGCCTTTCCTCTGCTACTTTAGGGTTTGCACAGTAGTGTTTTACCTGTGTTAGATTCCTGTGCTCCAGATTAAGTGTTGCACTGAAGAGAAAAGTGAATATCAGCTGGCAGGCTGACAGTGAGCTTTTTGCCATAAACCTTGCTCAGCTTCAGACTGTTGATGAAGAGGGAGGCACGTTTACTAGCAAACCCATGTGAGGCCCTACAGGTGGAAAGGTGAAGACATCAGGTGTTTTAAACTTGTAATGTCCAGTGCTTTCCAGAAGAAGGACAAGTCCTTATATTTCTTACTTGAAGTTCAGACACTTTCAGAAAACCTGTTTTTATTTATCCAGCTAGTTATGGGGGAAGACGATTGTAAATGAATAGATCAGATGATTTAGCTGAAGAGTTTGCTTTCAAGATAACAAGCAGCACATGTGCAATAAGCACAATATGCTTATTGCAATTCCACCAGCGTACTCAGAACTTCATCAATGAGACAAATATTGAAGCTAATTTCCACTGCTCCTGTGGAGATGTAGTGTCTAATCATGTCTGTTGAAGTGACCTTTGGAAAAAAGTTAACAGTGTAAATTATAAACTTATCAAAACTTTATTAGGACACTTTTACCTCATTTCATAGCTTTTAAAACCTTCAATAAAAATGTTTACTACTGCCACTGCTGGTGAAGGAATATACATAAAAAATTTTTACAGTTTTTCGTTAGTATTTCCACTTTTTTAAATTTTGAATTTGATTGAATTCAAGCAAGGATCAATGTACGGATTCGTCCACAGCAAAAGTATGTTGCCCTGCGTAGCTACGGTTCCTAGATGATCTGAGATTTTGCTGATAATTGTAGTGAACATGTTAGCTTCATTTTTCTGAAATGAGACATGAATTGACTGATAAAGCATAAAAGCTTAGGTAGGACAGGTGTGGAAGGTATTCAGTTCATTGCAGAGTTGTTTTTCCTGCTAGGCTTGGTATTGTTAGAGTAGAAAAATGGAGGCCATAGGCTTATGTTCTGCTTCTCTGCTGCTGGCCTGGCAGGTATGTGTCTGCTTCACAAGCAAGCCAGGAGGTTTCTCTCTCTTGCCACTACTTTTGTCCTCTATCATTTCTGCTCCCTTGACCTTTACCTCTGCTGATGCTGGAGTAGATCAGATGGTACTCTTGACACTTAGAATTTTAGAAAATGTTCACTTTAGCTTTAGGCCTAAATCTTTAAACTTAAACTTTAAATAAAAGATGCTCACTGTTAGGTCTTTGGTCCTCTGGGGAGCTGAAATTCATTGCTCCATAAAACTGTATGACTGCAGCCACAATATTGTGCTTCCTGCTCCTCTCCTCATGCTATAGATTTTATGATTTTGCAATGCACTCTTTGTACTGCAGCTATAGAAACCCCTTTTGTTTTCCTTGATTTTGCCAAGAGAGCTTAGCAGCAGATCTTTTACACCCTCAGAGAAGAACTGTAGTTATAGTGGTTTGCCAGTGTTGTCCCTTACCCTGGGTTCCAGAGTTCCCAGGTCCTGTTGTGCCCCACGTAGTGCTTCAAGGGACATTCCTGTCCCTCCTGTGTCTCTCCATTTAAAGGAAGCCCAAGAAGGTGGACACAACCTGTTCTGTCTCCTGAGGTGGACGATCTGGGATCCTGTGCACTGGGATTGCAGGGCACATTGTGAAGTGCCTTTTGCCTTCAGTCTAGAAATAGCCTCTGGGTTGAGTCTAAAGTTGTGTGTTATCGAAGTGGGTGAACTGCCCTTGTGTTCCCCAAAGAAGACGAGAGAAGGAGCAAGGGAAATAGCAGTGAGTTCCATCACTGTAACAGATCAGTTGGGCTACTGTCTGTTTAGGTCTGTTTACTGTCTGTAAAGGTCTGTTTCATTCATCACCTGCAAGATAATTATGTGAAAAGCCTTGATTTCTATTAAATTGTACCAGCTGTTTGTTAAAGCAATTATTTATAGTGTTTCTCCAACTGTAGCTACAATTCCTCACCTCTGATGTGAGAACTGACTTTCAGAGGCCTCCCACAGACTATTTCTCCTTGCAAATATATTCTTCCTACCATTTTTCACTTAGGCTAAACACAAAGGAAAAGGCCAAACTTTTGTAGGTCTCTGTGTCTGTCAGACAGATGCACGAAGGGACAGTGAGGCTCTATACTTTGGAATATACAATGAAAAAAGAAAAAAAGACATCTGTTTTCAAGATAATTGATTTTCATACATTTTAGATGCATAGTATGTAAAGAGCTGACTTAGCTTTTTGTAGAATATTAACCATTTTCCCTCAATTCCATCCTCCAGTTCTGATTACATTCTGCATGTGGAATTGAGTATTCAGTTAGGCGCAAAGCTATGGAAGCAAATTTTCCTGTGTCTAATTGCGCTGCTTGCTTCAGTTCCCCTTGTAATAGTATTTGGAGTCAGTTGCACATGCAGTTTATCTTCTATGTACTTAAAGTACCTAAAAATTTAGCTCCACATATATATATACACACACACACACACACATATGAATATTTGCTGAGTTTTGCAATGATCATATCCTTTACTTTAAAATGCTGGCCAGTATGAAAGAAGTAATTATGAAATTTATATTTGCTAGCATCTTTGAAATCCAAGGCAACAAGCAATTCAAGGGAAAAAAGCATTGCAATAATAGAGAACAGGAGGCCACTGATGAAACTTTAGAATGAAATTTCAAATATAGTAGAAAATAAAGTATCTTAGATCACATTCAAAAGCTATCAAGTCAAAGAAGCTTGACACTCAGAAAAGTCAAAAGGCATTAATGCATTTTAATACCTCCTGCTTAAGACCTAGAAGTAGCTGTTGCTTATCAAAAACAGTTTTCACACTGTATAAAAAACAATGATTCTAGGAGAAAAATAGTGCTATTAAATAGTGCTATTATTTCATTGTTATTACCCTCAGCTTCAGGATAAAATCTGACGGCTACTGTAAAACTGCCTGAAAGGAAGCAGTACTAACTCCCAGTACATGTGTAAATTTTCTTGTAATTACTGAGGAATGCTGGTTTCTGCACTTTCCCCACGAGCAGGGCTGTGGGGAGGGCAGACACAGCTGCTGGCAGCAGCTTGGAGCCTCAGGATGCTGCCACAGCCCTGGCTTCTGGATCCCTGATCTCCTCTCTGGGGAGATGGGGCTGCTGCAGCAGAGATGTGAGTTTACAGCTGCTTGTTGTGACCAGGGTGATGTGGGGCAGGCAGAGCATTCCCGTGAATCTGGCCAATGCCCTTTTTATGGGGTTGTCTTGGGGTGACTCTATCATGTGTATCCCCTATCATGCTCTATGCCCAAAAAGTAATATTGTGCCTTTTCTGTGCCTTTAAACTGAGCTTGAGGGAAAAAAAAAACAAATGAACTTTCCAGAGTAGCTTCTCAAGGACACAGAGATTACACTCGTCAGTGTTGTCTGGCTGTGGGCGGCACGGATGGAGCACCCTGCTTGCTTTCCTTGAGCCATCTGCTTTTTTCCCCTCTTGGCGTGAGACGGAGAACTGAATTTTGTTTCCTGGGACTTTGGTTTTTTGTTTCCCTTCTTCTCTTCTGAACTGTTTCAACAGCATCAGAACACATCAGGAGAATTTTCTCCCCGAGGCCCAGGGGTTTTCTCCCACGCCCTCACTGACCAGCTCTGAGGAGGAGAGAGACGACACCTACAGAAGGACTCTGAAATCTTCCCAGGTTTCTCTCCATAGCGAGGGTTTTAATTCATTATTTAGCATCATTATCCTCATCCTGTGTGTTTGTTAAAAGAAATAGTTTTTATCTCTTTCACTTTCCTTCGAGGAAAAATTTCCTTTTTTCCCGAACCCTGTGGGGGGAAGGGTGGTTGTAACCTGGTTCTCTCTCAGGGGCTATATTACTAGATTTTGGCCAAACCGGCACAAGGGTGAAATCCTATCCTTGTGAAATCAGTGGGATATTTGCCATCACAGGGCCAGAGTTTCTCCCAGAAGTTCCTCGTTGTAATCTGAGATAGACAGGCAGACATCACCAGGACTGTCAAAAAAAAATCCTCAACTTGCTCTAGTTTGCTCCTGCTGGGTCCTGCTAGGTTGTTTTGTATATGAAGTTTAATTTTTCACTGTGCCCAACGCTTGACAGCCTGGGAATTAGTTAGGATTACCTGCTTTCTTTATGCCCCCCAGGTACCAGCTAAAATTGCAGGAGGGAGCTTTCAGGTCAGGCTGCTCCAGAAGTCTGTGCAACAGGATGGATGAACTGTAACCCACATTTCAGCTCCTGTTTTTCCTTTCCCAAATCCTTTACTCCCTGCCTGGCAGGGTGATGGTGATACAGGAGGTCTTTTCCCTCCCTTCTCTCTCCTCCTTGGTGCAAGCGAGATGACTGCAGGGGATTCAGGCAATGGAAAAGGACAGGGTTTTGAAACACAGGGAAGCACATCTGTTGTTTCTCAGATTAGAATTGAGCCTGTAACAGTTGTCTGACAATTTGCAAGTTGGATTTATAAATCTGCCATTGTAAGAGGCTGCGTTATAAATGCACTGTGCAGTTTATAGAACCTGCCAGCAAATCTTAACTGCAAACCCTTGATTTATAAACCATGTTTTAAACCAGTAATTTTTAGTTCGGTTTTTACTGAAGCATTTCAGTACATGGTAAGTCAGAGAAAAAATTTCCATATCCTAAACAGGATTAACAAATCTTAAATCAGATCTCTAAGTCCTAGAACAGATTTACAAATCATACCAATAAATCCGAAATAAAACTATGTCTTCTTTTTTCCCCCTTGGCTTACAAATCCTGATTTTGCAGATGCCTGGTAAGGAAGTGATTTATAAAGTAAGAATTCAAGGCTCAACTGTCAGCATGATCAACTCTGAGAGGTCTGGCTCTCACATCTTATCTGGGTGCTTTGATTTACAAGCTGTAGTCAGGCTCTCTCTATCAGAGATTTTCTCCTGAAACTTGGAGTTGTTTATTATGAGATCTACAAAAGGTTAGACTCTCTCTATGCCACAGTTTGACTGGCCTGGCAGTGTCATGGAAAAGGTGATACCTAATCAGATTGCAGCTGGTAAAAGTGCTCTGCATAGCATTTGGTTGTCAGAGAAAACAAACAGCAGCTGAGCACCAAATTCTTGAAATGTTAATAAGCTGAGATCCCTGACTCTTTCTTCTTGCGTGCATCGGTAAGGCACAGTGCACACCTTCAACAGCTACAAGGACAGAGGTGTAGGTTCACAAGCTGCTTTGCACTTGTTTAAGTCCCATTAGAGGCGGGGTGAAACATAGGTTACACAATTTACTGGGTATGTATGGGCTTAAGCACATGCTTCAGCTTGTGTTTTAGTACACTGCTGAACAGGATTGCAGCTGATTCTTTTTCAGATTTGAGATTGGATTTTCTTTCTAACTCATGTCAATACCTTTGAAATTCATACAAATAAAAATGCCAGACAATTAAAACTACGTAATTACAGAATGCATTCTGGAGGCTGAAATCAATGTAATAATCTGTCTCCTTCTGACGAGAAAAAATCTCCACCAACAATCAAAAGCAGCTTCAATGACAAGAGAATATTTAATTTATGGAATATTTATGTGAATTTGTTTTTACTTGACAGATTAGCTCCCACTAATCAGATAAGTAATTTAAAAATCACTTTCTAAACTCTGGAGTGATCACTTTAAGTGACCATTTTTTATTTATTGATAGTCAGGATTTTCTTTATCTCATCTAACAACTTTTCCTTCTACCTACTCTTCACCTCCTCTTTATAGATTAAATACTAAGAATCCTTTCACGTTAGAGAACTTGGTGAATAGCCCGTGTCCATCTACTGTTTGGACTCACTCACTGACCTGTGCATACACCTTGTAGTTCAGAGGTTGCTTTCATTACTGTTTGAGCTCCTTGAGAGTTTCTGGGCATCTTTGTATCAAATAAGCATGTACCTGCCAAACCCAAATGCTAACTGCAGCTGCTGGAAAGGTGTTTAATTTGGGCTGAATTCTGTTGGACTGTTCTTGATTATTCTAATGTTCCTTCCTAGGCACAAAACAGACTGGGGGATAGCCAGTCAGTACTGCTCAGTACTCTGGTCTCATTACTCCTGGTGCTGCTTAGGACTTCCATGCTGAGTTCAAGACCATCACATCGCAGCAGAATCCATGCAAACCCAGGAAGTCCATTACTCTTTTCTAGTAAATTCACTGAAACTCCTTAGAAAGTGAGTGGAAGGTTTCTGATGCAGCTAAGCATCTAACTTTTAGTGTGATGAACGTTGTGATTTGACAGACAGCTACCTGGATTTGAAGAGATGAGATCCTATGTGCTGGTGCCTACTGATTACACAGTGATTATTTAAATCCTTGTTTGTTGTTGGGAGCTGTTTACTGAACAGAGCAGCTCATCAGTAAGAGACTTCCCAATCTGAACAAATAAATCGCATAATCCTAATAGCAAACAAAGTGTTACAGAAATAATGAAAGAATTCAAGGAGGGTGTGTGGGGGCTGGAGCATGGATGAATAACTTTGTCGGCGCATACATCCCTCACTAGTGCCTGTCAGTAAATTTTCAGGGACCAAGCAACTTAACGTCAGGGCAGCAGTTGTACTGATAACAAGATATTACATAAAGATAAACATAATTACAGCCATGGGTCTGTGCGGTTCATTTATTTTTTTTTTACAAAAAGCTTATTATGATAGTAGTATGATTTTAATAAAGTATGGAGGTGTTCCAGAATAAGCAAGTATCTATTATGGTCAGGAAAACTGTGTTTTACTTTACTTGTGCTTGGTTTTATCCAAGCAGAGCAAAACTACCTCACAAAGAGCTATGGGATTTGAAGAGACATTTGACCTATGATGAAAAGGAGAACAGGAATCCAAAAATTTGCTTTGTGGCTTCTGCGGCTTTAACAAATCAGAGGAAATTTCACATATAAAATGGCATAAATATATTTACTCTACTACCTTGGAGGAATGGGTGCGTAAAACTATGCAGGCAAAGCTTACGCAGATCTGGGAAACTGTGAAGTAGAAGTCATCTCTATTTTTATTACTGTAACTGGCATACATACATACCTAAAGGGGTGTTTGGATTTTCTCAACTACATATCAAAATTTCTTCCGTGAAGATCCTTCCCCAGATAAACTGGAAACCCTGCAGATTTTATATGAGCAAGGGCATAGTAAAGAGTTTGAAGTGAAGCTCTTTTCCGCATTGCCCTGCACTAAGCTGGAGGAGGACTAGAACATCCCAGGGACCTTATGTGACATGCCAGTGTATGACATCCTGTAGTGGCAGTTTAGGCCCCAGTAATAAACTTGAGAATGGACTTTTTATGATCTGAGTATACAGTGTCACTTCAATGGCCCAGAATTTGATTTCACAATTGTATGTTAGGTTTAATCCAAATTTGTACCAGAATAAACTGGTACAGATTCTGGCCCATGATATAAATAGTAGAGATTATCAAAATGTGTCCCTACTCTTCTTGGAAGACTATTTTTTCCTTTAAAACCATGAAAAACCCTTGATTGAAAGCAGAAAGCAAAATATTTATTTCAAGTTGTTCCAATGTGATTTACGATGTCTCAGTTTATTTAACCAAACCAAGAGGTATCATCTTGGGACAACTTGATGTTAAAAACTGTAGTTTTAAATTTTTGGGTTTTTTTCTAAACTGTATTTTTCTAAGGCACAATTGTGATTTTCCCATCATTTGAAGTGCAAATAGCTCATACTTTGTTCACCTCAATGGGTCAGCCTTCCCTATCTGTACTGCGGCACAGATTACTTCAGGGACTTCTTGCAGTACAAAATGGGAACTGGGGTTGGAAAGCAGTTCAGAGGAAGTGTGTTGCTCTGTGAAAACGAGGGTGTTTGGCTCCTAAAATACTGTTCTTATGAAGCATTGTGGCAGCTTACAAGGATCATATTGAATAGTGAACCGAAGTGAAGCATTTGCTTATAGGACTGCTGAGATGTTTTGCCTCAGTTAAAAGACATATGTTCATATTTCCCTGCAAAAATCTTCAGCCTTTGGCTAAAATAGTTTTGTGTATTTTTTTTTTTTAACTCTCTTTGCTTTCATGTGCTTGTGGATTTCCCTCCCCTCCCCCCACCAAAGTAAAAATTATACTTAGAATAAGACATTTCTATTGGAAAACTGTATTTTGAGAACCTTTCCACACATACAGCTATATTTTATGAAAAAATTGTTTTGGTCTGTTCTTTCCACCATTATAATGGGCAGTTTTGCACTGGTATTCACACTCAAGCATGTGCACACACAGACAGCCCAAGCTGGCTGATATACTCGAAGGGAGTCCAAGCATTAAGGGTAAGCCACTACGTTTTTCTCTGTATTCTAAAAGACTACAACCCTTTCTCAGCACAATAAAAAGAGAGATGGGTAAATGTGTTTTGTATTTAACTTTTGAGGTTTTCAGCTTGTTCTGGACAGAAAATACTGAACAATAAGCTGTTACTGTTCTCAGCTCTACCCAAACCTACCTCCACACTCCCACAAGGGAGGGGAAAAAGAAGAAAGCTCTTTCTGGGTAGCTGGAAGATGGAAAGGCTCCTTAGTGAGACAAGAGAATAGCAGCCTTCCATACTATCTTCTCTGTGTGAGAGAACAAAGACTGTTTTCCTGGCCCTTTGCCTTGCCTCCCCCTCTTCTCCCTTGGTGGTGGAAATCATCCAGCTCTCATGTCCCAGCAGCCCCTGGCAGTGGGGAGGAACTGCTCTGGCTTCTTTCTCTGTTAAGTCCCTTGTGAATTAGTCTCAGATTTGATAGGGATTCTCTGTCTTTCAGGAAAAAATGCATGTTATTGGAGCAAGTTTGCAAATGTGCTGGTTTACAGAGCTTAAAATTATTGTTAACCTTTCACGGAGTGTCACAAAGAAGAAAGGAAAGCAACCTTTTACGAACTGATACAGTTCTTAACAGCTCCTTCAAGGAGTCCTCGTATCAGAAGAGATTTAAAGTGAAGAAGAGAGAGACTCCTGATGGGATAAACTTTTTCTTATGTCTTTGAATTACAGGTCAGGCTTTGCTTTACAACAATGAAAAAAAGTCGGAGCAGGTATTGACTTCACAATGATGTAGATCAGGTTTGTGTACTCATGCAGACATAAATGAGAATTCAAAGCCAGACACCATATCACAGAGGGAAGAAATGGAAAATTAAACCTCTCATTATTGCATTGGAAATTATAGGATTATATCAATCACCCATAGCATATAACAAATGTTGTAGCCTGTTTTGCTGAGTGGATTTGCAAGGCTATGGAAACAAGACATTTAGAAATAGTAGTTAAATAAGGAAATAGTAACTGCAAGATGTGTTTTATCTTTGTGACATATATATAACTTACATCTTTCTTAAAAGGAGAAGAATTATCTCTTCAGACTCATCTGTGTTTTAAGTTAGATTTCATTGTGGACTAAAGGAACAGCTTAATAAAGAGCATATCCTTAAACATCTGCATCCATTCGATCAGTAGATCAAATCACTGCTTCTCTTAGGTGTATTTGACCTGACCCTATTCTATCTGGCTTCACTTGCAGCAGGGATTTAATTCATAGTGTTTAATTTTCAATTATTAATACTCATCTATGTTGTCAGTTTATTTAATAAACATTTAATATTAATCTAATTCAGCAGGGTGGTGTTCAAAACTGAGGAAGTTCTGCTTTTTTTTTTTTCACTGCTATCATCAGTTGTCCTGAACAAAGCAGACTATATAAGAAAGAAAAAAATCCAATAGTGACATTTAGAGTTCAACAGTGAGCAGCACACAAGCTGTCAAATGTTTTTCTTTGACTTCTTGACACAATAAAAAAAGACTAAGAGATTTTTTTCCCACCGGCACTTACAAATATTCTGGAGTTAATGTGTGTGTCTGAGGAAGAGAAGAATTTGACCTAAGTGTTTACATTTACCATTTCGGATTCTTATTCATTACAAATGTGCTTCCAAAGACGATGGACTAGGGATTAAAGCCATGCCCAGGCACAGTGGGTATTCCAGGTTTCTCAGGCATCCATGTTCAGTGAATGGAAGGGATTGTTAAACTGTACTAAATAAGAACAAAAGCCCCAGTGAAGTATTCCCTTACTTAGGAACAGCTTTCTGTTTCAATCTCGTTATTCAATTACATCATGGGATACTATGCAGGAGACATTGAGCCAGAAACGCTTTAACCAAAAAAAGAAACTGAAAAGGACTTCTCCCCTCAGTATCATTTTATTGAGACTAATATTGTTATTGTCTACAGTGTCCATATCAAAGAATCTGTATTGATTTAATCATTTCAGGCAAGGTTACAGAGAGAAACCTCAATACACATCCATCAGCATATGTTTATGGAGATCAGTGCCCTCATACTGACGTACAACAGTCCAGGGTTTAACTAGTAACTTCAGCCCCCAGCCCTGTTAGTAAGTTTCTGGATGAACTCTGGCTGGTTCACTAGGTAATAATCATGAGAGGGAGCACATACATCTGAAAAGATGTGTTTTGTACTGTTCCCATGTGAGAGCTGGCTGCTTTTTACCACGTGAAAGGTGGCAAGAGACTCTGTCGTTGCCCTTGCCCTCCAGAGTGGTGTTGGTGCCTCTGGTGCCAGCACAAGACTGGACTTGTTTCTGTGCTCAGGGCACATGGAGAGCTGCCAAGAGTTGATGGCTGCCAAGGGTAAGAGATAACTAGGAATGTAATGAGGTAAGGAAAAGCTTCTTGGTTTTCCTCCTCCTCTAGTACACCCATATGTGGTCAACCATGATCTGGACTGAATACAATGTTTGAATCAAGCCAGATGCAATGACCCTTAAATCAGCCTGTGACAAGGCGAGAGAGAAAGAAGGACATGTTTGCTCCAGTTTGGCAGTGCTGGCTTGGTGTTTCCACAAAAAGTGCTGCATTTTTTAAAACCATGAATGCACTGGTTTAAGCTATTGCTGTAATTAGGCCTTTGGTGATCCTAATTAGGGGTTTGTCAGCTAACACAGAATGGCATTTGAGAAGGTGTGTAGGGTCTGAATGCCAAAATGTAGGGGCTTGGTTTGCATATCTGCTAACAAGTTGCCCAAGGGGATTTTCATCTGCAACATGCCTTCTTGGTAAGCCATGTGCTCAGTGACAATGATAAGGAAGGTGGCACAAACTCAAAGTGGTGCCTCACTCTCAGTGCTCAGTCTTCCTTTGTTCAAAAGACTTCTGTTGCCACACTAGGGGAGAAAAGATAACACACACTTATCAAGCCACTGTGACATATCAACAGCAAAGGTGAGATTGAATCTAGGAGTTATCTGACCAGAACATCATCAGAAGAGAGAGCCAACGGCCTCCATGTGTCAATTGTCTGTCAAAGTGTCTGGCTGGTAGCTGTAAATGGCAAATACAGCCTCTGAAATACACATCAGTTCTGGAACAATTTGCTAAGGGGAACAGGTCATGAGTGACTTAACTATCACTAATAGTGATCTGTAATTATTACCTTGTTAGGCTGTGTTCTGTTAAAGCCACCCCCTGGGAGAAGGAGCGAAGTCAAGGGCACACCTTGGACAGATCTCCCCCTACAGATCTCTCTGTGGGGTTACCCTTGTGTTTAGCCTTGCTGTTGAAATAATCAATTACGTTCATCTTCTAATTAATGAACTAGTATCCATTTCATAGGACATGCTCATGCCGTAATTACCGCAATTGTGTTACCAGTGGAGCACTCGGGGAGCAAACGTGTGTGGAGTGCTGTTGAGCTTGAATTGCATGCTGTGGGGAGGCAAGGGGGATGTTTCCTCTGCTCTGGAGTGGACCCGTTTTTAATGAGAAAATACGGAAGAATCTGATCAAAGTGCCACGAATGAGACAACATATTTTTCTCTGGTTTATGGTGTATTAACCATACCCTTCTCTTTTATGATCAGAATTAAGACTTAAGTTTAAGTATTTGTATTATCTCAACTGCAGGAGAAAGTCTATTCAGTACAGTAGGAAAAGTCTGCAACTCACTGTGTGTGGAGAAAAAAAGAGCATTTTGCGTCCTTCTATTTTTTTATGTTAGGCTGTCAAACATTTTTGTGTATAAGATTTCAAGATTCCATCGTATCTCGAAAATCTTTAATAAAAAGTGTAACATCAATATTAAACATTTCTGAATAGAGGTTTTATGGGTAGTCAACTAGACGGACAGTCTGATCACTTGGAAAGTGATACTTTCATTTGAAATGAGTTTACCTAATAATATTTTATTTCTCTTATCAATTAAATTCTATATTGAAAATCAGAAGAAAAAAAACATAGTTAAAACTTCATTAAAGCCAAGTAGAAATCTCAGAGTGACTTACCGGGGCAGTTCTTTAAATGGTGTAAATTAACCTGTCTTCACTGAATTACAAAAGATCTAGCTCTTAAAGTTCTAGTTATGAAAATAGATTTTCTACATTCCTCCTGGAATCTGAGAATAATGTAAGGATTTATTTCAGTGAATCAGGACATACAGCAGTGAAAGGTGGCCGAGATGATCCGTAAGGGGCTCTTTATATATAAAACCAAATCACTAGACTCTTAATACACATTTGCAAACTGTAGAATAGAAAAAAAGCAAAGGATTTGTTTTGTGGGTTTTGTTTGTTTGTTTTGCTTTGTCAGTTTCCCCCACTTGTTTCCTTGTTATCTATTGAAAACTTTAATTTAAAATTTGCATTTCATTTGGTTATGCAACTGATATTTATTAGTATAGCACCTCTTTGTTACTGATTGTCTGGTGGAGTAGTGTTGCTGCATGCTTAACAAATTATTGTTCTGTTATGTAAATGATGACAAAATATCTGCTTTATATAATTACAATTTTAGACCAAACAAGAAGAAAATTCTGTTAATAATTTATACATATGATACTCAAAGCAACTTATCATATTCTCTACTCCAGAAGAGAGGCAAGATGTAATAATTTTCTAGAAATTAAAGTAACTATTTCTTACTTTGGCTTCCTTACGCATTTGTGTTCCAAGTTTCAGCCTGAAGCAGATTTTAATGGTTGCGTAGGGAACTCTGAAAGTGGCTGTGATGAAGACACTGGCAAACTGAACAATACTGAAGTTATATAAATCATTGTGCTGTGGATGTATGTCAGCTGCCAAATTATGGGATTTGAAAGAAAATTCTGTGTGTGCAGCTTATTCCAGACTTTTCTTCTCCCATATTTCTTTCACCTGTCAGTAAAATCTCTCACTTATCTTATTGTGAGCATATGAATAATGAATTAATGGACCTCTGTCCCAATCTAGACAGAAGTTTTCTGATAGACGGTGCTGTGTTTTGGAGTGACCAGCTGTACCAGTACTTTTTACAGGGTGTACATGTAGATTAATGTTTGCATTAGCAGCAGCATGAACAGAGATGGCACTTTAGAAACCTGTGCTGCCTTGAGCTCTCCCTCTTCCCCCTGGATCTAACAGGAGAAATCTTTCTCACGAAGAGCCATGTGAACACTCTGTACAGAGTCGTGATAAATTACAGATGTGTAGTAAATGAAATTTATGATAGCTACCTTTGACCTCCTCTTGCATGCTTTACTTATTAATCACATTTCTTCTGGGATCACTTCTGCTGAACATCTTCCAGGATTTCCACATTTTTAAACTGGTCTGCTACAAGTATGTATGAATATATGATGCTACTGAAGGAGGAAGGAGGCGGGAGTCAGAGACCTCATCAAGGAGAAATATTTCACTGATTTGGAAAACTGTACTTGAATGGAGAAAGAGGAGGAAAGTTACAGCACTGAGCAGCACTGGATTAGTGTCAGCCCATTTCTTCTAATTGACTATGGTGTGATAGGTGTATGCTCATACATAGGCAAATATCTTATCAAGATTAGGATACAGTAGCCAAATCTCTGCTCCATTTTGATCCAGTTCTGGATTCAGATCTTAGATGACAAATCAGTGAAGTCAACCGCTGTGCTACCCTCTCTCCTATGTCCCCATACCAACACTTTCACCCTCAACACAGTTGTGCAAAGGTGTCCATATAAACTTGCTCAAAGTGTCAGCTCCAGGAAATTGTGCTCCTTCCTTTCATGAGCCTGTGAAGATAAAAATACTATCCCACCACCATCCATTAAATGTGTTCTCTATATATAGAGAATATATTAGAATGATACTACGGATATTGAATTTATCTTCATGAGATGGGGATGGTTTCATCAGTCATGAGTGTCACAACTAAGCAAAGACACAAGTGAATAATGAAGCCACCCTTATCGAGTACAGATGAATTCAATTTCCTCTGCACTATAATGTCATATTTGATTCAGTGAACTATAACATCTACTTTTTATTTTTTAAGTTGCCCGTGGGTTCTATCTTTTTCTCATTCTCCCTCTCTAAGGCTGTTTTTGGGACACATTTTTCTGCTTTTATGCAGTCTGCATGTCTTTTTCCTCTGTCTGACATAACAACTAAGTTGAGTTCATAAATGGCATACACAGAATGAGAACACTTACCATGTCAGGTGCCTAAATTCCCTGCCCCTACTAGCTTTTCTGAAGGACCAGTCCCTAGGAGTTATGCTGACAGAACTTTATGCACAGAAGTAGAGACCAACAGTAAATGAGCTTGTTCTGGGATATCACTAAAGCTATATTCTCTTACGATTTTGTGAACCTAGGCTGAGAAGAGTAAACCAAATGTGTAGAATATTATGCAGCAATGGGTCATATGCAGAAGAGCGCAAAGAGCAATAATTGCTATGGTCTTCCTCTTACCAGGACAATTTTTAATATGAGAAGAGCTAATCAGAAAGCATGCTTCTCTCTACACCACAAGCCCCTTGAAGTTTTTCCCAGAAAATGTGCTCACTGTGAGCTGCCTATCAGCCTGCCAGTAAGCTGCTGTTTCAGGATGCTTTGGATGCACTGGGAACAAATGCCACTTGTGCAGCACTGCTACCGCTGGGCACTAGACACTGCAAGAAGTCCAGAGGGACAAAGCATATTTGAAGCCTTTCCCACTGCTGAAGCTGTGCCAACATGCTGGCTGCAGACAATACCAGATTTGCTTTTAGGCATCTTAACCATTCACATCATCCTACAAAATTGACTTCTATCTCCTTAGACAGAAGAATGTGCCACTTAGGCTACCAAGGGCAGAGCGTAGTGCTGTCCCTGGGAAGAGCTTCTCCTGGCTGGCACAGTGCTTGGCACAGTGGAGACATAGCCTCTGGCTCAAATGCCCAGAGCTTGCTCTGATTTCCCCTCTTTGCAATAAGGATAATAAACACAAACCTGTTGCGTGAGCAATGCAGCTGCTGCATCAGCTCTGGGCTTGGTGCTATTATGTACCTAGGCTGTATATTCTATATTGCTTAACACAGAAAAGGGCACAATAGCTCAATTTCAAGCTAATTATAGCGGTAGAAGATTCTATGGGAATGCCTCTCCAGGTTTTACCAATAAACTCCTTAGAGAAACAAGGAAACGTATTCACATTATACTTACCTAATAGATGAGATTCAGTCTATTAGATGAGATATGAAGTAAATTAAATTCCATGGCAGGTGAACACCCTGAGGGTACTGTAGTTTATAACACTACATTAATATTCCGTAAGACCACTGCATGAGCTTAGTATAGCTCACTTCAAAATTAGCTTTACAGGCCACCTGCAGAATTTTTTCTGGTTGCTTTCATAGTCAGTGCTGCAATCATAGATAATTTAACATAAATATTAAGTAAATAATTGGTTCAGAATATTTCAAGGTTAGGGACATAAATCTCATTCCCATTACATGCATGCAAACCACAAAAATACAAGGTAGTGCTTAACCTGGCAATTTTAGTTTCCAATGAGCCATATTCCATTTTTTGAAGTAGAAAAGACCTAAACAAATTCTACAGAATGCAGTTATTGAAGGTGCAGAAGAATTATTGTGGAAAGCAGATATTAATTCAGAGCTCTATGTAAAAAATTGCCTGTGTCATAAAATGATTGTAATGAGCACTACTAACATTTTAGAGTGCAGTTGTATAGATTTAGTGATATGAATATAGACAGAAATGGTTTTGCTATCCTTTTATGAAAGAATGATTTCTGAAGCTGAGTACTGGTTGAGGTAATGAGAAAGAGGTAGTAGGTGTGCCTCATTATGACAGCTGTGGCTATGACATGCTCTCTAATTAGCCTCCAGAAGCTTGCTACTTGCGGGTTAGCTGGAAGTAATCATCACGATAGCTTGGTGGTCTCTTAGTCAGAAAAGCACACTTACATTTTGAAGGAGGTAAGCTCTTTTTCTAATGCAGTTCTGTAGCACCAGAGCTTGGGAATGAGATCAAGAACTACTCTTAGATGTCAGACTTTTGGCTGTTTCCAAAAAAATCTTAGCAGTTCGTATTAGTGATAGCTGGGAATAAGCTAGGGAGGTACTATATCTGTTACGTGCATTTTCCTAATATCAGCAGGCCTTTAATCTGATATTTTTTAAATTTGTATATAGTGCTTGCATTTTTATCTGACAGACTGTAGCATGTCTGGGTCAATTCTATTTTAATGCCCTTGTGCCTAATTTGTCCATAAGGATACAAGGAAGTTTGTATTTTAATCTTTGCTTTAGACTGTCAGTTGGTTTAATTAGCCTTCCATTATTTTCCTGATCCTTCTTGAAACATTTACTCTTTGATATTATTGTCAAATTGTAAGAGTTAGCTAAGGAAGGAGAACTGCAGGTGTTTCTCATGGACTAGACAATGCCTGTTAATGCAAAATTGATCTGAAGTAATTTTGACACCACTTGTCACAGAAAAAAATTGCAATCAGAGAACCTGTTATCAGAATTTGGATTTGTTGACTTTTACCTGTTGCTTCCATACTACATATAGCAATCGCTTTAAGTTTATTAAGATTTTTATGTGTTCTTTTTAATGTCATACAATTCAGTGTTGAATCTGAACAAGCTAATTCTCCTTTTAAGTGATTCCTTCACAAAATACTTGCAGATGATACCTGCTGGCTAGTCCCCTACTGCAGTAGGGGAATCTTCTACAGATATAAATTTCGGATATTAAAGGTCTTAAAGGCAAGTATGCAGAGGCACTGGCTTTGGAGGGGAAGGCCATGCTTTGAATCTTCTAGTCATGATAGCAAAATCCACCAGAGATGGTTGTTAAGACACCATCTGAATATTTAGCAACTTAAGCAACAATAGGGAATGTTGCTTAGGAGTAACTGAAATGGATTTACAAGAAGTCAAAATCCATTGAAAGTCTGACGAGAAACCTGAGAATTTTCAGGAAGAAAAGACAGTAAAAGCTTTTCTCATGCATGTAATAGATGTTGTTCTTGTATGCCCAGAAGGGAGGACATGTCAGTATGAACTCATAATTATCAAGTGATGTATTGTTTTTTACATAATTTCTTTCTCAAAATTAAGGTAGACTTGTGTGAGGATAGAGCTAAAAAAACCCACTTGCAGATGAAAGTGTGAACATAAAATGAACTTAGAGGAGGAAAACACAGCATAGAATTTGAAGGCAGAAGAAGGATATAAAAAGAAGGCAGGGATTATCTTGCTTATTTTGGTAATTTTCTCCTCATATTTTTTGAGGTACTAAGATGTGTGTCTTGATTACATTTGTCTGTTAGCATTCCTGACTGTGCACTTTGATGCTATGTGGACTTACACCTGCCATTAAAGCTTAATGATAGAATAATTTCAGTAGGGAAAAGTCTGCTCTATTAAAGTGCATAGAAGTTCAATAGCTAAAGTCTAAGGCAGACATATGAGGTAATATATAGTGTAACTTTTTATATATTTGATTCTTCTTACTACACCCTAGAGATGTTAGGAGACAATGGAGACGATGTGTAATGAATGGCAGAAAATGTGTGAAAGTTCTATGGTGAATAAATTAAAGCCTTTAGTCATAAGGCTAATAATAGGAGAAGTGAGAAATTAAGAAGTATAGGCAAGGGGGACAAAAAATCTAGCAGAACAAATGGATATAATAATTTTCAAACATGTCAGCTCGAATCAACTAAGGTAAACATTCGGAGCCTCAGTGCATGCCTAGACTAGGCAAACTTTGCCACTGAGTACTATAAAACAGAAAGGAGTCGTAAACTGTTGGAGAACAGAACAGGAGTATGTGTCTGACCATTTATAATCTTTTAATCAAACATGGAGCTCATATCTTGGAGTCTGGTAGCTTTGGAGAGTACTTTGTGTATTCGTAGACCATTCATAACACAGTAAGCCGTAAAATGCTCTCTCACTTTCTTGCTTCAGCAGTTTCAACACCTTCCTCTGGGACAAATTTCTCTAATAACGAGAAGTAATTCAATTTTGCTCTTGCTCAGTCCTAAACAAACAGTTCTGACTGTTGTGACTCACCAGATTTGTGGAGGTTGCACAGGGAAGACAGCAAAACAGATTGAAGTTACCAGGTGCCTTGTCAGATTGTAAATTGAGTATTGTAGGGACTGGCATGGATATTGATGCTTTAAAGACCTAAAGGTGTTGCTGTGCTTTGTGGTGTGCTGCAATTGGTGCAAGTTTTTGTTGTGCGTGGCAGCAACAGGGCAAGGAAGGGGCTCTAGAGAGGCAGCACCACTTCCCTGCCTTCCTCTCCCTCCTGCCACCCTGCTACTTATGGTCCTATCACTAAATGTATGCTTTGCTGGTTTTAGGATCTAACAAACAGATAAGATGAGTAACACTCTCTTTTCATTCCAACAGTTGCATTTCTGCCACAGGTATAAGGCTTCAACCAGTAGGAGTGCAATTCAGAGGACAATTTGGCTGGTTGAGGGTTCACACACAGTCCTAGTTTGGATTTTGTACATCTCTTAAAATTTGCAAGTTGGGAAGTTAATTTAATTTGTAAAACTGCTGAGTTTGTGAAGAATACCTTGAAACGTTTTCCTTATTCATTTCTTTAAGATGTTTTCTTATAGCTGTTTTAGAGTGAAATTATACTTAACTTTGTTTTTATTAATAATGAGCACTTACAGGCTTGAATTTATATTGCTGCAGAGAAAATGCAAATATATCAAGGGCATGAAAATTGATTTAGAAATGGAATAAACTTTTGTTATATTCTGTAAGACCCAAACTGATTTATTTGGGTTAGTTTAAAAAACAAACAAGACCCTGAGTGGATGGGTTTTCTTTGCAAAGTTTATTGGGCCTTCCTCTGAAGTACCTTGTACTTTTAGAAAGGCTAGTATTGAGATTTGTCTTGTCCAATCAAACATTTTCTTCCTGTAGCTCTCTTTCTCTCTAACCTATTAATTTGAGGCTCAATCTGCAGGTCTTGTAGTGATTGGAGGTTTCCCTTCATGTGAGGTTTTGACAAAAAGCATCCTTACTGCTCCTGAGGATTTCCTGGTTGAAGAAGTTCTGAACATTTCTCTGTTCTAACTGGAATTTTTATTTTAATGTTCCAAAGCAGCTGTCTTCATGTAATATTTTCCTATATTTTCCTTTTTTCTGCTCTAGATGGCAATGTAGCACTTTTTCTTCTGCTGGGAGCCTCATGTTTCTGTAGTATTTATAAAAATCCAGTAAGCTAGCATTAGGTATATCTTATTATGTGTATACAGTGCTAGCTGTAATGGTTCCCCTGCCACTCAGCAGTGACTCTCACCCCATTGCTTGTATCCACCCTCCTTCCCTGTCTTCCATCTATCCTCACCTCACAGGCTCCATCTCCTGCTCCTGCCACTCTTATTCCACTGCCTTAATTTTTTGCCTGTGTCAGATGAGGATAACTTTGCCTGAGACAGCCTTGACTTCTGTGTTTTTCACCTTCTTTGTGCCACTGGCCCAAATCCTGGCTTTTACAGTCTTACATTTGCACTGGTTCCTTCATTTCCCATCTCCTCTTTGTGTCTTCTTTTTCTTCTTTTAATTTTTCTTTTCTTTTTTTTTATTTTCTTCTTATTTTTTTCATCTTATTTTTTTTTGTTTTCCTGGAACAAGAACTTAATTTCTATGAAAACTCACTCATGGTGCACTAATAAAAAAGAGCTCTTCCAACTGAGCAGACCCTCCTGTTTTGCTTGCGAAGTAGAATGTGCTATGCTGCCAATCTACAATACTGAAATTAGGAACAGGCTAATAGGATATATTTCCAGTTATTTAAAGGAAGTTGCACCGTGTCAGATAATATCTACCTATTATTCTACCTTATTAACGTGAATGGCGAGGGAAAGAATTTTAGACAAGTGGTGTATAAATTCCCTTCAGGTGGCACCTGAGAATTTAAAGATTCCTTCAGTCAAAGGTTGCTTTTTTTTGTTGCATCTAATCATTTTGATGGATATTTCGCCTATGAATGGTGAAGTTTGTTCCATAACAAATTTCCAGTTCAGTTATGGAACCTACGTAGACAGTTTTTAATTTTCAAATGCTTTAAACCTTCTTTTTGATATTAAGGTGTCCCTAGTTGCTGGGTTATAAGACATCGTGAATAATTGCTCTTAATTTTGGGGTGATGAGGTACAGTAGAGTGTACACCATGCAACAGAGTTATGTAGTGATGCTGCCTATTTTTTCGTTTTTCCTCTCCTATTGATCCCCAGTGGTCCTTTTCATTTTTAAATCTACTGCTAAGCATGAAGATGATTTTTTTTGAGATGAGTGCAAGACCTCTTTGTAAGTGATAATAGTTAGTTTGGAATGCATTGGTGTGTCTACATTGTTTGGTTATTTCCCTCTCTTGTTCTTTGTTTTGTATTTACTGACAGGGGATTTTATTTGGTGTATTATTACCTCTTCACTTTGAAACAGGTATCTCCCGCAGCTCTTCACAGTCAGTTTACAAGTGAGTGATTTTGAATAATCAGAAAACTTGAACAAGCTGTTCATGAATGTGCTGAGGAGCATTAGCTTTAGCACAGTAAGCTGTCATTGGTTACCTTCCTGAAATATGAAAATTGACCATTTATTCATATTATTAATTTTATAGCACTTAACTAGTAATTAGTTCTTGAGGGGACCTTCCTTTGTATCCCAGGAGAAGTGTTTAAAAGTTGCATGTGGGGAATTGTATAAAGGGGCAGGGAAGAAGGTGTTTTCTGGAGTATGCTTTTTCATATGCTTTTTAACACTTTAGGAGCATTCCAATAGATTTCTGGGTTGTGCCTTCCCTGGAAATCATGCTTACTACCCCATTAAGTTTGCTCATGTGTCTGAGTTGACTCCTACTGTAATTTCAAGCAATTGCTGATCAAAAGTTTATCACAATTGTAAGTGACAAATTTAGAAAAATGGTAAAAGCAATGGAAGAAGTAATTAACAGATACCAAATTACTGTTTGCGATATGGGAAACTGGAGAGTGGCTTGAACCAGAACCACCACAAAAGTGGTAGCATCTGTATAGGAAGGGTAGGAAGGAGATGAGCAAGAAAACACATATTTTTAAAAGTCCTAGCCAGAATTCTTTGGGTCCTTTCTGGTCAGTGTTTATTCTGAACTTTACCAATGTTCTGAACTTGGTGTTATCATGAAGCTGGGAGGCACTGCGAATCCTCTGGAGGACAAAGCTGGAATTCAAAATTATCTCAGTGAAATGATGAAATAGTTTCTAATAAAAACCTGTAAATCAATAGGGATACTCAGTGAGACAGTGATAATCACCTACACAAATATGGGATAAGAAACAACTGATTAAGCAACAGTCCTTCAGGAAAGAGTCTGTGAATGTAGTGATAACAACCTGAACATGAGTCAACAATGTCTTGCTGTTACACAAGGACAAACTTTATAGTCAGAAGTATAAGCTAAAGGAAGTTTGCAAGTCATGTGACATAATCTTTTTGCTCTGCTTAGCCTTGGTAAGGACACACTGGAGAACTATGGGTATGAACTGGTCTAGAGTACCTCATTGCATGATAAATGTGGGATAACAACGATAAACTTGTAAGATGTGAAAGCCTTCTGTGAGGGAGTGACCTGCTCTCTGCATTCATGGTGTAGTCAATAGGCATGAACTGCAGCAAGAAAGGTCAGTGTTAGGTTTATGTTCCTGACAGAAGGGAGTCTGAATCACCTGAACGTTGTGCTTTCCTAACGCCATAGAAGCTATATCTTTGGAGGCTTTCCCACCACATCTGTCAAGGATGATCTAACATATTAGAAATGACCCATTCTTGAGACAGGGGATGGACTGGCAGCACTTCCAGATCTGTTCACTCTTTTCTCTTGCTTTGCCTCTTTCCACTAGCTCCTCTGCTTTCATCACTTATAAGCTGCTTGCTGTCTGCTTCAAGACCCTCTGCTTCCTGTCCCAGATTTATTATTCTTGAATTTACCATGAAGAGCCAAGAAGGCCAACGTCAGAGTTGGTCAGACCTCACTACACTTTTACTTTCATTCATTAGTTTATTGAACCACATTGGTCCCAGCATTGATTTTTGAGGTACTTGTGCTGGCAAATTTCCCACCTTCTGAGAAGGAATCATTTGTTCCAACCTGTTGTTTCCTGTCTTCCAAACTATTATTAATCCCTGAAAGGTCTTCTCTCATATATTGTGCCATCTTAATTAATCTTCATAACTGTTGCTGAAGGACCTAATTTAAAGCTTGTGTTTGGGTTTGCTTTTATTTTGAATGCGTGCTGCATTCTACCTACTGAAACACTGTTTTCTCACTATGTCCTTTAAATCTCTTTCTCTTGAATTATATAAATGGTGTTGATTCTGCCCCAGCATGTTGCAGTTATTCATATGCTCACCTGTTCTAGCTTCTATTATATTTTATGCTAATTAGGAGGCAAATGAATTTTCTGGTGTGTTAATCAGACTCATTAGTCTGTAATTTCCAAAATTGCCTCTGTGGCCTCTTACAAAGCTTGGTCTGATATTTGTCTTTTGTCACTCTGCTGGAAAGTAATAGAACTTCCAGTAAGCAGAGGGGGACATGCTTCTGTTTTTTATTTTCCAGTTTCACAACTTTCTTTAAAACTTTATGTGAGTATGACCCAGCCCTGGATGATATATTTTTGATTTCTTGGGGAGTATGATTTAAAATTTTCATTGTTGCTTATCTTTCTCCTTAACCAAGTTCAAAGCCATCAAAAAAATTGCTTCTTAAGACCTCTCAGATTTTGACGTCTGTTGATGCTGATGAAAATAATTAGTTTCTCATAACTGTGTTACCATTCTTAAGTATGCCTCTTTCTCTTTGAGTGTAATTTTGCCCAACTGTCTAGTTAATTTTTTTAAAAAAAGGTGTATGTTATACCCTTATGGTTTGTCTTCCCTCCTGTTTGACCCTTGAAGGCAGCCTTCAGGGAATAACTTCCAAAAATTAAAAATAAGCTGCCTAGAGAGAAGAATATGGATGCCTTTAACGGCATCCTCTGAGTACCTATGGCATTAACTATTTTCGTTTTAAGTGTATTCTTTGCTAAAAATGCAAAATCAATTAGCATTTTTTAATCAGAACCAGGTAGTGTACTAGCACTTGTTGGAGCACTATTTATTGCTATATTGCTACACTACAGTAGGGTCCTAGGCTGCAGATAGGGCTTTAATGCAATCTAATACTGTTACGCGTACTGCTTTTAATAATTACAACAAGAAATGTGTGGAATTTCAGTCCTTCCAAAACCAGGTAATTGTTTTAAAATATCTAAAAAAACATATTTAAAGAAAGCCATGGACCTATTAAAGCAGACCCAGATGAAGGCTATGAAGATGACCAGAGGATTGGAACCTGTGGTTTGAAGACAAACTGAGTCACTTGGGGTTGTCCAGCATGGAGAAGAGAAGGCTCTGGAAAGACCTTGCTGGGGAGACTTTCAATACTTAATGGGACTCATCAGAAAGACTGAGAGGAACCTTTTACAAGGACCTGTAGTGCCATGACAAGGGATAATGGTTTGAAAGTGAAAGAGGGTAGATTTAAACTGGACAGAAGGAAGAAAATTTTAGTGAGCGTGGTTCACTGAAGCAGATTTCCCAGACTAGTTCTGGACATCCCCTCCCTGAAAGTCTTTAAGGTGAGGTTGGACAAAGCTTTGAGCAACCTGAACTACTAAAAGGTGTCCTTGCCCATGTCAGGGAGTTTGGACTGGGTGATCTTTAAAGGTCTTTAAACCATTCTGTAATTCTGTGACTTCAGTTGGAACTTTTTCACCTCATTAACGCTGTTCACATGAAAATGCATATCCATAAAATGACAAAATATGAGTACCTAAGCAATGACCTTGGAAAATGGGGACATGCATAGTTCCGAATATCAATTACCTGTAATGAGTTTGGATCTCTTGATCAGAGTATCACGAAGGCAATGAGTCCATCAGAAAGTGATGGTATAATGTGATAGGTCCTTCAGTGAAGGATCTTTTTGGCGGAGTTTAACTTTCTAAAATCATCAGTGATTTGGTCTGCTTTGGTCTGTGTGCCTTTCTCTTTCTGTTCACCCTATATGACAGATGCCAGAAGGAAAAATAACCATAATATAGAAAAAACATTTCACTTGAATTTTTTTCTCTGTAATTAAGGATAATCCTAAGTGGTGCAGTGCAAATCTAAAAATTTTGGAGAGAAGTAGGCGTACCTTTGCTCATAGTAATATGAACAAAGGAGATTCAGGAAGATTTATAGCTCCATATATATGGAGTGGCTTTCAGTCACTGATCAGCTACTATACAGTGAAGATACCAGAAGGGAAAATTCTGCATGTTAGATCTTCTCCAAAAGATAAAGTGAAGCACAAAAAGTATTTGTGAAGCAAATACTCCAAAAAAGTTTAAATTGAGGATTGATTCCGCAATTCCTTGTCTAATTAATTCATTCCAAAATAATACAGAGCAATTGAAAAGATGACTGCTGACCTAGCTACAGCTGATGGATTTAACATGAAAGAACTAATGTGAAATTTCCATACTTTATGGGGGACAGGCTGTGACTCTGGTATATCTGATGATTGTCTTGAATTGCGCATACTGATGTCGTCCCACTGATTTTTATTGCTTCAGCAAAGCAAATGTAAACTCATATTAACTACCCATCTAAGCTGGTTTTCTGACCATTTCATATCAAGGGAGTGGAAAAGCAGACAGACAATGCTGGTTTTTTCGTCCTACCCTTGTAGACTGTCTGGTCAAAAGGAGGACTAGCTTTTTAGGATTAGAAAAATCTGAGGGGTTTTTTTTTCATTGCTTTGCTCAAAAGGGAATGTTGTGACACTTAAGTGCTCTGCTGTACGAGTACACAGTAGAGGATGAACAACTTTTAAGTTGTGACAGCAATTTCCTTCAAAAAAGTGAACCTTTGAATGTCCTGTATCAAGTTCCATCTTGAGGAGTTTCCCTTAAACTAGTTCTTTCCCTTTTCTTCAGCCATTTTTTTATCATTTCTCCGCTGCTAGATATTATACACCCTTCAAAGTAATTTTTTCAGCAGATTTATGCTGATACACTGTTAAAGATAAATATTTCAAGTGATGCAGAGGTCCCTCAACTTCTTTTGAACTGTATTTTTAATACCTAGGAAAGTTGGTGTTTCAAATCATCCCTGATCTTAGTACCCTAGGGCTTGAAAAACATCCCCAGTATTAATGAATGTGATCTGAGTACAACATTTTTCAGAGAGAGCTGGGAAAGGGACCATGAAAAACGTATTACGTAGACTGGAGCAAAATGCTTAGCCTTCTGATTATAAATCTAAAATATTAAAATAATGAATTCACAGAACCCTGTTAGACATCAAAGCTTGTGTCTTATTGGGGTATGCTTTTAATTTATATGCCCTCTTTCAGGCCAAAAGCAAACCTGATAAATTGAACAGTGAATTCCTAACCTGATTGAAAAAACCTGACTCCGGGTCGTTACTGTCAATAGAAAGGAGAGTGTGCAAACTTAACTCCACTCAAGTAGATGCCTGTGGTATATTTTAATGGCACATTTTCAAACCTTACAACCTTTAAATACAGAGCTAAACTTTAAAGCAGCAACTTGGTAGCCGTTATGCTCTTTGCTCTTTTATTTCAGTTTTCTTTGTTTCAGAAGTCTGCAGCAGGGGCAGCTGTAGGAAGAGAATTTAAGTGCTTTCAGTTGGCAAGAGCAACAGTGTTAGAGCTAGTAAACATTATGTCTTTTCCCCCCTTTTTCCAAAGTAGTGAGGAATGCAGTGAAATGAATATGCAGGCAGCTCGTAATCTATACGTTCCTCTAACCCAAATCTCAGTTTGGGGGTATTTAAGCACTCTTCATTACATAGCCTTTTGATTTTAAAAGTGTGAAGGTTCTGTTATATTCTGCCTAGGAACACATAAGGATTTCAGAGATGACAAATAAATATAGTGGATAAAGAATGTTAAATGTCAGTAACGGGCACATAGGATGAGAGAAGGTGAGTGATTATGGTGCTAATGTGAGATATGGGAGACCTGCTTTCAATTCCCTTATCCACCGCAGGCTGCCTCTCTGACCTCGAGCAAATTTGTCTCTCAGATTTAAATCTACCAATGTCTTTAGGCACATAACTCTCTCTGTTTAAACAAATACACTGCTGATGAAATAAGTGGTAAGTTATTGATGGGTACATTTGGTTCACTGGGCTTCCATTTTTGCTCTGCAGAACTGGGGGTCATGTTGCTCCATTATCTAGGAGTTGTGTTGGGAACATAAATAGCTCACTAGGCTCTCAGGATGCTGATTTTCCAACTCTAGGAAGCTTCAGAATATCTCATATGATTATGCCCCTGTGTGAATTCATGTTGAGTTCTTTTCTGCTATTGTATTTAGTTCTGATCAACCCATCTCAAAAAGCCTGTAGCAAACCCAAAGAAGGGCTATGGAAATGATCAAAGGTATGTAATACTTTCTGTACATGGAGAGGTTGAATAGACTAACACTCTTCATCCTGAACCAGAGGTGTCTGAATGGGGTGAATGGGGATATGATGGCAAGCAATGCAGTTGTGAATAGGGAGCAATTACTGAGTTTCTCACTATATAATTGCCGTAGACTTCGTTTTTTACCTAACATACAATTAAACTGCAGGACCCTTTTCCAAGGGGATTATGGGTGAGAAAAGTTAGATGGTTGTAAAATACATAATAGAAAAATTTCTGGATGAAACATCCATTCTGGATTATGGAACACAAAGAAATGACCTTGAGTTTAAGAAATTCTGTAGGCTCAGGCTGAAGAAAGCTGTGGGGAACTGCTGCCTCCTGTTTATCCTAATATATTTTGGACACTTTTGGTCATGACCACATCAGAGAATATTCTAAGATAGATGGACCTTTCATCTTCCCTGACACAGACATTCTTATATTCTCACTTTCCAAAGGGAAACAAATACAGACAAATATATTCTTCTGTGCGCTTTGTTGTGTTTCATTGATTCAATGACAGATGCTAGGTGTGCCCTTTGCTGAGACAGCTGAAGAGAAAGGGATGAAAATATACTTTTGCATTTATATTTTATCTTCTTTCCCTGGAATGAGGAGGAAGGCATTCCCTTTGAAGAGCAGGTTTTCCTTCAGTGACTGAATGTTTACTACTAAGAGAAAGTCAAACGTGCTGACAACCATCTTAGCAATGGACCAGAAAATCAGCTGTGACAACCTTCCACCACACACCATCTTTGCTTTAGTGAGAGACTAAACTATTACCTGCACATGATGGCTTTCACCCTCCTCTTATCCTTGTCCAGTTACTTCTGGCTGATAAGAGAAAGTAGACCCTATTCATCTGTGGCTCTTGGTTGTGGGTAAAACCTGAGAAGTCAGCAAAACATCCCTCATTTTCCTATGCAAACCAGTTGGTATCACAATCACAGAAGAGAAGAAGAGGTGTTACTCATTTTGGAGACACTCAGTAGGAAAGGGAGGGATGATTTAATCTAGCCTTGAGTGTTTTGAGTGTTTTGCTCCTGAGGCAGACTCTGGACTTCTGGGGAAAGGCAGGACACAATTTGAATGTGTACACCTCCATGGCAATGAGCAGCACCACCTGCTAGCTACCAGCTATCTCCTCACAAGAGAGGAAAGTATTTTCCAATTTCCCACCACCCTCAGCGCTCTTCCTTGCCAAAACCCTCTTTGTAGCAAGGTGAACCGATAGACACGCATCTGTGCCTCAGGTTTGCTAACGCTACTTACCATGTGGTAACCGGGCATACTCAGCAGCAAAACACGGCACTTTCCTCCAGTACGACTGGAATACAGCTTCCAGGCTTGCCATAGCCCCAACAATCCTGGGAGTGAGGAACTGACATGAAACAGTTTTTTTTGCAAAACAGAAAGCTGTATCTCTAGCAACGAACCGAAGAACAAACAGAAGACTTTACACAAATGTGGCACTTGTTCTTTTCAAATTACAGCCATTGTATTTTTACTACAGATGAAAAACAAACAAGCTGCTCTGTGTTGTCTCTCCCAGCTTGCTTAGAGACTCAGCTCAGCTTGGCTGCATGTAGATCAATTAGTTTCAAGAGATCAGCATTTCCTTTTTAACCTTTTGAACTGTAAGTCTCCATAGGATCCTGAAGTTTTCATCAATTATATATTTTCATTTTGTACTGGTAATCAATAGCACTTTAGAACATTAATGTCATACTTTAGCTTTGTGTTAGGCTAGTAAATGAATAATAACTAAATAATGCATTTCAAACAAGAGAGCAAGTGAATGTTCTCCCTCCAGTGCACAAAGAAACATGCAAAAAGAAATCTCTGAACAATAAGACATTGATTTTTGTGGCTCCAAACTTTCCAGCTGCAGGCAGAAAAGAGCAGAATAGAGTTTTAGTGTTATATCTTGCTCCAGAAGTTGCATTTGGGCATGAAACTTCAGGATGTATCTCGTTTTCCAAGCATTACGACTGGGTAAAGGTTTGATGCAGACCATGATAATTCTGAGAATTCACAGTAATAGAAACCTTTGGAAAGCAAAAGAAAGTGCTTGCAGTCCAGCTTTGTTGGCAGGGCCTCTTCAAACGCTATGTGTTCTCAACAGACAAAGCTTCCAAGCAATTGATATCTGGAAAACAAGGCTACATCTGTACGAGCAGGCCAGAGATGGTCAGGGAATAGCCTCAGACTCTGGTTTGGAATCATATTTGCTGTTACATTGTTAGCACAGGTTTTGTCAGAATTTTGGCCGGTGCTAAGGAACGTTCTCCCAAGCTACACTAGAGCATACATAGGTTGGGAGTTAGCACTCTTGGCAAACAGCTTGAACATGAATTCCCTGTTTTGGGTACAAGAACTTGGCTGTGCAGATCAGAACCGTGCTGTGTCAGCTGGCCTTAAGGCCAAGAAGCAGTGTATCTCTCATTTCATTTGCTATTGGAGACATGGCCAGTGGGTACTAGCTGTGTTTGGTAACCCTGCTACCAGCTGGAGAAAGAGCATCTCATGGCTAAAGGCTTGGACTGGGACTGGAGAGATTCGGTTCCTACACATTGCACAGATTTTCAGCATAACTTGAGGTCACTTAGACCCTCTGTGTTTCTTGTTTCTCATATAAATTGGAGATAACAGAACTCTTTAAGTACTGTGACAATGTTATGTGGAAAGAGAGATGGATTGTAACATATTTAATAGAGCAAATGTCATTTACTAGAAGTGTCTAGAATAATGGGGAATACATCTGACTGAGAAAAGTTTCCAGTTCTCTCTCTTTCCCCCACTGTTTATTTCTCCGTATCAAACTGTTTAGCTCAAACACTGAAGATGCTGGAGGCTCTGGAATCTGGCTGGGTTATTTTTGTCTTCTGTGAATTCAGCCCACCGGTGTACTAGTAAGGGCTGAACCTCTGCTTGGAGTTTGTCAAAATATATTTTGAGCCTGAAATCTTTTGAAGACAACAGGCATATGGTGTTTTCTAAGTAAAGTTTGTGTCACTGGAACACAGCTGTTAGTGGTCTTAGGTGATACAGTGCTGCACAACTATAATGAAAATAATAGCAACAACAGAAGAGAATAGTGAAAAACTGTTAAAGATGCACAAAAGAAGATATAGGTAATTTTTCACTTGATTCAGGACAGTGCTTAAACTTATCTTGGTGTTAAGCACACTTAAGCATCTTTCTCAAATAAATACTCTTATAAGCTGATTTTGGCAAGAGTAGCACATGATGCTAGACAGCTATTATGTCCAGAATGAGATCTAAACCGAAATTATTCACTTGAACAAGTTTCTCTCATGAAATTGATTGTCTTCCTGGTGATAGCACTGCTGGAGTTTGCTTTCCTTGATTTTAACATACTACTCTTTATTGGTCCTGTGGTTCCTTTTCTCCTGTTTGTCTTCTCAAGAGGCAAGCCCCAAGGTTTCTCTTGAACATTCCCCAACACATGCTAGTGTATTGATGTATGTACTGATAAAATTATTCTGGCAAATCAGTGTAAGCTTGCAGGTGCAAGTTTAGGCATGTTGCATTTCTCATAGAGGCAGTGATGCATTTGAATAAAATGCCTCTGTCTTATTCTAAACAGACTCTTACACCATGACAGACTACATTTGTTAGCGTGATGACTGAATTGTAGGGAGTATATATGCTGAATACGGAGAGGTTATTACACAACAATATTTTAACTTATTGCAATGGCCTGTCATGTGCTCCTTCTCTCAGCCAAGTTACACTCTCCTGTGACAGTGGAACGAACAAAGAACCTGCACTGGGGATATGCTCACAAATATTAATATACATCTGAAATCTTTTGGCTTGATTCCTTATCATAGGACAAGAGGTCTCCATGTTATTCTTGCTTTACCTGGATATGCTTTTTCAGATGACTTTGTGGCATTTCGTTATTCTTTTACATTTCACATTCTTTTTTATGTTTTGCAAAATGATCTAATTCTGAAAATGCAAATGAAGAAACTTCTGTCTGTCTTGAGGTATATTAAAATTGAACAGTTAAAATGATTTTCCAAAATCTGTCTCTTTTTTATCTAGAAGGTTAAATGTAATTTTAACAACTGCTCAGCAACAAATGGCTGAAGATTTAGGAATGGAGAATGTCTTCTCTGTTTTCAAATGTTAAAATTTCTAAGATCTAGACAAACCCTTCTTCTTTTTTTTATGCTCAAATAGTTAGGACATGGAGTAGCATGTTTAATTTGGCTAAAAGTCCTTTGTTTTCCAGCTTCTTGCACATATCTCAAGTCTCTATCAGTGTGAAGGACATAATTCTGTAACGAGTCTTTCTCAAGACTGCCCTTTAGCTTAAAACCGTCCTCGGCTGCTGGAGAGCTTTCTGCCCCAAAAGATGTATCTGTTCCTTCTATCACCTCAGACCTTCATGCCAGCACGGGTATGAATTGAAGAAGTTTTCAGACTTTCCTGTTAAACTTTCCGTACAAAACCCATTAAGATTTCTGTACAGATGAGGGTAGAGAGGGGCCCTGTTGAAGTGGGTATGCTTCTTTTAATCTTGACTGCAATACAATCAGATTTTTCTATTGATCTTTGATCTGAAGTACAAAACGTCCCTTAAGCCACGGGAATTCAATGTATCTATTGAATTATCTATCTAGCAACAGTAGAGTCAATTTTTAGAAATACATATTCGCTTACTGTATCATTTTAATTATATTATATGAGTATCTGACATATTTCTTTGGTTTTCAGAAGTTTGCAGAAAATTCTGTCTTCACAGGTATATGCACAGTGGAGTTACTTTTTCACTCTGGAGTTAAAATTTATCCTCCACTCTGACATGATCTCAATTCATCCTACTGATGTTACTGAGAGTCTTTAACTTCAGTGGGAGTTTGATCAGGCCCTGAAGAAAGTTGGCGTCAGCCACAAAAGCCAACAAAGGACCATGTCTAAGGAGAAGTTCAATCAAAATATCCCTCGTCATGAATTAGAAAAGACACACTGGAAAGACTTGAAGAAATTAGCTAAAATTATGTAATTAAATATATAATAGCTCAGGCAACAGAAGTTGATACACTTCTAGATTATTTTATTTCTTTTATTTATTCTTTGTACAACAGAACTTAGCAAAGGTGATACACCCATATAATTATAAGTGAATAACATCTTTATTGTAAGTTATAACATAAATTTTCCAGTAGTGAAACTCTCTTGAGTCACAAGGCCAGAATAAGTAGAATCTTCTAAAATCTCTTCTCCCCCATTTGATTTCAAAATTCCCAGGAGACTAAAAAATAACTCCCGAGGATGCTCCAGGGTGCAGCTTTCCTGGTCCTTCAGACATTTCCACCCAGGGTACTCTCTGAAGATTGTACAAACAATTGTTTGTGGCCATATTCACCTGGTGGTTTATGAATATTTTGCCTTGTAGGCAACATGGGTAAGACTAAAGAGGCTTTGGATTCCACCACTCTGTAGACTTCCAGCACCATCCCAGAAGGTCTGTTGTGCTCAGAACTCTTTGTTCTCCCTTATGACACACTTTGACGTGTGTAGCATACTCACCACACTGTAAAACCTCTCTCTGGCAAACCATAATGTAGCTATCCTATCATTTCAGACATTTTGACCTGAAGAAGTAAACCCCAAAACCATAGTATACTATTGGCATGCACCCTCTGGGGCTCATGGGAGGGCTGTGAGGAGACCAAGGAAAAGTACTGTGTGTTAAAAATGCAGTCAACCTGCTCCAGCAGCAGCCGCGAGTGGAAAGCACAGATGATAACTAATAGGCTGCACTTCACCTAGAGGCCAGAGGTCTTTGTCTGGACTGGACTTCAAGTTTTCTAGATGGTGGTCAACAGGTACAACTGACTGATTGCATGAATTTTTGATTTATTTATTGTGATAATAAGGCAGTTTAATTTTTAGAGCTTGCTGAAGTTTATGCTTCCTTAGCAAATTGATGGTGGATATAAATGATGACTAGGAAGCAGTTTTTTTCTTCTTGGTGGTTTTAAAATATTTTTGTGTAAACAGGAATTGATTTTTCCTATATTCACGAGCAGAAAGTAGCAGTGAAGTCATTGTTTAAGAGGTGCAACTGTACAGCAACGACAGTGCAAACATGACATTCTGGATACTGAAATGTAGAGGCCTGTTTTTAGAACCAAGTTGTCTCCCATTGGTGCTTGATTTATTATTTACGTTCATTTGGGAAATGAGCCCTCAGGAGGTTGAAATATAATTATCCAGTTACTTGTTCTTAGTGGGGGAAAAAAAAAAGAAAAGACAAAAAACTCCCACAGGGAATAGTACAATATTTTATCAAATAATTTGAAAGAAAAGTTTCCTTAATTTTCAGTGAACGTTGACATTCATAGAATCACTCAGTATGGGCATATGAACTGTTTGAGAGGGAAATATAGATAAATAGCTGATTTGCTATTTCAGTGTGTGTCCCTGCCTGTTGTTGGTTTTGAGTGGAAGAGGATTAAATGGAGAAACAGAATACGTTCTGGGAGGGGCAGAGGGCAAAAAATGGTAGAACATTGCAATGTCTCAGCAGTAACTGCTTGAGATCAGTTATATCAGCAGTAATGTGGAAGAGTTTGCATCTTGTTTTTGTATATGTAAGAAAGAAGATCTATTCTTCAAAGATGTGAGAGCACCATCTGTGGCAGTAATGTGGGAACAAAACTTGTGGGAAGTCATCATGTTTCCATCTGTTTTCAGAGAGCCTTAAACAATGGCCAGATCCACCAGATAGCTTCTACTGTGTGAACCTGTGAAGTGGTTTACAAAGTTTTATGGCTTCTGCCTCTGAACTTATGCATGCAAGTCTAGAACGACTGTCTGCCAAGAGCAACCGCCTTTGCACACGGATGTGTCTGCACTGGAGGGCACAGGCAGCATCAAAGTTCTGCTGTGGCAGCCGACTTTCATGTTGGTCATGTACAAGATCTTATATGTGCTGAAGCAGAGAGCAACTCAATTTTTTGTCAAACTCTTCCATTTCCAAATGTTGGCTCCAGGGTGTTTTAGATATTTTAGGGTGTTCAGACATTCTAAAGAATAAAATGTGATAGTGGCAAGTTATCATCTTGTGGTACCTTTATCTATTTTCGTGTCAGTAAGTTGTCTTGCAGCACTTGTGATTTTTTTCCCAAAAAGTCATACTGTCTCCAGTCTGTCTGACTAACTGGGTAATTTAACACCAACCTGTGCAGTTATTTTTTATGCTCACTTTGCTGTCTCCCTCACTGTGATGTTGGCTTTCAGAGAATCTTAGAAGGGCACACCTTTTTTACGGACCAAGTTTGGCTAAAGAGCAGCAGAGACTAACCGTTAAATGGTGAGGCCATTTATCCCTGATGTTCATTAGTCTGGCAATTATACTTTTGGTATTACGGTGGCAAGTCATTGCTTGATAAATAAATGAAAATGAAACAGTATTTTTTTTTCTTATGGAAATGAACTCAAAATTTCAACAGACCCTGAAGTCCAATGCCTTTGGCCAACTCTGCGATTTACCTGCAGCCTGGCTGAACATCTGTCAAGTGTGAAAGGACTTTGGAGCAGGTTGTAATACACATAATTTCTGGAATATGTCTTCCTTTAAAAGCCCGTTATTTTGGCAGTAGTCTTTGCTGATACATCATAGTGTAGCTAGGCACTTCTTTAAATTAGTGCCTGTGAGCCAGTGAGTGAAATCCTCCTTGGAGATCAGTTTATCGTCTTGGAGAGCATCCCCCCCAGCCCAGTAGCCAGAAGGGGTACACTGTGAGTTCCTGTACAGTAGTTCTGCACCAGCAGGAGATTTCTCTCATGAAAGGGAAATCCTCAGGAGAGAGATGGAGAAAAGGATTTGAATCCTGAATCACCTGTGAATCCTTGGGAGACTTGTGAGAAGCTTGCTGTGTTCTCCTGTGTGTTCTCTACACTGCAGAGGCAGACTTAGAGAAGCTATCCCAGCCATTGCTCATAACACAATTTCAGCAGCGCACTTCAACCAGGCATCAGAACAGGGCTTCTGTATTTGCTGAACTGATCTTGTGACATCAAATTTCATTTTTCGTTTTATTAAGAACTATATATCTGTGGTTTTCACCTCTGAAACTCACTGACAATAAACAGTTTTGATTGGAAGGCACGTATGTTTTAGCTAGTAAACCCAAAGAGAAGTTTTAAAAAATGTATTTTCAAGTGAATGAGAAGAATAAATGGTAATATTGTGGTCTTGTAAAGGTAAGAGTGAAAAAGAAAGAAAGGCTGAAACACTATACAGTGCTTATGCCATTTTCTCTTCTTTTTTCAGGATATACGAGGGGAAAAAAAACTGGGCAAAAGACTACTTAGAAACAAAGAAAAACTTACATGAAATAACCTTCCTAATGGGAATGGATCTCTTGTGATTTAAAATGTATTCCAGTACTATGCTAACACATGCAAAGGATGAAGGAAACAACTTACAAATGGAGAGAGTGTCAAATTCTCAAATCAAGACAGAATAATTCATCCTAAGAGATAATTTATACCGACTAAGCTGTCTGAGGCTTTGGAGATCAGCTTTTGGCATGTGTTTCTCTACAGCTTGCACAGTGGACCACAACATACTGTATAGATGATTCATGGGCTGGAGACTTTCTGCACGTGCGGGGTCCAAGGTGGGTTGGCTCAGCTACAGAACAATTTTTAAAATTCCTTTCCACCTTATGTCTTGGGCTTCTTTTCTGTGGTTTCTAACTCCTACTTCTCAATAGCTGAACAAGATATTAACAAGATAAATTACTCACTCACGGCATGGAACCAAATTGCAGGAGAGATGTGACTTATGAGAGCAGTTGTGTCTCTTAGAGGCTTAGGCTCCAGCTATAATGCTGGTAAAGATGGCAGTAACAATATTGAGAATGTGTTGCCATTAGATAGACTGCAACCATGTCTTTATTTACTTTCAAATCTGTGCTTTGCCAGTACGGTCTGTTCCCTCTCTTCCCTGTAAAAGAAGGGAAGAGGGGAAAGAAAAAAGAGAAAACCAGAAAACGCAGAGAGGATTCTACCCAAGATGAACAGAGAGAGGCAAGTAATGTTGTGACTCTTTCCTGTCATCAAGGGTGCAGGGGAACACTAGGGAATTTTTAAAATAATATTTTAAATTAATTAAAATTAATTTACATAGTTCATATAACTTTGCAGGAAGACTGCAGTAACTTTTTGGATTAGTGGTATTAAAAATCAGATGGAAAAAATAACAGTATCCCTTTATACCAGTAAAAGCAGAGGCTGAACTTTTAAAAGCTTGTTGCCATTAAACTGCAGCGTTTGAAATATCTAATAAGCTTATGATGATAATTCTCCATCCACTGCAGCTCTTTCTTTTTTTAATCCATTTTCGCTTTCCCTGGCTGTTTGACCTTCTGAATGATGCTAAAATTTATGGGGAGGTCAAAAAGTCATAGGGGCCCATATGAGACAAAGCAAGACAAATGAATATAGGATATCTAGGCAAAATCAATAATTTCTAAAGGCTACTTCATACTGAGCAAAACACACCAGGGATGTTTATAAGAAGGGCAGATGGAAGTTTGCTTTATGCATATTATAGGTGCTTTTTATAGTCTTATGGGGAAAAACTTTGTTTGCAAGCTTCGCATTCCAGAACCTGTAACCAAATGCCAAGACTTTTCTGATCTGCCAAGTTCAAATTCTAAGATTTCAGGTCCACTTGCCAGATCACATTTTCCATTTGGCAGCAGCATTCTCCCCAGCCCTGCCAGTAGCTGGCCTCTGAGCTGCTTCCTTACGAGGTGTGGGATTTAATTTAAATTTTTATTTTTTCAAACATTATTGTTCTGTGAACATGAAAGTCCAAAATTTCAAGATAAACCCAGGCTGAGCAGAACCCATTCTTTCCTGCTGAAATGTCTCCAAGAGAGCGCCTGCTTTGAGAAAACCTTGGAAATGATATCTGACTTAGCCAAGGGAGTTTATTTGTTACCTGCAGTGATATTTCTTTGTAAATACACATTTGTCAGGGGAATCCTGTTTCTTTACTTAGTGCAGAATTTTTAAAATTCATTTTCTAACTGTGCATGCTTAATTCTCCTTTCTGTTAATGAGAGTTTAATGTGCTCTTTGAAATGAAGAAAAAAATTTTTATGCAACTGATAAAACAGAGCTTAAAGAGGCAGTGTGACAGCGCTTGAGAAGGGGGAAAACAGCTTCCTAGCTGTGAGTTTAATGCTTTTCTGCAACAGGAGTCAAACTATAGAAAATTGGTGTGGTTTGGCTTTTCATTTTTTATTTTGGCTTTTCTTCTATGAAAGCAGTACTCCAAAGGGAGAGACAATAGGGATGGAGTGGTAAAAGAACCGTGAATTTTAACTAGTTGCAGTGTGTGAGCCATGGAATGATTCCGTAAAATAAATAAGATTAAACTATTCAAAACAGGATAATGGAAAAAGTGGGTTGCATAAATTGTACTGACATTTCTTCAGAGCTCATCCCATTTCTGTGTTGTGTTTTCATTTTGATGGTGACCTTTCAGGCCAGACCTGGATAATTGAAATCAAAAGAATGTTTTTCCTTGTTGTGACGCCCTCTAGTAGTCCGTTCATTCAAACTTCAAGGAAATTTTGTGGCAACAAATCACGATGACATACTTATTCTTGCAATTCCCCTTGTCCACCCTTAGAAAAGATCCATGACTTAGCATATGAAGTGGATTACCTTTCACCCCAATTAATGTTTTTATAATGAGTACCAAAGGAAGTAATAATGTTTTGCCACTTATTATCGAGTGTTACTGGGGCAATCTCTGAAACTCAAGACTCAGGTCATTGACAGCACTGACATGACGGCAATCATGTTGCTGAGGTTTAAGCCCTGCTACAGCGATGGATAAATTGGTCAATTTAATTTCCAGTACTATCAGTTTGAAGATTTGAGTAACAGAATGAAATAGATACAAATGTCCAGGGGTTTTTGAAGATTTGGCAGGGGTTAGACTTGAAATTCCATCCACTTCTGAGCCTATTCAAATGTTAATTAAAAGAGAAACAATGAAGTAATAAAAGAATGAATTATAGTTGTGCTTTGTCTGGGAACTAGAACTACATAATTTTTAACTACAGTGATAAATATTTTTATGCTATATATGATAAGACATGATATTGTACAATAAATTATATTTTGCAGCTTGTCAGTAAGTTGATTGTATTGCACAGCTTTCTAACTGGCAAAATTCAGCTGTATCGGTTTTAAAGAATGAGAACCATCTGAGATGTTATTGAACAGCCTGATCCTACCCCCCTTTCGCTATCTTGTAAAACAGTGTAGTGATGCTTAAACATACTTTAAGAATGCCAGACAAAGAAGCAAAGGCAGTTGACAGCTGCCTGACAGAAATAATGTTTCTAGGTTGTTCCTTAGATTTCTCATATAGGGAAAATTAGTCTGTTTCTATGTTTTAACAACAAGAAGAAATGCCCTCCATAGAAGCTTAGCAAGGGGCTTATCAATAAACTGGCTTACCAATAAAACCTTTCTACTTGAGTTGTAGTGACTGATAGCACTGAATGGCCATTTATATGAAGAGTTCCCTTCCTACAGCCTATTTTTCTTTTCTCTTCTTATTGAAATTATGAAAAGTTATTTATGCCAACAGCCAGTTCCACCCCACCTCAGAATAGCTTTCTACAAGACCTTAATAAAGACAAAGAGCAGATAGACAACTGTCTATGTATGTGTGTGTTTTATGACTTTTCTCCGATTATCTTAGGTAATAATGCCATTTCATACTCTTCATTCATTTCTCAACCCCTTCTTTACATTAGAGAAGTTATTTACCCCTTCTCCATTGAAAAAGCTTCATTAATCTCTTTTTCTCATGATAGTTGAGCAAATATCTCTCGAACGTCCTCCCATAGGGAGAACCAGGGTTTGGGGTATTGTGTCACATTAATTGACAGACAAGTGTCTTTGGGAGAGGAAAGTCTTCCCTCCAGTCCCTGTGTTACAGAGGGCAGCCATTCAGACTCTGCTTAATTATTAGCTGGGAAGTGCTCGCCTGGCCTTTGGGATCCCGATGAGCATTGCAGCTGCCTTTGATTGCCCTCCGGTATGGCTGAGACCAGGGCCGCAGCAAAAGGCTTCCCTGCAGCACAGAGATTCCCTGGCACACGGACGAGGCTGGAGCCACAATGTTCCCTAAATGATTGGTGGACCTGTAGCATTCCAGGACTGACAGTGTGAGCCCTTATTTGTCTCATCCAGCTGGGTAAGATTGGATACAGATTTTAGTCTCCATGTTTCAGTTTCCTTCCCTATGAAAAGTAACATTTACTTTGTCTCTCAGTATTTTCATGCACTTTTAATTATTTGACTTCAGAAACATTTTTGCATTGATAATGTTAGACAGAAAGATTATGTAAATGCAAAATACTGTGTTGTTACAAAATATCTTGTCTTGAAGAGGTAATTTGAAGGATGACAGTTGTAAAATTTCAACATCTGTCAAAAATTAGTTATTTATTTAGACTAATGTGCTGGCCTAACACATAAACAATCACAAGGAAAAGAGTGTTTTTTTCCATGGCTGTATGTGGATGTGTGACACACCACCTCTTTACTGTGTGTCCATGTGTGTGTCTGTTTTTGTTGCAGGTAGGCTTTGAGATACACTGAGTGTTGGCCACTTTGGTGCTCAGAGCTTACTTCAGTAAGCTCACACACAGTGATCTTTCCAGAGCAGGGAGGGTGGCATGGCTGCACGTTCTTGTGAGCAAAACCAGAGGAAACTGAGTCAGGATGATTTTAGGAAACACTAGTTTTGACATCGGCATTTTAGAGCCTTAGCGTTCACAGATACACATTGCACCTGAAGCCCTGGGGGCAAATTTCTGTTCCTTTCTGTGCTGCATAATGAGCAGCTTTGGGCTCAGTTCTTTGGTTTTCTAACTGTTTTACAGGTCTCTGAAATCCATCCAGCTTCACAGACCTGCTTCCTACCTGTGCTCATATCAGAAAAGTTGCCGAAACAGCTAAGGGATGAATTATCTATTTATTTATTCATTACAAATGCTTCTTTGACCTGGTGAAATCTGGTGAGCTGGAAAACCCTTTCTTGTCACTCATGTTAGCTCTTATCCTCCGCAGGAGTCACAGCGGATTTAAAGGTCATTTGAAATGCAGCCTTTTGCTCTTTGACAGCCCTTTCAATATTAGCCTCCAGTTCTGTTTTACAAAGTCATCATTATTAACTGCGTTTGTGGCTACTGCTATTTTCCTGGGATTGCAGAGAAACCTGAGATACTAATTGCAATGAGCTAATTTGGCAATACCATGCAAACTTCCTTACGGCATTAGTTAAGAATATACTTTCCTTCACACAAAGAGAATTTGAAAGTGGGAACAGACTGCAAATGCAGCAGAAGGTATGCTTTTGTACTCCTATACTTAAGAGTAGATGGTATAATTAGCTTACAATGGTAGTTGAATGTATCTCTCAGAATGAGAACATACAGAATTAAACAGTAGCTTTAGCCTAATGATAATCGGTGATAATGATGATAATAATAACAGTACTTAGAACTTTAATGCAGAGATTTGCATCTTGAAAGTGCTATGCTAAACATTGACTTAATTACTGTCACCTCTTCAGGGAAGGTAGGTATTATTGCCCTGACTTAATAGATAGGGAAATAGAGATATAAGAGAATGAAATGACTTGCCAAGGGCTCTGCAAGAGCCTGTAAAGGGATTCAAACTTTACAGGTCCCTTTATTGTATGCTCCCTTATACCAGGATAATTATGCACATTGTAAGGTTGCTCTTTGCTTTTGAAACTTGAGCCAAAGCCTTTTGAAATTAGAACTGTGTGTAACATGTTTTGAAGGTTGTATTTTTCAATCATGCTTTAATATGATTTTCCTTTTTAGGTCAACCTGAAACATATAGTTGGAGGCAAAATTTTTAGTTTTGGTTTTAAAGATATATATATTTATTATTCCTTTTAGGAAAAAACTTGTAAAAGTTCAAAATTTTGTACAGAGTAATTCAAGAAACAAAAGAAATTTTTCTGAAATTACTTCATTATTAATTGTGGAGGGATGTGTTTGTGTGGCCTGAAGTTTTTTGCCGAATTCTGAATTTACTAAAGCTGTCTCTGACATGCAAATTGCATATTTTTTTGAGTTTGTATCTTGTAGACATATTTTGCCTGGTTCTTATTAAAATCTCTGTGAATCTTCCTGCCTCAATTATTTCTCCTCACAGAAGGACTGGAGATCAGCCCTGTGATTTGATTACTTGCACAATATATGGTGAGTAAAATGGTATGATGTTAACATAAACGCTTTTCTGACCACAGCTACAAGTTAAGGTGAGGATGAGATTCTGGAAGACGAATTGTATTCCATAAGTATGAAGTGAAAACATCAGCTTTTAGCTATAATTATTTCCCTGTGTAAAAGGCATTAACACCAGACTACGGGAATGAATTTTGCTTTGACTGCATTCACTATGCTTTTAGCATAGATCTTGTAGGCACTGCAGTTCTGGTTAATTAAGTCTGAGTCGTAGTTCACTTTGATAAGAAATGTAGTTCTGTATCTGTAAAGCACAAGGCAATATAAGATGTCAACATCTGCATTTGTAAGATTTAGAAGGAGCTTTTGATAATTGTTTTCTTTGCCTCCTACCTTCCGTCACCTTTGCTTAACAGCGGATCAGCACACACAAGCTCACAGGCATTTAAACACTGGATGTGCTGAGTGCCTTTCTGTGGACAGGGTGAAGTGCCCCTCTACGCTGGCAGCTGGTGTCACATTTATGTGTTTCAGTACCTACGATGCACACGGGCATTTGCTGGTGTTCAGAAGAGAGATGACATCCGTAGGTAACAGCTTCATGTAGCATTATCGATTTTTGCATTGTACCAGCAGCTGTTTCTGGGCGTGTGAATCCCTTGCGGAGCCTCTCATAGTAGTCTGAACTAAAGCTTCAGACAGTTTTTGTAGATGAACTTGAGGAATGCTTTGCCTGTTTCCAGAACAAGATAGTTGAATTCATTCAGCTAATCAAAACAAACACTTTTATCCTAGGCTTTTATAGGCTTTAACTAGAGTTTTCATTCTAGCCCTTTGCTTTTTTTATAGAACTTTTTCTTCCTTCTTAATGTCACTACTGAACGCAGCAGCAGAAATTAGAAATATTGAGAAAACAGTGGAGACACTTTCTGAAAGAACAGACATTTTACACTGAAAGCCAAATGTTTTTTTAACATTCACATTCACAGTTTTCCAGTCAGGTTAAATGCAAAGAAACTATTTCTATTAAGGTGAAATAATAAGCCATAAGAGAAGGAGTGGCTAGTCACACAGCTCAAGGTTTTTTTTGAAAAACTGAATTTTTGTTTTCAACAAATTGCTTTGAATGGACAATATCAGCTAAAAATATTCATAGGCATTATTTAGCAAATAATTTCAATGAAGTTCAAGAGAACCACAGTCTAACAATGAGCTAACAGAAATGTACATTCATTCATATAATTAGTAAGAATTATTCAGTGCTCTAATAAAACTAAGTGGCTTTTTGGGAGGTGGAGTATGAATGAAACATTAAATTTGCTTCATCCTGACAGTCCAAATTAGAATATCAGAGATGAGTGGTTATCTCCACGTAGTTTAACAGACTCCTGGCTTTGAGGAGTACTAAATAAGAGGCGCGACCTAATGGAGTGGAGTAAGAAATATGGACCTGAAAATGAGACTGTGCTGTATTATATGTTGATCACACAAGGTGGCAGAATGAGCTTAGGACTATCCCAGAAGTAAGAGGCAGTGAAGCATCATTGCTTTCAGTCAAGAGTGTATCCTTGCTTGCCCTAGGAATATGCCAGGTTTCTCCTGCACATGGAGAGGGATGGAGGAGAGTACTTTAATACAGTATTTTTTGATGATTATCCAAGTGCTTCAATTTCATTTGGAGATTTAGTGGAAACTGTTAAAAACTTGTGTCTAACTTCAGAAATTATTAATCATACAATGCTGTTTCTGCTCACATCTTCAATTTTATTGAAAACACAGTTTACTCTCTATTGATACATTGATTCTCTAAGTGGGGCTGAACTCTTCAGATGAACGACAGCTGCAAGAACAGGCACGTAGGGAACATTTTGCTTTTCGTTATTGATTTATGGCTAAATTCACTTCTATTGTGAGTGAAACTCTATTGACTTTCCTTGTGTTGCATTTACTTCTATGCTCTGCCTGAGCATGGCAGGCAGGTATATGTGGCTGAACCGAGGGCAGCCCAAAGAGGGAGAAATTGAAGTGCAAGACAAAGAGAAGGGATAACTCTTCAGCAACCTCCACGCTACTGCTTTGGCCAATGAGTTGGGGAACAGCAGCAACACTTCTTTCTACACCTGTATAGCTACCAGACGCCCTCCTCAACTTCTGAGCCCGTCCTTCTAATGCTCACTTCCAGGGGCAGGGCTGAGCTGCATCACCAAAGGAACCTTTGGATGCAGGTTGCAGGTGAGTTCCTACGTGTGCTTGCTCACTTTGCCTCTGTGGAGCTATGAGACAGACAAGTGGTGCACCAAAGCGATGGAGAGTTTCAGCTATGGTAAGCGACTCCTTCCAGTCTTCCTTATGTGAGTTGCACCAGTAAGGCATAAAAGCAGGGGGGTTGTTGAGCACAAATAATGGTTGTTTGAAGAAAGAGATATGTCCTTGCAGGGTGCATTTTAAAAGTATCTCGCAACTTATTTGCATCTGAATTTACTCCTGTCTGTAAGTGAGTGAAGTAACTGAGCAGGATACTCTTATGCATATGGGTTTAAGAACTCGTAGCTGTGCATTGCTCCTTATGCAGTATATTTCTGGAAGCTCATTAGAAGCTATTAAAGATTATTCACCCTTGCAACCTTTTCAGCAGATGTTCAACTGTTTGTTTTTTCCTTCACTGCCTTAAGATATTTGGCTAAGCATTAGTACAAGACTGGAACAGGTCAGGAAAGTATATATTTCCCAGAAAAATAAATTAACTGGTAAAATAGATGGCAATTAATAAAATAAGTCATCTGTTAATGAGATAAGTCGCATATTAACGAGAACTGGAAAATCAAAATTGAAAGTTTGAAATTTAGAGCTAAAGCAGACACTGGAATGGCAATGTTTCTCTTTGCACAGAGAGAAGGTTACAAAATGATAAGGAAGAAAAGCAAGAACCAAGAAAAAAAGGCAAAGAAAAAATTAATTCTGAGTTCTGGAAAACTTCTTTTGCCTCTGCTGCATTTGCCTTTGGCCTGTTGGTCACCAGGGGAGTTGCAGCCTGTGGGGCTCATGAGACTTCTTGAATGACTTATGGTCATGTCTAAGAGACTTTTATTTTGGCCCACACCTTAATCCTGAGCCTCAGGCCTGAGAACTCCCTGATCCTTTTTTGTTTCCAGCTCCTTCCATAGTCATGTCCTGACTTTTAGCTGTTAGCTTCTGGTTCTCAGCTGAGCCTCAGCACTTTTGTGACATTTTGTCCACTGCCCACTGCAAAACCAAAGAAGTTGTTTTTAATTGTCAGTGGTTTTAACTAACCTGCTAGAATGTTGTCCTAGTTTGAAAGCAAACTAGTGAGAGACTCCAAGTCAGAAATACAATTTAATAGGAAAAATAAAATAAATGCAATAGTACAAAAGACAACCCACTGACAGAGTCAGAATACAACCTGACCCCCTGACGGTCAGGGGGTTGATAGCAGTCCAATTAAATGGTGGCTGCAGTTCTCCTGGAGTGATGGTCCTGTTGAAGCAGTGATTCTGTAGAAGGGTCTGGTCTTCCTCTGAAGGCCCAGTGGTGGTGTAGAAGAGTCAGGTCTTCCTCTGGGAATCCAGTGGAAAAGGCTCCCTGTGCTGTTCCAAAACTCAGATTATATCCGCATGGGAATGCCTGGTTCTTCCCCCTGGGCGGAGCATCTCACAATGGGCTGATGTAATTCTATGAGTCATGTGGTGGGTCCTTGATTGCCCATTAAGCAGAGACGGCTCCCGGAGGGAGTTATCAAGGATGAGTCGTGGTAGGGGATAACGAGCACAGCCTCACCTTTTTTAACAGCTTTTAGAGATGATAATAGAATACATGCTTTTGGTTACATCTTATATTGTAACCTAGGACAAATGTACACTGCACAGACTTGAGTCACTCACACACTTCTCAGCCTAGATGAGGTGACTGAGTGGCGACAGCTTCTCAAAATGCCTCTCTGCCATGACTGCTTGTAAGTCCTCTCTCTTTTCAGTACAAAGTCAGGCTCTAACAACCTAAACCACTGCAGGGGAGGCTTTGAGTTAAACTGCTAGTCTTGCACAGAAATGGGCAAAAGTCCCTTATACCAGCTCTCTACCACCTCAGTCACTAATTACTGCCTTTCAGTCTGATCTGCCTTGTGGCAGCCTGCTGCCACTGATGGGGTGTGCCTTAGAGAGCCAGAGTTCCTCAGAATATGCAAGCTGGGGGCGTGGGGTGGCAAAGAGTACTGGTGGGGATGGCTATTGAGCTGGGCCGCAGGGCTGGGCTCACACGGGCATTTTGGGTGCCACCTCTCACAGCATTCCATTCACACAGTCCAAAGCTGCAGTGCAGTGTGAGAGAGGACAGCAAGACTGAATTCATTGAATATATACAAGTAATAGGCAGCAACCTTTATATATAACAAGTAATTATTTTGTGTCTGAAAAGGCATTGGAGGCTGTCTGCACTCTGAGAGAGTAGCTTGGCAGTGAGACAGCCATAACTGAACCAGAGCAGAAATGCAGAGCTCTTCTCCTAATAGCGGGTGATGTGGGGCTGCTCCCTTTATCACTTTCTAAAATAATTTCACAAAGTAATGTCTGCATATTGGTTAAATAAGTAGCAACTGATTGAGTTTCAGTCAATGTCTAACAGTCTCAGCAGGCTTAGCCAGTGCCCCTGGAAAGCAGAAAACAAGCAGAGGCTGAGAGAACAATACTGAGAGAGCTGGCACTGACAGCAGTGTGGTGTGTCAAAGTAATAATGGCAGTGACACAGATGCTCACACAGACTCCATCCTGTTAAATGCAGGTGTCAGTCACACCTGCACAGCACACATGGAAGCAGAACACACCGTCTCTGGACACATATGCACATATGTATCCACAGGTATATATACATGCTATCAAAGTGTAGTGATATCTGGTTAAAGAAAGCAGATGGGGGGAGAACATGCTGTAGGGTTCATGTGGTTGCTGAAAATGTTCTCATTTGAGTGTGCTGCTGAAAAACTTGCAGGCCAAATGCATATGGATGACTCCAGTGTCTGGTAAAACATGCTGTGGCACTGCTGTATTGTACTTGAAGCTACAGACGGTCCCTGACAGCCTTTGTAAAGTGATATGAAGCAAAATGCCTGTGAGAGCGAGGAGGTAATTCTGTTGATTAATGCCAGTCTTGTTGGTATTGATGATTTAGCTGCCTGTATGAAACAAATGTGGGCAATCAGTTCATCTTGACAAAACTTGTACAACTGAATAAAGGAAGTTGTTGCCTAATCTATTTTATACTAATTGCTCCATGCCGCAAATTCAAGGCCTGATCCAATATGAATTGACATGGAGGAGAGATAGTCCATTCACTGCAGTAGTCTTTGGATCAAGGCTTCGTTTTAAAGTGAGCAAATACTGCATGCTAAATTAGCATTCATCTGAGTTGTCACTATCTGTTTCTTGAGAAGCAGACAGGCTTGATATTCTCTGTGTAGCCAAATGAGTCTTAGCACTTACATGCTGGATTGCAAGCCAGCAGAGCCAACCTGAGCACATCAAAGTTTTGGTGAGAGCCGGGGCACTGAGGGCTGCTGCCTGTGACAGACTGCCTCGGTCGGGTGTCTGACGTGGGGCTCCCACTGCTGTGCTGCCGCACAGAGTCATTTAGCACCAACAAACACTTAGTGCTTATGAGGCATTTTTCAAAAATCTCACTGGGGCCATACCTGGGGCTTTAGCTATTTAAACATCTTAAAAAATCTGTCCCTTGAGAGGATTTAACTCGGCAGGATTTAGGCTGCTAAGGCTCGCATCATCAAAGAGACCAAAGCATCAATCCATCTCTTTTCACGCCTAAGGACATAATAGTATCATGCCCCCTCCCATGAGGGGGTACTGCAGAGAAATTTCCAAGCTCTCAGCACCCAAACTAGCTAGCTCTAGAAGCAGATGGACTATAATTATAGCAGTGTTGAGCTGCACCTGAACTAATTAGCTCTGCTGAGAAACAGGGATTGAATTTAATAATGCATGTTCTGCCATACCAAAAAGGCTAGGCTGCCTTTGAGACCTGTGCGACTGTCTCTGCATGGTGCTGTGCTGAACTCTGTGGATGTACTGTGAAAGTCAGCTCAGAGCTTTTCTGTCACCATAATCTGCTGTACAATGTAAGCATCACCTTGTCCCAGCATTCATGTACCATTGGCATAATTACTCCTCAGCTGTCACTTACCTTCTGACTATTAGTTTAGCATGTTAAGTTTTGCATATGCTCAAGATTTTGCTGTCCAAACTCACCTAAACATTGAGATCTGCTTCAAGGACTGCTGTGGCTAAAACCTCGAAGCCTTCAAAATGGGACTGTCTTTGCTGTGGACCTGATGTTACCATCATAGTCACAACCCCCTCAAAGTAAAAGTAGCTGTAAGAGAAAGGTGGAAGAGCCAGGTTCAGATCCCTGCTCTGAGGCAGTGATACCTATCAGATGTGGAGTTGAACACCCATCTTAGATACATTTCCTAGTTGCTAGGGTTAAAGACACTCTTTCTTACCTCAGTCTTTTGCATATCAAATTATTTCTATGAGGAGGAAAAACTCTTGTGCTGGTGTCTGAGTGAATTTTCCCACCCCAGAGAAAGCTGAGTGTAGGGATTCTGTCTTGGGGTGCTGGTTTGAGCTCAAGCTCAGGCTGTGGCTCGGGCAGAAGGAGCAGTTGGACCCTGTCCTCCACACCTTCACAGGGTGACCTAACTCCAAAGCTCTCACTTCTCCTGGGCTGCCACTACCTCTTTAAGAATGTAGATCTGGTGTTTTGTATCATACAAGTAAGTGGCTGAGATTATTTAGGAGCTTAATGGCTCTGAACAGAGACTTTGTCACTCTGGACATGTATGAGCACTGTTCCTTTTAGATGAAATTTATTTCTTGCTAGTTTGATCCATGCCCTACTCAGCAGGTTTCTGTTGCCCCCATACTTACGTGCCTATCCATGGAAAATTTATGTGAGTATTTTAAGAGGTAGGATCAGGACTATGAGAAAGATATTGCATTGCTTAATTCTGTTAAGTCTCATTACTACCTAGGGAGTACAAATTTTAAAGTCTTTTGAAAATTTAAGGCATGTTCATAACATTTGATAATTTTTTTAATGTAGTACCTTTAGACAAATTTAATGAATCTGTGCGGTGCAGACAACATATTACAACTACTGGATCACACATGCACACGAATACAGACTTAAATCTTTCAATTGATTCTTCCATTTTGGAAAATGCAGGCTTCAATATTTTGGGCCAAAGGAGATATTTGGTAGCTACTGATGCATCCTACCAGGTCTGCTGTTGCAGAGGTAAGTAGTTCTCTCATCAGAAACTCAAAATACTTTTGACTTCATTGCAAAACCATTCTTTTTCCTGCCATTCTGCTGATAGGGTCTGAAATAAAATCCCTTAACTAGTAAAGGATTTTATTTAGGAGATTTGTAATACCTGTGTTGAAACCAGTCACCTATGCAGGAAACACATTTCCTCTCCTCTTCCTCTGTTTTCTCATCAACATATTTGGCTCAAATAACCTGTTTCTGAAAATAGCAGTGGTAAGTGGATGAACAGAGGCAGCAGAAGCAATATTGCATTCATAATAAGGGGAAAAGGAGAGATGCAGAAAGCAGAGAGACAGGAAGGAAAATTCAAAATCCGAGCTCCTCCTCACCCTTCTCTTGGAGTGGCACAGAGGCAGGCTGCCTCTTCTACATCAAGAGGAGTAGAAGTGAAATCTCTCCCTAAATAATTAAATGAATACTTAACCTGCAGGTTTAAAACTTACAGCATATTATAAAACAATTATGTTTCCTTTGCATGAAAAAGCTGAATTGCCGTTCAGCTTTTTTTGTCATCTGTATGCATGAGTTTGGAGCAATTAGCATGAATATATTACAGGTGCAGTGTCTCAGGAAATTGAGAGAAGCTGTGCTGTATTTTTGTGCTATAGAGAAGTGCCAGAGCTATAACTCTTGGAAGAGTTGAAAACTGGGGAGATGTGAGCATCTGAAGTGTGATTTTATAATCATAACAAGCACCAATAGCAGTCTATATAATAGCCATTAAATGAATGCCTTATTTTCTTAGATCGTTCCACTACTCATTTAATTTAACTGGAGACTGTAAACTATTTAATTTTAGATTTTGGATTACCTTTCTTATGTGCCCAGTTTATCTTTTTAACTGCAGATAAAGTTTTTTTTTTTGAATGGTAACAGCAGTGGTATTGAGTTAGCTTTGATGTTATCTCCAGGCAACCTCTTATGCCAGTGAAACACCTTTTTGCATGTTCTTTAAGATAAATTACCTGGCAATTCAAGAGCCCTGAATTTTGTTTGGTACAGTTTTGTCACATTTAATTGTTCATGTAAAGCTGATCCTTTTTCCTGACTCTCAGATACAATTTAATTTGGAAGTGCAGGTTCCTCATAAATTCAGATGAGCACAGTAAGATAAATGCTTCCTAAAGCTGAATCTCAAAGTGGCATTAATGGTGATCTTTTTTTTTTTTATTAGAGTGATAGTGATTCACATCTGCTGAGGATCTTACCCTTAGAGTTACCTGACCTGATAATAATTTCTGCTGATGCTCCATTTATACGAGTAGAACAGAGGGACCTCAAAGACCACAGCAATTTTTCATATATGGTTTGATGCCCTTTTATTCCACCACAGAGGCTCAAGGGAACCCCTGTGGTAATAAGATTCATACCCACCATTTTACCTTCATGAAATCACTGATTTGATGAATGATACTGATATGGAACTTTGCCTTCTTTGCAGGTATGAAAGGAAAAATTAATCCTGGGGTCTTCAAAACAAAACCCGGTGACCTCAGTCAAAACTATTATTTGCACATAGAAAAAAATCCTAAAAACCAGTGTCACACACACAGAATGACACATGGATGTGTCCACTTTGACTTTTGAGAAGCGGCAAAGGAGGAGGAAATGCAAGCACCAGATAAAAAAAGCAGTCTTCAGGTTGTCAGCATGGTGAGTCATCTGCACAGTGTTTCTACAAATATGACAACATCAGTGACTACTCCTCATTTTAAGCTGCAGTGACACATCAGCATTTTAGTGGAGTGGGAGGAGGTAAAAGAGCTTACTCTGAAATGGAAACGGCAGGAGAAGGATATCACATGAAACAAACTCTGAGAGCAGGGAAGACTTTTGACAGGATAAAGATTGTGTGTTCTGTAGATAGCAGTCCTAGAAACATAGTGGCTTGGTGGCTTGTTATATGACAAAAAGATCTGTATTAAAGCTCAGTGTTGTCCTGCATGATGCACCAATATTTTAGTGCTAGTTTGAATGCTGGAGAATAGGAAACTTTCAATTCCCCTCTAAAGTTACAATGCTGATAACAACCTGATTTTTTTCATATCATCTTCATCTGAGAAGCCCCCCCCCTTTTTTTGTATGGTTTATGAAATAAGAATATTTGTGGACTCCGAGGCACCACCTCACTCCTCTGTCTCTGGGTTCTCTGTGTGGGTCTGTAGCTAAAGTGGTAACACCTGTCCTATATTTCAAGTGTAACATGAGGCCTTTTGAGCAAACTATCATTTAGAAAAAAACTAGAGATTGCACAGTCCCCTGTGGCTCTGGGAAAATTTAATGGAGTTGTAGACTAATTCCCTCACCATTGCTCCATAGAGCATGGAGAGCAAATTCTCACACCTCCAAGGAAGAAGTCAAATGTTCTCAGAGGGAAACCTCAGACAATTTTTCTCTTTCCCTCCCTCTTGGGTAGAGTTTTCTATGGGAATGACTTAGGACTGACCCTATGGAAACAAGAACTTGAGAAGACTTATTATAGAATTGATTTTATTTCCTTGTCATTGTGAAGTTGTTCCCTATAGCGTGTTCTCTAATGATTTATCCAGGAGTTTCAAGCATTGTAAGTACCAGTGGTTCTGTATTTCCCTGGCCTGTCTCACTGACAGATGGCACAGGGATGGGGATTGTAAGTCACAGCAGAGATGAAAAGAGAGATAGCCAAATAAGATAAAGATGAAATTTCTTTTTTACTGTAGGAGTAAACTGCTCGGGAGGATCAAGAGTGAGACCAGCGGCATTTGCTGCGTATATTCTGAGTGATAGAGTACTTGAGATCTAGGCTACGTTTAAAGACAATGAAATTTGCCTCAGACACAAGTCCCAACACTTATAAAATTATCTCCCTTTAAATCTATTTCACTCTTTTCTTGTAGTATGTCTGTACAAATGAAAGAAGAGCTTCCTGTTCCTCCACTCTTCCTGCCTGTTCTCTTATTAATGCTTCCCTCCGTGCAACCCTCTGCACACTTCTTGGGAGGTGAATGTCAAATGCTGAAGCAACACTTGAAGAGTTCTTGAGGAGTCTCTGATCTGGTGAGCAACTTCTTGTGAGACTTACAACTCTGAAGGATTGACCATAAATAAATAAAACCTTTCAACACCGTCTAGCTCCTGGGAAACAAAATCCAAAAGATACTGAGTTTTGCTTACCACTTCCTATTGCCAGTGTTACTGGAGGGTTTACTGTCTATTCAGTCCTGTCGTGCCACCTGCCTCTTGCATTCTGTCTCCAGCAACTACAGCAATGTCCTGTCTCTTCTGCTACTCATCCATGCAGTATAGCAGCGCAGGGTAACGTAATGCTCGAGGATAATAGCCTAGTATGTCTTCTGACTTCTACATGTGACATTTGGTGTTTGCTACTTCTTTTTCTATTTGGTATTGACTCTGGAAATTTTTACGCAGACAGCAAATGCAGTTGTGAATTCAATCTCCAGATTTCTCTTTTTCTTAGGGCATCTCTTTTCCTTAATTGCTTTTGCTTTGTTTGTTCAAATTAAATATTTATTGCATTTTAAAGAAGAATGAACTTTTGGTACAAGATAATAAAGGATTTATCTGATGATAAAACATGTAAATCTTTCCAGAAACTTCAGGAGGATTTTAATATTAATGCAGATCAAATATGGAAATATATGCAACTTGTGAATAGTTTTATAGAAACAGGAAGAGCTGTGGTGTTAGTGTAGGAGTAATCCTTATTAGGATGAGTTTCTGATATTGATAAGACAGGAATACAGGATCTCATTTTTTTCTCTTGCTTAAATCTCTTCATTATTTGTGAAAGTTCAGGAAAGAATGACAAGTTCTTTTCTTTTTTTTTAATAAACTGATGAATAAATCATTACAGAAGAAAATATAAGGAACAAATTTGTAGTGACAAGGAAAGAAAATCAGTTGTGTAACAAGTCGTCTCAGTTTCTAATATCCAGAGGGTCAATTACCAGTCTCACCCTATAGAAAAAAAAAATTATAGATAATTAGAATTTTGATATTTTACTATTTTAGTAGTCGTAGCTGTCCTGCATCATGAGGTACCCTTAGGGTAACTCTTCCCTTCTCTTTGTATGAATTTAAGTACGAGGGATTAGTACTCAATAATTCTAACTTAATACAAAATAGTTATTAAATTAATGTTCAAACTACTTAATTTTTTTAATCTCCCATTTACTCTTTCCAAATCATTGAAACCATATAATGTACTTAACAGCAAAAACCACCAGAAATTTTAAGTTTGGAGAAAAGTGAGAGGAGGAAATTGAGAGGTAGGATACAGGTGTATTTTCTACACAGCAAAGTTCTCGGTATTGTTTACAATATTTATAATTCTTTTCAAGAGTGAATCATGATATAAGTAGTGAAATCTCATCACCATTAAGGAGGACCATGGAACCGGGAGATATTGACGTTCCTGCTTCATACCTAAGTGGAATATTCCCCTTTGGCATTTTCTGATCGTGTTTATCATAGTGACATCCCAGTTAGATTTGTCTTTCACACATGCTCGTAGTTTGTAGCAATCAATTTGATGAGTGGTCATGATTGGAGAGGTTGTAGTTGTAAAATGCACAGCAAGATCAAGTACTTTATAAAATAAGGTAGGATTTTCAGAAGGTCCTCAAAGACCTAAGCCCTTTGCTGCGTGAAGTCCAGGGTTCCAATACCCAGAAAGATGTTGAGTACAGAGAACTGCAGAGGAGTCACAGAATGCTTTGACTTGTAAAGAACTTTAAAGATCATCTAGTTCCAACTCCCCTGCCATGGGCAGAGACACCTTCCACTACATCAGATTGCCCAAAACCCCATCCAATCTGATCTTGAACACTTCCAGGGATGGGACATCAACAACTCCCCTGGGCAACCAGTTCCAGTGCCTCACCATTCTCACAGTAAGAATTTCTTTCCAATATCTAATTTAAACCTGCCCTCTTTCAGTGTAAAGCCATTTTCCCTTGTCCTATCACTGCATGTCCTTGTAATTAGTCCCTCTTCTGCTTTCTTTTAGTCCCCTTTATGTACTGGAAGGCTGCTACAATGTCCTCGTGGACCCTTCTCTTTTCCAGGCTGAACAACCTCAACTCTTTCAGTATGACTTAGTAGGAGAGGTGCTCCAGCCCTCTGATCACCTTAGTAGCCATCCTCTGGACCTATCTAACAGGTCCATGTCCTTTTTAATTTGGATGCCCCAGAGCCGGATGAAGTAATCCAGGTGGAATCTCAGGAGAATGCAAAAAAGGAAGGGTCACTCTAAAGAGAATATGCTTTTCAGTGTAATGTCTCTTTGCAGACTATGTCCCCCAGCAGGAAATTTTCCAAGATTCATTTTTGTGTTTAGGAGCATGGAATAGATGGTGCACAGCCCGGAGATCCAGAGACCACCTTATTCTTCTAACACTTTCAGTAATGCTATCTGTTGTTCTCAGTCTTAACATTACCATTTTGAATAAGTTTTCAAATTTGCCTGACATGATGATTTCGTAAGGCTACGTATGAAACTCATTTGTGCTGCCCTCTGAAGTAATTCTGAAAACACCCTGCTTCTATTTATCATTCAACGTGTAGGTTTTTTTCACTTACTGTGTTCTAGGACGTGCTCTCAGCTAACTAGTGAAAAACCTCTGCAGGATGTTTTGCTCATTAGAGAAGCAATTTAATGTTAAAGAAATATTTTGCTTTTTATTTTAAAATGTCTCTTTGAATAAATAGTGTACAGATTTTTCTGAGATGTGCTCTGAGCTGCTTGGAAAATGAAGAACAGAGCCTTTCACAGAAATTAATGGGAAATTTCAGTGAAATTTGGATTAGACTCCAATGATAAAGCAATCTGAAACAGAAACATCATTAAAAGATACTGGTAATGGAACTGTGAGATTATTTGTCTGAAAAACAGCTTGCGAGGTAATAAGTAATGAATTACTGCTTAGAAGTGCATCTGTCTCTAAAGAGAAAAACGTCTTGTGGAATGCATTGTACAGCTGTACTGACGAAATTATTAAAATAAATACCTTTGAGAGAAGAGTATGTGTTATAAAGATGACCAAGCGAACATTGGACTAGGGGGCTTTTATGCTAATTAAATGATGGACACACAGTAAAGAGACAAATTGTTAATATATGCTAAACACAGAAAATCTAGAAGACCATCTGATTCTTTCTGTCAGAGAGAAAACATGTCCGTTTAATTAAGGGCTGTAATATTGTATGTATGCTTGCAGGCAGTGATAAGGTAGCTAATTTAGCTTTTCCTGAGGTACACTCTGTCTTTTTAGTGTTTAAATTTCAGCCTTAAGATTCCCCTAATGTTGCTGTTTGTATGGGATCGTTTCTCTGTTTCTGGCACATAACCGATTTCCTGAGAGATAAATGCACCTCCAAATAGCAACTGCTTGTCAGGAAGACAGTTTTTCATACCTGGCTTTAATGCAGACCTTTATTTTACAGACAGGTTTCTCAGAGGCTCACGCTGTCTTATTTTTAATGAATAAAAAAAAAAGGGGTGAGTGGGAAATGCTGTCATGCCAGCATTCCAGATGAGACTGGGACAACATCGCATTTGAATAACCACCCGAGGATCTGTCAAGCTGAGGTGAGACATGCCTCAGCAGCCTCGACTCAAAATTGAGCCCTCGGATTGAGGGCGAGACGCAGGAGTGCCCACAGCCTGCGTGTGCCTTGGCTCCCCTCTCCGCAGTGCTCCTGCTTGGGAGAGAACTGGCATTGGCAGAGCACTGTCTTACAGAGGAGCTTAATTGCGCCTTTGCTGTATTACGCAGAAACACATGGCTCAAAGCCTACAGGAAAATATCAGGGACAGAATTTTGCAGCAATAACATAAACATTATTTTGCATGAAGCAAAATCAATATTTGTTGTCTGAATGCCTTCCCAGGGTTTGAAAGCCAAGTATTGTGGGATTTCACTAAGTTTGGGGTATTTTCTTCCATTCCCTCTCCAGTCTATAGTTGTTTTTATGGGGAAAAATGCAATTTTCAGGGTTGTGTCCATGGACTGCCTCTGGATGTACATACAGACTGGGGAATGCAGTGCCACAAAAGAGACCTGGGGATCCTGGTTGATGGCAAACTGAATACGAGTCAGCAGTGCCCCGGCATCCAGAACGGCCAGCCATGTCCTGGGGGACATCAGGCACAGCATCGTCAGCTGGGCAAGGAAGGGGATTGTCCCGCTCTGCTCTGCACTAGGGTGGCCTCACCTCAAGTGCTGGGGGTAGTTTTGGGTGCCACAACATAAGAAAGAAATTAAGTTATTAGAGACAGTCCAAAGGAGAACTATGAAGATGGTGAAGGGACAGGAGGAGAAGCCGTATGAGGAGTGGCTGCGGTCACTTGGTCTGTTCAGCCTGGAGAAGAGGAGACTGAGGGGAGACCCCATTGCAGTTACAACTTCCTCGTGAGGGGAAGAGGAAAGGCAGGCACTGATCTCTTAATTGTGGTGACCAGTGACAGAGCCGGAGGGAATGGCCTGAAGTTGTGTCAGGGGAGGTTTAGGTTGGATATTAGAAAAAGGTTATTCACCCAGAAGGTGACTGGGCACTGGAATAGGCTCCTCAGGGCAGCGGTCACCAAGCACCAAGCCTGAGAGAGTTCAAGAAGCATTTGGACAGTGCTCTGAGGCACATGGTGTGACTCTTGAGGATGGTGCTGCTCAGGGACAGGAGTTGGACAAGTTGATCCCTGTGTGTTCCTTACAACTTAGCATATTCCATGATTCTGTGATACAAATTTTGCTCCCGATCATTGCCCGTATAAAATGTTGGGCTGATCAAGTACCATAAATTTAAAGCAAAGTTGGCATGATGTGTCCCTTCCTTACAAAGCTCTCTCAATTATTCTTTTTTTTTAAGTTGTGTAGGTCTCAGTAGGACCAAACCAGGCTCCCACAAGCTTTGCAGTGGTAAACCTGTGTTAGTAGTGACTACTGCTCTCAGAGATGTGAGTAGTGAAATTAGTGCACAATGCACTAGAATTCATTTGTTACTTTCATTTAAAATGTCCAGGTCTCAAAAAGCACAAACTTCTTGTTGGATCTTGGTGAGGACCAACTTGCATGAGTGAGTGAACCTCCACGTGGGCCCCATGGAAGAGGTCAGAGAGCTGCTCTTGGTGGTGAACTGTCACCAACAAAACAGCCAAACTGATCTGATTCTCTCTGTTCTTGAGCTGTACATGTTTTCCCAAACAGATTAGTGCTGAGCAGCAACGAATTATCAAGCGTAAAATGAGTTTCTTGGCTTCTAGCCACTGGACACACAGAAAGAATGTATCTGCAGGAGGAGGAAAATGAGTATCCATGGATGAATAAAACGCTTGGATGTATTTGTTGTTGCAGGTTTTGCCAGCTTGGAGTAAGAGTGGTCATTGTCAGTTAAATGCAACACCTTTCTCCTTACAGTAAGCATATTGCTTTGTAGGAACAGGACCTCTTAAATAAATTCTTTCTGCTTATCTATGTTTTTTGAATATATTTTTGCTGAATAGCAGCACAGTATTTGAGCATTTCTGTCATGCAGAAGCAATCTGCTCTTTAGACAGCGATGCTTGCTTAAAATGCTGATGTTGATGATGCTGGAAACATGGGGTGAGGGAAAACTCAGGTCTCATCTTGAAGAGGCTTGCAGACACTGGGCTTCTTTAAGAGAAGGTAAAAGATGTGTTAAACACTTAGCAGCAATTTAGAGGACAAGTAAGCAGTTGGGGTACTTTCCCTCAAAAGAAACATTAATAAAAAGGCACTTGCTTCTGTCAGGTGAAAAAGAGGGAAATTGGTCCACCTGATTATGAAGAAGAAAACGATCAGTAAAGTAGTTGGCCTGTTAGACTGTGGCCTGTGCTCCAAAATAGAAGGACTCTTGCCTTATTTCACTGACAACAGGATGAGGGTGTGAGGCTTCTCTTAGGCCAGCAGGAACATGCAAACTACATCCTCAACCTTTCAGCCAGTTTGTTTTAGTTATTCTAAGCAGTCTGATGCTAGGCATGATATCGCCACAGTTAACAGGTGTATTATTACTTTAATCAGCTTTAACTACTAGCCATGCTGTGATACTAGGCATTGAGAGATTCAAATATGCAGTAGGTCTGATAAAAACTGTTTGTCTTGAATAGACTCAAATGCTTGTTTTTTTTTGCATAGAAGAGCTAGTGTTTGTTACTAGTTTGTTACTCATAATCTTGGCTATACATGCTAATTAATTTGCCAGCAGTCTTATGGTTGATGTCTAAAAAAAAATTGTAAAAATATAGATGATGTCCTACATTTGCTTACCAAAAGGAGACTTTGATATTTTTTAAAAAGAAAAACCACCAATATTTTTAAGGGTTGTATGAAACCAGATAAAAAAAGGATACAAACCCAGTTGTGTTTTCTTATGTGATGAACAGAAAGGTGAATGTTTATTTCTTATTTCTGTATCTGTTTGTCTTCAAAGAGAGTACTTGCATGCTAATGAGGCAAAGGAGGGGAAAATGGTTATTCAATACTTTTTAAAAAAGAATTTTGCTTTTCCTCTTGTGTTTTGGAAGCAGATATTACAACAGAAATCTCACTGAATAGCCCAAATTTCTATAAAACCAGATTTCAAAACAAATTTTTCTAGTAAACTAATGTGTATAATGTAACACACATTCATTCATCTCTGTTTCTTCTCTTTACACACTCATTTTCCATGGCTGCCTCCTTTTCCACTTCCTAAATCTTTTCCTTTCTTGTTTTTTTTTTCCCGTTTGGTTTGAAAGTTCTCAGTCAATAGTATTAACTCACATGTTAAAATTCCAGCCTCCTGATGTCTAGTTTTTAAAAACAGTGGACCAATGAGAAAAAGATGCACGGCTTCAGCTTTTTATTTATTTCTAGGCTCATTGTGAATCCTAAGCCATGTGATGCACCTGTGTATGCTGGCTTTACTTTAAGATTCTCAGACAGTTATTTTACTGGTACGATGTTTCCAGACAAACACATATCTTGCAGGTGTGTAGCACTGTTTTCTCAGTGGTTTCTTGAGGGGTTATAAAGAGCATCCATGCTGTGGCAATGCACCAGTGTTCAGACATTTTTGAGGCATTCAGACATCAGTGGTTAGCCCTCACTTGCCTTTAAGTGAATATATTCCAAGCAATTTGTCATCTCTCTGTTTTCAGTAATATTATAAACATAGCCTTGCACTGATCTCTTGGCACAGGAGAGTGTACTTGGACCAGTGTGTTCACTGAAGATTTTTTTTCGCTCTTCAGCCTTGTGTGGATCTTTAATGATCTGCTATATGATGCCTCTTTCTCTAATCTTCTGAGAGAGTCAGCAGGCACAAACTGTACTGAGAAAATTATACTATACCACATTCTGAAACCGTAGGTTTGATTCCAGCCTGTCTGGTGGGACTGCTGCTAAAAGTCAGCATCTAAAGAAGCAGCTCATTTGAATTCTGGATGTACACACAAGTTAATACGAATGTGCTCAGAGACTGAAGGCTGATGTATCAAAGACACCGTTCAACACCACCTCAGGAATGTTCCTAATAGTGCAACCATTTTTTTCCTTTCACTTCTGTCAAGTTTATCAATGTCTGATGTCATTCTTTCACGAAGAGGCAGCCTATTAATATGTATAAAGTAAAAATAAAAGTTCATCCCTATGCATTAACATTTACTCATGGCAATTATGCCTGAGCTTACTAAATTTATATGTCCCCCTCTTTTTCTTTCTTTCTATTCCACCCCTACAGAAAGTGGTACCAGATCTGTTTATTTTTATTAAGCTTTATGTGTATGTGTACCCCTGTACCTGTACTTATATCTGCATTATCTATACATCTCTCTCTATATATACTTCAACAGTAAAGACTGAATGAATGTACCCACTTTTTTGTATCTTACTGCTAGAGCATTTCCTAAGAAAACTAATGACTGCTTACCTAGCGCTAGACTGGGCTATTAGGTAGGCACGTAACTGCATTGCCCCAGGAAGAATACATGAAAGGAACTGGACCTGAGAGCAGCATAGTTTGTCTTTCCTCTCCCTCCTCTTTCGTGAAATGAAAAGGTAATTTGCACCTCTCCTTTCTCATGTGCCTTTTTCTGGTGCAAGTTAATTTTCCTGTGCAGTGGGGCAGCATGTAAGAGAAGGAACCAGGCAGCTTTCACCTCTCACCACCCCTCTTGTGCCCACAGCCCCTTTCTCCCGAGCCCAGATCATCCCCTAACCTGGGGATGCCCCTGTGCTAGGCTCTGCCAGAGAAGGGACAATTCGATAAATATTATCTCTGCATAGAGACAGCCATAAGGTTAAATGCTGCATGCTTCCTTTAATGAAATGTTTGCCTAGATTCTTCCCAAGAGGATCATCTTCTTGTCCCTGACCTTTGCTGCTTTGTGCAGGATGGGATGGGTCTGCATGCCCTCAGTGTTGGGCATCTGGCTGTCCCTCTGTGGATTTAGGATACAAGGGTGGGTGAAGGGAAAGAGTGTAGAACCTCATAGAATGTATGTCAGCACTCTCCCCACCTGCAGCTGCAGGATGCTATGCCACAAGTTGGGGTTTGCACTGGTTTTGGTGGAAACCAACAGTTTAAGTCACTGAATGAGGAACTTTGGTGAGGAGGCCGTGTGTAGGGTGAGATTTTGCTGCAAATTAAGTGAACACCTCAAGGTAGCTTCCCAGAAAGGAGTTGTAACTCCAATTCACATCCTTGGATTCATGCAGCCTGCAACCACCCTCCTTCAGCTGGGCTGGCCATTTTCTGAGGGACTGGAACAAGTGAAGTGAGAAGATAGTGGTCAAAAGATAGAGAAGAGATTATATCTTAATGCTACGTAATTTTCCACACTCCTCCTCTGGCAGGAATATTTATAATACAATTAAATTCCTCTTCATCCTCTTCTAGCTCCACACTGGGACCCGAAACTTGCAAATAAATGAGTCTTTGTAAGGACTTTATCATCAGGGATGCAACTGTTTTCTGCTCTCTGACAGGATGAGACGGAAGAGGAAAGACCACAGAAGCTAGACTCCTATTCCAAGGAGTAAGTTCAGAGTTATTGGCTCAGCCAGATCAAAAAAGAGCTGCTATTGCAGTAATCACTGCAAGTACCTAGAGGCTATAGTCAGGATTGGAAGGATGCTCCTTTGATGTTTTCCTAAAATAGATACAAACATTTTTTACTCTTTCAAGCTGAGTCAACAAAAGAGCAGCTAACTGCTCTGTTAGCCAAAAGATCCCCAACACTACTTGGTCACTTTTTCTTCTGCCATGGCTTAAATCACAGTTTAAATATTATCTTCCTTACTTCTCTTAGAGATTGACAGAAAATTAGACGGCAGAGGAGAGAAAAGATGCAGACCACATGGCTTTAAAAAGGACAACAGAACTTTGGTTCATGTTGGCTTGTCTTCAGTCCTCTCCTGGCTGCATCCTCAATGCTTGCGTTTTCAGTTGCTCACAGTGTAATAAGCAAGCAGCCCTCCCAGGCAGGAGGCTTCTCAGAGTGGACTGCTATGTCCCTAGACATCACCCCATCACCTGGGGACAGCCACACTTGTCTGACATCTTCGTGCTGGTGACTCCTGTGCTACTTTGCCAAGTCCTGTTGGCTTTCCTGAATTCTGGCTGAGCATCCTGAGATGCTTCAATCCAGCAGCCAACTGTCATCAATAATAACTGTACTTACCGTGATTAAAATTAGTTTGTTTTGTTCAACGTAACACTTTGACATGAACAACACATGAACAACACATGTTGTTCATGTGACTAACAACACAATAAACTTCTATTTTGTCCACATCTGTACATTTACACGGTGCTGAAGCCCCTGTTAGCTGGGTGATTTATAAGCCTTTTGTGCCACTTGCGTGTCCCACTCAGCAGCAAACTATAACCTAACCCTTTCCCTAATGGCATTAAAAGGTGCAATTAATCAATAAAAGGGGTCAGTTAATATTCTCCACACGTAAGTGCCGAACATCAGAATAATATGCTGTCTTGTGGTTGGCATCCCATCATTTTGTGGTTTAGTTAAAAAGGAAATTGGCAGGACAACCACAAGGTACACCATGGGATTGCTCCACGGATCTGGGGCAGCTGTTATATCTGCTGCAGAGAAATGTTTTCTCTACTGAAAGAGTTTTTTAAAATAAATAGACAACTTAGTAGGGAGTAAAATTTTCATCTATGTGGTTTGAGAAACTTTCTTTTTACTTTAAAGACTTAAGTGGCAGGAGGGAATCCCCTAGCAGCCATAGGCCCTGGGAATTAAATTTTCTCCATCTGTTCCCTATTCCCTGAGCAACGTAGCACAAATCCTACTACCATATATCTCTCTAAGCAGCCTCCTGTGGAAAGAGGGAAGCTTGATTAGTGCATGTGCATATGATTGCCTGCCCACATTTAGAAAACTGGCCACTAAGAGAAATGTTGGCTTGATATTCACTACCATCCTGAAGCTCTCTGCACTGTATACATGACAAGGTAACATTTCCATTGCAGGAGGCAATGTGAGAAACAAGGTTTGAGGTGTCCTTACCTGAAACCAAATCAATTAATTTGTTCTACAGTTCTCAAAAAGGTCCTTCTCTTAATAAAGAGCTGACCTGGCTCCAGCAAGTTTGTGGCTCTTGTGTTTTACCAGTGCTCTACAGATGACCTGGAATAGTTTACTGGCAGATGCAGTCATCCTAGGAATACCTTCTGAATACACCATTTAAATGCTGTTTATAAAGTAGTAATGGTGATTTTTCTAACTGAAGTTGTCTTGAAATTTTTTCTTTAGCTGTTCTTTGAATTGGGAATATTTTTTTCCAGAAAATGCCATTATAAAGTGAGTTGCTTTGTTCTTTCAGCTTTCTGGTAAGTACTTAAAATAGATTGTTCAGCTATTTGTGTGTTTTCTGTCTGAAACTGCCATGAACTTGAAGCAGGTTTTCATCCCAGGCTGTTTTGTCTGTGTCTAAATGCTAATGTCTCGTTTTGTTTAACAAGCCACTGTTTTTTCCTGGAGCTTAGGCCTTTCTATTACACTCAGTTTCAAGAAGTTTGGCCTTGCTTTTGCTTGAATGTGGGTCATTTTGTATCTGACTCAGACCATGTGGTACAGTGCTGGGTTAATTTTAAGATTTTTGGTACTTGTTTATAAAAAGCTTTGCAGGACATGGCTGCATCCTATGTTCCTTATTCACTCAACTGCTCTTTTTCATTCACCTTTGAATTCCTTATAATGTGGTCCATATGTGTAGACTATGTTTTATGGATGAAATGGATTGGCAAATTAAGCTACCTGGCTATGGAATTCAGTTCCTTGAAGTGCAGTTCTGCATCTTTCATTCCAGGGCAGAAAGGGGAAATTTGTAACAGACGTTAATAGATTTGAGATATTGCAGGGTAGTTATTTTTTATCAGAGGTGCCCTAATAATAAAGAGTTTCAAAAAGACCATTTTTGCAGAACTTCGCAATTGCTGTCTGGACACAGGTCGGCCTAACATTTGTTTAATAGTTTGGGGTTTTTCTAGGGATTCGGCCGAACAATAAAAAATGAACTTCATTAACTTCATAAACAACCATTAGAAGTTGAGGGTCTGAACATGTTTGTACAAGAGTTTTCAAAGTGCCTAGTTTGTGAATTTTTAAATTAATAAATATCATTATTCTAATTTTGATCAAGAATGGGATTTTCAAATGGTGTAAATTAGTTATAAATAATTTTAATGTGCAACTGTCTGTACACCAAAACAAAAAAATTGCTTGTTATATTTTATTACAGCAATTTTTATTTTAAAAGTAAATTTAAAATTAGAACACTGTGATATTCTAAGCAATGCAACAAAGTATGGCTGTTTTCAGGTAAATCCCCTGCTGAAAAATAACCAAAATGCCAGTGGCTCTAATTATACACTACCTTTAACTACAAGCTGTTTAGCAGATATATGGCTGGACAACTTTCTGTAAGAGGGATATTCAGAGCGGAGAAGGTGGAGACATCATTGTGGTCTTCACATCCTCAGGAGGGGAAGTGGAGGGACAGGCACTGATGTCTCCTCTGGTGACCAATGACAGGACCCAAGGTAACGGCCTGAAGTTGTGTCAGGGGAAGTTTAGGCTGGATATTAGGAAAAGGTTCTTCGCTCAGAGGGTGGTTGGGCACTGGAACAGGGTCCCCAGGGCAGCGGTCACAGCACCAAGCCCGACAGAGTTCAAGAAGCATTTGGACAATGCTCTGACTCACATGGTGTGATTCTTGGGGTGTCTTGCGCAGGGCCAGGATTTGGACTTTAATGATCTTTGTGTGTTCCTTCCAACTCAGCTTATTTTATATTTTATGATTCCATAAAAATTTTCTGTCTTTTGTCCATCCATTACTTCTCTTAATGACAATCTAGCAACCTTTTCCTGAGTGAAAATCGACATATCCATGCTCATCATAATTAGTAGCAGAACTGTAGTGTCTTCAATCTCTAAGAGCTGAAGAGCAGCCCATTGTGCTAAACACTATACAAACACAGCACCTGTGCAAATGTAGCTCTAGAAGGAGCATCCACACTTCCTCCAAGCAAGTTAAGATCGGGACGCTGGCAACAATAAAATGTCTAAACTATCATCAGACTCTCTCTCCTTTTCTGATAAAGTGAACATCGCTGTCACGAAGATTTGTTGTGACTCAGCTGTCCAGTTCTACGGTGCCTGAGGGGCAACACTGAACCTCACCCAGGTCATTGGTGGCAGCTATACTAGCCTTGAAGTCATCAGCAAAAATATATTAACTCCTTATGAAACTAGCTGTTTCTTGATTTTCTGGCCTCTTTCCCTCAAAATTTTCAGTGAGTTTGTAAAAGAAGATAGTAATAAAAAATACTTGGATGGATTGTTCTAGTAATAGCTTGTAATATATTTAAAGATTCTTTTCATTTACTGAATAACATTTAAGGTAAAATCTCATTCCAGACATATGGAATTATGGTCTTAGTGATGTTTCTATTCGACAGCAACTTCTTGTAACAAGATCTATTTTATGAGGCTAGCTTCATAAGAGAAGTTACTTTTTCATTTGCAGTTTGTTAAATTATAGCAGTTTCTGTATCTAACTGCTAAGGAATTGGAGCTTTTGATTTGGCTACAGTTTTAGATAAATACATTATTTATGAAAATAAGCATTTCTTTTTATAATGTATCAGGAAATAGTTTGCATAATCCCCAGCTTCTTGCAGAAATCCAAACATGATTCATTTCCTTTTCACAGGTTTTTGATGGTGTAAGAACATAATAAAGCTGATTCAAAATACACCCTCTGAGGTCAAACTTGACCTCTTCTCAAACACTTCTGCTTTGCTCAAAGACGCTGATCCACAGGTATCGATGTCAAAGGAAGGTGCTCAGGGTCCCGGGTCTGGGATGCTGAATACGGCACTTTTTCAAGGTGAAATAACAACACAGGAGGAAGATATTTTTATAAGTAAAAGTACTTGCCTGATTCTCCTGTCACTGCTCAACGACATGCACTTATGTGTACTATTTAAAGCTGTGTTAAATGCATAAATATGTGTAGTCTGTGACAGCTCAATAGATATTAAAAGATCCTGGTCTGTGTAGTCATTTAACTTGCTGTGTAAGACTTCTGCAACTGTTTCACATTTTCTGTGCCTTCTTAGTGTGTGAGATGAAAGCTGGATTGTGGTGATAGCTCAAAGAGCTATCCTTTTTTTCACTTCCCCTTCCTCCCCCCTCATCTTCCGCTTCCCCCTATCCTTCCCCTCCACTTCTCTTCTCTTCCTGCTTTTTTAAAGAGAGTAGGACTGGTTATTTTCATTATTATTTTATACCAACACTGAGTTGAAAACATTTGTAGTTGTTTAAGTGCTTAAGGAGGATCTGCTTCTTACCTCCGGGTAAGACAGTAAATTCTTCCATGTGTTGACTTCATCTGTTATCCTTACCCGTTTTCCACATGCCTGAGGGATATTTACTCAGACAGATTCTCTCTGTATTAGAGAAATCTCCCGCGAAGGTCAGCCAAACAAGCAGCACTTACTCAGGAACAATGTAATGGGTGTGTATGTGTGAACGGCAGGTCAGTGACATGTGCTGAGGAAAGAAAGTGGGAGCACCCCTTTCCTTTTCAGTTCCTTCATGAGAGTAACCCTGGCTTCAGAACTGAAGAGCCTTCCTTGCTCTGTCATCTGCACCCCAAGCAGCAGTGAGAATGAGGTCCTTCTCAAAACCTGGTTTGAAATGCTCATTCTTCAAACCTTTGAAACCCTAGTTTTTGCCAGTTTAGAAGTGAACACTGGGCCAAATCATGCAACGTGGGATGAGCTGTCTGGTGGGTTCACTCAAACGCTGTGGTACAGACCTAGAGTTTGGCATCCAGCAAGGGGTCTACAGACTGAGGACCCTTGAGGGCTGCATCTGCATTTCACTCCTCTCCTGATGTTTGCCTTTTCCTCCCTGAACCAGGCATCGAATTCAGCTGGCAGGTGAACATGAGCCCCTGCAAAACTGCATCTGATATGTACAGTCACAAGGCTGGGAGCAGGCTGCAAAGGTGAGCATATGAGTGTTTTTATGGGGGGGAGGGAACCTGACACAGGGAGAAATAGTGCAAATTGCATAAGTCACATTGAGCAAATGAGATTTGCCTTTCTACATGGCCTCTGAGTGCTAGGAAAGCTCTCCCTAACCACAAAGCTCAATATTCAAATGTCAGTCCTTGCCTTATAACTAATTCACCTTAACAGGGTTATATATGTGAACAGCCTCACTGGGATCAAAGGAGTTGCTTACCTGCATGCAGTGTCATGCACACACATTCGCAGGATCAGGCCCTCCAGGCACACAGCAGCTTTCATTGCCCTGTGTGCTGCTAAGGCACAATCTGATGTCAATTAAGGAAAGTGAAGACAAGCATATGCTTACATGGCAAGAGTGCTGCAGAGTGGTTTAAAGTGTAAAAGGTTTAAATCACACCAAAGCTATAAAAATCAGCTTTGTTTATGGACTGGTGCAGAGACCTATTGTTCTTCATATCGATCAATCCATTGAACACCTGGTTCAAAATGTTCAATTGAAAGCTGGGGAAAAGTGCTAAATTGAACAATCTAAGTAACCTGTGAACCTGACAGTCATAAATCAATGGAGATGTTACACACAGTTAACCCTAACCAGTTAGCAAGTTGTACCAATTATTAGCTGCGTTACCTGGTTAGGAGCTAGTTCACTGTTTCAGAATTGTACTAACACAGAAAACACCTTCGTGCTGAATGTTCCTCAGTAAACAGTACCAGATTCACGGAAGACTTTCTCACCTGCTTCTGGGCAGGACAAACTTTGCTTGAATATCAGTTTGAAAAAGAGGACATTTGAAATTACAGGTTTACAAAAACTGCAGACTTTGGGGGACTTAAAAAGTGTGGCTACAAAAGATGAAGGATCTGCTCTTCAAAGGTGCTTTATTCTGTGTGGAAAATTATTCTGATGGCAGTGCTGTTTGTTACTTTTGTTCACAGGTTCTTAGCAGACTTGGAAGCACTTTGGTTTGCTGGCCTGTGTCTTTTATATGCCTGGCAACATTCGCCTTTCTTTGCTTCCTAAGGCCAGTAAATATGCTTTTTCAGGAAGGCTTACAAGAACTTCTTGTTTCTGCTAAACCATTTTGCTTAGGGTTAATTGCATACACACCTCTAGCCCTCTATTAGCTTTTACATTATGTTATCCTTTCAATGCAGGCTGAAAGGGCTTCAATCACCTGGGTTACACACATAACTTAAAAAAATAAAATTGGTGAGATATTGGCTTTTTTTTTTTTTCTGTCCTTCTTGAAACTTCTCCAGTGTTCTCAGACTTAGCAAAAAGCAATATCCATGGTCTGGAATTTTCTTCAGCCAGCTTTTTAAAACCTCTTGGTTTTAAATTGTGCAGGTCTGCTGATTTAAATTGTTATTTAAAGTTCTCCTGATTTACTGGAATGAACAGCATTGCATTGTCTTTTTTATGACAAAATTGATTTTGTCTGTTTTCTTCTTCAAAGAGAGATCATTTATTTACAGAATATACTGTTTTTTCCATACATTATTAAGATGGCTACAGTTGTGTGTAGTCAAGACAACCAATCTTTCTTGTTATCCTTAATCCGGATGAAAAAATTTACTTCTTGTTTCCATCCTTATTAATTTTCTGTAGTTCTTATCTTCTGTCTAGTTCACAAGACTTATAATAAATGCCTTTTTTTGCTTAATTATTTCGATTTACATAGCTATTTTCACTTTTATGCAAGTCAACATTTAGGCTAGTCCAGCTTTCATTATTTTTTTTAAACCTCTGGTAAAATGTTTTTAAACACTTTCCAATTATTATCTACATTTCCTGTCTAATTTCTTTCTCCCCAGTGATTTAGCTCATAATTGTTTTCAGCTTGCAAAACTGGCTCTTGCAGTCCATCAAATATACGTATTACTGGTCTGGACTTAATTCTGATTATATATAACAAACAGAAGCAAATAATGATCACTTCTATCTAAACTACTTCTGATTTCTTAAGTCTACTGCTATGGTATTTTATTTTCATCTATAAGGATAAAATAATGTGATACAGCATTCCAAAAGTGTTGGATGCAGCAATTTTAAAGGAACTTATAATTTATGGCTTATTCCAAGGATATATTAATTTGGTGGCATGAAAACTCCAAACCATGCTATTCATATTGAAGTGCTGACACTGCATGGTTTATTTTTCTTCTTGTTTTATGGATACTTACTTAAGGAGATAGTTTTCCTCTTCTTCTGATAATTACTTGCAGAAGGCAGTAATAACACACACACACACAAAACCCGTACCTTTTTGTACCTCTTTTGTAACACACCAATCTACAGATTAAGAATTGCTTATGTCTCTGAGCCTATTTCCTAGTTTTATCATATTTCTTCTACCTTAATTTGATGACTACATGGAATTTAGGAGAGAACTAGATTCCCAAAGGATCCTTTCCAAGAAAAAGGAATGGATAACAAGTGGAATATGTTTAACAGCTCCACCCCAACTGATATTTTAAAAAGGGCATAGTGCCTGTCTCAGCCTTTTATGCTTTCTTGTTGCTCTTGTCAATAGATTGCCAGATGGTAAGGTGGTTTAGAGAGTCAGGCTTCAGGATCACATGTACCCTAGAAACCAGGAAACTGGTTCTTGAGTGGGAGACACCCAAAACAACTGCTAATTTCAGTGGATCTAGGATCTGATGCTGTATTGTTACTGTTAACAAAGTTCTGACAGCCAGCTTTGTGCCCTGAGCTAGGGAAGATGATCTCATTTGGAGTGTATTCTTTGTACTTGTTTCCTGCTAGGGCTTTTTTAGAACACTTTGCATCTACCTCACTTACGATTCTGTTCATTTTTGGTTTGTTGATGTTAAACACTTAGAATACACTTGTGTATTTTTTAATTAGAAACAGTATTATATTTTTTGTGCAGTTATGATTTCATCTTTCAAATTAGATCAGTGTTCAACAGAATTAGTCAATTTACACTGTGAAAAATGTATTTCTCTTCTAAACCCTCTGCTTTTCATAAAATGACCTTTTTCCTTTAGGACTGTCACTATAATTAATAACAATAAAATGATACTTTTCTGTGGCCTCTAAATGCTCAGGCAAATGCATCTCTTGGAGAATGGAGACTTGTGAAATTACTTTTTTGATGAAAAATGTAGGCTCTCTAGTGCCAAACGTTTCATGAATACACGTCAGTCTTTGCCACATTTTATTTTTGTGTCTTTCAAAAAGCTGAATACAAGCTGTCCTGCTCCTTCCAAAATAACAAGCTTCTATTTATCTATTTGAAGAAAACTCTTCTCTCTGAAAAACTTTTATACCATCTCTTCCATTAGAAGAGTAGTGTCTTTAGCATTGCCAGCTAATGAGATAGTAATATGACACTCTCCTGCTTTCACAAGCATCTGGCCAAATGAGAACTGGGCAGAATAGTCATACTTTTCATGGTGGCAATATTGTTGTGTCAGCAGGCATGGAGTGATGGATCAGTGGTAGGTGAAAAGATAAAACAGAGAGTGTCAGAGAGGTAAGACAGCCACATGTAACTTGTAGGCAATTGGGCCTGAAAAGCTTTGATGACCTTCACTGTACTCGGTGAGGCTGTGCTCCAAAGGGAGGGTGAGAATTTCATACACACTGCCTTCCTCATATCAAAGGACTGCAACAGGTTTTAAAAGCTAAGGTGACAGCACTATTAAGTGCGTCACTCTGAGCGGCTGCCCTCTGTGCTCAGAGAGGTTTGTAGGAAGCCCTGGGCTGTAGCTGCTTGAGAAAGGAACTGTATTTATTCACTGCAAAATGATGATGATTAAACTGCACTTTTAGATGAAGGGCGTCCTCTGGTGATGCAAGAAATCACACTAAGTGGATGACAGAGACTGGCCAGTGAATCAGGAAGGTTCACGGTAACAGTCTTTCTGTGGGATAGATCACTGAACACAGCCCTTTCCAGCTTCCACACTGGTTGGAGAAAAAAATCTATGGTTCAAATTTTAGCACAGCAGCCAAAATAAATTTCTAAGGATTATTTCCAGTTAAAACTTTGCATGATCCTTTTTGCCTATCCTGCCTGTAGCAGTACAACCTGTGGAAAACTGGGCTTACAGAAATGAAACTCTGGTGGATCACACTGGGAATAATGACAAAGTTTACAGGGAGGAGGCCACAAGCTCACTCTTCCTGCACTCATCCATCCCCCTGTATGAGACTGCTGGGTATGCAGCTCATATACCAAACCAAAACTTATTAATCCTCAGAAAATATGCTGATGCAGTGAGAGATTAATCAGATGTACTGGGTCTGGGTTAGATGGAGTTAATTTCCCCCACAGCAGCCCTCACAGTTCTGTGCTTTGTATTGGTATCAAGAAGGGTGTTGACAATAGACACCAGTGTTTTGGCTACAGCTCAGCAGTGCTCACACAGCATCAAGTCTATCCATCATTCTTCTCTGACCAGTAGGTTGGGGATGGGAAAGATTTTAGGAGGGGACACAGCCAGGACAGCTAACCCAAACTAACCAGAGGGATATTTCATACCATATGATGCCTGGTCAGCAATAAAAGCTAAGAGAAAAGAGGAGAGGGAGCATTTGTTATTACACTTGTATTCCAAAGCAAACACTATGTGTACTGAAGTCCTACTTCCTGGGAAGTGGCTGGTCATTGCCTGCTCATGGGAAATAGAGAATAAATCTTTTATTTTCCTTTGCTTCCGCGCATGGCATTTACTTTATTAAACTGCCTTTGTCTTGATCCATGAAGTTATTCTTCATCTTATTTTCTTCCCCCCTGTCCTGCTGATAAGGGTGTGATAGAGTGGCTTGATGGGCACGTGGGATCCAACCAAGGTCAACCCACTGCACCAGATCTGGTTGAAACCTCCTAAAACACAGTTATTGCTCTATTGTTTGGGTCAGTGCAACCAAAGGTTTAACCAAATCACCTTCCAATGGCTAACCCTGCTGGCTGCTATCTAATTTACTTTCCCTTGTTTCACTTGCCATTGGATTTAGGACAAGAAGTGATAGAGAGCACCGTAAAATAAGAGAATAATGTGATTTGGAAATGCAAAAGGTATTCCATAAATAATCTATCTTGTGTGAGAGTCACTCTTGCTATGGGAGCTAATTAACAATCAAGTCATGTCTGCGCTCCTTCCTGGTGGCTGCAGTAATCTTCTTGCTTGGTCCAAAGAGCTGAACATAAATAAGATTGTAACTAAGTGTATGGTGTGAAGGAGAATTCGGCATTTGGGAAAACAAATTTAAAGCAACCACAGAAGAATCACTGTGAAGTTTTCCCTTTGCAAATGCTGTCACAGTTGGCAGAAAGGAATCAAGAGACATATTTACAATTTAAATATGAGCTTGGTCATCGAGGACATTTTTTCAGAGAGATGTGGGTCAAATATGTCCACTGGGTTACAATGCTGAGACCACCCAGGCATTTGCTAATGCTAGTGTTTACATAAATAGTTAGAAACAAGCTTCTCTCCAATTAGAAAGCCAATATCTAACTGGACACTAACTTGTTACATACCCTGTAGTCTAAATGTTAATAGCTTTGACCTCCTTCAGTTTAATCTTAATCTCTTTGACAGAGCAAGTGCACTTTTGGGTTATATTTTACCAAATTGTTCCCTTTGTTTTCTTCCTCCCCCTTATGTTTCCACCAGTGAGTATGTCACATATTGCAGACCCAAATGAAAGCCTGTCTTCTTTTTCAATCAGTCATATCGCTAAGTATGTGAGCAGGAAAACCCTTGTGATTGACACTGCTTCAACAAAAGCAGATTCAGTTTGCAGACGATAAGAGGCAAAGTCATACAAGCAGTGTTTACAAAGCAGTGAAGGAGAGAAAAAAAATTTAATGATAAAAGGACTAATCTTATTGTTTTACTAGATGAGAGAATGGTTCTTTGTGTTTGCTCTAGCAGAAGCCGACAGATTGTCTCCCACCTCCCTTGTACACTTTTGGCAGCAAAATAATTTCCAGATTCTGTATCAAATGCTGGCTGGTGAATAAAAAAAAGGGGTCTGGAATGCCTGGGAAGCCTCAGAAAGCGGAGGAGTGCCTGCATGCGATAGTGTGGGCATGCACTACCTACAACGATGCTGTATAATTGAATTTTACCTCCCTTATGAAGGAGGAATGAGGTTTAAGAGCAACGGATCAAGCGCCTTTAAAGGAAAAAGGAACAAATCTATGTGAAAACAGGGAACTGGCTGATCTGATGTGTTTTCTGTAGCATGGCAATCTCATTCCTGTCAGGAACATTCTTTGTGATTTCATCCCTCAGTGGGAGACCAGCCCCATGTCAGCTCCAATCAAAAAGAGTCCCGGCTTTCAACCCATGCTCCTGGTGCTGGAGTACTTTTATGGTAATATGTCCACCACAGGTCAATGAAGCAGCATTTCCATTTCTTGGTGCCAAATGCTGGAGGGGGATGACTGGAACAGATTCACAGAGTGGTGGACTAGTTTATGTTGGAAAGGACCTCTGGACATGACATGGTCTGAGCACTGCCCAAAGAAAAGCCAACTTCAAATCCAGATTGCCCAGAGCACTTTTGATAATCATTACTGGAAGGCAGCAGGGTGGCCCACTGTGTCATTTCTTGGGATAGCACATCTGTACAGAAATCTGTTTTAACCATGTGTAATGGCCACTATTGACTGCACAGGAAGCGGGATAGAGAATTAAAATCCAGGACGATCTCAACAGGAGAAGGACAGAACAACCTTGCTTTCCGGCTCCTCTGCTGTTCATTAGTTTCATGGCTTAATTCCTATCTCTTGCTAGCAGGGGCCGGCAGCTTTGTCCTTTCAGCAGCTGAAGTCACGCTGCCTCACCACCCTCCACCAAAGGTTGCTGAACAAGTGTTGCCAATTTCTTTCTCTTCAAGATGAAGCCTGCCAGCTCAGTTATGTCCTTCAGTGAACATGAATATCTAGTCATTGTAGTCTCTATTGAGATGTGATACGTTGCTCAGAGAGTAGATGAAGCAATACAAGGCAAGACAAAGCTGTTTTAATGATTCTCCCCTAAAAGTCTCTACGGAGTGTGTTCAGTGTGTTTGTCTAATCTAGCTGTCCCCACAGGCAATACGAGAAGCAGCACCAGCACTGAGGGAATTGCATACACCTCAGGTTTCATCAAAACATTTAATTTCATCCCATTCTGCCCCACTAAAAAGACATTGACACTTTTAAAGAACATTACTTGAGTGAAAAAAAGGGACTCTGTTGGGAGAAAAAAATTGACTTACCAAGTGATGAAACACATGCAATTTTAATCTTATCCAGAACAATTGCAAATAATGGCAAATAATATAGTAAGTTTCAAAGTGAGGAAATCCTAAAATGGCATTCTTGCATGTATTTCTGAGCTGTGTTCAAATTACTGATGCTTAGCAAGTTACCAAACATCAGCAGAGACACAGAAACTGTATTTACCTATGCCTTTAGCTTATGAAAAATGTGAATACATTTGTTTTATAGTGTGTCTTTCACCGTTTGCTAAGGTAAGTTAACATTTTAAATATATATTTATTTGTTGCTAGTAATGGTTGCATATGGATACATTTAACATAGTCACCACCGTTCAAAAGATGTAAAGTAATTTGTTAATTTGTGGTAATGAAGTCAGGTGGCTGCGCTCTCTCTCATATTTGTGCTGCTTCACACTCATGACTTATTCTTGCAAACCTCCATGAATTAATAAATAAGGATGCTGGCAAACTAGCCTTCAATGATTTTTCCATGGCATCTGCACTGACAAATAAAGCTGTGAAACATTTTGCATTGTCAATTGCTAACAGTTACGGTGCTCCTCTGGTACATTAGTTAGAGTAATTTGGGTTTTAGAACAAAAATGAGCTTCTATAACAAAGACACACAAAATGAATATCAGGGAAATCAATCAAAGTGTAATAAACTCATTAAAAAAAGACATCACTCTCTGGCAATTCATAAAACAAGTCTCCAAATCTGTATAGACAGCACAAATAAACATAAAATGATTCTTTAAGGGCATAATGAAGGGTTCTGTCAACAACAATAAGAAAACGGCACAGATGTATGTTTGTGAAAGAAATTGCACATTTTCTGTTTTTCAGAAAGCCTTTGGCATTTTTTTTTGATAAAAAAGGAGTACAAGATGCAAGAAATGAGTTCTCCATCTGAGCGATGTCTTTTTAGTTTCTTCTTTCTATTCTATCAAATTTATTATTGATAATCTGAGCCGGTCTTGGTACTCTGTGAGGGTTTTTGAACCTGCTGGAGTACTCTAAGCTAATCATAAATGTCTGAGACTTGGCCATATATCTAAGTTCAGCAGAGTTCCACTCTATTCCTAGAGTACTATTTCTGTAAGACAGAAGCCTCCATTTTGCTTAAACAATATATTTCAAGCTGACCCTTTTCCAAAAATTACAATTTTTAATTCTATGAAATGTTGTTGGTATAATGTATGTTATTAAAATCACTGTTCTTTATTTTGTTTTCGAGTTCATTTTAAGTATAAAGTTACCAAAGCTCTACATCATATTTGGGTCAAAAGATAATCAGTTGAAAAGGGATGTTTATTTAATAATTGTCCTTAGAAAATGGATATGAGGGCAGAAGGGTGAATTGCAGGTCACCTAATCAGAATTTGAGCCTTATATTAATTGAACACTTGGATTTAACTCCTAACTTGCAAAAGACTTCAGCTTTTGAACTAGTAGTAACTAAAAGTAAATGAAGTCTATGTTTTTATCCTAGGAGGTATTTATTTTAGAACAGGTTTAAGAAGTAGGGGGAAAAAAACCCCTCCATAGTGAAAGAAAAATGAGAAATACCTGAATGTTTTCAGAAAAAAAAAGAAAGGAAAATACAAGGGTCAGAGCCCAACAATACAAAGGTCACCATGTGTCTTCCATCTGGACCACACTGATCTCTGTGCTGCTGAAAAGGCCTACCTGGTCATCACCTCAGTCTCAGATACATGGTATTTTCTTACACTCCCTCCCTCTCATCCTCCTTCAATCCTTCTTTCTTTCTTCTATTCCTGTCTTTCTTCCATTACCTTGAATACCTTAATTCCCTTTCTGTCAGGATTCAGATAAGATGGCAATTAAAAGATATTTCCAAAGGAAAAAAAGAAAAAAAGACTTTTTCTTCAAACTTGTCTCAGTTGCCCACTCAACATTTTCTTCTCATCTGTTGTTCCTAGTAACAGCTCTCTGGGTGACTTCAGGCAATTTATTTTCCTTCCCTATGTTGAAGCCCTTGAGAATTTCCCCCTACTAGCTAGCTAAGAGTTTCATTAGCTCCCAAATGGTTTCAAATTTTTGTCCACATCCTTATGTTCAGGTACTAATCATCCACATGACGAATGCCTCTCTGCATCAGATACCTGAAAGTGCAGCCTTACTTCTTCAATGGTTATTGTAAAGCCACGACATCAGTACTCTGTAGTTTATTGAGAAGACTGTTTCTTGAGCGCAACAAAGGAATAAAAGCATTATGCAACAGAAAAATTGTGGTCGGCATTTTCAAATCTTAGTCTGAAAACACTAAGTGTAAAGTAACTGTTAAATATGTAAACACTAATGTGATTGACAAATCTTGGAATGTAAAAGATAAAGTACATAAATGCACACCTGTCTGTCTGCATGTTTGTACTGCAACTCAGCTGTTAATAAACCTAGCTTTCTTTCAATAGGAAGTTTTGTATTTCTTGTGAAACCTGAACACTGGTAACTTTTGAATAGCTGGTTGGACCGTTCTCCTCCTGTTATTTTTTTGTTTGTTTGTTTGTTTTTCTTTTAAAATACCATACCTTCTGCTCCTTTTAATGTTGTTGTTATTTATATTATTAGGGTAAAATTAGTGTTATTATTGAGCACAACACAGACATATGCACAAACACATATAAAAGGTTGCCTTTCCTTCAAGGACAGACTCAAAGACCTGAAAAAAAATTAGAAATTCATGCAATCTTCTAAATCTGAATGTTATTTGACATTCATCAGAGCCAAGAGGTACTCAGTACATTTAAAGTCAAGGTGCCTAAATAAAGAATTAATAGCTCAGTATGAGGCACCTCTTTTGAACACCTGAAGGTTATAAGAAATGAGGACATGGATCTAGAATGCAAATTGTCATGCGGCTGTTGCTGCTGCTGCTTCTGTAATAAGCCAACTTTATTATTATGTTTGCCAGGTAACTGAAATCTTTATAGAGACGAAACATATCCAAGATTTATTTTGTTGCATTTATAGTATTAGGAATTGATGGAACATGAGTTAAGATAAAGCACTTGGAGCACTAGATAGGACTGTATGTGGGAGACTTTGGAAGCTGATGAATCAGAACTCCTACACTAGAGCTTGCAGAGATCATCTGTGATTTTGGGACACAAATTTGCCTTTGTTCATTAAAAGGAGAGCAGGAGGTCAGGTCTCCAGCTGTTTTTTGGAAGCTGCACAAGTACTCCTCCAAGCCATGGTCAGTGACAAGAGCCCAAGAAAACTCATGGCCGAATACCACATGATCCTATGCATTGCTACCCTTGTGAATTCTGTTCTTGGCTTGTTTTGGTGGCATAAGATCATCTTGCACCTAGTCCTGGTGATGCCATGACGATTTTTTGCTTTTTTATATACCCCTCTTATATACCCTTTCATATACGCTTTTATACAGCTTTTATGTATCCTTAGTGCTTTTTAGCCCACACACTTGTAATTCCCTAAGTCTGATAACTAGCTTAGACCCAAAGTTCCATTAAGACAAGAGACTGAACATCTTGGAAACCTCGAAGTTGGGTCAGAAAACCCCAGACACCAAGGTCCTCTCCAGAACACAGTCTGTAAACCAAGATAGGCCCATCCAGGGGAAAGGTCCCTCAGGATGGGGGCTTCTCTTGAGCCTCTCGTTGGGGAATCTTTGATAGATATGCTAATTTGCAAGGTCTATAACTGTATATGTGAGTCATCGTGTGGGTGCATTTTTGGTGTGCATTCTGGGGTGCATTTTAATGTATTCTACCTGGATGTGGTGCACCTGAGGATCCTTAAATAAATACCGAGGTAAAATCTTTTTTTCCCCTCTAACTGTGTTTGGCTTTTAATTCTAAGCCCAGGGAAAGACAACACTGGGACAAACCCTCAGCTCTGCTCTGCCCTGCTCCAGTCCAACCTTGTACTGCTCAGACCTGGGGACCTCTACTCGTGAGACAGCAATGGACAGAACTTTGTGAATTGTGAGACCCTGCTAGACAGAAAGGGGGAACTGATTTCCTTTTCTCTGTTTACATATTCCTTTGTGCCGAAATGGGCTTTGGTATCAGCAGCACAAGTTTGTTCAGAAAAAGCATTTACTTTATCGGTACTAAGTTTTCCCATGCTAATTATACTGTTTGGATACTGCAGATTCAGCAATGTCTTCAAAAGGTAGAATAAGCACCTTGAAGGATTGCATTGAGAGAGCTGAGGGGAGAGATATCAAACACAGGAAGCAGGGCTGGTGACACATGGTTCCTTCCTTGTGGCTGAGGATGGTTGGGTAGGTTACTTAAGCTTCAGATGTGTCTGGAAAAACCACATATTATTTTGCACGGTGACACTTTGACAGCAACAAATTCTTGCTGTTTATTACAAATTGATATTCAGACTACCTTCTCAGGGGTGACTTTAAAAAACAATGAAGTCAGATGCTGATAAATGAACATGGGAGGCAGGAAAAAGAGGTTTAAATCTCTCTTGGGATGTGCTGCATCATGTGAAAGGTGAAAAAAACATACTCCATCTGTGAGGTGAGGAAATAAACATGGCACCGAGCTGCTACTGTGAGTTTGTGCATGTGAGAAGTATATTAAAATCCTGTCAAGCAAGGGACCTGGTCTGTGTAAAGATGTTCTGTTTTGTTTCCTTGCATAAAATATCTGTCATAGTCTCTATCTGAGAAACACTGATCCATTTGTCAACGTTTGAAATCTACAGTGAGGATATGAGAAAATTAGGGATGAGACCCAAAATCTTATTTTTAGTTTATATTAATTATTTTTTATAGTTGTAATTTTAAAAATTAGCAAACCTATAAATGTGCAGGAACATACACATAATGCATTTCTTTGCTCTTGATCATTTCTATTCTGCCTCAAACCTACTCATTCTCTGAAAAGCGTATAACACATTGGGGGATATATGGTCAACTATTTACTAAATTATAGCATTATTTGCTTGTAAATTAGCTTATAGTTTGCTAGAAGGCCCTGTAAAATGAGTTTAATAAGCACCTCATCTCATTTAGAAATGGTGTCAGAGGATAGCACAAAGTAAGTAGTGGATTTAATTATATCTTTAGAAGCTTAAACCCTCACAGAATGAGGAACTGATTAGAACTCACATAAATCAGTGGAAAGACATGGAATGACATTCCATATTTGTGGACTCTGGGGCACACCCTCCAAAAGGGAATGATTTGAAATGTCACTGAAAATGCATTAGACCCTCATTTAGTATGAAAGTGTTTTGAAAATTGTTGATCTAGATCACACTTGTTTGTATTAGCAATGTCAAACGATGTGTGTATGCACGTTTCTGCATTTGTGTACTTGTCCCTTGCAGTACCTTTTTTTTTTTACTATTAAAGCTTGTAACCTGTAGAAGAGAGACACTTCTTGGGGGCTGCTGCATTCCCTTCTTCATTCGCACAATAGATTTTACGTGGTGTAAGCAGAGCTTTGCTGTTCCTTACACTCATGTGTCCACAGCTTCATTTTCTAGGGCAGAGGGAGTAAAAAAAATGGTACCAGGAATATATTCTGCATAGCAGAAAGAAACCTGGAGGCACATCTGCCTTCCATAGCGGTGAACTGCTCTCCTGCTCGCTTGCAAAGCCATTACTGAGCCCTAAACCAGCCACAGCCATCAGGTTCTTAAAGCCAAGATCTAAATCAAAAGAAATATCAAAATCCCCTCAGACAGTGCTATGGTGTGAATATCAGATGGTCAGTCTAAAATCCTTTGAAGAGCCCTCGCACATTCCAAGGTAGTGGTGCAGCCTAATAACGGTGCCGGAGATGAAAGGTTTGGGAGGTTTGATCCAGCAGCTGGAAAACAAGTTGTACTACGTGAGGCTTAAAGAGTTCAATCTCTCCAGCTTATCTGAGAGGAGACAGAGGTGGATTGATCACGTCTAGGTGCTTACACACGGAAAAGAGATCCAATAGCAGGGTGTTTTTGAGCTTGTTGACAAAGACCTGACAAGATCTATTGCAAAGACTTAGACAAATTAGGCCTTGAAGTAAGTCATAGCTTTCTAGCAGAGAGGATAATTAAACTAAGTTAACAGTCTCCTAAAAGGGCTGGAGGGGGGACAGGACAGAGATGACCCAACATGGATTTAGATCTTTAAAGGTATACGTAATTAAATCCTTCTATGAGATATAATTTAATCTACCCCTGGGACAAATCTGTGTCCGGTAGGTCTAGGAACTTAGGTGGAATAGTTATTTTGGTACTTTCTGACCTTAATGCTTGTAAATGTATGAATCCTTTATTTGTGTCCTCTTTTTGTGGACCAGGGAAAGGATAATAAATTATGCACAACACCAAGAGTGCCCATAACACCTGGAACTCTGTGTTAAGACAACCACTGCAACCAAAATTTATCAAGACTTCAGGGGATCAGTGAAAAGATTTCTGTTATGCACTGGGCAGATGTATTCTCAGGGCTCATGTCTTCATTTGCCTTTATTTTTTTTTTTTGTGTCATTCAGAAACATCAGAGGTGGCTGCAGCTGGAGACAGGGTAACAGATGGCTAGACTGCAGATGCAGGGTTCTATTTTTCATTTATTTACTCAACATATCCCCAATTTATATTTTCTAAATTAAATCAGAAAACACCTTGGTTTATGCTGCTTTTATTTTTGGAGTTAATTTGAAATACTTTAAATATTTCTTTTTCACCTCTTTCCCTTCCAAAAGTGCTTGTTTATTGCAAGTCTTTTTTATTATTTTTGTTTTCTCAAACTAAGAGTCAGGACTTAGTTAACTAATGAGCCCTTTCACTCTATGCAGAGAAAATTTATGAAAGTCTGCGTACCTGTAAGAATAGATTACGTGATAAGGCGAGAAAATACTGCCAGCACAGCAGAGTCTATTACAAAAAAAAAAAAAAAAGGAAAATAAAGCATAACCACCCCCTAGTCTTCCATTTCCATTTCCAGATAGGTGAGCCAGCACCTAGCAGAAAGGAAAAAAAAACCAAACCCCAAACCTCTGAATCCAAAATTATATTGCTCTTTGAGAAATAATTTTCAGAAATGCAAATCGAATCTTAATTTTACCTTTTGCAGTTTCATTCTGGAAGAGGCAAATGTGGTATCTGTAGATGTGCTGGCTTTGGGCAGCGACACTTTATCTGTACCTAGTTTGCAGCGAGAGACCAGGGCTACAGTTTGTTCAGCTGAAAGGAGTCAAGGGACCCCAAAGGGAATCACACCTTTAAGCAAATCAAAGCAAATGAGCAAAGAAACACACAACTGAAATCACTGAACCCAAATCCACAAATTAAGGAAATAGAAGACTCCAGTGCTGTTCCATGCAGTAAGCAAATCCAAAATTCATACAAGTGGAAATTCAGGGTCAGTGGCTGCCTGAAAATAAATAAATTATGTCCAAAAAATAAGTAATTTCTGCTCCTAGAATTCAATACTCCACTAATGCTTTAATAAGCAGCGAGCTACTGCTCAGTTCTGGCTTGCTATGAGTTGCTACTCAGGAGCCCTATTTCCACATTAAGATTTCAGGATGTCCCAGATTCCCATCACAATTTCCTTTCTCATCAAGGGGAATGCATTCCAGTCTGTGAGGAAAAAGACCATCCATTTTTCATTTAGCAAACTTTTATCTACCTTGCCTCTTAAGTGTCTAAAGTCACACACTCAGGTAAGGTCACTAAACCTGTCTTCTCTTTTGAAAGTCACCCTAAGATGAGAGTCAGTTCTGCCATCGTGCTCCTCTGGGAAATCAAACAATGATGTTAGGCAGCAATAGTTAATAGTGTCTTATTTATTATGTATGAAGAACAAAATTTTTAAGAGAAATTGTTAGCATTAAGTGCAAAAATTTTGCTTAATTTAATTGACATTTTGACAGCAAAATCTTTTAGGCTCCTTAAGGAAATTCAGCCTATAATAATAAATAATGAGCAAAAATATTGCTGGAAGATGAAACTTAATAACCTATTTCTTAAAGACTCAGATTTTATTATAGGAATGTAGATGCAGACTGCCATATATACCAGACTAATTTTTCTCTTCCATTCTTTTCCTAATCCCTGCAGACTAAGAATGAAGTGGTAAAACTGGAAAAAACTATGCGACAGATCTGGAATGCTGCAGCAGACGTGCCTGTATGTGTACATCATAGGAATCCACATGCACTTTTCCAGCTAATATTTAGAAGAATTATCTGGTCCGTTTGCTGATTGCTCTTTGAAAATTAAAATTCCTTGTGAAATATTTAGTCAAAGTAGAGGGAATGGAGGATCTGGGATTCCTGTGATCCTGGAATCATTGGAGAATTAGGAACTTTTATTTCTGCCAATAAAATAAAGACTGAAGACTCCTATCAAAGGCACAATATTGGTTTATGGACTGCTAAGGAGGCCAACTAAGGAAGGCTAGCTGATAACTCCCCTAAAAAGCACTCTTAAATCCTTCTTAGTCAACTTAGTGGGTATTTGGTGTCCATGAAACATTTGATTTGGCTCCATCTGCAGAGGGTTCAGCCCGAGAACCAGGCACAGGATCTAGTGAACTGGATTAGCATCACCTGCTTTCTTGCACAGTAAACACTCAAAGACAGAAGAAACATACATGCATGTGCACACACACACCCACACACACACACACACACACACACACACACACACACTCTTTAAAAAAAATGATTGTCAGAGTATATCTGGTGTTATAAAAGCATAAATTTAAATCAAGTTCTTCGAGTGAACCTTCTGGGTCATTCTCTGATAGCAGTGCAAGTTCTACAGAAGAAGAGGCCTCTGTGATGACGTATCTTGGAAAAAAAGGGAGGACAGCACCTGTGGGAAACACTGTATCCCAGAGGGCTGTACTGCCCTTCAGACAAAATGGCTAGTTTGGGATAACGATGCATTTTTAGTGCAAGGAGAGGAAGGGTCATAATTAATTTGACATAGGTGCAAACACCTTGGCAACTCTATTTTATCACAGAATAATTTTGTAAAAAGCCAGCATCTCACGCCAATATAAGGAGGCTCAATGCTGCTGACAAACATGTGAATTGAATTAAGGAAAAGGTTGAGTGATAAAATGGAAGTCACTAATTTCCACTCCCAAGGCACTAGATAAAATAAATGCTAATATAAGACTTTTATTTTATTCAAGAATTCATTAGAGTTTTCAAAGATATGTTGAAAATGCCAGAATGAATCACTTATTTGGCTTCAAGGTCTCTGAGAATGTTTAAACTACAGTTTTTTGAACTTACATTCAAAAAGGAGAGCATTTCTTAAGGACAATCATTATTCCATCTCCAAAAGGGGAATTTCTCTCGAGGAAAATCAAGGCAGAAGGAATAGGTTAAAAGTCTTGGACCAAACTCTCATGGCAATTAGATTTTGTATACATATATATATCTATAACAAACATAGATAATGCATAATGTGCCCATTACTCATATGCTCTAATTCTTCGGTAACATTATACTGAAATCTCTTTTTTCCACTTAGAAGAATAATGGCAATTCGTTGCTATCTGACTGGAACTACATAAAATATGAAAACGTGTTATAACACTTTTTTTGCAACTGTGTTTACAAATTGCATAGGACACAGCTACACTTATTCACTAGAGTTAGTGTTGATCACACAGCGCAGAGCAGAGGTACTGGCTCAAAGGCATAGGTCAGCCAAGTCTCTGATAACTCTCTGGCTTGGACTGTCTTGCTTTTTTAGCTTTCTGAGCACTCTTAACTTCAGTGCCTTAGCAGCATACATTATGATCCACTGCACCATGAAGAAATGCCCAAAGGCAGGGATCAGCAATCCCATGCTGAGGAACCAAAGCCTTGCTGAAAGCAGATGTCAAATGGCACTCTGTAAGACTGGGAACTGAGAGCTGCTTTATCTCTAGAGTGTCATCTGTAAATGTTACCCAGCTCTTGGCTCCTAACGTGTTTTACACTCAGACAGACACAAGAACCTCTTTCTTACCTACAGCTTCTCTTCCAGTCTTACCACAGAGTACTCAGCAGTTCCCTGACTAAGGGATGGCGGCTGTAGTGGTGGGATGAGCCATCACAAGGGAGCTCTCAGCCAACCCTTTGGACCTCCAGAAAACACCCGGATCTGCCTCATGTGTACTATGAGAGCACATGTTGTATAGGGGCTACCCTCTGCTTGGCCACCTGCCCTTGGCAGCCAATCACTTTGAGGTCATTTCCGAATCTGGAAGGTGTTCTGCACCAGGACACTTCAATTTTCCCATCTCCAAATGGCAGTTCTGGACACGATAGACTAGCACTTTATGGAGAGCTTTAAAATTTGCTAGAAATATGAAGATTTCAGCTAAAATTGGAAGTGTCTTCTGGGATTTGTGAGTCAGCATGACCAACAACAAAGTATGGGCATGTGACCACAGGTGTGCTGTCAGCATGTGTTGATCAGGCCAGTGTTCTGGCTGTGATGGCATCACCTTTCCATGCCTGCACCAGTGGGAACAGCAGTGCTGGTGCTGATTGCTACTCATGCATGCTAACGCTCAGAGTGCTTTTAAGTGACATCTTATAGATACCACCAAAGACAGGATTTTTAGGCTTTGGCAGATTGTGCCTGGATTTTTATGTCACGAAGAAAACTGAAGCATGAACTGATAATTTTCAGTATAGTTGGCCAGAAGAAAAAATCCAAAGGGAAATGGAAAACATACAAACGGATGTATCTTCACCCCAATCCATCAAGTGCCTGATTGAAGTCCTTTAATGACTGTAATACTTAACTTCTTACCTGGAGGGAGGAAGAGAAAAAATCTGTCACCTCACCATTTTGTCAGATTTAACTGTGAGCGTGTAGTAGGATAATTAAAAAAAAAATTTTGGATCCCTTATTTTTCCTAGATGCAATAAATTCCATTCAAATAATGTAGAAAGTATTTTATGATCATTTTGAATCCAAATGCTACCAAATTCAGTAAAGTTTCCTTTATTTTCAATGGTTTGTGCTTTAAAGCCATAAAGAACCTAAAAGGTGAACATATATTTTAATCTAATTTACACCTTATCACCTTAGTATGCTTTGTTTTATTCCTAAGGGTGCAATCATGTATAAAGAGCCTAACTTTTACCTCTTATAAATCAATTTTGGATTTGACCCAGAATCATAATGTTCTCAAATTATGTGCGTTGTGTTAAATGTCAGAAAGTGATTATAGTCTAACCCTCAAAAACTGGTCCTAGTGGGATGGTTGTGTCTTCTGCCTGGGTTATTTATGCTAGTAATAATTTGAAAGATAAGAAAAAACATAGAATTTGAACTGAAAAAAAAGCAAGTTTGGAATAGTATCACAAATTATTTAATGTGTAAGATAGATTCAAAATCTATTCTCAATATCCATCTTGAAATCATAAATTTTAAAATTTTCTAGGTTTTGGAAGCAGTATTTCCTATCAACAATGTCTGTTTTACACTTGATACATTTGTCATGTATCAGAGACATAAATACCACCAAATAGTGGACGCACTGTTCAGAGTGCTGTATTTGTATGTAGATAGAGTCTTTATTCTGACAGAACTTTTGTTCAGTGAAGACAAGTAGCACATTAAAACCAGTGAGGAAAGATGCACAGTAATGTGCACGTATGTGTGCTTATACTTTTCTTATTATTACTTCTGTAAATAAATACATGTAAATGTTAACTTTTTTTATATCTTCATTTCTCATAGATATTACTCTTAGCTAAAAAGTTCTTGAACACGTCTTCCATTTCTTCAAATAATGAGATACTTCATAGTTTTATGCAGGCACATGTGTTTTATGGGATTTGAGACAGTAAGGATGTTTCCATTTATTATTAGCATGCTATTTTATTTTTTTAATACACATTTGAGCATAAGAATTGCGGCTTATTTAAAAAAAACCTTTGAAAGTTATTGTTCATCCACACTCTATTCTTCTTTAGTCCTAAAACTTCAGCATTCTCAGTTGTTGCAGCATCATATCATCAGCATTTTTACAGAAAGAAGAAAAAAATGTTAAAGCAGTAACAGCTATAACGCCACATTCTGACAATAAATGCAGATGATAATGAAGGCACTAAATTAAGCAGTCATAGACAGAGTTAGGGGAGTCTGGGGCCGTGGTTTGCAGTATCACTCTCAGCAGGTGACACTTGCTAGGCAGGCAGTTCTTCCTATGGAGTTCTGATTTGCCAGATGTAGACTCTGAAGCTTCACGCTCCCATAGCTCACATTTCATCCTGTGCAATGTCATCAGCCATCTCTATAAAGCCGTGCCAATCCTACAACTGGAGAAAAATTCTAATTTAGCTGTGGGCTTGAGTTAATTCTGGGCAAGCATCACATTGAGCCCTTTTATCTAAAGGGGCAGAAAATGATGCCAGGCTTCTTTTTTCTGTGTTTTGCTCTCCAGCTCAACCTTGATTTGAAGAGTCTATGTTCAATGGTCACTTACTCCTTAATACTTTGGAAGCAGCCAGAAGGTTGGAAGTGAAATTGAATGGAATAAAGCACTGAAGGAGAAAGGCTGTCAGGAGCAATTTCTTAAAACTAGAAGAATAGACTACTTAAAATAAGATCTTGAAGCTAGAACATAAGGTAGTTATTTAATTTTTGGCTTACAGTATCAAACTTGTCATTACCCTTTTAGGAAAAGTCTAAGAAAATTGTTGAGTACATGAAGGTAGCAAAAGTAATTTTATTTGATAGAAGAGGTTGTTATTGGTAAACAGATACATTCATTCAATGCATCATTAGCCCCAGAAAAGAATGATTGGATTATGGCCAAAATAGAAGAAAATTCTACTAGGAAGGGGAACTGATCACAGCCAGATGAATTAGACCTATTGTCTAAAAAATGGGAACCTGTCAATTGTGATAAATTATCATTTAAGAGATTGGTGAGCCTTCTAGGAGACATTTGTGTATGTGGCAATGCAAACATAATCACATCAGCCACTGGATACAGCAGTGGATGTCTGTGTCACAAGTGACAGCTCATACAGGTCATGAGATGCATTCCGCCCTGTGGTGCATCCTACAGAAATGAAAGAGAATGAGGAAGGAAGTGATGCCAGTGGCTTGCCCAGCTTTAGAGGGAGGCCGTGCCTGTTCTCCCGCAGGACAGCTGTTTTCCAGAGAGCAGGTCTGCTGAGCATTGACAGAAATTCATGGTGGGCAGAAATTGCACCTTACTGCAAAGTTTGGGTGAAAAAAAGGGGATCCTGGGCAATGCGTCAGCCTGCCTTTGAGGCACTGAGCAATAATGGTGCAGAGTGTAAGGAAGGGAAGCCAGGCATGCAAATAGAAGAGAGATGGAGACAATTCCTGAGAAGTTGTAAGCCAACATAGAGCCAGCTACTTGAGACAGTAACAAATTCAACTTAATTTTCAAAAGAAGCAACAAAAGAGTGGATAAGCTTTTGATAAAGCACAGCAGGGAAAGCATATAAGTCATCTGCAATCGATAATTTTGCCATAAGGCTAAGCTACTTCCGTGATAAAGAGCTGGCTTTGATGTCGAAAGGAGCAGGTGCCTGTGGGAGGTCAAAGTTTGAAATGAGATTACTCACAAGGATCAGAAAGATAATCAAATCTGCCCACTTCTGTGGCAGTGACATATCAGTACAAAAGACTCAAGTTCTAAATAGCCACAGTTAGGACTGAAAAAGGATAACTGCAAAATCCTGATGAGAGGACAAAAGGGAAGAATGGTTTCTGAGGGCAACTCATTTCCGACTGACTTGAAAGGACCAAGCTCACTGGTCTGTTAAATGGCTTTTGCTGTTCAGTTGAGAGGTAACTGGAAGCAAGGACAGTCAGACCAAAATGCACAAAGAGGCACAGGCCTTGCAGGGTTAGCAAGTCTTGCAGTTTTTGGAGTGGAGTACACAGAGGCCAAAAGCACCCATGGCCATGTGCAATGAGTGGAGAAAGTGGACACAGTGACTGGGAGGAAGCCAAAGCTAGTCAGAAGTGAATGTTCAGAAAGGAGAACGGTGTCTTAAATCCCACTTTTCTCATAAAATTATCCACATCCCAGAATTTAGCACTTACGTAACACGAAAGCCTCCTTCTACTCTGTGGTACTAACTCATCCCTTTGTGGGTGGTTCCTCCTTTCCTTTCCTCTGAATCAGAGACCCAGATAGAGAAAGAGCTGTGAATCTTCTAGCACCTGCCTAGCAAGTGTGACATCTGAGTTTGAGTTTAAAACTGCATATCTGCACTCTTAAGAGTGTCCTGGTCTTTCACAAAGGTGATATTAATGTAAGGTTACTGGAGCCAGAAAAGAGGGTAAAGAAAGAAATACTCTGATCTGATGCAGAGTGTGTGCTCCTGGGGAGCACAGTCCTGATGTCTTGGAAAGAATGGACCAAGCAACTTCACCAAAAGTTTCACCACACTGAAGTCCTTTATATATCTTGATATTTGGATATCTGACTTCAGCGGGACTACTTCACTATACAGCCAACTTAGTACAGTGCTGAGTTCAGGGTTGTAACAAAATAATTCTTTGTCCAAATGCTCTGGCACTGGTGACCAAAGGAATTCAAGGCCTTACAGCAGAGTCCTGAGGAGTGGCTGCCTCACAGCCTCTGATTTGCAGCCACCATGTGGCATCCAGCCTGTGATTCTCCAGATCAGATCCCTCAATCAGTCTCTTTGTCTTTGCCTGTGCTGGTAAACTGAACCAGGCCGAGGACAGCTGGGGTGTTGCTGGCACATCAGCAGCAGTGGTGTGGTAGGACTCTCTCTGACCAGGGTCAGCTAGTGTTCTCACAGGCAATTTCTGGACATAGCTGAAGGGATAACACAGGCCTGGGACTGCCCCTAAAAAGCAGTACAGGGCTGCTTACCTCATTTTCGGGGGGCAAAGAAATATGTACTTGCACTGTGTCTTGCCATTTGTCAGCAACCTGTTTAATCTACAGGTATAAAAGCAGCACCAGTGTTCATGCAAGGCTTGGCCTCATCACTGGACCTGTGGCTGAGCATAAGTCCATGTACATAGGGGTGATTTCAGAGGAGGTGTAGAGTGGGTGCTGAATATGCCACAGCATCGGAACTGGGTTTGTCCCATATTTATGCTGAAATGTCTCTAAGTGGGCCAATACCCCTTCTACCCTTTCATGGCATCCCAGAGGCAAGAAAAAGTGGTCTGGAGAAGTCTGGCTGAGCAATGACAATACCCTGGTCAGCCTACTCAGATGACAACAGCAAGATAAAGTTCAGGATAAGAGCATCCTAGCTGTCTTTGGCAGCCCAGAATGGTCTGTTTGTAACTTGACAGCTGCCATGAAGCCTGAGAACATCAATAAAAGCAGTATTTCCTTCCCCTTTGTGTATCTTTTTTCCCTTTTGTAACCGTGTCTGCCTGTTTTTTCAAAGACAGGAAAAGAAACTATCATTCACAGCTCATACCTGAACAACAGAACTAACTCTTTCATCCTGATGAAGAAAGATTACTAGACAGAATCAGAGAGTGTATCCAAAATCCCGTCTCTGAAAAAGCATTTTGATACAGTTTGATTATTCTTTTTCCTTCTTGCAGAAACTCTATTTTAGTTTCAGAAAACTCTTTATTTTGTTTTGATTCTTTTCCCTTTGTGTATCTGAGTCAATAAATGTCCAGACTTGGGCACTGATTTCTCACTTTGTCATGGCAACTGACTAGCCCTTATTCTTCCAACCCTGAGCCTTGTTCATTATTTGATGCAATCTAGTAATGTAAATACCTTTTTTGGCATTAATTATTATGTTAAAATTAATATAATACAGTTTTAGTAACAATTGTATAAAACAAATAATCAACAGCATTAATATAACTCCAGGCTGTAGATTTGATATCCTTTGTTTCAGCAGAGCTGACCTTTAATAAAAAGGATATCTTTATCATCTTAATTTTCATATTTATGTATGAGGAATATGTCTAACAAAATATTGGTTTCAATTTTAAAAATTCAGTTGATTTCAGGTGTTTGCTTTGAATGTCTCTTCTATATTCTGAAATTTTAGTGAGAAATGTAGGTATTGCAATATGTATTTGCCATGTGCTTCTACAGGGAGTGAGTAGCTCTTGTATTATCCCTGTCTTCTGAAGGACTTTAGGCCAGTAAGCCAGGCCTGCAAATCAGTTATAAATTCAGCAGCTACAGACATGCTGTTTTCTGTCCCACCGCTAAGTGTCTTTGTGGAGTTTCCTAGGCAGCAAGTCAAGGCTGTGTACTCCTGTGTGGTCCTGTTACAGCCTGCCCCCATTCTCCTCATATCTTCTGCAGAAGCACAGCTGTTCCCCTGCCTTTGAAGACTTCTGTTCTCAGCCAGTGCACACTTTGTTCTCTAAACCTTATCCAATTTGTAAGAAAACTACTTCCAGTAAATGATCTCATAGTACAATTTTGCCCCAGTTTCATAAGTCCTTCTGTAACCTTTCTAGATACCTTCAGTGTCTTCAGTGTTTGTGTCTTCCTTACTGAGATTTTCTGCTACCTTGATTCTTTGTGCTTGGCACGCATGCAGATATCTATTTAAAATGACATTTTTAGCACAGGGATCTAGCCATCTGATTCCTATTAGCAGTAATGGGAACTGCATGGCTAAGTTAATTACCATGTACTGTGCTGAAAATTTAGCACTTAGTATCTTCCCTTTGTTTTCCCTTTAAGGTGTTTTCTAGCCTTTCTGAAATTAATGCACTGATCTGGAGTAGTGGAGCTGGATTTGGGTCACTAAAAATCCTGATTATATTGATGTGTATTTGTTGCTCTGTCCAGTGACAGAAGTGAAAAAACTTTGCTGGTGTTGCATGGTTTCAGCAACTGACATTTTTGATGCTGTTGCAGATTCATTCACAAAGAAACAGAAGAACAGAGAGAATTGACCCAAGGGTATCACCACAGTAGAGAACCATGACACCTCAAGTTCAAGTGCCCATTAAGCACCTAAGTGAGAATACAAATGAGCCTGAGCTCAACTCTGATATAGATGACACAAACAATTTCCTTCTGTCTGCTACTGTTTCTCTACTGACAAGTGCAAATAAAGGCGGGAAGGAGTGAATTCAAGAGAGTAAAGCCAGGTTTAGCAGTGATAGGAATAGCTGGCACAGGCCGCAGACATTTGGGAAGATCAATACCGCAGCAGTAGTTAAGCTGTGTGTGGTCTTGACATCTTAACACATGCATTTTTGCTTGGAGAGGTGGTACTTTTTTGCCAAAAGTGTTTTTGTCTTTTTTGTATCACAGAGACATTGTCCTTTCCATTTAGATAAGGACCTACTTAGTATGACCTATATTTTCATTTTGTCGCTGTAAAGAGAGAACACAATTTCCATCAGAACAGTCAAAGGGGACAAAGAAAAAATATGCCGAAACCTCTGTTTTATTTTAATTTCAAAACCGAGAAATTTTTCTATTTTTATTTGCAAACTATTTTTACAAAGTAAAAAATGGACAAAAAAGTAAAGATGCTTATCATCTGTCAGAAACTATTTTATTTTATCAGTTCTTGTTCAAAGCTTCCCAGACACATAGGCAAAACTGTATGATGGTAAGATAACCTAATTAAAATGAAGAGCTGTGAGTAAAATACTAAGTGGGTGAAGAGGGGGGGTAAAAACTCCTGTCCCAGTAAAGTAGCTGACACCTTTCTCAGCAGGAGCAGCAACAATGAGAAGAGAGGGCTGTATGGATCAAACATTAAGTATTACCTTTTCTTTACACCCAGTTCGAGCAGCTTGCCCTTGGATATTAAATGCAAAACAGGTGATCTCTTACTCCGGCTTCTCTTACATATTCTGTTGTCCGTGCCTAAATGTGGATTGCCAGACGTTCAGCACCAAAAAGAATATCTAGCAGCACAGTTATTCACCTCCCCCAGATGCATTTGTCTCACAAACATATTTGCTTATTTATCCCTCAGAAAATGTAGAAATAACATAAAAAAACTGGCCTCTTGCTGAGATTAATATTCTGTGGTTAGCTTCAAACCAGCATCTAACAGCATTACAACTTATCTGTCTGGTTCTGTTGAACTTCAGATGTCTCTAAACAAGATACAAGCATAAAAGGTTGTAAAAGCCCTAAAATTAATTACATTTAAAATAGTTATAGTCAGCACAACTGATAATTTCACACAGGAGAGCTTTCCTGTGCTGCAATTTAAAAGTGTTATGAATGATGAGAAGCATTCAAAGCAGTTTAATGAAAAGTTTTGGGTTTGGAAAACATGGTTCATACTGAGAAATTTAAGAAGATTCATCTGCTTATTTTGCTGAAAAGAAGGCTAAAGGATGGTTTGATCTTGGTCTGTGAGTACCTACCTGAGGAAGAGATTTCTCATAGCCAGTTCTTTAATCTGTCAGTAAAAAAAAAGTAATGAGATTCAGCAGTTGGAAGCTGCCGCAAGACAAATTTAGATTTGAAGCACAGAACTGATTTTTAACACTGATGGTAGTTAAACATAGACATAACTTACCTAGGAATGTGATTGATTGTCCATCATGTGGACCCTTTATTTTAGGATTGAGTGTCCCTCTGAAACATATACCACAGTTCAAACAGAAATTTCTGAGAGGTTTCTGTGGTGATGTCGTGCTGAAAGTAAAACATAATAATCTTTTGGCTTTCTGGTAGCTTTCCAACTTAAAATTTATGTTAAAATTTTTTTAATGAGTGTAAAAATATGAACTGAGTATTAACCGCTCCTAACAACTACCTGAGACCACAGAAAATATGAAACTTTAGATCTGAAATGAAAACAACATATTTTTAAAGGACTGATGATTCACATGTTTATACCTCAGGAAATGTCAGCTCTTCACTCCAATCAAAACAAGAAAAAAATAACAAGAACATTCATATTATATTTAAGTCTTTAAAAGTCATTTAAGTCTTTAAAATCTGGCTCAAGCAGTGGGTCATTAAAGCCCCATCCAAGTACAGGTTTGGGAACTCAATGCCAACCCTATGCAAATGCAGATAAAAATCCTTTCAGCATGGCTTCTAGACAAAACTCCTGAAATCCTAGTTCTAATAGCTAAATTACACCAGCTCGGGGTTTTTTTTTGTTTAGTTGGTTGGTTGGTTGGTTGGTTGGTTTTCTTTGTTCCAACCACTTGGCCTATTGTTTATGTGTTTTCTATTGAATCCCTGTGTCTTTGACAGCCAGGCCAGGTGCTCATTTACACTGGAACTGATGTGAGGATGAAGAGCTCTTTGACAGAAGTCTGTACCAGTGCTTGAAATTACCAAAAAAATCAATGCCATAAGAGCTTTATTTGTTTAATCATAGAATCGTAGGATGGCTTGAGTTGAAAAGGATCTTAAAGATCATCTAGTTCCAACCCCTATGCCACAAGCAGGTACATTTTCCACTAGATCAGGTTGGTCAGCGATGCATCCAACCTGGCTTTGAACTGTCCCAGGGATGAAGCATCCACAGCTTCACTGGGCAACCTCTTCCAGAGTCTCACCACCCTCTGAGTAAGGTATTTCTTGGCATCTAATCTGAACCTCCTCTTTTAGTTCAAAACCATTCTCACTGTCTGCCCATATAAAAAGTTGCTCCTCCTCTTTTCTAAAAGCCCCCTTTAGGTACTGGAAGATGCTGTAAGATCTCCCAGGGGTCTTCTCTTCTCCAAGCTGAACAATCCTTACTCTCAGCCTGTTTTCGTGGGAGAGGTGCTCCAGCCCTTTGATCATCTTCATGGCCCTCCTCTGGACTCGCTCCAATAAGTCCATGATCTTCTTACATTGGGATCCCAGACCTGGATGCAACACTCCAACTGGAATCTCACAAGAGGAAAGTAGAGGGGGACAATCACCTCTCTCAACCTGCTGTCCATGTTTGTTGCGGTACAGCCCAGAATGTGGTTGGCTTTTTGGGCTGCAAGTACATGTTGTTGGCTCATGTCCAGCTTTTTGTTCACGAGAACCCCCAAGTCCTTCTCTGCAGAGCTGTTCTCTGTGAGTTCTTCTCCCAGTCTATACTCATGTCTGGGATTGCCCCTACCCACTGCAGCACCATGCACTTGGACCTGTTGTACAGGTCCTCTTGGACAGCATCCCTTCCTTGCGTTGTGTCAACTGCACCACTCAGCTTCCTGTCATCTGCAGGCTTGCTGAGGGTGCTGTTGCTCTTATTGTCTATGTCTTTGGTAAAGATATTGAAGAACACCAGTCCCAAGACAGGGCCTTGAGCAACACCAGTCATCACTGCCCTCCACCTAGAGGAGGAGGACATAGAGCTGTTAAAACACAACTCTCTGGCTGTGATCATCGAGACAATTCCTTATGCACAGAATAGTTCACACTTCAAATCCACGTCTCTTAAATCATCACACCTATCTAGGCCTAATGTCTTAAAAAGTTACCTGGTCCCTGATTTTTTCTGGACTAATGTAAGTTAGTTGTGAACAACCTTCATTTTTATTCAGCAGTTTTAAATCTCCCAGAAGGTTTTCTCTTCCTAGGGGAACCTATGTAAATAGCTTAAAGAACCTTGGGAAGTCTGCTTGCTTTGAAATTAAACCAAATAAGCTTGAGAATCTCTCTGAAGGACCTGGCTTCTTTGGGGTAAGAAAATGACACAGAGGTTATATCTTTAAAACAAAATTAATGATATTGTTAGTGGCCTTAGTTTTGAATGGAAATGCAAATGTCAAACTGTGCAAGTTAGTTGTAGATGTTAAAAGATTTTGTTCATTGTTGGTGCATTTTTTGGAAAATCGCTTCTGCTAGTTATTCACCTTGCCGTTGCTTTCTGCAACCAGTAATGGAACTCCCTCCCATAAGACATAATGGGATCACTTGGCATGTAATTTAATCAGTGCCATGTTAAACGTGGAGGGAAAAGGCAGTTACTCCTGAAGGCAGATTCTTCTTCAGTTTGACTTTTATACAGTGTGGCAACATTAGGATGAATAAAGCAAAGAAAGAAAGAAAAGGGAGAAGAGCTGGTAAAAAGAGGTGACAGAAGGTAAAGGTAATTTGTAATTTGTATTTTATGGATGTAGTTAAAAGAAAATATTGTGGAAACAGAAAGCGTGTTTAGTATGAACTGAGCCTGTGTTTGGGTGATAGCTGAGAGATAAATATAATGTGGAATTTGGCAAGGATACACAGACATCTGAGCAGCTTCTGGAATCACTTTTCTTTCAGTATTCATCACATACATCACAATGGAGCTGTTTTAGGGGCATAAATAAATGTGACTCATAAATTTATCTGTGTTTGTCTAAAAAGTTGTACTAAACTAAATAAAATAAGGAGAGAAACCTGTTAAACACAGAGTGCAGAAGTATTACACGAGAAATGAAATATGATTCATGTCCCCAGCTGGAAGAGCACTCTTGGCTTATCTTCACAGGTTATTTGGGAACAGGTATGAGAGCTTAGAGCAGGCATCTGCTAAGCGGGTATAAATCACTGTAAAACTGAGTAGTACAGCTATATTTCTGAAACAAACAACCTAGACACATTTCCATTATATTTTCCCTTGTCTCCTTCTCTCGTTTCATCTCTCAGTTTTTTAAAGGAGGCAGAACCCAAAGCATTGACCAGGGTTGTGGGAAAGTTCAGCTGCAGGCTCAGACTGTGTCCAGCTCTACAGACTTGAGCACGTTGTTTTGTTTCTCTTTTCCTCTATTCTCACTTAGCCTCTGTCTTTACACATTTTCTTCCTACAAGTCATTGCATAAGGTGTACCAACTGCAACTGGAAGTGGGACCAAAACTTAGGAATCCCACAGTCTTGTTGCTGGGTGATGGGAGAACTGTAACACATAAATAGGATTATTCATGTGAGTATGATCCAGTACGAGAAGAAGTCAAGAGCTCTGGTTGTGCTCCTTCTCAGAAGTTACATCACAACTTAGGAAGCAGGTCGTGAACTGCTTTAAATCTCAGAGATGGTCACTTACAGAAGATGAAAATCAGAGGTCCCTGTGGTAGTCATCCAGATGTGGTGGTCTTCACAGAAGCTCAGACAACGCTTGGCCAGGACTGAGGGCTGCTGGAGGAGGCAGAGTGTTTTGCTTTTCTCCCACCCTCCGTACCCTGCTCATTTCGGCAAGTGAAAGAGCCTGCATTCCCAAGGGTGTAGAGTGGTCCTATATCTTGCTTGCATGAGATAATTGAGGGCCTTTCCCTGATAATTGGACTGACCTGCTCTGTTGTGCTTTGCATTGAATTTGAGCTTAAACAAGATATGCTCAATCTGAGAGTGTGTGCTGAATTGCGTGTGGGAAACCGCTTAGACAATTGTCCAGGGAATTTTAAAATTTTTTTTTTGTATGAGTGTGTCTAGACAGTATCTCTTGAACACATTTTAGGTACCTAGGGTAACTGTTTCTCCTGTGGAAATTCACTCTTGGAGAGATTATTTCTTGGAATTTTTGTTCCTTGATCTTTGAGGAGATTCCCTTCATTTACTGGGGCTTTACAGATATCTAAGTCTTTAACTTTAGCTTAAACCAACATTTTAAATGTTCAGAAGCTTAAAATAATTTGTACATCCAGACATGAACCCTCTCTTCATGGAAGAATTATATTAATATCTCCTTTGTAACAGGCCAGTAACTTTCGTGTCAGTCCTGAAAGGCCCCTGCTTCTGCTTCTGCCTAACTGTGAAAAACAAAGTAAGTCTGAAAAGCCTCTATTGGTTCTAGCGAAAATTTGACTTGAACAACTGTGGACTTTGGCCCAGGAGGAAAAAGAAAAAGAACTCACCCTTGAATATTTCACAAATTGCAGGGAAAAGCTTTGCTATTGGAAGATTTTTTTTGTCTTTTCTTTGAAATAGCACCAAAGCATAGTTAATTTTTATTGGTCTGACACTCAGAGTATATAATTTTGTCTTCTTACCTTTAACTCTTACTGTGATGATACATATTATTATTGTCTTGCCTGGTTATTATTTTGACTATTTACTATTATTTTGCCTATTCCACTCAGAATCCTTTCTAACAGCAGTGTTTTCATAATGCATAAGCTGATGTACTCAGCTGCATATTTCAGGATCTTCTGCACTATGCCTTATTTAAATTACCTACAAAAGTCTTTTGCAGGTATTTCAGTCAAAAAGCCCTGGTCATCAGACGAGGGAGAGTAGCAGTATCACTAGTCATCTTCTGACCATCTTCTCTTAGTAATTTGTGATGATAAGGGATTGAAAATGAAATTAAAATTCTTTTGTAATTTCATTATGTTGGAAGTGATTTTATAGCCTGCTGAGAATTAAATGTTGAAGTACAGCACAGTGTACAAAATAATTCCTCTTTTAATACATTTTTATAGCACTCAGATGAGAAGAAGCACAGCTCAGCTCAGAATTAGCCTGTGTATTACTCAGCTTTCCAGGTCTTTAATTCAAAATGAAAATTAAACAATACTCTTTTTACTAGAATAGTTCATCCAAAACCAGCTAAGACAATAATTTTTCATTTTGAAGGGCTCATACTCAAACCCTTTCAAGGTTGTTTTTTAAATTGTTTAATCCCAAAATTGAAACCGCAGAATCCTCTGTAATAAAAGATGTGGAGTCTCTTTGCATTAATTGCGTTGCCTACCTATTACAGCTAATATGCACTAGTTAAAAAGCTATAATGCTGCATTTAAAAGCATAACGCCTGAAATAAAGTTCACATGGTGTCCAAACCTAATGAATTTTTCAGGAGATTCTGCTAGACTTTCAGGTATCTGTATAAATAAAACATTAGCATTTTAAGATTATTTTGATAATTCCACCATTAAATCCTAGTGAATAGTAGAAATTGCATGTTTTATTAACCAGGTTTCTGACCTCTGCAGCAGATGTTAGATCAGACAGCAGCAGACTTGATGCTGAGATCACTACAGATGGCAAGAAACCAGTTAGAAAGGGACAATTCAGCTAACACAAGAGAAGCAAAGAGCTGCCTAACTTATTTCACAGGATTTTCTCCTAGGGTCTCTCATGAATCCAGAACAGAAATAAGATGAGTTTTTCCCTAGTTAATCCGTGAGCTTGCCTATGACTTCCTTCTCAGCAGCTCAGCTCACATCCTCATAGCCACTTTCCAGTAGCACAGCAGAGATCCCTGTGCCCGTGATGGCTTTGCCTCTGATTCCTCCAGCATCGTGACCCTCCAGTGCCCTCTGGGACACTCTGTTGTCTTCTCTGCCCTTGTTCTACAGCCTGTGGCAGCAACAGGGCCGAGGTTAAGGAGCCAGCTTGAATATGATGCACGCTGGCAGAGGCACCTAAGAAATAGTTGCCGACTGATTATGCTCTGCCTTCTCAGCTAGAGGAAACCACAGAGAGAGCCATAACTAATGTCCTGTCTCCTTACAGTGTGCTGAATACAGCAGAAAATGCAACTTGTTTGCTGCACAAACTATTCCTTCGTCCTTCTGTGGTTTTTCCCTCTTCTGTTTTTGTTTGTTTGCTTGTTTTGGATATTCCTTTTAATTCATTTGAAATGAATAAAAGCCACCATTTTTTTGAAACAAATGAAGATCTTCCATGATCCATAACATTTGCATTCTCTGCTGAATCCAGCATTTTCAGTGTCAGCCCCAGCAGCAGTATCAGCTGCCTTTGAAGTCTTTGAAGTCTCCATAGCTCAGGCTAAAAGCATTCAAAAGGGAAAAAGTAGCAGGATGACAGAGGTAAGGGGGAGAAGAAGGTTTTTTTTTTACCTGCATCCACTCTTTACACTGTGAATGTTAGAATTAGAACATTTAAAAAAGTAATGCAACCCACCGATTTTTCCTTCAAAAGAAGCTTCAGCCTAAGCCAGGGTTATCTGAAAGCCTTCTTAGGTAACAGACAAAGTGTGACCTGATGAGTTGGAACCAGAAGTGTCCATTTTAGGGGGTAAAGAGGAAGGGGAAGGGATTTTCTATAGACCTTATTTCCAGTGTTTTAAAATATCCTGGATAGGAATCAGAGTGAATCTATATTTTAGGGGAGAACCATGAGCAGAAAGCCGCTATTAAAACAGATTGCGATTTGCACATTGTTATACTGCAATTTTGTTTTGCTTTTCAATTCCTCAAGAAAAAGAGGGGTGTTGTTATCTCAAAAAGCCCCAGCTGCACAAGGGACCACTGAGCAGCCTTACTAGGAAAATTAACTTCTGTCAGAATCATGGTTGAGGTGAGAAGTTTCATAGGGCAGGCTTGCGAAAGGCAATGAACGGAAGCTATGATGAGTTCAGCTAATGCCACATATTGCAACCAAACGGTAGACACTGTGTAAAAGGAAAATAGGAGGGCAAACTCTCATTGTCTCTGGCCGTATTTTCTCTGAAATCAGAGTCAGGGTGCGTATGATATGGAACTTCTTCAGCCAATAAACCCAGCAGAGAGGATTATCTCCTCAGATGTGACACTGTGCTGATGTGGTCACACTGCTTCTGGACCTTTCATACTCCAGGAGATGTGCATAACACACCAAGTTCATGAACAGTTCTCAACCTGTCAGTGCAAAAGACTTGACAGTTGTTAAAAAATATTTGGGGCAATACTCTTGAAATAAATTCTGAGACTGGAGACCTACTGATTTATTTAAAAATATCAGCTTGACAGCTTGAGTTAGAGAAGGACTAGAAAGATTTTCAATACTGGCACTGTCTCATTTGGAACTGAAAAAGTGATATTTTGCAAGAGTGAACTGAAAATCCACTGGGGAGGAACATCAGACTGGGTCTGTCAAAATGTTTCATTTAACTCAGTTCAAGAGCTTTTGTGTTATGCATTTCATTTGGAAACATAATTGTCTGTTAATTCTGTTATTTCTTAAAAGACATTTTGACCAAGAAAAGACACCTTCATGATTTTGAAACTCTCTAAATAGGATATAGTGAAAATTCCCAATCTTTTGAAAATGGTAATGAAAAATGGTGATTTCTGAGGAATTATGTCAGGAAATGCTGGGGTTAGCTTTAGTGGTACTTTCTAAGAATTTCTTTGTTTCTGGAAAAATTGCAATGTGCTGTAGGCAGGGTAAAGTTGAAAGCAAGCTGTCAGCTAGGATGAAGACTGGAACAGGGTCCTTAAGTCAGTGAAGGAGCATGCCTTAAAATTAGAGTGCAGCCTGTGTTACTTATCACCATGAGTAATTGCATTCATCAGGTAAAAGGTAATATGAACCAAAGAAATTGACTGTTGGATACATCCTCAGGCAGAAAGAGATTTTGGTTACTAAGTGCAAAAATAAGAACAGATTAACTGTCTTTATTATAAACAACAATGTCTAAAGGAGCTCAGAAAATTTGCCTAACAAGTATATAGTAATTTGCTCAAATATGCTAAATCATATTTCTTTTCAGTATTAGAGACGTATAACAGGAAGCAGAGAAACCTTTATGCACATTATCTCTGGACCAATGTCCTATAAATAAGAAAACACCAAAGCATCTCAGAAAATAATTTTTGTCTACCTTGTGTTAGAGTGTGTGATAATACTTGCAGTATTGCTGGATATGTGTTACTCCTTTGGAAGAAAATACAGCAATGAATAATAAAAGTTATGCTAGGTCTGTGCAATAAAACAGTTTTTCACCAAGGTTAAAAGTGCTGAACTTCATGCTTATAAAAATGGAGTATCTCAGTTTTTAAAACCAGAAATATAATGAATATAGAGGATGTTTCCTAACACTGCAGTTAGGAAAACACACCCTTTTCTTTGCCAAGGAAAATTAATGCTCCTATGTGTATTTGCTAGTGCTTCTCTCGCATGATGGTTGAACAGTGCATGTAATGGACCTTTTACCTCTTCGTTCAAGAACTGCTTTGCAGTCAAATAAGTCTTACTGTCATCCCACTTGGAAGCCTCTTGTATACATTCATTTTCTTAATCTTACCCAATCCTTTACATCTTTAATCCCTTAAATAACCAAGTAATTCATTTTACCCTGTAAGTTTTTTTACTCTTGCCCATATGTTATGTATATTTATATATACATGCTCTCTCTAGGCTTTTTTTTTAATCACAGCTTTTACTGACTCAAATCTTCTGTCATCTAGTTCCCTAAGTATATATTTTGTTGTAATATGATGACAATGCTGCAGATCTAACTGTTTCAAAGACATGGTGAGAAAATGGGGAAGAACCTCACAGACCCATGGGTGAACGATGCCATTTTCAGTTTTCTGCAGTGGCACACTCAGCTTCCAATATTTATAAATTTTACACTTGAAATTTGTTTTGGTCTACATGACTGAAAAAAATTAGTCCATTGGCTGTGAGCAACCTGCTTAATGAGTTTTAACATGTTATCCACTATCTGCACCATGTGTTTTAATTTCCAACTCTTTGATTCATCCTCTAACTAAAGGCTCAGCTTGACGGACAAAAATTTCATGAGTGAAAGGCAATCCATACCTGCAGAAATGGCTGAGGAGAGTTTCTTCTCTCAGGAGAGAGGCTCTTTTGTAGCTTTACAAAGCCACTGTTATTGCCAGAACTGACATTGCTACACTGCCTTTGTAACATGAGTTCATACTGGTTTTAACAGGGATCTTCAGTTCTTTCCACTACCTTGGCATGTTTACATGTAATGTCTACATTACACACTCCAGTACAGGTGCCAGAGGCTAACAGAGGTACCAGAAACGTGTTGTGGGAGGAGACTCCAGGAATTACAAAGTGGTGACATGAATATTTTCAGTTTAAAATCATGAGTAAATAGAGGAAATTGGTTTCCTTTTAACAGTCTTGTTAAAAATATATATCCTGCTAGTGTAACAGGAGACAACGTTTCAGATAGCTTTTGTGCATGAAACAGTAGTTGTTTTAGTACCTCACCAACATGACATTTTTCTTTGTTTTCTTGCAGGGTTGTTTTTTAAAGTAATGAATCATCCATTCTGCTCTTGAACAGAAACTAGCCTTTTGGCCAAATGAAACATGTGCAGACTTTGTTCAGCCTGTCAATTGCAAAAGGAATAAGTGTCATGTAGAAAAATAATAATTACTTTCCTTCCTGCTCACATGATATTAAGAGGAATAAAATTTGGCACGCCTGTTGGGCAAACTGAATTATTTTTGTTCCTCAAATCTTTACATTTTACATTCTGCATGCTGCTGTGGTCTAAAGGAGCTGACATTTTTGATATCCACAGCATTTATATTTGCCATGCCATTTAATGGAGCTTGGGAGCACTATGAAATGAGTTCTTTTTCAGAGATAGGACATGCTAGCATTGATTTGAAGGCCCGTTTGTTGAGGTTCACCTCAGTTTTGAAGTTATGACCTCTTAGTGTTGGGTTTATATCTTCTTAGTGTGCAAACTTACTCTAACAGATGGTATAAGGACAGCCATGCCAAAGACATTGTATGTACATCTGTTTTGATTATTAGGATCCACATGACTGCTCAGGAGTTGCACAAGCAACAGGGGTTTTCAGGTTTTCAACACTCAAGGTGACCAAAATGAAGCTGTCTTTCTTCAAACGTCCTTTAAATTTAAAATGAACAAACAATCATTTGTTATCACGTAAAATTAATGTGCGTTTCCAGTGGTGCTCCAAGTGGAAGCGAGATTTTTTTAGAATAAAACCCTTGTTCCCAGGCAGTGCCCTCTAGGAGTCAACTATTGATGTCATTCTAACTTATGAAATCCACCAACATTTTCAATCTGAGTTTTGATCTAATTGTTGTAAAAACGTCCTATACACTAAAAGCTACTGATGACCTTCAAAAGTAGCTAACAAAGGCTTGTTCTCTGCTTTAGCAGATTCAGTATTTCAACTACTTTTCAAAAAGGTACACTGGATTCTTCATATGATTGTGGTTGATGAAGCGACTCTGAGGGATAGCTCTAGTCTCATTTGTCCATTTGTTAATACAATATTTTTCTTCAATAGCTAGACAATTTTTTAAAGCCCCCAACCCCTATACATTTTCAGATTCCCTAGGGGTTTCTATTGCAATTTATGACCTTTTGTCCTCTTCCATTTCAGTTTTGAGTGATTTTTCTCTTATAACTATTTTTATTGTACAGGAAGAATTGATTGTTATTATCTTAAAAATATAGCAGCTCTTGCCAACTGTTCATGAAATCGCACTTCTAAGACTTTAACTTTAATTGAAAGATTTCATATTTATTTAACTGTATAAGCTTATTCCTCCTATCCATATTGCTGGTGATACAATTGCTTCTGTGATACACGTTCGGAAAGCCGAGTCTTTGTTCTCATTCTGTGGAGTTCCATAATAAATCTCACCAAGTTGTAGCTCATCCTTGTAGAAATATCTTTCAAGTTAGATAATGTTGGTCCAAGTTCTTCTGAACTGAGTTAAGGTACGTTATAGTAGGCATTAATTTTGTCTGCTGTATGCAGCCTAACTTGGTTTTGGGAATTTCTGTCCTACAAATAATTTTTAACCAATATGGCTGTTGACTATGACTTCCTCTCCTCCAGATTTGCAGGGAAGGGGACTTATGATTAGCAGAAGATTTTGCCTTGATTTTCCTTCTCTACAATACTCTCCCCTCTTCTCATAGCATTTTGATGTGGTGGAATGGGGAACAGTACAACAAAATGCATCGTCTTCTTTGTGTAATGTCTTTAATCTAATACACCATATGGTGCTCCATGGTGAAGTTTAAAAATAAGATGGAAAGCAGGGATGGAAAGTAGATGTACAGCAAAGAAGGAAATGTGTTTTAGATCAGATCAGAAATAGATGGAGAGTCATTATTCGCTACAGGATCCATTTCAAAGCTGTACAGTAAAGAAGTTAGGACACCCTACTCATGAGTTCATGATGGATGATGAACAGCATGGTCTTTACAGACTGGCGCTGTGAAATCTGAGGCTTGGCACAGCCACAGAGGAAGCAGGAGGGCTGCAGGCATGTGTAGGAACAAGTCTGGAGAAGCAGTAGATTGATTAAAGTTGTCAGAGTTCCCGTCACAGTCCTTTCTTTAACACATGCTGAGCCTGATGCAGGTTGACTGATACGCACACCACTTCTTTCCACGTCTTATCAGACCTGGAGTTAATGCTGGGCAGAGGGGTATCTGGCACATTGAATATGTAGGCTCACTGTACGCAAAATCATCCCACCGCTTTGCAATTTTCACCTATCAGCAGTCCAGACTTGTTTTTGATGTGAGGAATTCCAGCTGCATTTTGAGAGATGACAAGACTTTTCAGAAGAGGAAAGGCAGAATTCTCACAGTAGGCTGGCTAGAAATGGAAATTCTTGCCTCCCATCTGGCGCCCTTTGTTACAGATTTGGTCTGCTGCCTGGAGAGAGACCAGAGCTTTCCACAGTGTGAGGAAGGCCAGCAGAAGAGGCACCACTGATTTCATCTGAGGGAAGTTTTACATTCTCAATTTTTGAAGACACTTGGTCAATCTGAAGTGCCCATCAGGTGTTCCTCTTCTCCATATGACAAAGACATATGTATACTTCTCCTGCAGCTAGATATCTTTGGGGAGAATTGAAGTAGTCCCAAGGTCCAAGTTTCCAGTGAGGAAGAGAAAATAGCAATGAAAAAGGATGATGTTCAGGAAAGAAACAGAAGCTGGCTAGTTAATGGCAACAGTTTAAAATAAAGGAGCTATCGTCAAGGTCCAAACAGTCAATGGCAGGTGCTGACTGGGAACAGAGACCTGTCAAGGAAAGGAGCAAATATTACAATTCTAACTTGCAAAGCAATTAACATTTTAGACAGACCATGAAGGATTACTTTTATTTTCTGGTGCCATCATCAGATCTCCACGTTCCTTTCAGCCAGGTACACCCCAGTTGTGGAGTTCTAGAAGCTACTTTTATCGCTTTTGCACTATAGAAAAAAAGTGAACACATTTCCTGATCTGCAATCAGATGTTCCCCTTACACAGCTCAGTGCAGAGACAACGATGAATGCAGCTCTGATGTTGATGCCAGATAAGAAGGCTTATCGAAAGGGGAGTGCCAAAGTGACAGAAGGGTAAACCCTCCATCTTTCTTTGTAGGATACACAAGGGTAAAACCTCCCTCTTTCTTTGTAAAATGTTCCCTAGTGGTGAATACAGCTTAAATCTGGTGTAAATCAGAGCGTCTTTAATCAAAGATCTTAAATGACTTGCAGAATTTCAGCGTTTTCTGCACTAAGCTCAACTGTACATCTATATTTTAATTTTCTTGTGTGTAAAAGTTTGTAGCTAAGTAGTCCCTCAAGTTTCACTGGACTATTAGATAATCATATACAAACCTTTTTATGCTAGCATTATAAATTTGGTTGTTGTTATATTTATTACTTTTTGTCTATTTATTGTGTCTAAGGAGTTCAGACATTGATCTGTCAGCTGATGGATTTCCCTGGTTACGCAAGATGGGGCTGGTTTATTGGTTTCAAGACATGTTCTCTGTGTGCCGAAAACTTACAGAAAGAGCTGAAATGTGACTTAAGAGAGAGAGTGAGAGCAGGGCGTCCTGGACACAGAGTTTGTCGGGCTTGTAGAACTGGGAATTCTTGAAGAAGGAAAATGCCTGCTGTTAATTGCTTTTATTGAGTTAGGCTTGGCTTTCTGTTCCCTCTTTGTAAGTAAGCAAAAGACATCCCGGTGCAGGGCTGATCTCCGCTACTAATTTCTCAAACAAATGAAAACAAATTTGGAAACCACAACTCTGCCCACCTCCACCAACCCAAGTGTGTTAACAAATACGGTCTTTTAAATCTAAAACGTTAATATTTCCCTTGGTGCTGGACAGCCTGTGCTGATAAGTGCGCTGAGAAGTGACAGCAACTGGACTGAACAAAACACCTGGCCTCTAAGTCTCCCTCTTCCTGGGCACAAATATCCCCAAACATTTCAAGCATCTTCATGTTCCAGTTTCAGCAGGTTGCACCCAGGTTAGAGTTCAGTGTTTGAGTGAAATCAACCTTCTGCAAAACCTCCTTGAAAGGTTAGATCTGTGTTCAGCAGAGAATGGATTTCACAGCCTGTCACAGAAGTGATCATTCTTTGCTGAGGCTTGTGTTCTGAGGCAAGAAAACCTTCCACCCTTTTCTCAGCAATCCAGCACAGTATATTTTGCATTATTGTCATCCCATCGTTTTCCTCACCCTTATAGCAACAGCCAGCTAACTGAGGACTTTTTAATTTCAGACTCCTATTTATTTCTGAAAGAAATGGATGTTATTTAAAATTCCATCCCACCCACGATGTGAAACTAATAGACCTGCTTAATTATGGGAAAAACTATATGTATGGGTATCATGGAAAAAACCCGGAGAAAATGTTTTTTAAATGTTGATTGCTAATGAGATTTAATGATACCAAACAGAGTGTGTTGCTCTAAGAATTTCAGCATGATAAATGCTTTTAAATTCTACTGAAAGAAAGACCAAAATAAGTTACAGTGCCACTTAGTAAGACACCCTTGAGTGAAAGGAACAGGCATGAAGGAGCATGACTTCAGAAAGTAGGCCCAATTACACACATTACGTATATATTTCCTTCTGAACACACTTTCCTCCTTTCTTCTTTAGCAGTCTAAATTTCCAACTGGTTTCTTTGGGAGTTCTGGCTAAGTAGGAGTAAGCTTCACATTACAGTTATCGTCAGCTTCCTGTGGTCTAAGAAAAAGACACGTAAGGTTAAAATAAAAATGTGCTACCTCCTGTTGTTCCAAACACTTGACTGATCAGAATAAAATGTGGTGGATTAGGAGGGTCAAATTCAGTGATGAAGACTCTTAAATGTCTGATAAATGCTTCAAACAAAGTTATGTGACTGGGAACCTCGGAGTGCCATGACATCCCTGGAGCCAGATATTTAACAAGGCTTCTGGAGGGATATTTCCTGGCAATGGTAAGTGCTCACAGATAAAGAGGGAAGATCAACCCATATGCTTCAGCAGAGCTTCTTCAAAGCTTCGCAGTGCTGCAAATAAAACCCAAATATTGTTGCTAAAGGATAGCAGACGAGACCTTGTTGGAGTAATGTTTTTTCGCAGTGTGGGAAGGGAAGGATGAGAAGCAAGCCTGGAGATCTGGGATAGTAGACCTCATCTCTGTGACTTTCAGAAAGCTGTAGTTTCCTAAGTTTCCACAGTGGGGTCCTAAACAATGCTCAGAGGCCAGAGGATTCTGCTGCTGACACCTCAGAGCCCTTCCCTTCCTGGAGTTCTGGTGTGGTCAAAACAGGCAGTGAGTTCATTTTGCTGCCACTTAGAAACTTTTTTCTCTCCAAATGGCTTTGTAATTTGGCTACAAAGATAAGCACAAGGGGAAAGCAGGGTGATCTGTATCAAATATCTCTCATTTTATTTTAGAAAAACACTTACCTGGAATCAGTCATTGCTGTTCTTCTCTGGTGGCAGATTTCTATTTTGTGTATAGAGAAGACCCATAATTCACTAAGTTAAGTGTTTGTGTATTCTACATTACTTTGGGCATGCAAACACATGAATAAATCTCTGACACTTACGTTTTTTAGTACAACAGTTATTTATGTATATATAAAAGTATTCCAATAGTGTGAGACTTACCGAGGCTGGAGTTAAGCTTGATAAAAACTCTAGCAGAACTTAAGTTCCTGCTTATACCCAGAAGAAGTACTTCTTCTTTACTTTATTACTATCCAGTGTCATACTTCAAGTCAGGTTTTAGAGTTAGAGGAGACCTCAAAATCTTCAGTATGTGAAGGATTAATGTAATGCAAAATCTTCCAAGTGAATAGGAAACAAAAGAGATTACTGTGATACAGTGAGCATCAATATAGTGTGAACCAAAGATCTCTGAAGGTATGGGAAAGATTCTCAGTTACCCCAACAGAATTTGCATAGAATCATGCTTTATACTGAAAAACTCTGAAGTGACTATTTCCTTTGTGTGCTTTTCTACTTCCTTTCTTACTATTGTAGCCTCTATCCAGTACAAATTATAGCTTTTGTGGATGCATTCCTAAATACTTTATTCTTAAAATATCAGTGGCATTTAAAAACATAAATTTATATTTAAAAAGTTAATAGAATATGTTTTAACAAGTTGGTGCACTGTAATCGTCCTCAAAAAAAATTAAAAGTCCGTTTTTGTTTTGGTTGGCAGCAACAGCCTTTACCCAGCTGAGCTGCCATAGTGTCTCGTGGGAGTTTAAAGTTCATGTGTATCAGGCACTGGTTTTCGTATAAACTGAAACTTCTGTAGACCATTCATTACCTTCTAGCATGTCCTTGGAGTACAAGTTTTTATTCTTTGTTCTATTTCAGGATGACAAGAAAATTACTGAGATTTTCCATGGGATGAATCCCACTTTTGGATGGATATGTCCTTGTGTGTGGAATCTGAGACACTTTGGGCCTTGATCCCTCATCTTGCAAAGCACTGAAATAGTAGTATTCTTTCAAAAGAGAAGACACCAAAGAAACTAAACTCCCTTGTAAGACAGGGAATTTTTTGGTGTTTCTCAAGTCAGTAGAAACTAAGAATAATCAATATTTTATGAGAGTGAGCAAAAAACAACAAGAAACTCACACAAAAAACCTCCTGCAAAATAATCAGATCAGTGAAGTAAGGCATGGAAAGTACAGTGGATAATAGAAATATTAAAATCCACACAAGCAATCTTAACAAAAAGTACAGTATACTCCTGGACACTTTATAAATAAGTGCACTTTCTACCCATGATATAGTTAATGTTTAGTATAAGTTTGTGTACAGTAGTTCTGAAAACGTAAGTATATTACCTAACTGCTAACAGTCAAGGCAAAACAAAAGAAAAAACCCACTTTCATCTGCTCCATTTGGTCACATTACATATCCTGCAATGCATCTTTATAGATAGATAGCTAGGTAGTCTGTTGATAGATAGACAGATAGATAGATAGATAGATAGATAGATAGATAGATAGATAGATAGATAGATGGATAGCCAGCCTATCGGTAGTTTCAGAACTTCAGATCACTTACTTAAGTGAAAGTCCTCCTTTATTTCCTATTCCCACCTTTGTAATGCCAGACAGGTAGGCTTACTTGTATTTCTATTTATCACTACACAGAAATAATTCTTTAATCTGTTTTCTATATCTAAGAGCATGAGCTTTCAATTTTATGCAAGCTATCAAGACAATCTCCTGTACCATATTGTCGCCTCTAATACATTGTTATGATATTTTGTATCTCTCATAGCTTCTAAGAGTATTTTGAAAAAAAATCTCATAATGCTTTTTTCTCTCATTGTTTTCTTCCTAAAAGAAAAGGCATAGTGCTAATAGTAGCTTGCAATATATCCTTCTAATTCACCAGAGCGTTTTGCTGTGTCTTTCCTTTTTTCTTTTCTGGTCATGCCAACCTCGAAAGAAAAAGAATATTAGCCCTCCCCAACAGCTGAAGTTCATATGAAATACAGTAGATAAAAGTTTATTCAAGTCCTTTATGCAAGAGAAAAAGATGTACCTTCTGTCTTAGAGATTGAAAAATTTGGGATTCCTGTCTGCTCTATTCAGCAGTGCTACCAGCTCTGTCTTTCGGTCTGTCCTTTATTCTGCATTGCTGAGTCCAAGCAGGGTCCAGGTGTCACCTTGGCTTCCTGTAATAATGATGGCAACTGCAACAACAAGAAAAAATATGTCAATACTCCAGCAATAATTTTCCTGGGCTTCTGAAGTAGGCAGACTTTAGTTAATATACAGCAGTTAGATGTCATCTTTTTGCTCAAGGTGCTGAGCACTAGACTATTCTATTGAAACACAACCTGGAGACAGAAAAGAAATAACTAAATAAAAAGCATGCTACCTGAAATATCTGTGTAGCTGCTGTTTTTGTAATTATTTTTGCGAATACTTTAATAATATGGAATAAAGAAGTAAAGCAAAGGTACAAATTATTTGAAATGTCCTATGACACAAAACCAAGAGCAGTGCAAAATTGCTCATGCTGGTTAGAGGAAAGAAACAGGCATTCCTAGGGTTTGATCTATGGCATTGCTAAGTAAGTAAACATATAAATTAAGTTAAACAGATTGTGTGTCGTAGCTGCTCTTTCTGTTTACAAAAAAGACAATATCTGTGTGAGTAGCTCACACATAGACCCCCTATGTGGTATGCTAAATTTGCACACATATCTCATGTAACCTAGCAAACCAGGAGGGGTGCACAGCTAACACATCGTGCATCACACTGTGCCCTGCCTTGAATGATGTATAACGACTTACTGCCATTGGTATAGGATGAAAAAATGAGTAACCAAACAAAATAATAAATCCATCGAAGGCAACAAAATGGATGCAGTCCACCTGGTATTTAATTCTAAAAATAGAAATTTTAATTTCATTTTTAGTGAAGAAAAGTTTTGAAACAGTGAAAGGTCTTGAAAAATAGAAATGCTGCATTTTTGCTGGCTCTGGTAATAGCATTCTTATAGTAATAGAGTTGATAATATCATCACAGGTTAAGGACTTCCATTCATCAAAATTCTTCTATATGGAGTTATTTTAAGTACAGTCTTAAATTTCCCTCCAAATTTCCCAGGATTTTTTCTTTGTTCCAGGGTCACGATCAATAATATTTTTGGAGTAGTATATGTCATGTGTACAAATTTTGATACAAAAGATAAAGCTCGAGCAAGCCAGAAGTATTTCTACATTGTTTTGAGGTCATCTGTTATATAACCAAAGTGAGTTAGAGAAGTAGAAAAACGCGTGCTTAAGCTGCAACGTAAATACACAAAGAAAATAAAATCAGATTATCACTATTGTCATATACATTAATGCACTTAAAGAAGATATTTTACCACTGGAAAATAACATGGGAGTTTGAACTAGATTTTTTTGAAGACATATTAGAGATAGTTAGAAGAAGTTTAGAGTGGAGAGTAAGCTTACATTGTCTCATCCATCCTTTAAAGTTTTTGATCTGATTTTATGTACAATATGATGGAGGAAGGAAGAAACTTGAACTTGAAAATTTGTTTATTTTTTGCTTAAGAAAAGAGATGTCATGTGCATAAATATCTTTGTCTCCCTATGTTGTGCATTTTTTCTCTCAATAGCTTAGAATTTCCACTTCTGAGCTTGATGGCCCATAATCAGTTTTCATCAGCTGACAGATTCATGTTTTCCAGCTGCATGAGTGTCTGACATAAATACTTGTTGCTTCCATAGTCATATTCTCTCAAAAAAAGGTCTGTCACAAGACAACTGCAGGCATCAGAACTTCTTTTTTCCCCTCTTCTTTGCTGCTATTCTGTACCACAGCTCTGATGTCTCATTATACCTGCACAAGAAAGGCTATTATCATTCACACGTTTAGCTGCTGATCTAAATGAAAGTACATTATCTAAATAGTTGAATCAAGAAGCATACAACTAAAACTCATTTCATTTTGATCTGTATTTCTTGGTGCTTTAACAGGTTAACAGCTTCCTGTGAAATTACTTTGTTCAAGGGTTTTCACCGTAATTTGGCCATAATGTGGTCTAGACCTAATGGTAATAAGAACTTGCAGAAAATCTGCAGTTCATTTTAAGTCTCAGTAGAAAAATGTGTCTTTTCTAAATAATTCAGAAATTACATTCAGAAACAATATGCACATTATCAAGGATAGGTCTAATAAGGAATTTATCTAACGTCATAGAGTGATTATTTCAAATACTTATCATAGCACGTGAATATTCAATATCATCCTATGAGCATTAAATGGTCAGTTAGTTAAGTCCCTGCATATTTACCTCAGTAATACTGGAAATAAAACACAAATTAAGTTCTTTTTTGTGTGCCGTGCATTTATTTCATGCTTTCAGAGGCTCTCAGGGGTACTGTAGCAGTATTCTGTCTATGCCAGCATATGTTATTATCATTGTGGAAGTTTATATGGGAGATCATTTTGTCATTAATCCAGACTTCTGGAAAACTTCAGAGCAGGAAGAACATGTCATGGTAGAAATCAAACAAATATATCATCTTAAACCAACAGAAGTGGAATCCAAGTATGTGTGCTGTATTTCCATTCTACACCCTGTTTTCTGGTTGTGATATTAACATTTGTACGTGATGTAAGCTGAAAACACTTAAGAGGTTTTTGAAGGAAATTAATCATATTTTACACAATGTTAGGGTATTCTTTTTTTTTTCTTTTGTGTTTAAAAAGTCATAAATAATTTAAACCTGTAACAGCTTCAGTATTGCAATGAGTTTAAAACCAAGAAAGTCCATTGCAATACTTTTACATGTATCCAAGGTACATTCTCATTTTCGCCATAAGGATTCATGAAATTTATCCAAATCTGGTGTATTCACCAAAAATGGGCCAGGCGTTTTATCTCCTCAGAAGTCAATAAAGGGATTTATTCTTCTGTTGAACCTCTCTTGTTACCCACTTTATTTCCAGTGTTCCTAACTGTTTAACTCTGTGGTTTATTAAGGAAAGATGGATTATTATTAATAGACTCAAGAAGCAGGCACCTCCTACTTCAGCATGGCAAAGGAGAGGTTTTTGATCACAGATCCTTACCCTCACGCAGCCCCGAGCCCCAGAGAAATGTGAATCCCAAGGGGGAAGATAGACAAGCACATGAGCAACTCAACCAGCAGATCTGAAATGGCCATGAATTCTGGCTATATTCCATTAGTTCCTGAATAACAGCTTTCTTTGCTAGCAGAACTGCAGCCAGAAGAATGGACATGTGGGCCTAAGCCTAGACAAAGGATAATGACTGTAGTGGGTGGTTACAAAATCCTTTGTGTCCATGATGTAGCAGGCATGTGCTGGCCCTAGGGAACACCCATCTGCTAGATGAATGCTTCAGAAAAAAATTGTTCAGTCAACACTTACGTGCATTCCTGAGTTGAAGGCAACCTTTTGTGTGCCAGCTTCAACACCGAATATTTGTTTGAAATATGGATGGCAACTTCTCTGATTGTGTGACTGCTTTTGAGGAATCTGGTCTATGCGGAAGGTGTCCCTGTCTAGGGCCAGGTGCTTGGAACTAGATGGCCTTTAAGGTCTCTTCCAATCCAAACCGTTCTATGATTTTATGATTCTATTACTCTGCCTCACCAAGTGGGTAGACAGATAGTAAGAAGAGAATAATGGTGCTGGGTGTTATTGTATCTTTATAGACACAGGTGAGGAATCTAAACTGGGGAATTAACATTTTTTACTCCCTGAAGTATGTCTTTTGTTAGAGACACCTGGACTTGCACTGAACAAGCTGCTGTGGCTCTCCAGCATAGCTCGGGCATTAGCTCAGGTCTGGGAAGCAGTGAAGCTGTGTTATCTCAGCATGCCACCCTGGGGAGAGTGCGTCTGGCTTTCTTGCTTCCAGTTTTGGAACAGGCTTGGTTGCTGTGAGCTTGGGAATCTCTGTGCCACAGATGTTTGCATGCCATGAAAAGAAAATCCAGCCTATTATACTGCATACATCAAATCTGACACGCAGTTGCTGCCCTTTTGTCATCTTAGTCAAAACTATAAAAAATTGAAATTTTATTGCTTCATATCTTTAGTCTTTCTTACTTGCCAGACTCACTGGTCTCATCTTTGAACTGCAGCATAATGCTTATGTCTGTGCTGCAGAACTACATTCGGTATTTTGAACTCTTTCTCCACTTGGGATATCTGCGTCTCACTTTTAAGCTGGGTGCTAGTTCATGTTGCTGTGCAGGAAAGCACTTTCAAGTGAAAAACTTTCGTTTTCTGCTTTTCCAACTGTCATTTTCAATCTTATAGGCTCAAAGTGTTCACTCATCTGGTACAGTCAAAGTTCTTTCTTTTCTTGTTTCTTTCTTTTTATTCTCCCTACCTCTCCGTCCAGACTTGTCTCCTTCTCACCGGTCCTTTTCCTCACACTTTCATCTGTCTTCTTTTGATTGGTCTGTTCTTAATTTTATCTTATTTTCTACAGATCTTCAGTTTAAAAAACACACCTCTGACTCATTCCCCTCAAAATATATTCAAAGAAATATCTTCATTCCTCATATTTCTTCAAGACCCCTACAAATGGGTTTTGTTTCTGAGATTTTGGATAGATATTTCACTTCCATGACAGTTATAGATATTTCAGGGTTCATATCACTGCATCAGAAATACAGCCAGTCCAGACTCATAAATCAGTATTACTAAGGTGTATCTGAAGAACTGAAACACTTTTATTGCAAACATCAGTGATAATATGGGCCTCAGAATTGCCCTGGAATATGGATGAGTACAAACCATTTAGGAACAAATATTCTGGCTGATAACTGACAGCCAGCCAAAAGCAGCCCCTGATAAAGATAAATAACCTGTACTCAGGGAAATTTTTTGCATCATTAAACATGGTGAGCATATTAGCTAGCAGGGGGTGGAGCTGAGTCCCTAAAGAGATAAATCTAAATTATATGCGCTGCAGTGATCATAACAGTAATGCACCATCTTGGCTAACTAGCTGACATCAACAGGGAAGGGAATTTCAGATTTAAATGAACCAAACTAAAGAGCATTGCAGTGTGCATACAGATTAACTGGAGCACATTCATGAACTTTTCAGCCTTTTCCTCTGGTCTGTTTCCATTGGTGCCAAAGCACAAGGAATTTAGACTTTTCTTGTCAGTTTCTGCATCACTTTTTATTCTCGCTTTCTTTTGTGGTTTGATTAATTACTCCTTTACTTGCCTTCCATTAATCACCTTATACCACAGTTGTATCAACTCTTGCCAAAAGCTTATAGATGGACAGGAGAAGTTTAGTGGCATTTTTCTGTAAATAGGAAAGTACACTTAGCAATTATACACCTAATATTTCAAAAAGGGAGATCTCTGAAGTCAAAGAAAACATTTAGTTATTCAGACACATCTAAACAATCAAATTAAATTTTGCTAGAAGAACATAATTTGGATGAAATATTTCCCTTAAAATGAACGTGGTCTATTTTAAAAACCATATCAAGTGTATTTTCTTAGGATAAGGAATGTCTTACTAAAAGATAATTGCCTGCTTTCAGATATTTGTTCTTTTTTTTTCCCTAGAAAATTTGGGTTCAAGCTGCTAGAAGGTGCATGAAGTAAAAAGATGAATATTAATTGGTTGAAATTGATTTGGTATAACTTGCAGTTTCATATTATTAATCGGGTCCATTTATTTCCTGTTGACTTGGCAAGTAAGGAAGAAAGCTGTGTGTGACAAACACATTTTTTAGTCAAAACCAAATATACATTTTCATGAATAATTGCTCTCAGGTATGTTATTGTCCTGATAGTAATCAAATCTGTTCAAGAGGCTCATAGATAAATCAGTGGTTATCCTAGTTCTATAAGAAGATCCATTTGCAAGTGTTTCAGTGTATTTAATAACACGACCTGAAAGAAGCATGAGAGTGCAGAAATGTGACATGCAAATGGCAGTGCTTTTGCTCCATTCCTCGTCTGCCCTCTGCTCCAGGTCTCTGATTGCAGTGAAGAACTCCTGTGTGTGCTCCTGGGCATCAGGCCTGTGGTACCTGAACATCCATCAGTTTGTCCAGGCTGCTTTTCCCCCTGGGGAAACAACGATGAAAGGCAGAAATTGCTTACTCTGATGGTAGCCAGGAATTATTCACCTAGCTCCCTGTGAGGCTTGTATTCTAGCTAGAAGGGCTGCATCCGACTGTAGTAACTCTCTGGCTTGTGTACATGGTTTAAATGGGCTGCAGCAAATCAAAGAATTTCAAAAGCTTTACTAGTGGCCAAAAGGGGCTTGTCCCTTAGAGGAGCAAATAAAAAATGGCAACTGGCATTTTACACTGCTGTTGCCCCCTGGAGAGACACAGCTTCTCAGAGTGGCTGCAGGGTAGCTCATGGTATTTAACAAAATAAGAGATATATCAAGAGAGATGATTGAATATGCTTGCTAGACAAGTTCCCCCTGTAAAGTAACAGAAAAATTACGACTTGACTGTGTGGTGAAATCAGCTAAGTTGATTTGCAGTACTGGGCATTTAACAACGTGGATCGAGGGCAGGAAATCTCTTGACTCCATGAAAAGCTCCAGTTTCAAGTCCTGATTCTGCAAAGAACCTCAGTGTATATTTTAGACCTCTTGGTATTGCTTAAAGTTGAACTTGAATGTTTTGCTATCCTGGGGCTCTAACGAGGAGATAGGCAGCAGGAACTTTCTTAGGAGCTTACCAGAGCTTTTGTATGCAGGAGATCAGCCAGGAAATCATAGAAAATAACTCCTGCCCTGACTATCTTCAGCTGTAAATAACACGTAAGCCTTAGGATGATGGCATTGCTCCAGGTCTTCCTGTCAGTGCTGCAGGGTGTGACCCTGAGATCCTGGGTGCAAAATATCATGTTTGTGGAGCAGCTGTGCAACAGGGATTTTATACCAAGTTTTTCTGTCAGGAACCATTCTGACTGGGTTCAGTAAATCAACTGGTTTTGGTGCTGAATCACAAAGTTCCAAGTAAAAGACCTTACTACCTTTAGGTAGCTGTGGCAGAAAAAAAGCTCAGCAAAAATGATGTTTTCGTAGAGTTCTCAGTTCTGTCACAATTCAGCTGAAAATTTGTGACCACTTATGTATTACTTAAAAGAATATGAATGATCCAGTCTAATCTCTAAAACCAATGACTACTGCCACTGCTCTTGAGAAACTTCTAGATTTAGGACAAGAAATGTTGACCATGTTCCCTAAGCAATGCTTTGCCATTATCAGGCATTAATTTATTTTAAAAAGCTGCAACTTTTTCATTTAAAAATTTTATCTCCAAATGTGATGCTGCAATTGGATTTGGTCAAAGCTTGAGAGCCGGAAACATGTTTTCTCAGATCAGTCCTTCCCATTATCCATTGCTCTCAGAGGAACTGGTTCAGCAAGATGCTCCTGTTGGGGTGTGGTTAGCTCAAAGGTTTGAATGGGACTTTGATTTCTGTTCGTCTATTCATGTGTTTAAAGTTACAGACTTGCTTATGTGGTATATTGAATTGAAGACTTGTTGTCTTCCTCCTACATTCATTTGCTGGTTTTGGTCTTTTCTGTGGCTTTTTTTTCTGTCTTCATGTTCTTGTTTTCTTCATGTTTTCTGTTCTGACTTTTTTCTTGGACTCTTCATTTCTTCTCTTATTTTAATTTCACTTAGAAATTCCTAATGGAGTAAAATGACTGAGTAAGACAGAATTGTAAGGTAAAATCAACTTTAAATTTCTAAGCTGAGCAATTTTTCTGTGATTGGATGTTAGGTTTCGTGACTCGGAAAACTTTTCACTGTACAGAGAAAATGAAAATCTCTTGAAGTGAATAAGAAATTTTTTAACTGACTTCAGTGGGTTGATGTTTAGGGAGTGCTCTGATACTTCTCCTCAGTTTTGGTAAGAGTTCAGTAACTTTAACAGTGCCATTTAACTTCCCAGGAAAAAAAAACCCAAACCAAACCCAAAACCAGGACAGTGCAAAATACTGGATTCCTTGTGTTCTCTATTCCCATAATTTTACAGTAGTCATGATCATGTAAGATCCAGAGAGGAAAGATTAGTGCTGCCACCCATTTACTGAAGGCAAAAATTGCTTTGATATATTTCTCTCAAGCTGTGAGTTATAAAGCCGTGTGAAAATAGAGTAGAAAAAACCCCAAACACCCTTGTGATAAAACTGTGAGTAAGCAGTTCCACGCAGACTGTCATTTTCTTTCCTAATTGCAAATGCCTTCTAACACCTTTCCATCACTTTATTCAGCATTTTTAATAACCAACAGTAAATGTGAGTAAATCACATTGACCTTTAAGGTCCATATATAGATCAAAATAAACACACAGAGATTAAACACGCTGTTGCTTTTACTGCAATGATATGCAAACAATTATAGACGGGGTCAATCTAGGGCACCATTGATATTGCTTGCCAACCAATTTATTTGTGAAGCCTCTAACCTGCTTTAATGTGTTTCTTCAAAGAGGAAGACCTAAGAGGCTCTTAGGTATGACTGATGGAAAATTGGCTTTTTTTTTTTTTAACTAGTAAAAGATTTTGTGTAATTTTTTATTATTTATTTCTTGCTTAAATGAAATGTATGGCAATTTAAAATCTGCTTGGTGGTGATTTTCCGAGATATTTTAAAACATGAAGATTTTATGTTTTTAAGTATCTCAGAAAAAGCATTCAGACAAGAAAAGGATTCAGACAAAATATTAAAATAACATTCTACAAAGAGTAATAGACTTTCATAATTTTTATCCACTTTTCCGTTGGTCATAGAAGAATATGTCTGTCTATTCTTTCAAGATATGCTTTAGTATATTGTTTTTCTTGAAAATGTTGTAATGTTGTCATATTAACCAAAAGATTGTTCGGGCATGTGATAAAGTGATTATTAAAAAAAAGACATTAATGTGGTGATTAACTTATATTACTCTCATTATTATAACAGTTAGAACCTTACATTTGAATTATCAATACATGATTCAAAGAGGGGAAAACAACTTTAGAGCTGAATACAAAACCGACAGTGTAAATCATGACAAGACATTAATCTACCAGGGTTTAGAGCCAATTATTTTTTTAATGCTCTCTATCCTCAGTAGATCCTCAAGAGAAATACACACAATACTAGATTAAAAAATTTACTCATTAGTATTCAAAAAATGAATTTAAATCTTCTAATGTCAAGTATTTCTAATGATTTCTAAATTTAATTAGTGAGCAGCATGCTTAATGTCAATATATTTTTGCATATTATTGCATTTTCAAGGAATGATAAAAACTAAGACCAGCTGAAGTGAATGTATTGTTCAACATCCTGGAGAAGGCAAAAAGTACAAAGATACATAACACATATTTATTGTTTGATTTTTCAAAAGTTATCATGAAACCATATCTTTTCTTGGTACCCAACGATTTTCAGTTCTAGCTCTTGATATTTGAGCATTATTCATATGAAAGCAGAATCACAAACAAAACCCTGTTTTCATTTGTCTGCTGTCCTCTAATATCTTATGCAATTGACTTGAATTTTACAACATCTTGAGAAGGATGCTTTTTCTGAGACAAGCATGAATTGTCCACTTGGGGTGGTTTTTTTATGTGATTGTTTTTAACATACATTTTCCTTTAGAAGTCAATTTATCATTGCAGATCATGATGTAATTAAGGTAGGCAGGTGCTGATCCCTTTTAAATGTTGGCAATAAGCGCCAGACCTCGGAACGGTCCACAGAAGCAGGCTGGAGTGTATGAGATGATAAAGGGGTAGGAAAAAGCACTTGCAGTCAGGAAAAGGAAACCATGATCCTGCACTGCCAACCACACATTAATAACTGGCAACTACTAATAAATTCAGCAGGCTCTGAAAGCTTCACAGAAGCTGGATGACACAATATAAAAGAGATCGCATTTATTCTGGCTGGGAGATGAGTTCATTTGTCCAAGCAGCTCTTTGTAGCTTGTCTGAATGGCACCAGCACTGTAATTTTGCATATATTAAACTGGAATGGCTGTTTATCATTAAGGTGCTTTTCTCTAGGCACGCACAACACTCATAGTTGTACAGACTAAGAAAACAGGAAAGGCAGCAGGTTGCCCTGAAGGAATTTTTGACCATGGAGCTCACGGCAGCTTCTTCTGTCTGCCCCAGTTTGTGGTTGGTGCCAGTTTTAACTGGAGCTGCCTACTTGGCGTGCCCTGAGGGCCTGGGCGTTTTTACTGCAGATGTTTGCAAACAGATACTGGTGTGTTTGTGTGTGCATGCACACGCACACAACTGTTCCTTTAGCCCTGAGGTTGATCCAGGTATATCAGACTGCACCTAAGGTAAGACAGTGATGTGACTGGCCTGGGTAGGGTAGAATAGTTCCACTGTTGTGGAATGGACTTCCGAGGGTCTTTTCAGGGAACCTGAAACTCTGATGAGATGACAGATGTCACACAGTGTTTTATTTAGACTGTCCAGCATTTTCTGATTATTGCCTTAGACATGAAAAGCTGGTGGTGAGGTAGTAGCTGGAGATATTTTCTGCAGCAGAGGCAAGTTCCGTCTCAGTTTACTATCTTAGAAGATCAGCATCTAGTCAAAATTCATTTTTGCCATCTCTTCTTGGTAGTCCAGGTAGAGGAAGAAAGCAGTTCCTTCCTTTTGTTTTAAACTTTATACTTGTGTGATTGTTTGATCTCCTACCTCTTTTTGTTGACTACAGAGGCAGTGAAAAAGACTGCCTTAAAACACCTATCTGTCTTTCATATGGCTAAAAGTATGTGACAGGAACCCTCAAGGACTAAATGCGATATTTCATCTTTCCTTGAAATTACCAGATTTGTTTCTATGAAATAGATACTCATTGTAGCAGCCAATATTTACTTTGCCTTTGTTGCACATCTACCACATGGGTCGTGGATGTTTCCAGATCTCTTTCATCGTTCATACTATAAATATTCCTTGCAGCTCTAGGCTTCTGCCTACACGTCAGATTAAATTGGGGTGAAGAGGCAATTAGTGTCAGGAGATCTGAGTTCAGAATTTTATGCCATAGTGAGCTCAACTGTGGATTCAATTGTGGAAAACAGGCTAAGTGTTTTGAGTGGTATTATTACCTAATTACACTTACCTAATTACATTTTAATTAGGATGAGTAGCCAAGGGCTCAGTATTCCCAGTAAGAAGAGGCTTCTGTCCGAAGGCTTTGACAGTTCTTTGGAAGGTGCACAGGAATATTACCAATTTCAGTCTGTTTTGGTTTTAATAGCTCATTGCTGTAATTTTGTGTCTAGATAGACTAAAAAATTAGTCAATTTTAAGTGTACTGTAAATTCTGTAAGTATGGATTGCCTTTTTTACTTTTCTTTTTTTCACAAAGTGATGTTGTTGTGGGAATATGTTCATAGACTGACATTTCACAGAATTTTTACAATGATTAGCACAGAAATGAATCATGCACTGCTCTGCCTCTGCACATATTCCAGAAAGGATTGCAGCAAAGTCTATGACTTTGACCTATTCAATGTTTTCAATTTGGTGTATTAGCTGTTTTCAATCTCCTCCATTTCTAATTTTGGTACTTTGTGAGGAGGATATAAAATAGCCAGTCCATCAATATATGTAATACTGAGAAGGTCAAAAATTCTGATGTTAGTGAACAGAAAAATAGCCCTGTTGGAAATTTGGTCACCTGCAAGTATGTTTGCAGTCTAAAAGATGGTATTGCAAATTTTCATACTTGTTGTCTTCCTATTTCTTTCTCTTCAGATTTATTCAGTTTATTTTGTTTAGAAGTAGTCTCTTTTTCTAATTGCAGTATAAGTGTTTCTCATGTTAGACTGTTGTTTTAACTGTTCTGCATTCCAAAGCTGTTACTTTATCTACTTCAACAGAGACCAGTATACTCTTTTATGATATTTGAATGTTTCCCTAGTCACCGCTTAATGTGTACTTATGCAATGATTTCCCTGGGACTGCTTACATGTTTAAGATATAGTATGTGTATGTACTGAATATTTCAGAGTTGTCCCTCAGTTAAAATTTATTTTAATCATATGCAAGTCAGGATTAACTTTTTTCTAACTTTTTATGTATACCCCAGATTGCTCTGTTTCATGGGAATAAAATATAATAGATAATATTTGTTAGATAAGCAGATATAATGGCTCAAAAGACACAAAGTTTACACATCTGCTGGATAAAGCACTTCCATGTTTATACAATAACTTTCCAAAGAGGAAATGTGCTTTAATCACTCATGTTTTTTATTTCTCTGCCTGATGTTCCCAGAAGCAAGTTCTTTGGGCATCACATTAAAGCATTCAGAGATCCTAGTCAGTGCTGCTGCAGCATCATTCCCAGCCATACTTTGCCTTCTTTTGCACAAATAGAGAACAAATCAAACTGTAATGTCTGAATTCTCATGAGAAAGAGTGTAGTGAGAGAGAAATAAGAGACAAAATAAAAGTTACAAATATAAACATAATCTGGTTACCACTCCACAACTGTGACTTTGCAGACTTTCCTACTGTGTTTTGAATTGTTCTCTCAACATGCAGATGTGCTTAATCCAGGATCGTGCTTTTTAAATTAAACAAACAAACAAACAAAATGTTCATGGGATTCTATTACAGAGGTGTTGTAAACCATAATGACAAAGTACAGTACAAAGTGTGATTTGGTCAGTTCTCTTGGATTGGGTACACAAACCTAAATGCTAAAAGCTTCAGAAAAAATTAAAAAGTTTCCATTTGTTACAGAACGACAGAAAGAATAAACATATAATGAACTGCACTGAAGGATCTTTAACATTCTTAATATCAAGGGATTTCAATGATAAAAGCTCTTTGCACATTTCCTCATTCTAGTTTGTTTCATCTCGTTCAGCTGCTCTCTCACTGTTACACATTAAAAATATATTTTGAAAGGATTTGTGCCAGAACATGTTTGTGATGATGTAAAGGCCATAACCTTTTCAGTACTTCTTCACAGGATATTTTCCTTTAATTATTTCCATCCTCAGTATCTGAAATTTAATTTTTCAGTTCTAAGAGGAATAATTTCTGTAAATGCACTCTGATATTCTGTCCCTGTATCCTGTTCCTATTGTAACAGAATTTTGGCACCTCTGTTTTTGACAATCTGACTGTAGCAGAGCCTTAATGTATTAACTAGGACAAGAAAGCTTAAAATGATTATAGGAAAGGTAAGGTCAGCACTTTATTGTTGACTGCCACTCAGTAATATTCCAAAGGGTCTCATGCAAGTTCTTATGCAGAAACTTGCATACCAGAAAAACACAATATTTTGTTATATAATTACTTGATCTTTATACTTTTAAAATTCAATTTCTGCAAAACTTTGTTTTTATTTTTCCAATGGCTATTGTTTGTTCGTCTTTACATTGACTCTTCAAAGATTGGGTTTTTCACTTTGTTTGGCACATACATTCACTTCTGTGATTCAGTTAAAGTATATATCAGAAATCTGCATTCTGTACATACAGATCTTTCTTCTCCAGACTTCAAGGCTGTCTTGACTAGCTGCCTCATTTCCTGAGAGTTCTCCTAGTCCAATATTACTGAACCTTTCATATTATTCAATACATCTCTTCTCACAGATGTGTTTAATTATATCACAAGAGCTTTAACTTTTTTTTTGGCTGAACTGTTGTTCCTTCCAGATGCAAGTCAAACCAGATGTCCTACTTAGAGGCCCATCTCAAATTATAGTTGTTTTCTATTCTCCTAAAATCTGATGTAAGGCAAGAGCTGAGTGCAGAAATCTGGGGTCTTGGTTAGAGGTGGAACCCTCTGCACAGTCTCTGGGACGAGTTAGGAAGCAGGAGCTGTGGAAGGGCAATTTCTTCAATAGGAAGAAGGATGAAATAAATCACAGAAATAAATCACAGAATATTCTGAGGTGGAAGGAACCCTCAAGGATCGTTGAGTCCAACTCTTTAAGTGAATGGACCATACAGAGATCAAACCCTCAAACTTGGGGTTATTAGCACCATGCTCCAACCAACTGAGCTAATCTCACTGCTGTGCTCGCTGATCACTGCTTTACTTTCCTCAAAAAGAAAGTTTTCCATGGACTGACTGCTGGCTAATTGCCAGCTAGGACTCATGCCCATAAAAATAAGCTGGTCTTAAATTAGAAAAACTGTTTTAAACAGGCATAAATAAAAATTCTGGTCCTCTATGTGTCGACCATATTCCTGACGTTTTCTCCAAATTCCCTTTCTAGCCTTTGATTCTCATAGAAAATTTTATGGAGTGTGCTATAAGGGATGCTTCTAAATCCCCACAAAGAAGACTTGTTAAATGGAGGTGTGGAAAAGAAGAACAGGCTGTGGGGAACCTGCAGAGTATTGGAAATCACAGAATTTATTACAATCTAAGACATTTCTGGGAAAAAAAAATCCATGGATTCTAATCTTGATCATTTTTATTATGCAAATATTTCAACAAGGAAAAAAATAATTGTTCCTCAATTTAAAAGAATTTGATGATAGCTAGTGACACAGGACTCTGACATTTAACCTGTGAACTAAAAATTACATAATAAAAATGAGGAGGGAACTGTTTATTACAAATGCACCGAGTTCAGCTGACAACATGGTTGAAAACCTTGGGAATGGTAGGACAAGAGTGACCTGTGTATGATTCCCTGTTTAAGAGACCTAGTTTAAGTCGTCTGGTGGTCAAGCTCAAGTTAAGCCATCAGATAACCTTTCGATTTAGCACCTGGATTGACGACCTCAGGTGCATTGAATTAAAAGGAGTGCAATGCTCACCCGCTGTTTCCACAAAGGAAGAAAATTTGGTAGTTTTCTTCACTTCTGAATTTGCATCAGTAATTTTTACTATGGCAGAGTGGATTTTAGGCAACACTGGTCAGATTACAAACAGCACAGTTGCTAACACCTAAGGGTTTACCAGGTTGTACTCTTGATTGCTTGCACATTTATGAGAGTTTGCTGGGCTCAGAAACTAATAATGGTGCTTTAGCAGTTTTCAAACTCTAACTCAGCACATTTTACCTTGTTACTGCTTCCATTTCCAAGGTACTCATTCTCACCTGTAACATCCTCCTTGACAAGACTGGGCATTTTAGGCTACACAAAGGTCAGTATCTGCCACACGGTAATCTAAAGGAATAAACAATTTTCCAGAGAAGATGCAAAGGAGTCATGATTTCCTTGGAAACATTTTGCATAAACAAGTCTGAATTTTTATCCCAGTATTTCCCAAGCCTTGCTCGAACCACGGAAAGAGTGAAAAAATGTTGGTTGTATCTAGGCACAGCAACAACTGTAAAACAGAGGGCATGAAAACAGACATATCACCTCTAGCTAACAATGAGGTTAACCAGAGCACAGGGGTACCCCAGTGTCTTAGGAGTACCTTCGGTACCCTGGGATGTGTCTGGGAGAGAGGTGTTGCAAAGCCATCAAATATTTCCTTTTAGGGGAGTAATTCTAAGATTTTATATAATTCATGCCAAAATTAAGAGTTGGTACTACCCTGTGAAACAAGAGACCACTTGAGTCTTCTACATGTGCTTGTGCTGCTTCTGGTTACAAGGCTGTTTTCTTTCCAACTGTCTTCTACTCTGGGATGTTTCCCAGAGATACGTCAACTGTCATATTAAACCGTGGAGTAATGCTGTTATTTTTAGCATGCGAAAATGTGAAGACAGTATTGGCATAATTTCCATTTGTGACCCAGGACAAGACTTACATGTGTCCAGTTGGAACAAAGAGCAGCCTGTGCAGAACCCAAGGGGAAGATGTGTTCCAGAGGCATTATATTTGCAAAAGTTTAATCTAGGATTTTAAGAAATGAATGGCTGACTGAGACCACTGTTATCTCAGGAAGTCTTAAGAAGCAGATGCTCTGTAATTTGATTTTTTTAGATGGAAAAATTTTAAGATAGCAAGAGAAAAGAACTAAGGTAAATGAGAACTGTATAATGGAAAAGAGGAAAAAAAGCAAGACTGACAAAAGCTTTGAGAAATATACTGATGAATGGAGAAAGTGAAAAGACTGAGATCTTGTCTGTTAAACATCTCTTTTTAGAAGGAACAATATTTTAGGGAAAGAAAAGGTTGTCTGAATCTCTACTTTAACTTCAGGTGATATTCACAAACAGTCTACTTCATATCCTTTAAGACCGTGTCAATTAGATACAATAGAACTGTTTGTAGTACAGAAACTTGTGGAAAATTAGTGGGAAAATCTTTGCTGTATTTACTAACTGGATGGAAAGTAGAACTCAAATCTCAACTTTCTGATCATGAGCTTTTTCTTAAGAGTTCACAAATAAAGAACTAGTCTTTATTAAATAATAAATATTACAAATGACATCACACAGGGATGTGCCAGCGTACTGATGGAAAATGGGTTTTAGCCTGTGCAGAAATGACTGCTTCTAAAACAAGTGTTTTTGATGAGAAGTTTGTCTTTGAGTTGCTGGGTTGTGCAAAATGAAGTATATGTTCTTTTTCTAGTGCAGTCCTATGAAATTTAATTACCAGAGGAGACAGGCAAATCTCCGCTATTTATATATTTTATCAGTGCAACTGTTGTACTCTTAAGCTCACAAAATGCCATCACACACAGGGAACTTGTGAAACGTATGGCTTTCCCCAGAAACTGTATCGCGGTGCCAATTTTTATTGTTGATTTGTTAGGATGCACACATCCAAAGGAACTTTTGACCTACTTCAGAACTATATATAGAAACCTCCACTAAAAACCAACACTTAAGACTGTATTAGTAAAACACACCTTATCAGATATTGCTGAAAAAATAACTTAAACAGTGCAACTCTCTTTTTGAATGTAAAATTGTATGTTCTTTTTCTCATTTTATTTTGTTGCAGCAGACATGTCTTTGTTATAAAGGTCCAAGAATTATAGCACTGGAAGAGATAAGTGCGTAAAAATTTGGAGCATTGATCACAGTAAGAGAAAAGAGGCAGACTTCCTTTTCAATACAAGAATAATCTATTTTCCTCTTTAATACAGGAATAATGTCCTTCTCTCATGACAGTATATTCTCCAATTATGATTTTGATTATCATAGGACTCACTTCACTTATAGCTGGCAGTAACTCCGATGCTTGTAGTTCACGCTGAAATATATATTGCATTCATCCTCTCTGAACTGAACCTAACCCAAAGTCAACACAGTTATGCTTCTGTATTTACAGAATTGAGGGTCAGTTTATATTTCATTATACCTTTTATTTTTAAAGGTCTTAACTTGGATTTTGATTTTTGTTGTGTTTATTTTAGGCTTTCTAAACTTAAAATATTAACTGCATGATAAAATATTAACCACATGTGTATACAAAATAAAATATGCATGCCAAAGAAAAATTGTGATTCAGCTTTGAAATATATTGGTTTTCAGTGCCTGGAAGGTGAAAAAAAAAAAACCAAACACAAACCTCCCATGAAGAATAGCCCAAAATAGATTTGGTCCTGTACTAGTTTGAAAACAAACCAGTGGAAGATTGCAAGTCAGAATTACAATTTAATAGGAAAAGAACATAAATGCAATAGTACAAGAACACTGACAGAGTCAGGATACAGCTTAACACCATGTTGAAGCACTGATCCTGTAGAAGGGTCTGGTCTTCACCTGAAGGTCCAGTGGTAGCTCTTGTCCTCTGGGAATCCAGTAGGTAGGGCTGCCTGTGGTGTTCCAAACCTCAGATTATATCCAGGTGGGAATGCTTGGTTCCTCCCCCTAGGTGGAGCATCTCACAATGGGATGATGTAATTTTATGAGTCATGCAGTAAGGCTGGATGGCCCATTAAGAGAAGATATCTCCTGGAGGAAGTTATCAGGGATGTGTCATGGAAGAGATAAAGAACCCTGCCCCACCTGGTTTTAACGGATGGTTACAGAATACATACTTTTGGTTACATCTTACATTTTAACCTAAGACAGATCCAAACGTAACAGTCTGCAGTTCCAGAGCTGATTCCTGGGAACCAGGTAATTTTGACAGGACTTCCGGAAAGTAATAGTGATTGGAAGCTTAAAAGTGAAATTCAAGTGTGTTCTTGTATGTGGTCCTGCACACAGATACACAAACTCAGCTACACGGATGAATGATACCAGTGTGAGTTACAAGTATGCCAAACCAGACCACCCGAAGTCAATTATTTTTATGCAAAGAACTGAAAGCATTGGAGTTATCCAAGTAATAATCTCCACTCATATGCCATAATCTCCACTCATTTCTCGCATACTAGCTCATTCCTTAGCTCATGCCCTGGTGTATCTGTACAAAGACAGATATTACAGTTGAGGCTGGTGCATAACAAGCAATCCAAATATTATGAGACAAGATCTTATTGCTAAGTTTTGAAGTATAGTACACTGGATGTCATTTGAATGTAAGAATTGCCTTGCCATTCTTGCTGCAGAACCAACACAGAAATGCTGAATACCAGGAGTGCCTGAGGAGACTTAGACAAATCAAAACACTCCTGGTCCATCTTGGTAAAATATGTCTAAATTTGTACTGGATACAATTCTATACCATGGCCATCAAATGGGATAATTTCTAAGGTAATGATATAACCTATATTTTGAATTCTGTTAATGCAACTGATATGATTAGAGAGAATATTTCCCTATTAGTTAGAAGACAGACGGTGTATGCAATCAGGCTGAGTGTTAAAAACATTACCTATGAGATAATAATTGCAGAAGAGGTGTTTATTTGGTTATATCAATGCTCCAGTCTTCTAAATCCATGCCTATATTGTCTTAGGACAAATTTTTCAAATGATTTCAGAAAAATGGAAATCTGCTTTTCATATTTTTCATTTTTTTTCATCTACCCCTTAAATTTTTTTTTAAATTTTCCTTAGTAATTTTTTCCTGAACACATACCCATGAATGCTGCTCTATCACTCCCCTCCTCAGCTGGACATGGGAGAGAAAATACAGTGAAAGGCTCATGGGTCAAGATAAGGACAGGGAGATATCACTCAGCATTTACTGTCATAGGTAAAACAGATGTGACTTGGGGAAAATTAATTTAATTTATACCAATCAAATTAGAGTAGGGCAATGAGAAATAAAATCAAATCTTACAAGCATCTTCCCCCACCCCTTCCTCTTCCCAGATTCAACTTCACTCCCAGCAGAATGAGGAGATGGGGAATGAGAGTTAGAGTCAGTTCATCACACCTTGTCTCTGCCACTCCCACCTCCTCAGGGGGAGGTCTCCTCATGCTCTTCCCCTGATCCAGGGTGGGGTCCCTCCCACAGGAGACAGTCCTTCACCAACCTCTCCAGTGTGATTCCTTCCCACAGGGTACAGTCCTTCAGGAACAGGCTGCTCCAGTGTGGGTTTCCTGTGGGGTCACAAGTTCTGCCAGCAAACCTGCTCCAGCGTGGGCTCCTCTTCCCAAGTGTCTGCGTGTCCTGGCAGGAGCCTGATCCAGCGCAGGCTTCCCACAGGGTCACGGCCTCCTTTGACCATCCATCCATTCTGGTGTGGGGTTCTCCGTGGGCTGCAGGTGCAAATCTGCTTCACTGTGGATCTGCGTGGGCTGCAGGTGCACAGGTACTTCACCATGGCCTACACTGGGGGCTGTGGGGGAATCTCAGCTCCAGCACCAGAACAGCTCATCCCACTCCTTCTGCACTCACCTTGGTGTCTGCAGAGTTGTTCCTCTCACATATTATCACTCCCTTCTCTGGCTGCAATTTGCTCCTGTGCAGTAACTTTTCCCCGTTCTTTTATCCCAGAGGCACTACCACCACTGCTGATTGGCCCAGCCTTGGCCAGTGGCACATCTGTCTTGGAGCCACCTGGCTTTGGCTCTGTTGGACATGCAGACTGCTCTTCTGGCAGCTTCTCACAGAAGCCACCCCTGCAGCCCCCCTGCTACCAAAGCCTTGGCACACAAACCAGTACAGTGGTGTGGAGGTCTGTGTGCTCAAATGCCTGAGAGCAGATGTTGGCCAATCTTGGTGTTGACAGCACTGGGCTGGAGACCTATAACGATTATTAAGAGCACCTACTGAATCAATGTCATTTTGATTGTCATGCTGCTGGTGGTTGCATATGCAGGGATACACCACTGGTTATTTTTAAGTCTATAGTCTGAATTACTGCCTTGGTCAGAACAACACAAATATTTTCTAATCCTTTAATTTGTTGCCAGAAGGAAACTGGGGTCTGTGTTGCCTCCTGTGGGTCATCTTTTCTTTGTATTAGACGATGGAAATGAAGCAAAGCCAATTCCAGTGATGGTCCAAGCTTTTCAATGAAAAGAACTAGAGTTCAAACAAGCTAAATAGGAATGTATCAGCTGAAAAAAACCCACATAAAATAAAAGAATAATGTTTAGAGGGGTAGAGACAGGAAATTACTTGTGAGAAATGTATAACACTGAGTGATTTCTTTTTTAAATGTATGACGCCAATTTAGTGTTTAAAGCTGCTCAATGGCTGGAATACAAACTTCTTGTGAAATATATTAGGTGTTTAGAGTCACTTAGTGGTTAGTAAAAAACCCTCCTAATGAAACAATGTATTAATTGCTCAGGGCCACTCAAAGCAAACACACATAAAATATTTAGATGTCTGGAGATGCTCAGCAGCTTGATAACCAAGTTTTAATAAAGTCTATTCAGTGTTTAGAGTTGATCAGCAGCTAGGAAAACAACCTGTGCTCAGCAGTAGAAATGCAGGGCTAATAAAATACAGAGCTGCTCAGTGGCTGCAGCGAGGTTTCTAAAGCTACACTGAAATTAGGGAGACTAAATTAAGCAATAACAGTAGAGGCACTGGTAGTTCCATAGGATTAATGGCTGGCTGGGATGAGTTGATGGCCTGTGGCTACATTTCAGGTCATTAATCCCAGCTGGTCATTAGTCCCCAGGAAATGCCCAGAACTGAGGTCATTATTACTATTATAGCCATCTTAAAAAAAAAAATGAAAATCAAAGCTAACAAACCCAAGAATCCATCAGAAGCCTCATATGCATTGTGGTATATGGATGTATGCAGTGCCTACAGATATCTTAAGAAGAGACGTCCACACTCGTATTAACATAGATTTTCTCTAGAACAATTCTAACATCTTAGAGTCAGTAAGATTATTGGAAAATCTATTTACATTTCCACTCGATACATGAATCAAAATCAAAGTTTTGGTGCCCCGAACCTCTTAGTTGATGTTCTCTGGCATCCTTAAAGAAAGAAAGGAGTACCTCTGCTGGGATACTTAGTGGCCTCACTTGGATTAAGCAGAAGCTGCATTTGGGAACATTCCCAATGTCTCGTGTTCTTCACATACTGACCTACTTTCTTTTTCCTTTTTATGAATAGCAGAGTGGTAGCATTGCATACTGTTATACTTTGCATTTTTATAGAAGCATGTACCCAGAAGGATACTAAGAAGTTCTCAGAGACACTACAGAGATTCCTGGGCTTGCTGCTGAAATACAGTTTCCCTTGAAAGAATAGCAACTCCTTCTGGGACAGCAATATTACACAGTAGTGTTTTAACAGGAGGAAGTGAAGATAAAATTTAATTGAAACTACAGGAGGAATTCAGGCAGGTAGTACATAAATACTTGCTGGCATTTGGCCATGATTAACTTCCACAGGTAATTGTTCAACTCCTTCTGTCTGTCCAGCCATGAACATATGTACCTTGACATGAATTTAGCATTCACCTTAATTTTCTCAGTTCAGTAATTTAAGAATTAGCAGGTAGCAGCATTCCTAGCATCTCCACATTCCAGAGCTAAAAACCATACATGCAGGCTGCTTCTGATATATGGAGAAGAATTTTACATCTTAGGACTAGGATATAGCTTTGAAATCATCAGGAAACACCATAATATTTTAAATGCAATGACTTATGCTTTGGATTATACTCTGGAAGCATTTACCCTTTTCTATTAATCTAAGTTAGGCACCTAAAGCAGAAATGATAGGAGTACTTCCATAAACAGCTTACAACACCAGTAAGGCAAGACAGAAAGGAAAACAGCAGATATCCCTTTCACAGGAGGAGGAAATCTGTTTTGGATTGGTTTTGTTGTGATTGGTAGCATCTGTTCTGAATTGTCCAAGATGGCCTGCAGACCAAAGAGTGGAAGGGTATCTTCCAGCTCTCACGATCAGATATCCAAAAGGCATCTGATCATACCTATGAGAAATTACTTATTGTGTCTCCAGCTGATCAGCAGATTAAGCCTTTTTTTTTCTCTTTATCAAGGTGATCAAAGTGGATTCACATCTCCCAGCCTTGTCTAGACTGTTACAATCACCTTTAACTCTTCAGGTTAAAATATCAAAGTAAGAAGTCTGAGAAACTGAATACAAATTTACATGCTGATCTCAGCCCTTAAGTTTAATTGTTGAGTTGTCTTTCTGTTACTGCACAAGGATCTTTGCAGATAAATTTATTTATCTGCCATTTGTGCATAATAGAGGTCTGAGAGAATCAGCACAGTTAACCAGCTGATCACATCATTGTGTGAATAGGAAAAAGGATTCTCATATTACTGACATCAGAAAAAAGCCCATTCTGTGAGATTACAAAATCGTGCTCACATCCCAGCAGAATTGTAACTTCCTTTAAAATGCTGTCCTTCAAATTTATCTCATACAAACTATCTGCATTGGAATTTGGAGGATTTTTCTTTCTTTACCTGAGGTCTTATTAAGAGGAAATAAATTAACTAATACATTAAAAAGAGACAATGAATAACATGACCTGTTTGAGCCAATTTTTTTCCATTCAATCTTACTCTGCTTGGTTCTTTAATTTTTTACCTTACGTCAATGTGGTATCCTTTCCTGTGTCTGTTGGGTCAGTGTGCAGCATCTAAGCAGAGACAGGGATAGTGTTTTGTACTCAAAATTTTATTATGGTCAAAACGAAACCACATCTTATATGTAAATTCTGAATTTATTATTAGGAAGAACAAAAACTTAATGTAGCAATCAAAGAATTATTGGTAGTTCAGATCTGATTATTGTAGAAAGGAGTGGAGAACTCAAGGAAGAGTGAAACTTGAATGCACTTGGACTGTGAAGGGATAAAAGCCATGTGGTTCCTTTGTTGTGAGGTTCCTCGGAGGCACCAGCTCAAGCTGCTTCTGTATTACTGCGCCATGACTGAATTGCTTTATGGAACAAGACATCTGAAACTCTGCTATGGGAAGCCTGGGGTTGAACTGGCAAGGAAACCTGGTTTGACTGTGCATGAGTGGGGTGTGTGGTGAGCCAAGCAGAGACCTCTTGGGTCACTGGAGCCACCTGCTGTGAAGGGGCTTTGTGAATGGTCGTGGGAAGTGTCCTTAGCAGCCTCAAGGCTTGAACCACACCACTTACTGACATGAAATGTAAAATTTATTTACCTAGTGGGATGGGCATAGCAGGTGGCTAGTGGTTTCTCTTCCAAGATTGCTATTTTACCATGCGCATACTCTGCAGACACATTCACACTAACAAAAGCCCCTGCTGCTTTTGGTCCAGTTTCAGCTTGCACCACGGACTTGAGGATGCCGGACACTCACTACAGCTGGTGACTGTGCCCAAGCCTTTACAAGTGGCCTGGCTTCCACAAATAATGGTGCCAAGCTGGGCTCAGCTTTCTGCATAGCTCTAGGCGTTTGAGAATATGTTTCCTCCATGGTACTACTGTCTTAAACATTTATTGCTTTTTTAGGTAGATGGTCAGCATAAGTTGTGAATAGCTTTGTTGATCATGTAGCTGCATGATCTTCTGCTTTTGACTTTCTCTCTGTTTAAGACTAAATTAGCTGTCATTACCTCGGTTGCTATGATTTTCTAGCTTCTCCCCCAAACATGTTACAAGGATGTAGATTTAACAGTCCAGCTTCGATAATTACCTGAGATCCTTTATTTTTACACTGCCTACGAGAATCCTCTAATGAGTTAGATCTGTTCAGATACGGTCCAGACATTTTGCCAGGTGCTTTCAGGCAGTCCTTGTCCTGTGACAACAGCCGGGGTGTGTATACAAGAGTACAAGCCACTAGCATCTTGAATCCTGTTCTGGGACGACCATGGTATCAACATCAATGGCTTCTGCTTCGTCTCTCCTTTATGTAGTTATTTATTTGGATTAACTAGAGGCCATTTTATAATTTTTCAACATGCTGTTGTATCTTGCTTTTTCCTGGTCTGCAGCTGGACATTGCATCTGAATTTACGAGACATTCTATGGATTTTAAATTCTTATTCTTTGATACACCCAAACCTCATTTTGTTCAACTCCACGCCTGCATTTCTTTAATAGTGTCATGGTGAGCAGTTTACTTTCTTAGGTCTCCAGTGCTGGCCATTTTCTCATCTCTTACCATCCCCTGCCTACTCCTCTACACCACATTCTGTGTCTCCACTTCTTAAGACACCTACTGTTGTACCAGGTTTCTTCTCGTCTAGAGTACATTGCTATGTTAGAATGATAAACACCTAATTTACCACAGCATAACTACTTGATAGTACTTATAGCACTGGCCGTTAGACACACTACTCTTACGGCTAACACGTGCTTTGTTAAAACAGAGTTAAAGAAAGGTTCAGGCAAACGCATCCTGACAAACCTTGAGACCTTGAAAACTCAGTGAAAACCTGTGGCTCATTACTAGCAAAGGCAACACCGGGACAGTGCTCCTGACCTACAGGGCTACTGCAGGAGTCTTCCTCTCACCTCCCACAGAGAGGAAGAGGAATCAATTTTTCGCCTCCTTTTTCCTCTTACATAAAACTCTGTGTAAATGACAAAACCTTTGCAAACCCTTGAGTAGCTGACCTTCCGCATCTTGCTGCTACAAAGCTGAATAATTCTGTCCTAAACTGCACATGAGATTGCAATGACAAAAAACATTAGTGTTACTGCTGATGAACCTATTTCATTACTTTTAATAACATTATATCTGTGTTGTCTGCTCAATGCAGTGATAACTTAGTGAAGGAGAATTAATTTCACATATTATCCACATAAGCAATAATGAGGGAAATCAGTTTCCTCTAGAGTTGCAGAGGGAAGTTTAATTAAATTTGTGTATGGGCCAATTGATTTCAGGTTGGTCACTTGCTTTCTGGCTGACAATGCGACCTTAAGGCTCAACGATAGGTGCAAAATCATGTAAATCCATGAGTGAACATGTCCATGCCTGAAGCAAAGTCTTCAGGATATCATAATAGGGGTGAAAACGGAACAATTTGAAATTAACTGCACAGATGACCTTTTTGTAAGGTTATTTTTATTAATCTTATGCTCTGGAACACACATGTACCTAGCAAAACATGGGGTAGTATTATTGGTCAACTGGTAAAAACACTGCATAATGAAGTCTATAAAATCTCTGGGCTATTCGGGTGTTGTGCATAACGAGAGAAGCAAAACACAGGCAGGCGCCTGGTAAAGAAAACCTCTGACTCTCGAGTAAAGATGTTTCTTGTTGTGTGTACTCAGAGTGGAATGATAAGCAGCTTTGAGTTCATTTTGCAAATGAAGTCTCTTTCAGCACACCCCCTCTGTTCATGGGGAGCAGGTTCAGTGGGCACTGACTGGTTAGTGGGACTAAGGCATACTGTGATCATGTCATAGTGTTGCTTCTAATAGAACAAAATCTCTTTGAACACCAAATAATTTAAACGCAGGTGTTGCTAGTATCTTAATGAATCAGCCTGTGTATTTGGCTTCTTTGGTAAATAACTTAAAAAATATTTTTGAATCAGTGAGTTCTGAAAAAGCAGATGAAGTGGCTAATGTATTAATTAAATATTGAATTGACAGGAATGCATAATTGGAGAAAAAAACAGGTTTTGATATTTTCACTTCAAAATGCATGACAATCAAACTGATCTCTAAAATCAAATTGATCTCTAATAAAATAATTTACTGAAAGATCCAAGCCTCAGCTAAAAATTTCTTCATATTACTTGCTCTACCAAATTAGAATAATTTTGGACAAAGGTCTTGAAGTTGCTTCTATGTAAAGAAACAGAAAAGACACACAGCACTATACCTTCAATGGCATAATAAACCTTTGGGCTCAATCCTTCCTCCTCTTAAAGGAACAAGGGTTAGGCACTGACTTAGGTGGCTGCAGGATCAAGCTGCAAATCATCTGTGTGACCTTTACTTTATCACGACTAACTTCCCTATTCGGGGTAAACCCAGGATCTGCCTGGGAGTAGTTTTGTTCCTCAAAGACAAAGGACAATTCGCAGTCTAAATGCTGAATATTGCCAAGAGGCTGCTGTAGGCTCCAGGAGCCTGGCAAAGGCAGAAGTGAAGGAGTGAACTTGTGGAGGAATGAGCAGATATTTTAAAACTGTACTAAGCTGTTACTGTTTATTAAATTCAATTTGTCAAAGGTGTAGTATGAATTGCTCTATCAGTTGCTTCTAAATGGCATCATTCTGTATGGGAAAGGATAAAAGAAAGGTTAAAGCAATGTATTTAACTTCCAATATGCATCTGAAATATGAGAGATCTGGGGCTGACACATCCACCAATGCAGAAATGAAAGTGCGGTGCCTTCTGTGACCTTCCCCCTTCACATGTTTCTGGGGCAAATATGAAGTCTGGAAGAAGTACCTATGAATACTTGGCAACGTATACTGGCAAGAAAGAGCCGAAATTGCTGTACCAAGCCATCATATCCAACTACCGGCAGTAACACTGTCAATAGTAAATTGCTGTGTTGCGAGACAGCAGGTAGCAGAGGAAGCTCCTTGCAGGGAGAGATGGATCAGAGATACAGTAGATTACACCCCACCAGAGGGGATTATGAATGAAGCCCCAAAGGAACACAAGCAACCTGATAAAATTAGAACAGAGATATTAGTAGCATGGAAAGAGGCTTTTCCAGTGAAATCCTGCACTCCAATGCAGAGCACGTCAGGTGAGACTCTATATTGTGCCTCTAGGAGATGCGGCATAGACCTCAAAGCCAAAAGTCAAGAGGAAAAATAATGACTTTACATTACCTCTGAATCCTCATAATTCTAGGCTGCTCCTGCAGAGCTGGCCTGAATTTCTATGGCTGTACACCTAGCACATCCATTGTATTCCAGTCTGGATCTGTCCCTTCCTAGCCCCAGACTGAGCAAGAGCTTGGAAGACAAATTATACAAATATGTTACCTACAAGCAAACTCATCTTGACACAGATATATGCTGTGAAAAATATTAGTCTAAATGCCTAGAGCTGTGCGAAGCAATAAACAAATAAAAAGTCACAAAATAGTCACAAAGACCTTAAGGAGGTTTTAAGGTTTTGGAATTTTTTTTTTTGTGGTTGTTTGTGGGTTTTTGTTTGTTTCTTTTTTTTTGATATGACTGGTTTCTGAAGTCTTTAAGTATTCCTATATGCAAAAACCTCCCCTAAAACCTTTAGGTAGTTGGTATACCCATTTGTTTGACAGATTATCTCCATGTAAATACTGATATGTAGCAAAACTCTAGACCACTGAATTTCATTTAGGAAGGCTTCAAACCTGTATTGTATCTTGTCTTGTGGCTGTCTCAGATACATGTAGTGTTAATTATCTTTGCAAATGGGCAATGGAGTGATACCTCTCTGTGCATAGGTTTGGGGTTTTTTAAAAGAAAAACAAATAATTCAGGAAACAGTTTTCTGCCATACAATCTCATTAAAAAATTAACATTTCAAGTGTAACCATCATCGTTCATACTTTCCAAGTGGCTCAACTCCCATCCCTGTAACATTTTTTCTGATTAGCCTGCTGTCCTGTTTAATCAATAGAGCTACAAAGCCAGCTATCTCTCAGTCTATGGTTATCTTTCATTGTACAGTACATAATGCCTCTAGTCCTGCTGATAACAAAGAGCACACAGAGGGAATGTGGCACTGCATGTTTGTTATCTTCCACTCAACTAAACATACCTCTTTTTCTCTCTTGACTCTTATCAATGCAAAAAATGCTGAAAACAAATTACTCCTGGTGTTAACACTGCACATGCCAGTTGGGACGGAGATTTTTTGCCTATCTTATGTCTGTGGTTTGCCAGCACTACAAAAGCCTGCCAGTTTGATACATCACCTCGTCAACCTTTAAGAAGGCAGTGCAGAGTAGTACCACCGGCAGCCAGCCTTACATAGATGGAGGTAAAACTCTGGATGTACAGAGAGTGTAACGCAGGGAGATTGACCCAAAAGCTGTTCATGGTTGACCCCAGACCTGAAAAAAAAAAAAGAAAGTAATCCAGTTCTATACTTTTTCATTTCCTACAAAACATGAAAGCTGATATACTTAGGTTTCTCTCTTGGCAATAAGAAAACAGCTAAATTGAACCTTTGCTTCAGTTAAAGAACAATCTAGCAGTTTCCCTTCTCGCAGGTCTGCTACTCACAAAGGGCGAAAATGCCTTGCTTAGAAAAAGATCCCAGCATTTTATATGTCTTTCCTGACAAAAAACACCCTGAAGGATATGGTTCTGTCCACTCTGATCTTGAGAATTTTAACCACCATACCTTTTGATGATGATTTCAACATACGTGGGAGAATCTGACGTTCCGCAGTTAAACAGAATGATAATCATGTATTCAGATAATATTTGAGAGAGAATAGCAGTTTCCCCCTTTGCTCTCAATTGTTATGCACTGGTTGAGCCTTAAAAGAAGTCTAAAAATAATGATTATTGTTTTCCACAGTATTTTCCTGTTTTCTTTATTTCAAAAGAGAATATTAGAATAGCCCATTAAAAAAAAATCCAAAATTGGAAGCTCCTTAAAAAGAAAATAAATGAATGTTTTCCTCTTTCTTGAGGGTACAAGTGTATTGGTTTATATGTGTGCAGTATATGTATGGGACAGAATCCTTGCTAACTAAGAATGTTTTGAAGAAAAAATCCCATTCATGTGTATAACTACATAGCATATCCATCTTTCAAAGTACACATGGAAGATCATATTACATGTTTTGCAACACGAACTTTATTAGAAGAAGGAAAACTTTATAAGTGTAGTAAAAATGCAGAAAAATAATTTTGCTTCAGCATTGTATTTGATGACATTCAAATAATCTCCAGAACATGGTTATGCTTGTGTGGGAATCACTTCAAAATTTGTAATTTTTAACTGTGTTCTGAACTTTTAGATAAGAGATCATCCTACAGTTGTGTTTTATGTCTTGCTCGATAGCACAACCTTTGATAATGTGTCTCAGCAACAGAATTCAAAGCTTTACATAGTATTTATGATGTGTTCATAACCCTATTTCTTTTAGCTCTAGGCAAACATTACATATCTTCATTCAGATTTTAAAATAAATTTACTTCAAGCATGTTGATATAATGCTTGAGTTTGCTTTCTGCAAATATTCATCAAATGAGAAGGACTAGTGTGAAAAACTCCAGATAAGCAAATTTACTGTCTAATAATCAAATATCTTTTTGAAGCTGGTGTTGGGTTTTGTTCTGGATTCTGCCTTTTTGAGTTCCTTTATGTAGTCTGCTGATTAACTATAAAAAAAAATATCATGCAGTCCAAAAGCAACATAATATTACTTGATACACTTAACCAGCCAACACAAATATCTGAACACTCTTAGTGAACTGAGCATTCTGTGAAGCAAAATATTTCTCGGGAATAGTTTTTTCACATGATTACTCTTGCTAAAACTGTCCATTGGATAATTTTAATTTGATTTTTAATTAATTTAAGCTTAATTTTTTTATTGCAATTTGAACCCTAATCTCCAGTACTAGGTAATTTCGCTCTCAAAAAATATGTGCTATAATGCAGGCAGCTCAAGTGTCAGTGACTTATAATTGAAATTTTCCCAATTGGAAAACTCTGTGTATAGCTGGTTGTAACAGTGCCAAAATTAAGTCATTAAGTTTAAAATTTTCTAGACTGGATGGCTGTATTTGGGTGCTGTAAAGAAGTGTGTGTGTCTGTCCGTGTCTGTCCATGTCTGTGAATAAATATGCAAATATGTGCACAATTGTAAATGACTGTGAAATTAGAGATTCATCACCAAACTAATTTAATAAATAACACAAACTCTGCTAGACTGTGATTTTGCTAAAACAGATGAGAATAAAACCAGTTGGCAGTCCATTCATCAAAGTCCCTTTTGGAAGTGTGCACTTAGACAGACAGTACAAAGTCTGAGTATTTTCATTAATATGTGTCCCTTTTATCTCTTTCTCAATCATATACGCATGAAAATATTTTTAGAAAATAAAGTAAAAGAAAGAAAAGCAAAGTAAAAAAAGTGGAGATGTTTAAATATTTTGGAGGTAGATCCTTAGCTGGTGAAAGTATTTGCAGTTCCCCAATCTCTAGATAAAAGCAAGGTATTTTTAGCCAAGTGGTGTGAGTCTGGACTCAGGTGCAGTATGTATGAGTTGTGATGTACCCCAGAGTTTATCACAGAGATCATCCCAAACGAGTGCCAGTAAAAACTTTATAACACATGTGCAGTTAAGCTGTGTTACAAATTTAACATAAAAATTATTTCAGAAATGGTTCAGGAGGTTTTATGATTATTTTAATTGATGCTGTTATTGCACTTCCTTCTATATTAAAGCTAAATTAACTTGCTATTATGAGGCAACTACATAGGCCTCAGAACGATTACTGATACAGTTCTGAACCTCTAAATGATCTTAAGCAACTTGTCTATAAATCACTCAGTTCCACTCTTGAGGTCTAACATACCCCAGCATATCCAAGCTAGAAACATTTGCTAGTTAAGATGCAAAAAGCTTTTTACCAGTTATTTTTCTTTGAAAGAAACATGCTTCTTCCGCATTCTTGAGAATAAGGAGAACCTCAAACATCTCTTTGCTTCAGAACTGAGTAGTGCACATCTTCTTCCTTATCGCAATGTAATTTGGAGAGGAATTTGAGCATTTTTTGGTGAACAAAAAAACTTTTTTTTTTTTGGTTACAGAACATTAAAAAATAGCAGACACTTGAAAACTGCTCAGAGGTTAAGAGTGCTGGAATGAATCTTGACAGAGATAGATTAGTAGGCAAAACATAGGTGAGTCAGTCAAAGGTGCATGATAAATGTAATTTATCACATGGCTCTGCAATTTACTACATGAATATCAACCCCACCTTTGTGTGAGTCTCTTGTCTAATGTGGTAAACATGTTCCTTTTATTTTCATAGCAAATGTGACTAGTTAATACCAGGTGTTGTGACCAAGTAATTACACTATTTTCCCCTTAATTATTAACCAGAGGAAAACAACGTCAATTTAAGGATTCGTAAATTAGGGAGAGATTAATTTAAGTGAAAGAAAGAATTGATCTAGAGTCTGTGTCTTCCATGTAAGTGCTCTAAACAAAGAGAGAGGATCCATAAACAGACTTATGATGTATTTTGGTGTGTGGCACCGCAATATGTGTAAGTTATGAGGCCTCTTAAGGGAATGAATCTAGATAACGCTGACAAAACTTGTGATTTTGTGCATCTCTGTGCGTGTGTGTGCACGTGGAAGTCAGAGGAGGCTTTTTGCTGCATCCTTTCATGAAAACCTAGGATGCTGAATGGCACATGCTGCCTCTATGGTTGGCCTCAAAACTGACAGACTGTCTGCGACACCTTTTAGGGAAGTTAGTACTAGTATTAGTATCACCCCTTCAAGCTGTATTTAAAAACTAATGTCTTGAAAGAAATATAGCAAGAATATATACCCTTAGGTATGTGTTACTGTCTTGGGGTGACGCTATCATGTGTATCCCCTATCATGCTCTATGCCCAAAAAGTAGTAGTGTGCCTTTTCTGTGCCTTTAAACTGAGCTTGAAAAAAAAAACCCAGATGAACTTTCCAAAGCAGCTTCTCAAGGACACAGAGATATACTCCTCAGTGTTGTCTGACTGCGGAAGGCACGAAGGGAGCACCCTGCTTGCTTTTTCTTCAGCCAGCTGGTTTTTCCCTCTTGGAGAGCTGAATTTTGTTTCCTTGGACTTCGGTTTTTTACCCTTCTTCTCTTCTGAACTGTTTCAACAACATCAGAACACATCAGGAGAATTTTCTCCCCGAGGCCCGGGGGTGGGCCCACGCCCTCACCGACCAGCTCCGAGGAGGAGAGAGACCACACCTACAGAAGGACTCTGAAATCTTCCCAGGTTTCTCTCTATAGCGGGGGTTTTAATTCATTATTCAGTATCATTATCCTTTTCCTGTGTGTTTGTTACAATAAATAGTTTTTATCTCTTTCACTTTCCTTTGAGGAAAAAATTTCTTTTTCCCCGAACCCTGTGGGGGGGAAGGGTGGTTGCACCCTGGTTTTTCTCTCAGGGGCTATATTACTAGATTTTGGCCAAACCGGCACAGTTACCTAACAGTAAGATAAAATATGTATCAAATACCACTGTTAACTATGTGCTAAATGCTAGATGGGCAAAAGTTTCCTTGCCGCAATCTGAATGTAAATATCTAAAGGTGGCAAATATTAACCGTCATTTTATAATCATGGCATTCTGCTAGTATTCATAGTCCATGAATACTGTGGCAAGTGGAGTTCAGCCAGTACATAGACTATGTCACTCTTGCTGAAAGTGCCTCATTTAGAATCACGGAATTGTGAAATAGATTGGGTTGGAGGAGGCCTTTAAAGGTCGTCTAGTCCAACCCCTCAACTTGCCTGATGAACTCCTTAAATAACAGCCTACCTGCTATTCAAGGAAGCAGGAACTTGAAAATTGGGCTCTGAAAATCTGTTCTGAACTGTCTGAACAGTCCTTAAAAGAAATGAGAGAGAAATCATCACCAGTGGGGAGTGGGGGAGGTGTGGCAGAAGGACAGAAGCTGTCCCACTCCTTGGGTCATACCTGAATCAGTAGATCAAAAGCTTATCTTTAAGTGTCTTCACCTCCAAATCCCTGCTTTCTATTTCTGTGATATTGGTAGTAGCTTAGAGACTGTGTTTTTAAGTTTCCTCCAGTGTCTGAGGAGAAATTGAAGAGCTAAGTCTTCCATGTCTGAAAGTGACATCATGGAAGAACAAAAAGGCAAAACTGAAGAAAATGCAAGGAGACCAGGCACTCTTACAAGGAGTAATGAAGGGACAAGAAAAGGCTGTGATGAAAAAGCACATATGGGAAGAAGAGCGATCAGGTAAGGAATTATTAAAAAAAAAAACAGAAAAGGAAAAGAAAGAAACAAAACAAAACAGAACAGAAACACACATTAGAAACATAGTTTGGCTTTGGGGTTGACATTTGTAAAATTCCCTCTTTGGGGAAAGTGTGTTTTCAAATGTAACAGATAATTAGTTTACAAACTCAAGAACTATTTATATTTTTGCTGCTAGTAATAAATACTTTTGTTTCATGACAATACAGTCAGTACTTTATATTTATATGCAAATAGTGTTTTATTTTATAATAGTACTTAATACTAATATTGGCATCTCAGTTCAAGCTTATTGTCTCATTTTCCTCCAGTTCCACCTTTTACACTAAAAATATGCTCATACACTTCAGCCTGAACTGTGGTATATTAATACTATCTCATTCTATCATAGTAATACCCATCTATGGATTTCAAAAGATCTTGCAACACTAAAAGTAGACGCGTTTCTCAATCTCTTATAAATCATAAGCCATGGAACAGAAGAAAGAAGATCCCTTTCAGGGATTTACTTGTATCAAGAAACAAATTAGTAAAAGAATAAGCTAGGCTTGTACTGAAGAGTTATCTTTTCTTGCTGCTGTTGATATTGTTCCACGCAAATCTTGTAGCGGAAATATTTCCTCTTTTGAAGCTGTGCTTACAGAATGGAAGAAACAATCCAAACACTTATGCAAACCTTAATCACACTTTTCCCAGTGTGCTTTTTCTATTTCAGAGCTAAGCAAAGGAACAAAAGTATATGAAATTAATGGAAAAGACACACGCAGGGAGGACCGACTTCTTTACCTGTAAGTGGTTGTAAACAGACTTTAGCTTACGCGGACTGCCACTGCTACCAAAGGACATCCTTGAAATCATGAAATAGCTAATGCCAGAGGTGGTAGCAAACTGGGCTTCAATAGCCATTGAAGTGCTTTATACAAAGTTGAACACTTCAAAGCAGGGAAATTTTTTTCCGAAATATCTTTTTGCTTGGTACCTGGGTCACTGCATTGGGAATGTTATACATAAATTCAAATCCTTTCAGTGTGAGAAGGGACAAAGAACTGAAATCTGCCACTTCTCCTCAAGGGCATCCTGCCAGCCTTTTGGGTGAAAAGAAATTACCATCTCTGACTGAGACTTTGAATGAAATACTTTAGTGACTGTTTCTGAGAGAGGGTCCATGGGGTACCGGCCCAAGGAAAGAGGCACAGCTGCTTTCTGGCAGAAGCATTTGCAATATTTTTAGAAAAAGGCTCTTGCCTGCAGATACAGTCCCCTGAGGAACAAGTTCAGGCAGTAGCTGGATCAGAGCTCCTGTCCAGATGAGTATTTCCTTATGGCGCCTGATCTATAAGAAGCTGCAGTTTCCAGAGGTGCTGTAAGACCACCTCCAAACTCACTCTTTATAAGAGCTCTCACAGGAAGGTGCCTTTTTTCTTCATTTTATAGGTGCTTAATCAGAAGTCCCTAGACAACCATGAGTATCAAAACCAGGCACGCTTGGCAATACTCAACACACAAATCCAGAACTACTCCGGGGACCTGGAGTACATGAAGGTAAAAAATGAAGTTAGGGATAGATTCTAGATATATCCATCTTTAGGTTGCAGCTGGGTGAGGGTTTTAAGGATGACAATTTAGAGCATAAATATTTATACTTCTTCTTTTTCCTATAAAGCTGATTCCCGACTGGTTGTCTCCCCTGCCATGAATTGTATAGAACTGCCCAGCCTTATGCTGAGGCTTCTGATGGCAAAGTACCAATGGCTGTTATAGTGCATCAATTCTTTTATGCACCTAGCCCTAGATGCCTAACCTTGAGTAGTAATATTTTACAATTTTGGCACAAGATCTGATGGACACACTGGCCCCTTCTGACACACAGGTGCTTTAAGTCTAAATTCACAGAATATTACCAGCAAAGCTTTATTTTATGCTGTTTCTCCTTGCTGTTTAACCACTTATCCTAGGCCACTCAATGTTTAATTTTATTGGTGATGAGGACTGATGAGGAAGATGAAGAGGGATATTTTCTTTAGGCTGGCTAGTAAGAGGTTTATCTGTCAGTAAGACTAACAAAAAAGTTTTAAAGAAACTTCTGCTTGAAGCGTCTTAGCATCAGATTGAGAGACTTATATGTGCTTTCATTTTATATATGTGAATATATAAAGCAACTAGGCTTGTGCATGCCTTACTTTGACATGTTATTGCTTTCCTGGTATTTTTCATTAAGCCTGATGCCAAAAGCTCCTGAGTTGCAGATTACTGGAGGCTGGGAGAGTAACCTAGGTGAGCATCTCTCTATGCTTGCCCTCCTCTTACACTTTTTACAAAGCACTTAGGGAATTGGGTACTCTTGGAGACAGAATGCTAAATTAGTCTGACCTTGCCTCTGACCAGGTACAGCTGTTCTCACGTTCCTTGAAAATGCTGACATTTAGGATTTGAAAGTCATTTTTATAAGGCAGCATTACACTATTTCCTTGTATAAAACGTTAGATCAATATTAAATTCGTTCCATGCATGATGTAATGGAAACTTCTATTCTGCTGCAGAATGTTTCATAGAAGAACCTGCAGCCTGCAATACTGGAAACCCGGGGGGGAACTCACTTTATTTTCACATGGACGTTTCATGAGCCTATACCATTTAAAAAATTGGTGTCTTGGGAACAAATCCTCAGATAACTTGTGTGGGACACCAGAAAACCAGAAGCAGGGTCAGTGTGAGACGAAGGAGGAAAGAAGGCTTAGGGGACTGGAGGCAGGGAACCTGGCTGAGCTCAGTCCTCTCGCACTTCCCACATGCTACTGACTTGGTTTTTATCCATATGAAGGCCACTGGTAATTGGATAGAAATAAGAAAAAAAAACCCTAATATTTTAATGTTCTCACTGATTTATAAACAAATACTTTAAAAAAATTCAGATTTCTTTAATGTAGGTGGCAATGGCCTTAAAAATCAGAAGTACCCACGGATAACGTTGGCTGAACTGTCTTTGTGAAATAGCTTTGCTTCTTTCAATATGGAGTGCCATATATTAAGAGAATGTATATTTTAAGAATCGACAGAAATACCTTTTTTAACTTCACCTATTCAAACAAAATTTCAATATGTCATGCACCATGAAAAAGGTCACCTAATTATAGCAGTTTTTCATTAACTCACCTGGTTCCTGCCTGTACATGCACAAGCCATTCATCAGGTGGTGTAGCCTATTTAATGTACCTCAGCTGTAACATCTGTATGCACAGGTTCAGTAATAATGTTCTTCATCTACCTTTATATTTATTGAAAATTTATTTTATTAGGAGATTCGAACCAGCATACAGAACAAAACCACCCACAGGCTGTTCCTTAGGTCTTCCAGACCTTTATGCAGGTGTGGAACTTTATGTATTTGAAATAGCTGATGACATTTTTTCCACCTATTCTTTTAATGAGAAATGGCCTTTAAAAAATAAATAAAATTAGCACATAAAGTCTGCAGTATTTTCAAAACATAAATAAATACAATATCTGAAAGAGAACATTATTTACCTGTCTTGTGTTTTCTTGGCAGGGTTTTGGTAGTGGGGGGGCTACAGGTGTAGTTTATGGAGGACTCTCTCCCGTGGGAGGGTCCCCACACTGGAGAAGAGGAAGAAGGGGAGGAGTCCTTGCCCTGACAAAGAAGGAGTGACAGAAACAACTAGTGATGAACCCATGAAACAAACTCAATATCCCCCTTCAGGACAAAGAAATACCATCTCTTGTGTGCGGCTTCTTTTTCTCGCTGCTTTCTTAAAATTCTGTGAGCTAGCATAGAAGGAAAGGTTGATTTTCCAATTCCTGGGCAAGCTGTCCCTCACAAGACCTACTAGCTGCCTGAGCAAAGCTTTCATTTGATGGGTGTAATTACACCTTAATACTGGTTGCTTTCTCTCCCATGCAAAATTCATATTTCTAGTCCCCTTTACCCTGCAGAAGTGCAACTTACATTGGAAATTTTATTTTCTCCTAGCTTACAGTGGTCCCTGATCCTGCTTCTCTTTGGCAGGAGATAAATGTGGTGGGATACAACAGCAGAGTAGAGAGAAAATGAAACCTTAAAGGTCTCAAAATCCTTAGACTAGCAGCTCAAGCTTTTTTTGTTTAAGCATGGAAGGGATGAAAGACAGGCTACTTAAGGCAGCAGGTTTCATAGAAGCAAGTAGCTCCCCATTACTTAGCAAAAGCAGGCACAGCATGCAAATAGTCAAGCAGCAGCAAACACAGTAGTATGAACATAACCGAATGCCACTAACAAAACAACACAGAAAGCGCAACTCAAATCTTGCAAAGACAAAGAGAGAAAATAGCAAACCTGTTGGAGTGCTTTGTGAGACTGTTAGCAGCATACAGTGTCACTGCTGATGGTTCAGACATGCCTGCATGCCAGCAATTGTGTTGCCTGGTCCTGTGCTCCTCTTCTGCAGGGTCAGATCATCTCTCCTGTGCTGGGTCCATGCAGGCAAAAAGCTGTTTGTGTCCAAGCATCTACAGCACAGCCTTGTATCCAAGCCCAAACATCTCCTAGAGCTGCATGCCTTTATAGATCTCTTCTGCTGGATTTGCACATAAACCTTTATTCAGCTGAAAGCTGAGGGAATTTATTTATGGTTGCAGGAGAGCCAGAGTGGGGCCCAAATGCACTTGCACAGATAAGTGATGCAACCAGTGCAGGGAGATAGCAGAGAAGCTATTGACATACTCGGCTGAACTGCTAGACCTCTGCAACATCAGACATGATCTTTAATTCTGTCAGGATGTGGGTATGAAACCTGCTTTACTTAAATTTCGCTGAATAACTTAAACTTTTAAAATGGAGTCTAGCTTAATGGTCTATGGAAAAAAGATCTGCAGTGTTCAGATTTTGATTCTTATTCCTGTTTACTGTTAGCTGGAAAGACACAAAATCTGTGATGGCACTTCTTACAATGCTGTCAGTTGTTTGAAGAGATACAATGGAAGTTAAAGAATATCCACATTATTTTCACTGCAAAAAAAGACTTTGGGGTTCGCAGGGCATCCTTCAAGTGTTAGGTGCATGTGTGTGAAGCCTTGGCTCTTCTTTCTATCTATTTCAGTCTAATAAAAGATGTTAGATCTCCCTGAATCTTTGACTCTCTTCTATCCTTAGATCATAATTACAAAAAATTACTTTCTACAGAGGCAAAAACGAAGGACTTTAAAATTCCTTAAAAAGACAAATGAATTCAGGAAGGGCTATTTTTAACGTGCTAGGCACAGATTTTTTCCACTAGAGATAATTAATCTGTAACTTTGCCTACAAAATAAATGTCCAGAATTAACCCCCTCCCACCAAAAATAGGAAGCTTGTAACAGATGGGAAAAGTCATGAGACTAAATGATTAGTATTTCAGATTAAATGTCTTTTTCATAAAATAGCAAGCAGCATATCTACTTCATGACAGTCGTTACTATATCAAAGTACTCAAAGCAGAATACAATTATATTGAAAAAAAAAAAGATACTTTTTCTCCTTATGAAAAGAAAGTTGTCAAAAGAAGGAAAAAAAAAGAATCTCCCGTGAAGACAGATCCTGATGAGATGTATGATCTTTTTTGTTCTGGAGAGGGGAGGGGAGAAAGAGAATAGAAGAGAGGAAACAGAAAAAGCAGCCCCAGGATAACAAGCTTTGTGTGAAGCAGAAAATCATACCCTTTGAGGGTCATTTTCTTTGAGTTGCTGCCTCAGGGAGAAAGGAGACAGAGGTTAAACATTGGAGGGAAAGTCCACGTTTGCTTATGAAGCATCACTGTGCCCTGAAATGCTTTGGAAGTAGAGAGTAATTTTTTGGTCCTTTGGGGGACGTGCAGATCCCAGTAAACAGTTTGGATCAAAATTGTGCCCTTTACCTCCAGCCCACTGGCCCAATATGGTAAGGGAGCAGCTCATCAGGTGGGATGCAGGAAAAGCACAGGATGCTGAGCATCACCGGGAAGCTGAGAGCAGGGGCTGTGCCATCGGGTCTGCCCGGGAGGAACACAGCTTCTAAACAGGGATCTGTCCTTACAGCTGTCCTTTCCGGGGGTGATTGCCAGCCCTCAGCCGTGTGTGGGTGCACAGCCTGCCACCCGGGAGCGGTTTTTGCAAGGGAAGGGAGGCTGTTCCCACTAGGTGGAGCCTGAACCCTTCGGTCGCTCACTCGCTCTCCATCCCCCCGCTCCTGCACAAAGGGGTATTCGCCTGTCTCAGTCCAAGCAGGAGGCAGCTAGACAGAAACCTGAAGGTATTTGTAGGGGATAGGAAGGTCATGAGATGTTTTTCTGCTTTTTTTTTTTTTTTTTTAATTTATTTTTCAATTTTTTTTTTTAAATTCTACGGTAATGCCTGTTATACATTAAGCTAGACAATGAAACCATCACATCCATCCATACGCTCCCTAATGCAGCTGGTATCAGTATATATATGCTTTAAATCAGGTTACACTTAAATTACTGCTAGTTCCTCAAAAAAAAAAAAAAAAGAAAAAAATTTGTAGAGGCAATGGCATTGCTTGAACTGTTGAACTGCTGGGCATGAGGGACACTTCTTCAAAGTGTGCATACAGGAACAGAGAAAAAAAAGTTGCAGAACTTCACCTGGGTCAAACTGCCCCAATGTTGTGTAAGTGGAATTGTATATCCTTGATGTGGGCTTGGGGAAAAAAAAATGGAAAAATGCAAACGGAAGGCAACTGCGCGGACCTGCAAATGCAGGTTTAAATAATCATAGTTTGAATAATCAGGCTGCAGCTCATACTTATGCCAAAGTTGGTAGGTCAGACCAAGCACTTTGGCTGACTCTGAATGGATTAGCTGGCAGTTGCTGAAAACCCTGCCCAACAGTTTCATTTCCATGGCCTTTTTGGAAGAGGCACTTTCTTTGCTTCACACAGGAGTTCTTCTCCCCAGTGTGTTCTGAGTCAGGAGTGGCAGGACCGGCTGGACAATGGTGATTGTGTAGCATAGTAGCCTTTTAGGTTTCAACCTTTTCTTCTTCATAGGGTCAAAGATAAACCTCTTAGATGCTTTGAAAAGCATGACCCCTGTCTCTGGAAATAACTGAGGTGTCCAGCCCGCATCAAAGAAACCTTTCCTTCAAAAACATTGTCAAAACTGAGATTTTTTAAAAAGCTTTTGGCTCTGATGAAAGCTGAATGATGAAATCAGTATGTATTTGATGGGAACTGTTCCAGCCAGCTCTAATAAGGAGCACTACTCAGTATTTTAATGACAACCTTCAATAGCAAAACTCTATTTTGGCTCCTTTATGTTCCTACCACTGTACTACCGGGGCAATCTCCCAGTCTTTAATGTATTTTTTCCTCACAGTATACCTGGAAAATGCTATTGTCCCGACTTTACAGATGAGAAATGGAAGCACAGGAAGGTGAGGCAACTTGCTGAAGATCGTACAGTTAAGTTTGCAGTGGAGAAAAAAAATCATTCCCCTTGTCCTAAATCATAAGCTACTGCTGGAAGTTAGTGTTATTTTTCTGTTATTTGACCCTGATCAACTGTCCAGAATTTGAGGGTATGCATAACCTGACAGATCATTCGCCCCCTACATAAGAAGTGTAAGACAGATATCCTTTGTAAATGAGGTCTATGGGGTCTTCTGTCAGTTGTTGGGCTGCCCTGAAAGAGTTGCTACATATTTACAGAAAACAGAAAAAAACCCCACCTCTTTTATCCTTGTGTTTCTGTCTTCCTGCTCCCTATTTCCACGCTATACTTTTGGGGCTTACATGCTGCAGATGCTATCTATAAACTCCCCCTTCAATTTTATGTGAAGATTTTATCAGGTGGGAAAGTCTCTCCAAAAAGGATAAAAACGTCAGAAACAGCCAGACAGTATTTGATCCACTAGAGAAAAATATCATTTTCTCACAGGGAGTAGAGGAAGCAGCAGAAAATATACCTAATTAGAAAACAAAAGAATAATTTCTTATGTTGTTTGAAATCAATGAATGACTAATTTGGTGCCCTCACCTGAGATGGAAGACCATCAGCCTTTTCTAAGTGAGCATGCTGATATTTTCAACTAGTTCTCAGTTTTAAAGCAGTGATAGGATTTCAAAGGGAGAACAATAAATACAATTTTCCGTTGAGAAATACCATACATAATTCAGAAGATATTGAGGGTGCAGGAAAAGAGTGACAGCAGGCCAAGTGTGATTTGTCAGGTACGATTTTGTTCTTCAAATAAAATGTGAAAATGATGGTGCGGTGTTATGCAAGTTCCCATGTTCTTTGTTTATATGAACTCCTCTTCAATATTGCAAGCTGAATTAATGACATTTTCCAGTTTCTTATTTATTCTTCTGTCAGCAAGTGGCACAGGATGATCAGTGCACAGTTTTGTGGTTTCATTTTGCTTTCACTTTCTTTGTCCTGTTTTTTGCTTGAGTATACATGACTGGATATGATTACTTGCATAAAGAATTCTGTGAGGAGTATTATCTTGGTTTTGTCTCAGAAGACAGTAATTCTTCTAATCTAGGTGCAGAACTACTGGCACCTAACTGTGCTACTTCCTTTCATTTATAAATAGTCTCAGCACTGCAGTACAAAATTGTCATTGCACAAAACCCTAGGTGTGGAGAAGAACAAAGGCTTGGGATAGCTACTGTCTGTCTTCTGCATTCAACAAAGAGAATGCAGGGTGATAGACCTGTGGTGAGTTTTGAAGGAAGTAGAGTATTGCCTTTGGCACTCACTGAAATCCTCTGATGTATCTGACCTGTTCAGGTGTCCACAAAGTCATGGTCACCATGTTCAGAGTGTGATAGGATAGGGTACAATCTACCAGGCAATTTCTTAGGGACAGTAGTACATAAGGGTCTCAATATAGTCCCAGCAGTGAGCTGGTTTATGATCTGTGGAGATCAGTGTATCCAGCTTTGACCTGGGCTAAAGACCCCCTGCAATCCCTTCCAGCCTGAATTTTTCCATTACCCTGTGATGATCCAGTGATCCTATAGTCATAAAGGAAGGAAATTCCTTGAGGACTTCCATTCTCTCCTGTCTTCTCCATGGCCCAAAGAGCTGCTGGCTTTGTGCAGTCATGAGTGCTGGGAGATCATGTTAGTTACCGACTTAAAGGAGATATTCCTTGAAGTCATCCATATATTTCTGGAATCGTAGTTAATATCTCGCCATCTTTTCACATAGGTTCAGATAAAGTTTGACTAGTTTGGAGAAAAGGGTTTGGAGGCAAGGATTTTGAAATGCAGCTACAACTTCTGCAAAGATCTTGAGACAGAATAGTGGTTTTCTTCAGCTATGTAGAGAGACTGTAGTTTTTACATGTTAGTGCTATGGTGGTGCTTAGACATATTGCTTAGAGGTGGACTTGACAGTGCCTGGTTAATGGTGGACTCAATGACCTTAAAGATCTTTTCTAGCTTTAATGATTCTATGATTCCATGGGTTTGCACAAGTGGTTGCTACTTTAGGCATATAAAATCGTATGATAAACAAGAGTTAAACACATATGTAGTTCCTATATCTAGTTTTATTACAGGAAATCTTTGCCTCTTCCTTTTTCTTAGACCTTGGGAGCATTTTATTTTAAGTATCTGATAGTAGTGAGGAAACCAAAGCTAATTCATGGCCTAAGAACATCCTTCATCACTTCTTGCTTCTTGTCAGAAAAACAATTGCCTGCCATGGGAAGCTTGTGCCAGGAATTTCCCTGCAGGCCTAAGTTTCCACCACCTTGGAACATCAAAATGTTGAACTCGCAGTCTGGAGAGAGAATTTTCGTTCCAGAGAGTATGAAAGTCATCTTGAAGTGGTTTTGCAGTGCTTTTTTGTTTGGTTTTTTTTCTGTATGTATATAATACACACCTTTCTACTCACTCCTCCTTCCTGCTGTAATTGCCTCTAAAATAGTTTTGATGCTCTTCTTTGGTGTGTGTGTGGTAGCTCAGGAGGTGTGTAAGGCTCAGCTGGAGGTAACTGCAGCCAAATAATGTTTGTAAATATTCTTGTCAATAAAGCTTACTGCCCTTCTGCATCTTATTTGTGTGCCTGCACAACTTTGGGGTGTGAGATTTTATTCATGAGAATATATGAATGCAGGAGTATCAGGAAAACTAAGTAACTTGTTACAGAAATATCTGTATAAAAATGTCCTCTCAGGATGATTTTTTAAAAGCCTTTTCTATTTTGGTGCTGTAATATTCACTGAACATAGTCTGAGATTTTGCAAATCATATCACTGAAGGAAAATGGGATTCTTCTTTTTTTACAGAGTGCCGGTCACCCAGTTCTGGAACAGAAATTGTCCTGTGTGATTCACAGGGGCAGTCATAAATAATGAGTTCTTGTTCACCAGTTTGTGAATAAACCCCTGGCTAAAATGTAGTCATTAAACACTACAAAAATATCACAGCATATCTACAGATAATTTACTGCTAAAGTTTTCAGATAATTAATTTGTAAAAATAAAGTTGATTAGCTTTGATCTGTGTGCTAACTACCTATCATTACAACATCAGTGTTTTATTTTGTTGTGGATTATTTTTTTGAATATTGTGAATACCATTATCCATAACCCATTGCTTAGCCAGATCAGTTATCTGCTATCACTAATCCATTGCCTAGCCAGATGATTTCCATTCTCTGAACCATAGATTATTCAGCTGTGAGTTTCTCTTGAAAAAATCTGATAGATAAATTGTAAGGTCAGGCTATAATACTTTAATGTAAGTTGTGATAGATTTTCTATCTGGAAATGTCTTTTTACTGAATTCTTAGAAAGTATTTCTTATTAAAAATTCTTCTGGCTGTATGTAGTAGAAGTATGGTATCTCTTTTCAAATGGCAGTCAAAATTCCAGAGGGGAATTTAAGCTTAGAAACAGTCAGAATCAAATTCTTCCTTGAAATTATTTTTTAATTAAATGGTAAGTGTTCTATAATGACAAATGTCTGTATCTGATGAAAGCAAACTATGTTCATGAAATACAAGATGTCCCAAATCATAGTATCAAATCCATAACTTAAAATTATTTTTTGTTGAAAATATTATTACCAGATTCCTTAACAAAATAATGCAAAAACTAGGGAGAAAAACCCAACTAAACCAAATCAAACCAACAAAGCCCTCTTTAAAAGCTGTTTTTCCTGGGACAGAAAAAGAATTTTTTTTTCTATTAAGCTTCTTGAAAGAGTATAGATTTATTTCAAGCCCTCATTTTGCAGAGACTCTTGCTGTTTTTTAGATATACCCTCTACAATTGGGAAGTGCTGTGTTCTTTTAGAAAGCTTTTGAAAATTTCTCAGAAAAGATTTCCTAGTAGCTTTGCTATTTGGCACAAAGCACTTCAGGACTGTAGTTGTGGAACAAACAAACAAGTCACACTTCAGTGTTTACCTGGAGTCTCAGGAAGCATGTAAGTGTACGGCAGTGTAAGTTTATCTTCATGCTTTCAAAAACCCACCATCTTTTTGCAGCTCCATAATTCAAGTTTAATGTTGCAATAATGGCGGGACACAGTGTGACAGCTACAAATGGCTCCCTGTCTGTGGCACTTGCTGCTGTACGGGGGAGGTCGGGAAGAATTCCTAAGAAAGCCATTTCTTGTCATATTTTCTGTCAGTCGTCAAGGGCATGTCTTTCATGGAGAGCAACTGAGTAATTCACAGGATTAAAGTGTCACTGTCCCTGTGGTTGTTGTGAGCAGGTTTGCAGAGGGGATGAAGGGGAGAGTTTTCACCATGAGGATGTAGGCAAGGAGAAGGCCCTGCCTTCTACCATGTCAGTGTCACAGCCTTGGTCTAATGGGGCATTTCGCCTTCACACGAAAGGACCGGGCAGCCCCATTAGTCAGAGAGACCTTGGAACCAGCACTTCCCACATTTTAAGTCCTCTGTGTCTTTATCTACTGCTGAAGCTCTACCCTTTCTTCCCTCCCAGCTGAAGTGTGAGAAGACAATGTCTCAGGCCCTCTTGAGAGGGAACGAAAGGGGCTGGAGGAACAGTGGGAGTTCTCTGCCAAGTTGGAGAGATGTCTGGGTCCCCGTGCTCTGGTTCCCAGGCAGGAGGGGAGTGGAGCACGCTCTCACACACATCACTCTGGCAGATCGGTAAGTGAAGGACTGATGACAGGACAGTCCCTTCCTACCAAACAAGAGGGTCATGAACTCTACCCAACTCTCATACAAAAAGTATTAAAAACAAGCTGGGGAAAAGGCTTCCTAGCGTTTGGCCTGCAAAACAGAAAATAGCATCATTGCTGGAGCAGGAGCAAGTATGAAATCCTGGAAAACATTTATAAACTCGATATATTTTTATTCAGTGTTTTAGTTTCCAGTAAAGCTTTCATGACCCAGGTCTTTATTATTATACAATCGTGTAAATGCTGTTGAAGTCAGAAGTGTCATTTGAACAGAATAAATTAAGTAGATAAATAGCCACTGATATTGTCTAATGAATATTCAGCTGCATTTAATGTATTGTGCAATATATTTTTCAGATTTGCTGCACATCTTACTTGAAGTGAGAGGTCCCTATGCTGCATAGTATGTCTTCTGGCAAAAGTTTTCAGCAAATTCCAGGGTCATTTTGATGCCTATTGATTTTTTTTTTCATTTTTCCTAAGGACTCCCAAAATCTGTTCAGGACCCCCCCAAAATCCCTCCAAGACCCCTCAACCCTCCCTCAATCCCCCCAAAACTCCCCCATCATGCTCCAGTCAAAAATTCCAGCATTGGTAAAAAGTTTGGGAAAGTGACAGTGGCCACGAAACCCAGGGAATTTGGGGGTTGCAGGGTGGGGTTTGGGGGTCCTGGTGCAGTCAGGGGGGTGGCGGCCCCATTTTTTGTCCCCCTTAACCTTGAGGACCCCCAACAACTCCACCAAAACCCAAATTCTGATGGAAAAGGAAGGGGGGATTTTGGGGGACCCCCAGGAATTTGGGGTGGGATTTGGAGGTCCCAGTGGGCCCGAGAGGGTGGAGACCCCACTTTTGTCCCCCTTGGCCTTGAGGAACTCGGCCATGCTGGATCAATATTCCTAGTTGGCCTTGGCCACTTCCTTTTCGGCCGCCTGCGGATTCATGATCTCCAACCACTGCAGGAGGGTGAAGGCCATGCTTGAGGCTGTGCCTGAGCTGCGGTCCTGGATCATGGATTTACCCCCGTAGATGGCACTCTGCTTCTGCAGGGTCCTCTGCAGGGTTTTGCTGATCTGGACCTTGGTGGTCTCGTTGACCTGGGTCTGCCACATGCGGCCACTGCTGCACATCCTATGGGACCCTGCTTTTCCCCTTCTGGGAACTCCAGTGAGAAGGTGAATTGCGAAAATGATGGAGACATGGCTCAAACCTGTGCTCTAGGCTGTACTAGACCTAAATTAAAAATGTTTTCCGTCAACTTCGAGTATTTATTTTTGTTTGGAAGGTACTCCTTCTAAAATAAAGGTAAATCAGGCAGTGGTGAGGTGGGAAAGCTGTGCAGCTCAATCAGGTCAAGTGTGTAATAATCTAAATTCAGTCAGTTAGATAAAATATTGGCGATTTTGGTGTTCCCACACTCACAGTAAGAAAGGGTTGGCAATTCCTACAAAAGGAAAGAAAAATGGGATAAACTTCTGCAATGACGATTTAGATTATGCGTGAGTTTGCACCATTGCTTATTGCACTGACTCCTGTGGAATGGCTAGCTGCCAGGTCCAGTTGTCAAGTGCCTGTCTTTCATTTAGTCTCTTTGTTATAATGTCAAGATGTCTCTTGTGTAGATAGGCTGAGAGGGAGAGATTACTAGCACGGGCACAGCATGGCACTGGGCAACGCTATTTTCATCCCCAGCTGGGATCTCTGCATGGGAAGGGGCCAGGCTGCACCAGCTGAATGCCATGACCATACCTCAGCGTTATGTGTCTGCATCGTGCTGTTCCATGATGGATATGAGGTCAACAAGCACTGCTGAAATTTCTTAAATCATGCTGATTCTTGTAAAGACAGTGATAAAACTCGTGTTGACTTCAAGAGGAATGCATTCAGACCACAGGTCAGGGTCACAAAAGGGCCTGTGACAGAGCTGGAACAGAAAGTCTCAGATTTCTGTTATTCTCTTAATAAAAAAAATTCCATCTTCCCTTTATGAACAGAAAATCTTCTCTTTCCAACACGTTTTTTTTTTTTTTAATTTTCCTGAAATGTTCAGGACAGTTTACATATTGTCCAAACTTACCTGAGTAGTTTTCCTACTTGCCCATAGAAAGGAAAATTTTCTACCTTCAAGTGATCGACCTTATAAACTGCGGCTGTAACAAGGGCCTTCTAGGCAGCAGGGGAAAGTAGGAGTGGATGATGTTGTTCATTCCTGTATAACAAGTGACTGAAATTGTAGTTTTTATTATGCTTCATTTTCAGCCCTTACCTTTCTATGGCCTCTGCTTCCTCACTTCTATAAACTGGACCATTATTGCCCTAAACCCTTAAACTGACCTTTTAACCAGAACTGCTTTACTATCCAGCCTGCACAGCAGTTTGTAAACATTCTTGGGGCACTCAGAGGACAAATGACTATGTGTTTGGAAATACATTATAAAGTATTTTATTTCCTATAGCTTAATGGAAATTTAGGATGGTGTCCTAAGAAGAATTTATTTGACAGTCTGAATAGTCTTTTCACCACAGAGGTAATATGTTGAGCATCAGCTTGGAGTGTACTTTGTGTTGCAGGAGGCTTTATTTGCTAAGCAGTGAGGAATATAAGAGCAGGTTGGGGCAGATGTGAAACAAATGCATTCTTCACATGAGCGTATTGGATGTGTCCACTGGTGTGAAACCGTGGTTTGATGTGATCGTGCTTTTACAGGGCAGGTCTGATAGTGTGCTGACTAATGACAGGCTAAAAGCAGGCACTGGTGTCAGGAAGGGCTGAGGCTGTTTAGCTAAGAAAGCATGAGGCTCCCATTTCAGAAGAGTGATTCTGGAACATGCAGGAAGCATTCCTCCTCATGAGAGGTTGAGGGGGAGAATGAAATCACTAAGCTGCAAAGACAATAACCTCTTGTTTTCTCCAGTAAGCCACCATCCTTTGTGTGTGCTGCAGATTTTTTTACAGATGGCAATAAACTTGAATTCTGGCACACCTTTAAACCATCCTAACTGCATCACTGTTGTTTAGGCATTGTTCTTGAACCACATCAGGAATTTTATTAAATGACTTGTCACTAGAAAAGTGCTGATTCCTTGATACAAAGTGTTTTGTGAAAGAATGTCAATGCTGTGAGCCACTGCCAAGACACAGAAAGCCTTTAATAGAAATTCACCTGCTGGGCAGATTCCTTGTTGCTTCATCTGCTGCACTGCTAAGAGAAGAAGATCCATAAAGAAAACTATTATCTTGAATGCTTATTCTTGCTGCTTTGAGATACTTTTGCTAGAAGGCAGAATTAGCTCGAAGGGCACATATACAGAAACAAGTATATTTTTTAACCTAGCATTTTAACATCTTGCAATAGGTAACAGTTTAATATGCATGAGCATTAGCAGTTTTCAGTGACATATAAAACACAGCAGTGAAAAATGGCATTTTTAAAGTATTACCTAAAAGTACTGCTAAATTAAACTTTAATATTTGCCTATATGCATCTAAATGGTATGGCATCAATAATACTTTTGTCCAACTCCCTGACTCTGAGTATGTCTGAACACTTTGTTGCTATGTCTGTCCAAGTTTATTACTTTTCTACGTTTCTCCATATGAAGATTTCCTTGCTTGATGACAGTATTGGGACACCTGAGTGTGACAGTTTTCTCCAGTAAGGACAATTGTGTTTCACATTCTTCTTAGTGAGAACCTGAGCTACTTTATTTACTTTTCAAAAACTCTAAATATTCTGAACCTGAACATTTTGGCTGTCGTTCACAGCTGAAATCACTGTATGGTCACACGTCTGTGGTTTAACCTCTAGGGCTGTGCCATGATTTTATATCTATTGGACTGTATTAAGCAACTGCTTTTAAACTTGGAATTGCACAGTAATTAATTTACCATTTCTTAAAAACCCCTTTTGTTCCCGAGTTTTCAAGACTCTCTGTGTCTTTGTGTGTGTGTGTGTGTGTGTGTGTGTGTTTCTACGTGAAATACATGCCTATCCTTTGTTGATGTGCTTGAGCTGTCACATGAAGTCAAACTTGCAGGGCCCTGGCTGCTCTGGAAAAAACAACAGTAATTCAACTAGGGACTGAGCACCCTCCGAAACATGAGAGCTCAGATGTCTCCTGTTATCAGCTTATCAAGATCAGAAAAATCTGTTGTCCTCACTAATTTATCCAGGTTTGTATTGTAGTAAGTGTACTTGCAATGAAAAAGCCAACCACTTCTGAAGGTTTTCCTGCTCATTTCTAATGAACCTGTACAGAAAGAAGCATCGGAATTTATATTTTCCCTGCTTTTCTCTAACAAAAGTTTTAAAAGGGACACTTAAAACAGCTTGTTATGATACAGTTCCTTTTATTTTTGAAACATTTACATTGTGTTGAGGCTTGCATTTACTTGAAAAAAAAACAGTTTGCAGTGTTGGCAGGTATATTTTCACCACTTTAGTGCCCGTGAGGTAGCTAAGTGAGAACCAGAGCTGGCACAGGGGCAGGAACACGTGGCAGAAGGAGGTATAAAGCAGGAAAGGTTTATCTACAGATGTTTGGGACATTTGCCTGACTTGTGGACCCCTAAACACTGCACTACTTGCCTGTGGTCCCCTAAACACCGCACTACTAATACTCTACTAGAAATATCCAGCCTTCTCCGAATGCTTAACACCATGACAAGACAACACAAACCCTTTTCTGTCTAGAAGTCTGTTTATGCCACTAAGACTAATACAACTGGTCTGGGGAGGGTGCTTAAACGTAAGTACAGAAAAGCATGACTATTTTATAGATTAATTTAAATTTTTTTTAAACACAAATTTATAGTAGTTTTTCATGCCCTTCATATTTTTGTACATTTTTTGGGCAGAGTTGATTGAAAAAAGGACACAGAAACATCCTTTGGGTGTTTCTGGTAGAAAATTAGTGGACTTGAATTTTTCCTCAGCTCTAACGTATACTTGTTGCTACAATTTTGACTTGGAATTCAATACACATCGCTCCATGCTATTCTCCATTGCTTTGCTACAAAATTCCTTCAGAGGAAAAAGCATTGTTTTTAATTGGTTAATTTATCAGTGCTAGTGGAAGAAAATTTAACAAAGGACCTTGTGGACTCACAACTCAATATTATGTACTTTCATTCCCTTTGATTCTGCAGTATCAAGTGAGAAAAGCTACACAGCATGTATAGAACTGTGCAAGTTCTGTAATGTGTACAGCCGAAAGAGCACAAAGAAGCTGTTCTTGTTCTGCAGGAATGCAGCCCAGACTCCCTCACCTGTTCTTTGTCTGAATATGCGAATACATTTTGTTATGTGAGAAATCCTTTTTTCTTTTTATTGGTATTACTTATGAAGCATTGCAGAGTGGCTAAAACCACCAGAAAGACTTAAAGGTGCTCATGGCCAAGTCCCTTACTGCACTGTGTAGTCAATTCTAGCAGCGAGTATACATTACAGCTGGGGTAACAAATCAAGTCCACTAATTTTCTGTCAGAAACACCTGAAGAAAATTTCTTTGCAAAAATATCCAAAACCAGTTTTTCCTTTTTTCAATCAACTGTGCCCAGGAAATATAAAAAATTTGGAAGGACATGCAAAATTACTATGGAGCGTTCTTTAAAAAAATTAAAATTTACTCATAAAATAATAATGCTTCTCAGTACTTATGTTTAACCAGTCTGCCAAGACCCTATCCAGCTCTTGTATGTCATCAGAACCTGATGCTCAAAAATTTCCTCCTGGAAGTCTGAGGGCTGGAATGGAAGAGCGTATCTCTTTCCCTATCCTTTGTTTGATGCTGATTGTGTGAATGGGCCTTAACATCCTGCTTCTTGGGATCTTTTTCTGCTTTCCCAATGTCTAAGGGGGTTTTTTCCTCCATACCTGCGTCCCAAAATGCGGACTTAAATTTTGACGCACACTCTTGTGTGTCCATGGATTATGTAAGCATCTTCTTTTTTCCCCCTCCTTTCTGGGCTGCCATTGATTTAGCCAATGTGTAGTCCCTGCAATAAGGTTCACAAAGAAAGGCTGATAAGAGAGATTTCTGGAAAGAACGAAGATGTGTAAGCCCTTGCTTCTCCTTCTGGATGTGGAGGGGTAGTGGCTGCCGCTTTGTGGAGGGTGATGGGGGAGGGAATTGCACATAGATATTCAGGTAAGGAATCAACCCGTTCAGTGCTTGATTAAGGATTCCAGTTTAGCTTGATCATACAGGATGAGGCAGAAACACTTGGGTTGAAATTTATTTTTGCCTTTTGAATTGGTAAAGCCACAAATATCCTGTTTTAGATAAAGGTGTTGTAACTGTGTACTAGAAACTGACTTGATGCTTCAGAACATTCTGGGGTGATTCTGGAAGTTAAGTTCTTGTACGTTATAGGAAGTTTTCCTTTTGCCCTTGGAGACAAATACATGAAAAAAGACCACAAGAGATTCTTTTCTATTCCCTGTAACAAAATAATGCATGCATAAGAATCTGATATTTTCAAGAAGATTTAATGCCACTAACTTTATTGCTTTAAACATTTCAAAAAAACCTTCTGGCTCCAGTACATGTCCCCTTTACATATAACAAAGAATGGAATGTATTATATACAGGCAGTTTGGCGCTCCCTCTGTCCCCATTTGGGGACCCACCAAATAAGAATTTATTCTCTGATAGTTTCTCTTTCCACTTCTGTGGAACATAGATATCTGTTCTAGCATGAATTACCAAATATACTTTTTTTTCTGCTAGGTATAGGTCAGTCCTTTTACCTTTTTTTTAATCGACATATATTTTTTTCTATTAGTGGGAGCTTTATTTTTCTTGGAAATGGGCCTCAAATAAATGTGGATATTATGTCTTTTTTTATATTTGCCAGCTCTTCTAATAACAGTATTCAGTTGCTGCCATCTTAACGGTCATCAACAGAGCTGTTAACTAAGATTAGACTTAACATGAAGTTATGAAAATTTTGTATTCAGAAAAAAACATCCCCCTCTTTTCTACAGGTTTAGATTTTTAGTTAGAGATGGCTGATTAAAGAACAGCATCAGAAACAAATACTTCAGGTAAAAGAAGGCTTGGTCATATTTTATAACTGTGCATTTCTCTAGTTCCTGTTGTTTAAGGATCAGAAGATATTTTTTCCTGTTTGCACTGCCACAATAACAGAAACGACCAGAAGAAAATAAACAATCACAGTTGTGGGTAATAAGAATGCTTCTCTATTACAGAGTTTTGAGATACTGAGTTTGCAATGTCACAGAAAACCATGGCTGGTTAAGACAACATGGTTATGAGTGGCTGAGTGTTTGAATTTAACTTTACTTTTTACAATTCATAGATGTAAACAAGAAAAGTGTCTCTCTCTGCTAATACAGATTTCTTGCAGATGCAGTACTATGATTTAAAAAAAAATGCTTCCATGCAATATATATGGAGGTGATAAAAACTAGCATCTCTCTGTGAAAGTTAAAGTTGATCATATCTACAATATAATTAAAATTTTAGCACATTTTAAAAAGGAAAAACAGGACTTTTAAAATGACTTGACATTGCCCCAAACTCACTGAAACCAGTAAGATTTTTACTGATGATATCAATCAAATAAACCCAAAAATAGGTCAATGATGACTGTTTTTGATATTTCATAACTTTTCTGTGTGTAACAGATGTATGAATTAAATGTATGGATACTTCCTCTCCATCTTCCACACCCTTTCAAAAAGATTAGAGAGGATCAGAAGATAAAATGTAACCTATAAACTAATTTATATGGAATAAATTAAATTAAGACCAACAGCTAAGAAGAAAGGGAAACCAAGTGAGAGCGAAAAGGTTCCCAAATGTCAGCAGGACAAATTCACCCAGTCCTTTTATGAGTAGTGGCTGTGGTGTGAGATTGTTCTTTCTTCCACGGAAGCCCAGTGAATATTCACAGATTATTTCCTGAGGAACCGGGAACATTCGCACACAGATAGGACCGTCGTCTAGAATGAACACAGTCACAAAACCTGAATGTGAAACATCTTGTTAGATCACTGAGTCTATGTACCTCCAGAGGCAGGGCTCCTCTCTTTGGCCAGGTCTGCCCTGTAGCATCTCAGAGCACGATCCTTGTGTAGATAATTCCTTGGTTTTTATGAGAGACAAAAACACAGCTGACAGGCTAAAGGAAAGTGATCGTGATTGTCAACATATTTTCCTGTCTTGGTTAAAGAGATGGCAGAAGTAGAGTGCGTGTAAATGTATAGAGCTTTTTAGTATATTTCTGAGTTGTTTTTAGTAAAATAAGCTAAAATTCTGCCTGCTTTCAATAAGAATAGAAGCTGTCCTGCTGGAAACCAGACTCTGCATTTGATTTTTTGTGTGTTTTCATCTGCTAGCCTTAATTTGTGTGTGGTTGCATGTGACAGCAGTGGTTCTAAGGAGAAAGAATGAATGTATATAACAAGGAGAATGAAGACTCAGAGGCAGTCTCCCTTTAGAGAAAGAAAAGGTAAAAATCTGGACTTGTATAAATTCCGTGATTTTTTCCATTTATGATGTGAAACCTCTAACCTTTTCTCTTCAGGAGGACAATTCTTGAGAAACTTCATCTAAGTGAAGTGTGATTTACCAAAAAAAGTATATCTTTCAGAAGTGGATTGCCCTCAAAAAAAGCTCCTTGAGGAGTCCAGAGTAGTGTCACTTCACAGGACACCTCCACACCTTCCTTGTGCCTCTGAAAGCTTCCATTGATCTCAGGTAAGTCAGTTTTTCCTGAGCCTCTTGGTAAAACTATTGCCTGCCGTTCTCCTCTCTTGTGTAGTCCCCAGCAATGCCTTAATTTGTAAAACTCCTGATGTGGCAGTGTATATACCTCTAGTATATGTTAACTATTCTTATTGACTGCTCTTCCAGCAGCCCAGGCGCATGTAGCTTATAACATTCACTTTCAGTGGGATTTCTTTCTTTTTTTTTTTTTTTTGTGTGTTTTAAATGAGCTTATTCCTTGTGACTGAATAACACTTTTTAGCAGTAGAATATGGTGACCAATATACACAGTTTTTTTCTTAATCATCATTGTTGTCTTTGCTCCCTTTTTGTCTAGAGCAGTTTTAATCCAGCTGAATTTGCTCTTCCCCTTTTTGTTACTGATAGACTGCTTTCAGTGTGCTGACTGTAAAAATTCTTTTGGAAAACTGCCTGGTTTCTCTCTAGAGCCTGATGTAAAGTCTTCAAAGTAAGAGTAAGAGCTGTTTGTTCATTTATTTATTTACAAACAGTGTCTTCAAGAAGGGGAGACAGGCCTTTTATTCTACAGACCCTGAATTTCAAGTTCAAATCTAAAGATGCAAGTTCACTGCATCAGTTCAACAGAAACAGAATTTTCCAATTAGTTCTAGAGGGATAACCTGCTAGAGAGTGCATGAATCAGCAAAGCTGTAGTCAGTTAGTGTTTATCATTGCTGGTCTTATTGATTGATTACTGATTTTATATTTCATGAAGAAATGCACAATAATCTGAAAAGGTGGGATGGTCTGTGGATTATTAGTCATCCCAAGGGTTGGAAGTGCTGTGGAAAAGTACTCTGGAGCAGGTGTAGGAAATACTCTTGAGAAAGTCTTGCTGTGTACCACTCACCTACATTCAAAGTCAACAAATACATCTCCTGAAAGTCTTCAAATTTTTGATCTTAAACTCATTATAATTAATAGAAGTTTTTTAGATAGCTACAAAAGGACTCAGATTTGAAGTTATGCTAGTTTGAGATAGAATGAAGTCTTATTTTTGGTTCAGATCTCCAAAATGTAGCTGAGGAGGGTTTGCAAGGCCATCCATAGCTACCAGGTGTTTAGATTTTTCATTTAGAAGTCTTAGACTTGTCTGTCAATGTGAATAAGTAATGCCCTGATACATCTGAGGCAAGGAAAAAAATATTCTCCAGGGACAGTGCCTCATGGATGCTGTTAGGATCTGATTATTAAGAAATGCTTCTGCTCAAATTAAGGTGCAAATGAGACCATATGCCAAAGTCAATAGTACAGATTTTATTTAACAGTAAATGTGAGGTAGAGAGAGATATAAATAGGACAGAAGAGAGGGAGAGAGATTAAACAAAGACATCACCAGTGGATTCCTGCGGTGTCCTGCTGGTCCTTCTTCACTCTGGTCTGATTGGTGGTGGGTTCCCCTGAGTGTCCTGGAACTACCACTTCTATTGAATCCAAGTACTGGGAATCCACATGCTGTTTCCACAACTTGGGATGATATGTGTTATAACCAGCTGTTTCCCTTCTCACAGTTTGCCACGGTGGGAATTTTTGTCCAGATAGGTTGCCTAGATTTACCTCACCAGGCCTGGCATCTTCCTGTTGTTGCTGCCTGCACTTTTCCCACAGTCTACACACCGGACTTTTGTCCAGTGTGCCGGTTCCAAACCTTCACCTCCATTTAGATCAGGTATTGTCTGCCATCTATTCTCAAGTCCCTGTTGTGGTGGCTTACCATGTGGGACCTTCCTTCTTTGACAGTGTTTGAGTTGATTGAGCTTCTCTAAGTCCTCACAGATGCCACTCATATTTTGGGGCATGACTGGTCAGGATTCAATTTGCTTTGCTGATATTTCAGCAACTGCATTAGGGCATCTGAACATGATCACAGAGGCATAAATAAAATATTGATCCCCTCACTGCTAGTTATATTCTGATTAAGAGACCAGGACATGAGTGATGTTTATTATCTTCTTCCTTTTTTTTTTTGGTAGACTCCAAAGTAGATGATATTAAAAATATAGTCTGGTTTGAAAGATTAAACCAAAAATTTTAGTTTTAAGTTATTGATATTTTCTTCATTTGCATCTCCACTATAACAAAAGGACTGTATGGTATGGGAATAGATTGTCATAATGGAGACGTTTGCATCTTTTTAAGCAGCCCTGTAGATCTTCTAGAACTGCTGGCAAAAATTAAATACACAGATAATATATGGGCCTAACCCAGTGGCTGCAGAAATCAGCAGGCATGCTGGAAACACACTTTTGACCAGGCGAACAAGCTGTGCCCAAGGAAACTATAAAACCAAATAAGCAAAGAGTTTGGAAACGTTTCTGAGAATTGCAAGGAAGAAACAGAAAATGTACCATATTAGGAGTGAAGCTAGAAGCAGTGCAAGGTTACTGGTTTTATTTGTAAAGGTAAGGTAGAAAATAGACAGCTATCCATCAAGGATGGATAGTGCAGTTCTGAGCCTCAAATTAGGCTTGTTATTGAACCGGTTTTTGATTTTTTTGTTTTTTAAAGCAGATGATTTTTTGAAAATGAAAAAACCCCAAACCAAAACAACTGTTGAATTGAAATAGTGCATGAACAGAAAAGCATTTAAAAGATCATGAGATCACATTTCCTTTAGACAGTTTTGCAAGGTGTCTGTCACCCCAATTTTTATGTCATTCAAAATATGAGCAAATTGGAGCAAATGTAACCAAGTAAACTCAAATGGAATAATTTTGAAATAGTTGAAAGAAAAAATCTTCTTGGGCCCTAAACCTCAGTTTTGACTTCTAAACATAGATGAAGTCTTGAGTTTTCAGTCTAAGCTTGACTAAAAAATTTGGAGTGCCTTGGAGATTCTGACAAGCGAAAAAAAAAGGAAAGTTTTCAGTCCTGCTTAAATCAACAGTATGTGGGCCACTTGTGTGCTAAATATATATTACCTTAATGCTACCTGACAAAATGAAACTGTTCCATTTGTTTTATTTATACTGTGATATTTATCAAAAAAGGTGATAAAGATAAGGTTATAAAACTTGAATAGAAGTACCTGTTTTACACTAAGTGTTATTAAGTCCCTGAGAAGTAATGTTATCTTTATTTATTGTAATGTCCGAGAGAGAATGATTTTACAATTATTTTGACTATCACACTTAATTGAAATGAGAATGCGTAAATTTTCTGTAAGAGTAAAACAGATGGTGGTACTATAATATAGTTGCAATTTAGGCTGTGTTAATTCCTCTTTATAAGCCTGAATCTCCACCTCATTACCTAACATTAATGAATTCATGCCACAAAAGGTTCAGCTAAGGGAAACAATAAAGAAATAAATGCACAAACTAAAAGAGCAATGAAATTATCATCTGAAGAAAAAACTTACATGATTCACCATGTCAGTAAAGGTACAGGAATAATTGGTTCTATGGATCACTGCTCCTGCTGTGTTGTATCAGAAATCACTGGATCAGTCTCATACACACACATCCCTGGAGGGAGCGTGACTAGGAGGACAATTGCTTTTCTGCAACAAAAATCCTTGAGAACATTTGTTTCCATCCACTGGCAGTTTCATAAACAACGTCATGTCTTCAAAACATACAGACTAAAATCCTTCATTTTAGACTACTCAGCTATTCTGTTACTGTATCAAATCTATGCAATTCTGTTAATTTTAGCAACACAGCTCATGGTTATGGCGGACACTAAACCTCAAAAACATTGCAAATACAAAAAGAGGGTGAGGAACACTGTAAGTGGGTGGGACTGATCTTGGAGATGACTGTCTTTTCTCTCAATTTCAGTGATGCTAATAGTCTTCTAATTCAGGCACCAGGCTACATACTGATGTTAGAAGGATAAATCCAGACTTGGCCTTCTTAACTTAGATGCTAAATGTGATGGCTGTAAATACGAACTGACATCCCAAACCCACTGGAATGTGTCTGGGTTTGCATGTGGGAATATGATGCTTTAGCTCCTAAAGAAAACTGCAGCTGAGAATGACCCTTCAAGAGTTGTTCAGTGCCAGTGCACAATATTGGCAAATGTTCCTTCGTTCTCCAGAGCCATTACCTTCTACCTTACAGGACACGCTCAAACCACTGGGATGACAGAGGCCTCTTTGGTCTTCTAAAGTTACAAGATTTTCATTGCGAATTCTTGACTGTAATTTGCTCTTACAAATCTCAGGTCTGTTAGAAACTGGAATTGAAAAGATGGTTCCATGTGCCTGCAAACAGAAAAAGAAATAGCTAAGAACGAGCAGAAGATGTTAGTTTTCACCAAAAGTCAGGGCAAGGTACTCACTCCATTTCACAACTCTCCCATGAACTTGAGGAAATTGTTTCTGTTTATAAGTAATGTGAGAAAGGAGGCTGAGTGCTTTTTTTTTGTAATAGCCATCTAGCTAAAGCAGCAGGATGCAGTGAAATCATTAATACTCATGCATTTTGTGAAAGACCAGTGATTGACTCATTAGTAACTTGTGTGGTACTTGTGCAAGTTTGTGTTAGACTTTTCTTACCAGAGGTGTAAAACAACATTAAAATTATTAGCTGAGGCTATGCTTTACACTTTTCTTACACTCTCCTCTGCCCATGCCCTGTTGGGAACCCCATTCTGGTGAATGTGCAATGTAAAAATATGAATCAGCTAAACACAATTTAATTTTAACAGTGTTCCTTCCAGTGTTCATAAATACCTATTCAAAAGGTCATGAAAAGATTGTTTAAGATGTAAATTACACATGTACTAGCTATTTTAATATAAATTTAAAAATAGCTCTAATGTTGTCATGATGAGGGGTACAGAGAAGCCTGAAGGATTTTTTGTCTTCCTTTGTACTTTTTGTGTAAACTTCCTTTGTTTTATTTTGTGTAAAATATTGTAATGCAAGTATTGTGCACCATCTAAGTGATAGTAAAGATTGGCAGTAAAAGCTATTGTTGTATTTAAAACCTGACAATTAGTTCAGCAATGATTTTTGTTTTCTTTTTAACAAACACATGATAAAAAAGAAAGCAATGAAGGAAGCTCATGAGGTAGAAGTTATAACCTAAAGTGAATGATCAGTCAAGGCTGTCAACATTTTATGTAGTGTATTTCTCTTTTGTTGCTGTTTATGTTCCAATTCAGAAATAAAGGGGGTTTCTCTCTTCAGCCCCCTGCTAAACTGGAGCAGAACATACAGATTATTATGTTGCTCTGTGTTTGAACTGCACAGAAAACCCAAGAGTGGATTTTTATTATATCCATTTTAATGTAGAAGACATCTTTATCTCTCTAGCAGTAAAGTCACCCTTTTCCCTTCCCATTCACTCTGGTCTGTGTCAGTTATTTCATATGAAGGACAGAATGCATTTTAAATTCAGTGTTATCATGCACAGATACCTGACTTACTACAGTAATCCAATGATTTTATAAGGTGGGCAGACTAGCCTGCCATATAGCAACGTGGTTTTAGAGAGGAGTGGCTGCCTTTTAGTGCCACAATTGCATCCTTTTCTGATTTACATTCAGCTCGTGCACACACTTTCTGCAGAAGCACTACATAATTTAGTGTAGGGAAGAAAACACCAGGCTAGGTATATGGTAAAAATCTGGTTGGTATAAGTTTTTTTTTTCCTCTGCTTAGAAGAGGATAGGGAGGCAAAGGCAATGAGATAGGAATGTGTTCGTGTCTTGCCATTCGCTTGATTTTTTTCTCATCATGAATATGTTTTTTCTCTATGACCCCTGCAAAATGGTATTACCATTAGATGGTAAGTGAACAGACCTCTCTAAAAATATAACACTTTAACAAATTGTTTAGCAATGACTGCATGTAGCCATCAGGAAAAAAAACACTGACGAGGATGACAGAATTTCAATACAGAATGTGAAAGTAGTAAAATAATCTGAGGATTGACTGGAAAAGAAAAGCCTGATTAAATTTTCTTGATAGCTTCTGAGGCAGAAAAGAAACCAGACGTCTCTCTGTCTATATTTATTACTGGAACCTCTGTTCATTCTTCTTGGCTACTGTAATAGAGGGGGGATATTATCTCCTCTTGGGAACCGAGAGGCTCAGCCTGAAAGATATTGTCACTGTTCAGCCATTGAGTCTAAATTTCTGTTTTTAAGAGTGTTCTCAACCTTTGCCCAAAGCCAAAAATAAACCTGCCAAGTATTTTCTCCCTCTTTGCAGGGATTAGAAGCACTGAAATACCATAAAAGAGGTAGATTTTAATGTTTTAAAGTTTAGGCCAAACAGTGTTAAGGAGATCAAGGGGTGTCTAAACCTGATTCCTTAAAGAAAGAGAAGGGGAAACATTCAGATAAACATCCATGTCATATTTTTATTTTGATAGAATGAGCTTTTTAAGGTTCACTCATTGGTACTTTCCATCAAATATAGTTTAACAACCGTCTCAAATTTTGTCTGTATGTGGTGGTTTCTCCTTTCACTATTATGGTTTCACCAAATCTTTGACAATAGCCAAAACTGAATGAATAGAGGATGGACAAGGCAGTAAATCCTACATTTCAGCTTTAAAAAGTTTTTATTAAGGGTGATGGTAAAGAAAATGGGAAAAGCTTTAAATTATCTAGGTGACTGTTAGAGTATCTGCCAAAATACCTCATTTTCTTTGGAATAAAACTTAATAGAAATCTAAGCCACGTAGGGTAAGAGTCCATTCTCTTACCTTTAGGATATACACTGTAGATTACTAATTTGAGGCTATTCTCTTCATCTAGTGCATATTAGATATCTACTTTACTTGTAATTTTTACCAGTCTGAAAGAAAGAGCCTTTATTAACCTTAATTGTGAGACTGTTCCTTGTCTAAACTAGTGACAAGTTAACACAAGTCTGAACAAGTGTAAATGTGCTATTTACATGGTAAAAAGAGCTTGCAGTGAGTGAGACGTACACGATACACCACTCTAAACATCTGCATTTAATGAAATCAATCTTTCTTGTGATACCTATTTGCCATGGACCTGTTGCAACCTTCAAATCTCTCAGGACTCTCACAGCAGGTTAAAACGGGTGCCATTTTATTATCACTAAAGTGGAAATGAAACCCACATCTATGTTAGCATTTTTGTCATTACAGCTATACCAGTTAGGGGATATGATGTTAAGTGACATTTTTATACTCACAAAACCAGCAACATAAGCAACTCTATTCACAGCTTCAACTTTTATGCATGTAGTCAGCATAAACTGCTGACTACAAAATATTGCTTTTACTGTTAAGAGATGCATCTCTGCTAGAAGGAATTTCCAACTCATTGAGAGGCCCCTTTTAAAGGAGACAAAAGGTAAGAGAGGGACATGATAGTGCTTTCTCAAAAATGTAGTTTGTTATGATTCTTTTGTCCTGGAGTTGAACACCTTAAAATATTCTGCCTAATGTTGTTTGTTTCCTCTTTGCTGAAGGAAAACAGAATAAAATAAGAGATATTGACAAGCCTGGGAAGGAGTGTGAATGAAATACACAAGGAAGAATAACCATCTGGAAAGGTTTTGCAGAAAAGTATTCAATTTATTAACTGCTTTTTAAAAGAAAGAATGTAAGATTGAAAAAAAGTGAAATAGCACTATGCTTCTGGGACAAAAAGTCAGAAAGCTTTCTGATTGTCTCTCATAATGCCGCGTTAGTCTCATGTTTTTGAATGTTTCTCTAATTTAATTAGGGTACAGTTGAATTTATGGGGTGGCAGGATTTTAAATTTTTAAAATGTAGAAATACACCAAATCCTGAGTAAAGTGGATAGAGTCAGCTCTGATCCTTTCAGCTGCTATTTGGATTACCATAAGATGATGCGAAATGTACTAGGGCTATTCCCTAACACAGAGGCCAGAGCTTTTGCACAGAGCTTTTTGTACAAAGCCATCCTCTTACTCTACAAAACAAACGGCTGCACAAAACCTGCCTGTTGGATGTGATCTCCAACACTGGATTTGTTCCTTTAGTTGTGTGTACAATGCTTGCAGGCTTGAGCCAACACTGTCAGGGGACATGTTCAAAAGGTAGATGCATTTGGGTGCCAGTGTCCAGCATGGAACTTGTCACTTTTTGCCACCTGACATTTTTCAAATATGTATTACTATCATAAGAAGGATTTAACATGAAGGGATGTTACTGGACAAGAAGATCTTGCAGTCAGCAATAATGATAACTCTTTCGTACCTTTACAGACAGTAGCATTTAAACAGCTGAGGAAAGCTATGTGCCAAAATGGACAATATACAAGTGATCTTCCTCATAGTCCCAAGCGTGCAGAAGTTCAGGCTTTTTTTCTTCAAAACATTGGATGTGAGAGAAGCTAGTGGTTCACTGGATGCAAACCCCAGAGTGTACTATGAAGTCACACAACAGTATGATACAGATGAAAGTTACCTAAACCAACAATTGCAAACAATTGCAGGTGAATATTTGATCTGCACTTCTCACTTTGATCAGCACTTTGCCAACATGCCAAAGCAATGTTATGCATTTTGAATGTCATGGAAACACCATGAAAAATTTTATCAGTTAAAATGTTGAGAATTTTCAGTTTCATGTCTCAAAACCAAACAGAACCAAATAACTTTCATACATATGAAACAGTAACTATATTTTTCTATTGACAAGATAATGTCTTGTCTCTTTTCCTACAATATCCCTGTGTTTTCTCTGGAAGCCTGAATGGTTCTTTTGAAGTTTGCATGATTTTATAATGGAATTTCCTCGCTTTGGTAATATCTTCTGATGAATAAAGAGTTCAGTATTTCTGAAACAGTTTGTGTATGCACTCCTTCTATTTTAAGGACAATGTCTTAGGGTGCAGGCCATATGGGATTTTTAGGTGAAAAAACCTTATGACAATGGACTAAATACAGCTTGTGAAAATCAGAGATAGTTTTGAATATCTCTGTGGACATCTGACATTTGAGCACTGGGAAAAAAAAATGTAGAGGCAGAAGAACATGGCTTAGATACTGGCATATGCACTGCAGAGGCTCATTAAGACACAGGGGAAATGGAAGAGGTGATGAACAAACAGGTTTCATACTAAAAAATGGGTAAGAATAAGGGAAAGTGAATTAGTTAAAGTAATCATCCAAAGTCAAAATGGAAGATCTGAGATGGAAGGGAGCTGTTGTTCAAATGTCAAGCCATGATTTAGAGAAGAAAAATCACTGACAACCTTAAAGAACGTGGAGAAGTGCTGGGAAGGAAAAAGGATGAGATAGTCAAGGATAATACAGACACACATTTCTTATTCTACCAAATAGAGATTGAAAGAGCTACAGACATTCTGGTGTGCATCACACCTGTCAAATGTGCATAAAAATGCTAAAAAACCAGACAGGACAATTAATTCCCTCACTGGGCTTTGAAAGAGTATGGATGAACTTCTCAGGGATATGGGAATAGAAATGAATAACATTGGATTTAGCACTGACACACCCCAAAGTACAAGCTACTGCTTAAAATTTTCCCTTCCCCAAGAAATTAAGGGCAGGTGTGAACTTCCATTTGGCTCCCCTCACAACAGTATCTATCACGGAGAGGTCAATGACGTGTAACCACCTGCTGGCCACTTATTCCTCCATCCAACAAGGCTGAGCTTTTCCTATAAACTCACTCTTCGGAGGGGTACAGTTGATTGGCTTCCCTTCTGTTCAGTTCCTCTTCTTTGATTTACAACAGTCTCCCACACTTTTTTTCATAGGTCCTTTTCTAACTTCACTGATAAGGGATTTCTCTGTGTCCAATTAGCAAGGCTAGTGTATCAGGCTGGAACTAGATAATTAAAAGAATGAAAAGACACAGAGTGACCTTGGTTCACAAACCTCCATGGGCAATTTATAAAACTTTAAAGATTTCAAGAAAATGTATTAATGTTATTATTTTATATCTAGTTCATCAGAAACAGGTCAGTTATTCTCATATAACTTCAAGGTCTGTCTAAAATAAAGAAAAAGGTGAATTTCTTTAATTTCTTTTTTCTTTTTTTTTTTTCTTCCAAACCGTGCTTTTGACAATTATACATATCTAGGACAAAACTACATTTTTCACGTTTCCAAGTGAGGGGTTGACTGTACTGTATTTTATTTAAAAGCATATTATTTGTTTTGAAGGGAGAATGAGTGGCACAATTCTCATGGTAAATCCAGTACAGTAGAAACCACACAAAGCAGGAAACTCCATGCTTCATTTTATCTTGCCTGCCTCCCACATATTTTGTTTAGAAGGAGAAAGAGAGAGATATAGTAGCTGGGTAAAGTCCATATTTGCCTCTTCCATTTGTGCTATTTAAATAATGGCGTATTTGTGGTTTTAGCAAAGAACAAAGGTGCCAAAAAGTATTGGGGGAGGCGTAACTCATAGGCTGGAAACTCATCTTACATAGCTGGACTCACCTAAATGAGAGGGAGACGTCCATGACGGCTGAAAGAGGGAGATGGCAGAGCTATCCTGAGCTGTCGTATCCAAGGGCTCATAGCAAAAAGGGATGCCAGGCAAAGACACTCTAGAGGTGCCCTTCTCTCTGCCCGGCTGTCTGTCCCTCTTTTGGGTGTAACTGTAGTCCAGATGGCTAGCTTAGACTAGATGTTTAGTTTTTATTAAGTGTCTAAAGTTATAAAAAATAAAATCCACTAGAAAACTAGGCTGGTATACCACTGTGTATACATAAATGTTTAAAGAGATATTTTGATTAACAGAATGTTGGTGAATTGTCTTATAGCCAAGAATTTGAGCTTTTCTGACTAATCTAAAAGAAACTACAGTAATCTCTTGTTATCAGATGCATAGGTCAACAGATGCCAAAGAAGGAAGGAAAATACTTCTTCCTGAAGTTGCATTCCTGGCTTTCAGATGCATTGAGTTTCCACTGGTGTTGGATTATTTAGTCTCTGCTTTTGTGTCAGTTTGATTTAAAGTATCGTATTGTGCTATATTTGCTGGGGCAATTTATTTATCTTTCCTTCGTGTATGTGTCTCTCCTATGTGGATGCGAATTTTCATGTGTGTGTGTGCCTTCACAGGATGAAGTCTGCTCAAAAAATTAAATCTAGTTATACGGACTGAGCAGAGAGAAGTGTCTCTTCCCCAAAAAATAACAAAAAAGTCCAGTCTGTAGGTCTTTACTCATTTACAGCGTTCATTATATGAAGGTGTTCCCATCTCGGCTGCAGAGGAATGGAATATATCCCTTCCAGACAAAGCACTCAACTCACAAAATTAAATACTTTTATCCTCCTAATTCCTTTAGACCCTGAAAATAGGTAGGGTTCTATAATGTGATTCCAAAAATCAGCATTAAAATATTCCTGGCTGTATTTCAGTGTCCTCATGTGTATATATCTAGAGGTTGAGGCCAAAAGATTTTTCAAATAGCTTTTCTCAAAACATTTCAACAGACAACCCTGTCGTCATTAAAATGGCAAGTTTCACTGCCCAGAAATAAGGAGCATTTTTAGTTATGTGTCTCACCTCTGGGGTTTTGTTTTCTCCATGTCTGATGTGCTTTTTCACATTTGTTTACTTCCAAGACATATTGCAAAGCTTGGACAGCAGGGTTTTGTTATGGTGTGCAGGCATAGCAGGCATCCCAGATTTTTAGCACCAAGTATTACTCTACCACTAGACAAAAGTAGCAGCTGATTTCTTACAAACAATGAAGTATCAACATTTTACTGGTAGGCATTGTTTAAGGCTCTGCTTAAAACATAATGACAGGCATAAAAAGTGTGCCCTTAAAACCATTGCTGGTCCTAAATCTTCCCTACAGCTTTCAAATTTTCTTCCCTCTAGGTTAACACTTTCTCTTTTACTGTTACCTTCTCCCTGTGCAGTTTTTGCTGGTTTTGAAATAAACTTTCCAATTTAAAATCTGTCTATTATTGGCACTAAATTACTAAACCCTTTCACAATTAAGTCATTTTGGTGTCTTGAGAATTTATTAGCTAGCAATTAACTCTTTGTTCACACATTTACTATCTATGCAATAGTCCCCAGAGATTTTCTTCATAGATCTTCTTATTCCATAATGCTAATTGATGCCAGCGGAGGATACCTAAATGCCAAGCTATTTTCAGTTGATCTACAGCTATTTCACTAACTAACTTGTACCATGAGCAGAATAAAGCTAGAGTTCCAACAGAAATGGATGTGTTTGGATTTCTCACAAATGCTTCTGTTGAATTGGCAAAAGGGGGCACCTATAAAATGCATGAACAAATTTCTGCTGGCCAATCAACATCTGTTATAGAGATAAATGTGAGCCAGAATTTCTTGTTCTAACACTCAGCATTTGGCTCAGAACGAATGATTATTTAAACTTTTCATGGCTAGATCCCAAATACAGTCTCAGAGCCAGCTAAAGCAGCTACCAGAAAGGTAAGCCATATTCCATATCCGGCTGGAAGGATACTTGTTAAACTCGGTTTACATTTAGTTCAGTCTTTCAGTTCTTCGGCCTTTTTAAATCTAAATTTTCATTTGCATTATAGTAGTACTTTAAAGAGTTAATAAATTCAATTGTTGCTATTACAAATTCTATTTAACTGAATATGCAAGTAGTCAGATTCTTTGCCGACTTTTGGGTATAGCTCTTTGTAGAAGCTATGAGTATAAAAAGTTTTATAATAAAAAATTCTGATGTAAAGTAGGGTTTGAATGAATAAGAAATTTTCAGGGTAGATATTGATTTCAACAATCATGTTAAAAATATTAACATTTCAGAAGAAAAGCTCAAAGCTGATAAAATATCTTTTTCGATACTCTTCCTTTTGTGACAATTCTAAAACTTTCTAATTTCATGACAAAGGCATTTTCTGGGGATACAGATTCACTGTTCAGAGCTGGTCCCCTATAAACTTTTTCATTTCCTGAGTCTCTTATATAGGAACAATAGATTGGATGCTGAGCTGCTTTTTCCTGAACAAACCAAGAAAGAAAAACCTTTCCTCTGGGAGACACCACACCGCCTGCAGTACTCTGTCCTGCAAACCGCATTAAATTATCTTTGAAGGTTATCACTAATATTCTGTTGAATATCAAGAGGTGTCACTGTTGAGCAGTAAAAAACTTCCCTTTCACTGAGTGAATTGCCCTTGTGAGGTTTAATTTTAGCTTTTTTCCTTGCAGGTGTGGAAAATGGTCTCCAACCCAATGGCCTATTAAGGCTGAAAGCACCTGCAGAAAAGCACCCATAGAACACAATAAAAGAATTATCCTTGTCACAGAGGTCAAGGGGTAAAAACCATCTGAAGTCTTTCTCAATTCTAACTTCAACATGGAGATATTCTAATTGAGTCAAGTAAACACATGTATCTCACCTTCTAAGAACTCTGAAATTGTCTGTTTTAGGAAAAGAATGGTTTGAAGAAGTATGAAGGAAATGGACATTATAATCCAACCTCAGGGGTGCTAGAAGCTCTGGCTGTGAACTGAGGTTAGATCCTGACCATCATGTCATTTTGGTGTAATTTTGTCTTTACAGACAGGTTTCCTTTAAATCCTAGCTAATCCTACACAGGCATCATATATTTTGAGATATCCTTTCTCATTTTTAAGGACAAGGAAACTTCTCTCTTATTCATCATTTTGCCAACCCTTAGGTTCTACAAGCTCTGTTTTTCACTCATGTTACCATCTTAAATTTTGTACACAGAAGCAGACGATGGAAGAAAAGAGAATTTGATTCATAAAGTGTATTCTTTCCTTATCCCCTGACTTGAAAAAAGAAAAATCTCTGCCCTCAGGTTTCACACAGCAAAAATTCACCAGAACAGGAACCCTGGGATCTCAGGGCCAAAACCATTTTCAAAAGCAGATGGAAGGTGTCATGGTGTCACAGTCCTCAGCCAGCCTGAACGGATGTTCCTTTGACTACTGACATCTTGCTGCAAATTCCAATGTAGCTGCTGAACACTTGCTTGTACTTCTCTTTGTTCACCTCGGACTTAATATTTTTAAAGCTTTCATGTCACAGATAGCATCTCTTTCATCTGCCATGGTGTAAATATAAAGTTTCTCATTCTTAAATTTAAATCCATGTTCCTTTTTGAAGGGTTTCATTGAAGACTCTCTCAGCTTGAGGTTATTCTATACCAAGTAGCACATGTAGAAGCTTAAAGAGGATAGCATCATTATTATTAATTTATTAAAATCAGCTTCAGGGTGTTCTATTCTTACTCCGTTTAGACAGACATGAAAACAAAATGAAGTCTATTTATGTGAAAGTATATTGATGTAAGAAAATTTTATTTTGATGGAGTGTCTTCAAAGGGAAGGAAATCTTCCTCATGGGGAAAAAAAAAGTAAAAGCTTTTTGTCTTTTAATATAGTTGTGAGAAAGGACAGAGGTCAAAAGTTTTTCCTTGTTTGTATACAGTTATGGAACCACAAGTCTCTCACTAATTTGAAGCTTGTTGAAGAAAGTCTGTGATGAAAGTAGAGTTTGCTTTCAAATGTTTGTCTTCTTTTTGACAGGGTACTTTGTTTTCAACTGAAGAGCTAAATAAGCCCAGAAATACTCAAAAAACTTTCAACCATAGATAAAGGCAAACACATCTCCCAGTGAGCAAAAGCTTAGTCCTATTGATCTAGTAAGGTCTGGTCAAACTGTAAGATGAATACACTTAGAGCTAAAAGGCAACTGTGTGAGAGAGCATTTTGGCCAGAGGTCATGAGTTTTCATGACACACTGACTCTGGAATCTGGGAAAACACTGGCAGAGGGAGCAGGGTGGAAAACAGCCAGTGTTTCATGGTGTGGTTGTTCCATTTTATGAAAGGGCATCAAGTCAGACTGTTTATATAAAATGTTTCAATTCTGGTTTAGTTCTACTGAGTTTCAGCCTCTGGACTTCTGTACTTGTAAAAGTTAAATGACAGGGGATTTTCAGGGTGTTTTTCTCTCCTCTATCCCACTTATTAAAAATGTCTGTCTTTTGTCACTGATGAGAGATGTCTTATGAACTCAACCCCACGAGTGTGGAGGGGCTCCCCAGAGACTTCTACCACCAGTTTTGTGTTAGAAATCTACTGTGACTTACTTGGATGGCCCTTGCACAAGCTCCACTGTCTGTGTGAATTTGCTTCCTTGGTCCTCTTTTGGGAGATAAGGCATTCAGCTACAACTTCAACAGGAGTTTCTCTTTTGAGTGTGTATGTTGATGTTGCTGACCTGCTTCTCAGCAAAGGCAGCCCCAGCTCTCAGTCCTGAAACCCCAGACAGGCTGACGGCTTTAACCAACTCTTTTGTGATGTCTCTTTGGGGCTGGGCCCTCATGTGTTTTCCTTGTAGCAAAGGAAGGGAGCTTGTTCCAAGTTTGTTCAGGTTTCCTTGAGAAATGGAGAATTTTTCACACTGCAAAACTTGTAAATTTCAGTAGAGACAGACAAACCTTTGAATACAAGCTTATTAAAAGCACTAATTAGAACCTAGGACCATTTCCTACCCTATTACATATATCTTTGTTTAGCCCTGAGTTTCCCTGGGAAACTTAAGAGAGCCACATCACTGAAGAGAGATTGCCTCCTTTTGGTCCATTGATTAATAGACTAGGGTTTATGCACTGATCCTGCTTCTCCCACTGGAGTCTACATTAATAATAAAACAGGCATCATTAACATATGTTCAAGGATGTTTGGAAGTATTTAAGTTTCGTTTTGCATTAAGGGACAACTCCTCTGAAATCACTGTTGTCAAGGAGATTATTTCACCATGCAGGAGTTGATCAAAGGGGAGACCCTGAAAAATAAGAAATCATGTAACTCAAGATGTTCATAACTACTTATTAAATATAGAACTCATGAACACAGATCATGTTGAAATGGTGTCAGCTAAAACCAGACTGAAGTAGTGGATACAGATGTGGGTATTTAATTTGAGAAACTCATCGTTGAAAAATTTTTTTGGAGAGTTTAATATTATGAAAAAAAAGGCCTTAGGAGACTCTGCATGTGAAGAGAGGTTAAGCAGTTAAGTAGAATTAAAACAATTGGATGTATGGATTAATGTCTGTATTTCACAGTGTTCTGGTCTCTAGATCCTTGAGGTAATGTTGGAAACTGAAGATTGTGGAGGAAAAAGAACCAAAAAAAGTGGTTAGCAAGGCAGACTGCAAGGTTTGCAAGGTTTACCTGAAGACTTCAATCACTTGGACTTATAAAATAGATGCCAGTCAGGCAACTTACTTACAGTGTTTATTGATGGCTTAGAAATATATGAAAAAAACCCAACAAAAAGACCAAAATCTGACATCGAAAGAGTGTACTATAGGAGAAGACACAATCAATTTATGAAAGCTGAAGCCAAATATGCAAAGGCAAAAAATATCGAAGAATATTCATAGGACTGATATTGCACAATACAACATACTGCTGAAGGAAATATTAGGTTCTCCATGGCCTCGTCTCAAGGATGAATGTGTTTCCAGAAACAGTGTTTCAGTCAAGCACAACTCAGTAAGGGCAAAAGCAAGGGTATCTGGTTTATATTTAGTGACCTATGATCTACAAGATAACCAGTTGTTTTTATCTCTTATACATAAGCAAAATTACAACAAATGGTGAAGCATGAATTTTAGAGGTATTCTATTGATTTCAATAGGCCTTCATGAATTAAGGTTATAAAATAAATTTTATACTCTAATAACAGGACCTTGTTTTATGATCATCTCTGGTGCTATGAAAAAATGGCACAGCTATGAAAAAAGCCCTTAGAAAGAGAGGATGCTGCAGTTAATTAAAATTTGATGTGAGTTGGGGCCTAGATTTACAAAGGTGTTAAGGAACACTTCTTCTGCTACTCTTAAAAGAGTGCAAACTTCTAAAAGTTTTATGGAAGGGCTGCCTTAGCTCAGTTGGCCAGGGGATGGCTCTAATAACACCGATTGTGCGTTTGATCCCTGTATGGGCCACTCATTTAAGAGCTGGACATGATGATTCTTGTGGGTCCCTTCCAATTCAGAATATTCCGTGATTCTGTGAATATAGACCAGACGTATGTGGGTACCTATGTGATTTGGAAAATCTCAGATGTAACATTACACAAATATTCTCTCTTATAGACTATTTTAAAGTAGTGTATATAGAAACCTTGTGGTGGTGTCCGTTTTTCTGACTCTGTGAGCCATTAGCCAAGAACCACACATCAGTGAAAGCAGTATATATATACGCTGCATAATTTGGAAAGCCAAGGAATTCACCATCTCCACCATAGTTCACAAACAGGAATTACAGTAATTCCTAGGGGACTCTCATTGCTCCATGGCAGGAAAGGCAGGATGGCTCTGAATGGGGAGCAACACAGACCCAGTGACCCAGTGACGGTGAAGTTGCTGGCACCCTTTCTTTCACTGCTGGGCAAAGGACACTTGTGTTCTCTGCTTAGGCATCATGAAGGTCAGGAATCAGCATTTGGCTGCACCTGTTATTACGTCTCACAATTCTTTCCATAAGCAAAGGAACAAAAAGCAAAAATATATACTTCAGAAGCATGAACATGTTTTTTAATAGTTAATTTGGGTTACAGCATGGCAATATGTACTGCTGATAGTGTCAAGATACAAGAAACACAGATATTGTGTTTATTAAAGGTTGTAAAGTGGGGGAGATACCTTATATATCCTTAGAAATTATTGTCTTTCATCAAAATAACACATGAACATCAGTCAAACATAGTAATAAGAAAGTTTTTTATCTTAGAATGAAAAAGAAATGATACCTTGAAAATATAGCTGATGTCTTAGCATTGACGCTGACATGGACACAGAAAAAAATTGTTCTTCCTTGAGTGAAGAAAAATTGGATTTATCTCTGCGAATATCTACTACAATCCCTTCAATGTGATTTCTTCTTAAAAGTTGAGTAGAAAGTTTGAATGTTCTTTCTGCTTTTGATTATTTTATTTTTTTCTAGTCCAGTAATTTTTTTTCATTTGTTTTTCTTCTAATTAGGAGGGAGATTCTTCTCCTTCCTTCCTTCCACTAGGTCTTTGAAAGAACTAAGAAAAGGCCTGTTTATTTCTGTTGTGCTAATCCCTTTTTCATATGGTTGTGCACAATGCCTAATGTGATGAGAGCATCTGCATGTGGTCTCTGAATATATTTATTTTGACAAGCTCTCAAGAGATAAAACATGGAAATTAGCATATTCTACTTTCTTATCTGTGATGAGTTTCCAATTCCAATCCTCTTCAGCAACCAGCATCAGTTCTTCATTTCCAATGGTAAAACTTCAGTGACTATATTTATTTATTTTATAATGAACCAAAACTTCAGTTCTTGTTTCCCTAGGGCTCATGTTTCTGGGAAGGGTATAATCACAACTATAGTCTGGGTGGCGTCCCAAGGGCACCTTGTGTGAAGGCTTGAGAACCTTTTCCTGCCTGGCCGTGTTACTTTAGACACAGGACCACAAAATAAATACAATTTTAGTTGACAGTGAGTTCCTCTGCATTTAGTTTAACGGGAATAAAGGAAAAGAGAAAATGTTTTGTTTTAAATGATGTTCTTGTGGAGCGAAAAAAAAAACCCAAACATGAAAGCAAAGGGCCCTAATGGGCTGTATCTTTTTCTACCCTGGAGAGAAGCTAAGGGCCTTGAAAATTACTATCTTTTACATAAAGGTTTACTGTAAGCCAAATTCTAGCAGGCATTTCCAGCAGGCTGAGTGTGTACACTTACTGATATTGAGTTGTTTTGACAGAATTTATGAAGACATAGCATGTAAATTTCTCATTTACCACAGTTCTCAAATGCCAGGAGGACCTACTTGTTGATTTTGCTGCAAATGCCTTCAAGAACTAGTGTAGAAAACTAGTTGGAGTAGCTTTCAAGATTTTTCCTCCCTTAAAGACAGCTAAAAGTTACTGTATGTAGTCTAAAAAACTCATAGGAAAACTGTCCAGTTTCCAGGAGAAAAAATTGCATTGGCTGAATAGAAATTATGTTTTAATATTTTCTTTAGTATTAGCTGTCAAAGATAGCTGATTCAAAGACAACTATGATTCAAATGTGGGATGAACTGCCACACAACTCTACCGCAACACGCATATAACTATCCAGGCTCTGAGGTGGTGAATGGGGAATGAAGCTATGTGGATTTGCACTGTAACACTGAGTACATACACTTGACACATAATAGAAAAGTACTCTGATTTACAGCAAAAATGGATCTGAGAGTTATCTGCTTGTGTGCAACCTACTTGCTAGTTAGAGAGAATGGTTATGTAGGAATTAGGGCTTCTTCCTCCAAAAAGGCAGTGGGATCAATAACTCAGCTGAAGTGTATCTACGCCAATGCATGGGCAACAAACAGGAAGCCACTGTGCAACAGCAGAACTATGATGCAGTTGCCATCACAGAAACATGGTGGGATGACTTGCACAACTGGAATGCTTCAATGGATGGCTATGAACTCTTCAGAAGAGATAGGCAAGGAGGAATAATGTATGTTAGGGAAAGTTTTGATTTTCTAGAGCTTAATGATGGTGTCAATAGCATTGAGTATGGGTAAGAATCAGAGGATAGGCCAACAAGGAAGATGTCATGGTGGGAGTGTTATAGACAACCCTGCCAGGATGAAGAAGCAGATGAAATATTCTATAAGCAGCTGGGAAAAGTCTTACAATCGCTAACCTTGTTCTCACAAGCAACTTCAGCTTAACAGATGGAAATGCAACACAACAGAGAGGAAAGAGTCTAGGAGATTCCTGGAGTGTGTGGAACTTTCTAACATAGGTGATAAGTGACCCAGGTAGGGAAGGTGCCCTGCTGGACCCATTGCTTTTGAACAAAGAAGGACTGGTGAGTGATGTGAAGATTGGAAGCTGTCTTGGGCACAGCAACTAAAAAATGATAGAGTAGTAGCAAAACAGTTACCTTGGACTGCCAGAGAGGAGACTTTGGCCTGTTTAGGAGTCGGGTTGGGGGAGTCCCTTCTGAGGCAGTACTGAAGTGCAAAAAGGAGTCCAGGAAGGCTGGACATTCTTCAAGAAAGAAATCTTACAGGCGTAGGAGCAGGCTGAAAGATAGGGTCTTGTGGAAGACCAGCCTGGCTGCACTGAGAGTTTTGGCTGGAACTCAGGAAATAAAGGAGAATTTATGAGCTTTGAAAGAACGGGCAGCAACTCAGCAGGACTACAAGGATGTCATGAGGTTATGCAGGGGATAATTAAAAGGGCTAAAGTCCAAACAGAACTTAAAAGATAATAGAAATGTGTCTAGAAATACATCAGGAATAAAAGGAGAATCTCCATTCTTTATTGGATGCAGGGGGGAAACATCATGACAAAGGATGAGGAAAAGGCTGCGGTATTTCTTTGCTTCTGTTTTTAATAGTAAGACCAGCTGTTCTTTAGGTATCTAGCCCCTCAGCTGGGAGACAGATAAAGGTAGCAGAATGAAGCCCCCATAACCCAAGGGAAAATGATCTGGTGATCTGTAACTCCATTTAGACACACACAGGTCTATGGGATGAAATGGTATCTGCCCAAGGGTACTGACAGAGTTGGCGGAGGTGCTCACCAAGCCACTTTTTATCATTTACCAGAAGTCTTGTCTCACCAAGGAGGTCCCAGTGGGCTGGAGGTTTGCAAGTGTGACACCCATCTACAAGTAGTGCTGGAAGAAGAATCTGGGGAACTACAGGTCAGTCAGCCTGACCTTGGTGCTGGGGAAGGTCATGGAGCAGATCATCTTGATCGCCATCATGCAGCACCTACAGGACAACCAGAGGATCAGACCTAGCCAGCAGGGGTTTAGGAAAGGCAAGTCCTTCTTAACCAACCTGATCTCAACCCAGTAAGTGGATGAGGAAAAGGCTGTGGCTGGTGTTTACCTGGACTTTAGTAAGGACTTTGACACCATTTGCCACAGCATTCTCCTGCAAAACTGGCTACTCATGGCTTGCATGGGTGCATTGTTCATTGGTTAAAATCTGGCTGGATGGCTGGATCCAGATGGTGGCGGTGAACACAGGTAAATTCATTTCGCAGCTGGTTACAAATGGTGTTCTGCAGGTTTCAGTATTGGGGTCAGTCTTGTTTAATACCTTTATCAATAATCTGGATGAGGGGGTTGAATGTACCCTCAGTCAGTTTGCAGATGACACCAACTTGGGTGGGAGTGTCAATCTGCTGGGGGGTAGGAAGGCTCTGCTGAGGGATCTGGACAGGCTGGATTGTGGGAATTAACAGCAGGTCAGCAAGCCTGTCTGGCTCCGACGTTGATCTTAGCACAATTCGTTTGTACCTATGAGAAACTTAGTGTCAACAGAAGCAAGAAACCAAAACAGCAGAGCTGCAGCTGGTGTTTTCTAAATGCTCAAAATGCTTAGGATGCCTATGTTACTGGTAACTAATAATAGTATGTTGTAGCTAAATGATAGCCAATGAATCTATTATAGTAGTTAAGCAGCCAATAGTTGAGTAACATTAATGATAAACATAGCAAAGTCTATAAAATGCCTCTGGAGTTCTGAATAAACAGCCTTCTGCTTGAACGTATTCTTGGCATTCATCTATGTTGTGTCCGTCTCAACAGCGACAGCTGGATCAATGGGCTGAGGCCAGTTGTTTGAGGTTCAACAAGGCAAAGTGCTGGGTCCTGCACTTGGGTCACAGCAACCCCATGTAGTATTATAGGCTTGGGGCAGAGTGGCTGGAAAAAGACTGGGGGCTTTTTCCCCGGTGGAAAAAGACTGGGGATACTGGTCAACACCCCAGCTGGACATAAGCCAGGAGTATGCCCAGGTGGCCAAGAAGTTCAGTGGCATCCCGGCTTGTATCAGCAATAGTGTGGCCAGCTGTCAGAGCCTTATCAAGACCAGAGAAGTGATTGTTGCCTCATACTGGCACTGGTGAGCCTGTATCTCAAATCCTGTGTTCAGTTTTGCACCCCTCACCACAAGAAGGACGTTGAGGCACTGGAACACATCCAGAGAAGGACAATGAAGCTGGTGAAGGATCTGGTGCACAAGTCTGATGAGGAGCTGGGTTGGTTAGTCTGGAGAAAAGGAGGCTGAGAGGAGACCTATTGCTGTCTATAACTACCTGAAATGAAAAATTTCTTCACCAAGTGTTGCCAGGCATTGGAAGAGGCTGTCCAGGGAAGTGGTGAAATCACCCTCTGCAGGTATTTAAAAGACATGTAGATATGTCACTTAGGGACATGGTTTAGATGTGGACTTGGAAGTGCTCAATGATCTTAAAAATCTTTTACATCCTAAATGATTCTATGATTCTATAATCCTCTACAGATTAATTGCAAATGTGCTTGATCCCTACAGAGGATTTTATATGGGCAAGGTGGAAGAATGCAACTCCATGCATTCAGGTTCTTCTGCATCTGGCTGTTGGGAGAGAGAATGGGGTCAGATCTGCAAAAGTCACACCCATGAAGGCATGTAAGCTCCCATTCTTATGAGAGGTCATACATCTAAATAATACCTTTATCAATCCAAACTTGGTTTTTTTCATTTTTTTTTTTTCTGCCTGCGGAGTGTTCAAATTCTATCACCAAATGCTGTTTTTCCTAAGTGAAATCCTGGTGTGATTCTGGTGAAATAAATGGATGTATACTATTCTTACTGAGATCAAACACTGAATTCTGAAATCCTCTTATGGTATGACACCTAGTAACTCTGATTAATTTTATGAACTGGACAATTCTTCCTTTCCATGACACCGTTTCTAAGGCTACATTTCATCCCTGTGTATCAGAAACACTGGACAGGAAATAAGAATGCATTGAGAAAAGGCAACAATAAAGTAGCACATCTGCAGTCAAATGTTTTGCATTCTTAACATTTCCTTATCATGTGCAAACGCTTCAAAAAACCCCTTTAAATATATACCCAGTTGAGTAGAAAGAGCAACATTTGATAATAACACAGAATATTGCCCTGGAGCTCTTGAAGTCATTTATCAGGAATGAGATTATTGTCCTTTTGCTACAGAGAAAAACCCCAAACTTTTGAGCAAGCAAGTGATCTGCCCTGGAGCACATGCAAGGCAGTAGTAAGACAGAAATACTATTAAAAACTGTTTCCTGGGATATGCTGATACGCCCTGGTCTCTCTTCTCATTCTGAGATGTCAACCAACTTTGTGTCTGCTTTTGTGGGAAAAGGAGGCAATAAAGCAGAGGATATATCTTCATATGAGATAACTGGAAAAATACACACTTAAATTTTTTGAAAGTGTAAACTTGACACTGACACAAACCAAAACTGTTTCAGAAAATCCATACTTGGAGTCTAACTCCTAAAATGACTGTGTGACCTGTTCTTCCTCTTTTGGTGAATTAAGCGGGACTAATCAGACGTAAGGAAGGTCATGAATATACAGAAGAGAATAAAAAGTAGAGAAGACTGAAATGCAACAGAATTTTGTTGAACCAGAAGAAAAATCACTGGGACATGAAAGAGTATTTATAGAGTGAGTAGCTGTAAAGAATAACAAATATACTTACAATTCCAGGCTTGTCTGAACTGGAACCGTAAATTGGTGGAGGGAAATTCAGACTGTTTTGAGCAGAATCACTTACACTTTGTGGATCACTTTTTCATTACCCAAGTGCTTCCTCACAAAAATATTTTCCTTTTATTTACCAGTTTTCAAAAAACCCCAGCATCAGTTCTAGAAGCTACTATGTGATGAACAGTTTAGTGTACCTACAGTATTCATTTGTTTTGGTCTGTGCTTGAAAAATATTATCTAAGGAAAACTGTCTTAGTGTAACCCATTGCCGCAGTGTGTGCTTCATGGATCCCTATGGCTCTTCAGTGCAATCAAATGTGCAAAGGAACAGTTACTGCTCACAAAGAATTATTGAATTTCAAGGTGTGTAACCAGCTGCACAGCCACTGCATTTTCTTTTCTCTCTTTTTAATTTTTTTTTTAATTGAAGCACAAGATGCTAAGTTCCTTTATGTTATGGGGTGGTAAAATGTCATCTTTAAAGAAAAACCAATACAAGTGGTTTTGAGTTATATAGAACGGTAAGAAAAAAAGAGAAACCCACCCTACGATACCTACAGAAGTATTTTTTTTTAACTGCTCTGTTCTCTGAGGAAAAAAATTCCTTTGAGCTGAGACCTTGTAGGCTGTTTCAGCTTGAGGTGGATTGTTTCAGTGCTCAAAAGGCACAGGAGCTACAAAATGAGTTTGTAATGGAAAAGTTCGTAGATCCTTAACTTCATCAGTGCAAATACACACTCTTCCATAGGAAGTAAAAAGATATTTGAAAGTTTTTTTGTGAAGCAGGTTTTGTTCTTTTGAAAGTGAAGAAGCAGCAGAGCCTTTTTTCATTTCAGCTTCCCCTGATGGCTCACATCTAACTAGCTAATTAATTAACTCTACCTGGTTGCTAATTAAACAGTTGGAGAAATGGCTTTGAAATAGAAATTGGTTCATAAAGATACAAGAAAAACATAGTAGCTGAGTTGTAAAGTATCAGTGAAATTCTAGGCAGTTAAGACACAGTCCTCTGGTAAATTTCTTCATATGAAGAGGTGTTATGTGACCTACAAACAGAGTTGTACTCATTATACAAATGATTACTGATTACAAAATGAACAACTCATGAGTCATTACAGAGCAGACAGAAAAATTAACTTCATTATTTAGAATGATTTTGAGTTTTTTTGACAACTTCGATGTGACTTTTTAAAATCATGAGATTGACATGAGATCCAATCAAGGGATTGTTAATGAATACTTTGTCAAAGAAGTCTAGGGATTTCCTCACAATCGTGGCTGCAGGTTGACATTGTGGAATTGACTGAAAGGCATAGCTCAAAGGAGTTTTTACTGAAATAAGTGGGGATACATCTGGTTGCCCACAACAGTCCCCAGTGCTGTTCCTTGGGATTCAATTCTAGGGCCAGTTCTGTTCAATGTATTCATCAGAAACCTGGATGCAGGAGTTGAATGCACTGTTAGCAGGTTTGCTGGTGATACAAACTGGGAGGTTCTGCGGGCTCTCTTGAGAGACAAGAGGCCTTTGCAGAGGGATCTAGATAGATTGGGGCACTGGACTATGATTAATGGGATGAAATCTATCAGGCCCAAATGCTGGATTCTGCACCTAGGACAGAGTAATACTGGGCTCAAGTATAGATTGGGAGAGAAGTGGTGGGAGAGCAGCCCTGCAAAGGGATCTGGGGTTGCTGGCCCACAGCAGGCTCAGTGTGAGTGAGCACTGAGCCCTGGCAGCCCAGAGGGTTAATCCCCATCCCGGGATGCAACAAACACAGCAACACCAGCTGGTCAAAAGAGCTGGTGAATCCATTGCATTCAGCATCGGTGCAGCCTCACCTGAGTGCTGTGTGCAGTTCTGGGCCCCACAAGTTAAGAAGGATGCGAAAGTCCTTAAATATGTCCAGAGAAGGGCAACAAAGGTGGTGCAAGGGCTGGAAGCAATGTCCTATAGAGTGGCTAAGGACTTTGGGCTTGTCTGGTTTGGAGAAGGAGGCTGAAGAGTGACCCTACATTGCTCTCTACAACTTCCTGAGAAGGGGACATGGAGAGAGAGGTGCTGATCTCTTCTCCCTAGTACCCAGTGATAGGANAGCAACACCAGCTGATCAAAAGAGGTGGTGAATCCATTGCATTCAGCATTGGTGCAGCCTCGCCTGAGTGCTGTGTGAAGTTCTGGGCCCCACAAGTTAAGAAGGGTGTGAAAGTCCTTAAATATGTCTAGAGGAGGGCAACAAAGGTGGTGCAAGGGCTGGAAGCAATGTCCTATAGAGTGGCTAAGGACTTTGGGCTTGTCTGGTTTGGAGAGAAAGAGTCTGAGGGGAAAAATAATTTCTCTCTACAGTTTCCTGAGAAGGAGAAGCAGAAAGGGAGTTGATGATCTCTTATCCCCAGCACGCAGTATTAGGAAGCATGGGAATGGTCCAAAGCTGTGCCAGGAAAGGTTCAGACTGGATGTCAGAAACCATTTCTTTACCGAGAGGATATACAAACACTGGAACAGACTTCCTAGAAAGGTGGTCAGTACTCCAAAGCTATCAGTGTTAAAGAGACATTTAGACCATGTCCTTAATAACTTGCTTTAAATTTTTGTCAGTCTTGAATTGGCCAGGCAGTTGGACTAGATAATCATTGAAGGTTCCTTCCAACTGCAATATTCTATGCTATTCTATTCTATTCTATTCTATTCTATTCTATTCTATTCTATTCTATTCTATTCATCTTTGTCTCACAAATAGGTTGTATCACAAAGTCTTTTCTCCTAGTGGAAGGAGGGAGCAGTAGGCAATTGTCAGCTTGGTGAATATGACACAACTGAACTTATGTGCAAACCTGCTTTCAAAGATAATTTCTGTACAGGAGTTTGTGGAGCCACTCTTAGACAAAAACTTCAGTCTTTTAGCCCCATTCTAATTTTTACAATCTGTTGTATTAAGAGGGATTGAAGAAGACCTAATATAATTTTACTTGCTTTCATCAGTTCTGAATATCTGCCCTTCAGATGGCTTAAACTGAAGATTATGTACTTCTCTAGATTCATATCAGGTATCTGTAAGAGTTGCAAAACAGATATGCATTTTAAGCAAGGTTAGCTATGAAACATATATGAGAGTGTCTTCATGCATGAATTGCAATATTATTAAGAAGAGTCTTATTACAGTCATATAATATAGAGTGCTGCTTTGGCTAGTAGTCAGGAATTCCTGAAGAATGCAGTTACAGCTTTCTCCTAGTGCTTCTAGTTATCAGCAAAAACCAGCTGGAGAGTTATTTTCTCGAGCCTTTTTTCTCTGAGCTGAAAAAGGTTTCATATAATGTTTAACCAGAAAGAAGATCAGATGATTTTAAATGAACCAGACTTGTGGTGCCTTTCATTGCTCCTTCAACACCCTCCTATGTAGCTCTGCTGGTTCCGAAACTTAAATTAACCTCGGCATCCAGGTTCCAGGGATGGCTGCCATGCAGCTTGCTCTGGTTATAGTCACTGTTATGCTCAGATGCCTAGGCTGAGATTGTTAGGGGTATTTAAAAGTTTTTCCAGTAGAACATGTTGCAATACCTAGTTGATTTATTGACGAGGACTTGGCATCTCCAGTGTAAATATCCTATGCTAGAATACGTAGGCATGTGCTTCTGCATGGCTGAAGATACTCAAAAAAGAGCATACAGTGCCAACAGAGACTCAAAATTTAAAGAAAACAACCAAAAATTAGAAGCTATTCTGCCAGTACAGTGCCTTTTACTTTTCATTAATGCTTTAATTATTTCAGTAAAATGTTCATCTTTTCCCATTTGGTCAGCACATCAGTGGTATAATACGCTGGTACTCTTTTGTTGGTGGAATCCTTTAAATCTGAAAAAAGGTTTTTAAGGTCCAGATTCTTAAAAGTAAATGAGTAGGGTAAATCTCTTAGATGTCTCAGACTGCTACCTGGTTAAGGATTAAAATGGTATTTGGGGAGAGGCATTCATCTAGGGACTTTCCGAAACATCTTGGTTAATATTATAAAACATGCATTTCCCTGAACGTTGAAGATGGGCATATGAGACAGAGAGAATGCTGTAAAAAACTCTGTTCATTCTACTCATGCATTTGCAAAGCTGTAGGCAGTGACAATTGAGTTGAAAGCTAGATTAAGTGACAGAAGCTTTATTGCTGTGCATGTGGAGGTGTACAGCTGTTTAAGCAGTGCGTATCTCTGGATTATGTCCCTTAGGAAAGGCATGCTCTAGGGCTGCCTTTGAAGCTCTCTGCCGGGCTCTAAGTGCCCACTAATAGTATTCACCCCTGCCCAAACCTCACAGGCTGCTGGTGGTGCTGTTGACCGGCTTTTATGCAGGATTTATGCATCTGGAACATTTACTTAGGAGGCAAGAGACCCAGTTTTACTGTCGGCCTCATCTTGAGATGACGCTCTTAAAGAATGAGTCTTGGCTCTCCCAGTCAGTCAGTTGTCAAAGGCTGAGCAAAGCCATGACTAAATTTCATTAAAATGTCTGAGCCATAGTTCATAAAAGTCAAAAGTGAAAACAGATGATCGTGAGGCTGGGGGAAAAATGCTAGGTGTCATTGATCTGAAAAATGAAAAGATAGTACAGGTTATTGTATATTCTCAGACATTAGCTATTCGGGATAATACTTCCATCTGTAATCACAGTGAAACTTTGACCCCCTCCTCTCTCACCGGCTGGCCACATTTGCAATCTTTCCAACTGCCACAACCCCCAGATTTTTCTTGGAGAGCGTGAACTTTTCAAATGCGGCTCCTCACTAGCAACTCCTTATCTTGACTGGCAGCAGCTGAGGATGTGCTTTTACCCCCATTTGACATATCTGTCAGTGGAATACTGGGGTGGGAGCAAACCTGGTCCATGCTGTCTCTAGCTCTGCTCCTGCTGGTACTTTGCACTCCAGAGAATTTGCTTGCTACACTTGCAGGAAACTCACTGTCACTTCACCTTTATATATGAACTCCAGCGTTATGTTTTCAACCTGCTCAGCAAGTTAAACTTAGTAACCAGATCAACAAGAAATTTAAGCTTTTGCTATATCAAGTAAGCATTAAAAGGAGCATAAAGATAACCACACTGAGTTAGACTTGGGCAACATCTCATTTGGAAAAAGAAAAGGGTTTTCAGCAAGAGCAGTGTCGTAGCTAAGTGTGGATAACCCATGATAACAGAAACTTCACTTGTAAGATTAGGAGACATACCTCATATCTAGAAGATAACCTCTTCTTATTTAATTCATGTTCCTCCCTGGGATCTCTGAGTGATGAAAAGTACTCTAGCTCTCCCCTTAAGAAGTGAAATCAAATAGCTAAATACATCCTAAATAGGATGTTGAAGTGTGGAAAACACACAAAGGAGTACAAATAAAACCAACTGTAACTTTCACAAAGGAAAATAGCCAATTAAAACTATGCCATAAGATAAAAATGTTTGTGTTGTGTAAGTTGTGGCACTATTTTAACCTTTCTGGAAGTAAGTAGATATATAATAGGTAACTCTGTCCATGTTTACATTTTTTGCTGTAAAAGCAGAAAACAAATATAAAAATGAGTCATACTGATTACTAAACAAACATATATTTGCTTTGAGGGCAAAAGGAATATAATAGGGCTTAAAGTTAAGGTTATGTTTTCCTGAATTATGAAATTACAATCCGCATCTTTAAATACTGTTTAGAAAAACATAAGAAGCTGAACTAACAACAAAATATTTATGAGTATCTTTGTTTTTCCTTACTACAAAAGGGCATAATTGGCAACACTGCAGGTCTTCTGATATTGTACCACCATTCTATAACTGACACAAGAAAAAACCTGGCAAAATGTTCCCATTCCAGATACTGAACTAAAGATGGTCACAGCTTTTAATCACATTCACGTGGAAGTTCACATGGATGCAAATTAAAGGAACAGTAGTGAAAAGGTAGGAGTTTATCACCTCTATTCTATCTGCTCTCACAAAAAAATAATGTGCAACACAAAATACACATTTTCTTGAAATCCTCTGGTCCCTCTCTTTTTTCTATATGCTGGTTTCTTCAACACAACACAGAGATCTTTCATCTCTTCTCTCAAGGAAGAAGGAAACAACTTCAAAAATGCAACCCATACTCTGACGTCCCATCAGTGTTTCAGAGTTTCATTGAAATCCTCATTAAGATAGCAAATGCCATTGTAAATTGATCTACATGATAGCATGCCTTTACTGTAAGAAATCTAAAGAGCGGTGCTGCTGTCCTAGTTGGTGAAAACATCTCCAAAACTTGGAATCACAATGAAAAAAGCAACACCTCATTATTCTTGAAATCCCTTCTCAAGTCACCTTCCAGATCAAGTGCTGAATTCTCTAGCCAGGGCGCAGCTAAACAGGTGGGGAGATGCAAATGTTGCAGCTGGCCAGCCATTGCATTTATATTTGTTTCCTATTCCTTTCTGCTTTGCTTTTTTTTTCCTTTTTTTTCTTTTTTTTTTCAATATATTGGCTTTTTAGAGACTATGCTTTTTTTTCCCCCAGGCATCAGCTTTTATCAACAGAACTGTGCAGGTTTGAAAAACAGGACCCTTACACCATTTCTATAAACATGGGAATTCCTTGGGGGGTCGCCTAAGTAATGACTCGGCTAGATCTTGCTTAGCTAATGAATTCTTTCCAGCTTACAGACCAACACATCTATCTCGGTGTTTCCTTATTAGTTTAAGGCTGTGCATAAGAAGCCATCAAGCATACTAAGAGAGCTGCTGAGGATTGCAGGTTCCAAGCTGTTCTGCTGAGATCTCATTTCAGAGCACACCCCACAAAGGATTTGAATCACTCTCTCTCTGACACCCAAAAATACTGGAGGGAGGAGGGAGCTTTGTACCCTTGTTGCACACATTTGTCTGGAATCTGCCCCTTCTTTGTTGTAAACCACATTTGGGGATGCTTCCCCTTTTGGGGGAGAGACTACAGTGCAATACATCCAGTGTTTGTACTATTCGTGCCCATTTTTTTTCTTACAAATTATTTCATCTTTCCTTTAAAGGCTTTGTAATAAGGTAGGCAGAACATTAGAATGCAGTTAGAGCGAATGATGATCTTAAACTTTTTCTTTCAACAGAAGCATTTCCATCGGCTCTAATTATTAGTTCAAACACTAATGCATGGGGGTGTGTGGGGGGAACAATGAAAAGCAAGGCTATTCACAGATTTCACTTTAATACGCTACAGATTTCCATGGATTTTACTCCTCCTCTCCATAAATTTTTTTACCACTTTGAAAACCTTCACAGGCTTCACTTCAAATATATTTATGATGGCACTTCCGCTGACCCCAAGCAGATTAATCTGGTGATGCATATTATATAATATGATTACAGAAGGTAAAATCAGGCTAATAAGGTAAAATGTGTGGAGTTCTTTAGTGCCTTTGATGTGTATCTTTCAATTTTCAGTCTTGCCTGTAAAAAGCAATAAAAACCCTCTCAGTTCCAGCAGTGCTTGTACTCCACTGCAATAACATTGCTGTGTTATTCTACTCTGACATGTACTATACCTGTCTTGTTTCTCACATTTGTGTCCCTTTGGTCTTTTCAAAGTTATGAATACTTGAGACACTCCTACAAATTACTGGGCTGATTAAAAGTCCTTGATCATATCATCTTTTAGCTTTTAAATGCACTGTCAAACAATAGAATCAGAAATATGAGGCTGCTGCAGTTATTTCATATTAATGCTTCAAGTTCAAACAAAGTGTCAAGATGACTAAGTACAAGGGATTTTCAGAATGCTTTAATGTTGCCTCATTTCAAATCACTTCATAAGCAGCTTGGTAATGAGCTCAATAAATTGTACTGGAAAAAAAATGTTACCAAAAAAAAGTAGGTTGCTATTTTATAATTAGCCCTCTGGGCTTGTGGGAAGGAGTCTTTCTTCCTGTTTGAAATCCACTTTGTTAGTGCTGTGATGTGGAGATGGCTAAATGAGTATGAAATATTGTAATTAAGTACATCACAAGTTGTTTGTCTTATCAGCAGTGTTTTTCTTTAAAGGATGGCTTGTTGACCACTAGTGTATCATCACAATTTTTCTCTGCTTTGTCAATTTAATGCACAGAGGTTCACCAAACACTGCAGAAGAGAGCAAACAAACAAGCCTAGTTGTTCTTTTTTTTTTTTTTTTGAAGGAGCAGGTATCTTTCCTTTTAATCTGAGCTATTTAATCACCAGATAAAGTGAGTTTCTGAAACTTCCTCTAGACCTGATGAAATAGTTGTCCATGGAGGTGTTGGGCCTATGTGGTGGGTCTTTGCACATCCTGCTGAGCAGCCCTGCCTTTGTTCAACGCAGAAGTAGAAAATGAGTTTGACTGTTGGAAAAACAAACCAGCTTATTATTTGAAGGATGGCTGAGGCACTGGACTCCTCCTTGCTCCCTGCTGTTGTTCTAAAGGCTTCCTAGCATGATAATCTTCTGACATCCTGAATTTCTTACGTTAACTCAGCCAGGTAGGATTGATATAGCCCATAACACACTTGTCTATAATGACAGTGTGTTTCGTGCAAAGATCTCTTGAAAAGTTTCTCTGAAGGGCCATGTCTTGCCACTGTGATTGAGTCAAGTGGTTAAGATTGCTTGTGTGGTTTTCATGGACTTTACGTAACTTAGTTCTTCTAAGTAGAGGCACCAGTTTGCCTGTGCAGATGTCCCTGAACAAGAGGTATTCATAGTGTTTTGCTGTATTTACTCACCACTGTCCTGATTTCACAGGCATCTTGTTTACAACGGGCAATAAAATACGATGCCAAGCACCTCAAGCTTTTGCCGAATAGCTTCTCACCCCAGTATGAGACTCATAAGATGCATGAGCATTGCTCTGCACTTGGGCTAATTTGCGCTTCTGAAAGGCAGCTTCCTGTCTCCGCCCCCTGCTGAACTCAGCCATTTACTCAGGGTTATGTGGCTTAGGGTTGGATCTCTGGCAATGCTGTCCTAAAATATTGGGAAATCCTTCTTAATGCGATTAGTAATTTGTGAAACATGACTTACTGCTGCAGGAGCTGTGCTCCCAGTTCACAATTGTATCACATTTATCCATATGTCTACTCATTTTATTCTTCATATTAATTTCGACAAATTTGCTAACTAAAGAATTCAGACTAGTATGAAGATTCACACATTCATCCTTATGGCATTTTTTATTCCTTTGGTAGCAAGTCAGTTTTAATTTTGACTTGCAAGCAGAGTTTATAATACACCAATATGGTATTCTTTTAGAACTTGGCTTAATAGTGCTGGGTGTCAGAAATTTGTTACTGTTTATTTTACCACTCTCTTCTAAAACTTCTCCTATTGACATTTAAGTTCAATATAGTATCCCCCAAATACAGGTTACTCTACAATATGAAGACATGTACTAGGAATTTATTTAGTATTTCTGCTACAACTTTGCCTTCCTTGGGGACTCTTTGCACCTTGACCACATCTGTCATCTTACTGACAAGCTTTCTGTTTTAAACATGTTTAAGGAAAATATTTATTATTAGTTTTATGCCTCTGTCTGGAGTTTCCCATTATTTTGTCTTGACTGTTGTGTGATGGTTTTAAATTTAACTTTCCAAATCTTATGCTCCTTTTTTTTTTTTCTATTTCTCTTATTTAGCTTTTTTCCCCCCACAGGCTGTGTTTTAAATTCTGCTGTCTTCTTTGTTCATCTCATCTTTTTTTTTCTGTCAGCATTTTTTATCCTCTTTTAAAAATTCTTCTTTTTTGTAAGCAGTATACAGTTGCTCTAAGCATCAAATGCAGTGGCTTTAAGCAGTCCCCACCCACATAAAGTATTTAAAATTTTTACATTCCTTTAAATCCTCTTAATATATTTATTTGTTTTGATAAACTCACCTTGTCTAAAGACAGATATTACTAAAATTCATAAATTGTTTTGTTTCTCATTCTTGCAAAGATACTGAATTAGAGTAAATAATACTTATTGATGAAGCCTTGTCCTTAATTTACATCTTCATATAGGTTCTGCACAGTGTTTAGGTTAAATCAGTAACTTCCTCTTGTCTCCCCTTCCAGCAATTCAGACTTCTTTGGTTACCCAGGCTTTAGCACTACTCATTCAATAAATTAATTGAAGGAATTAAATTTGCTGTTAGGGTTTTGTGATAACGAACATAAGTTCTATTTGTTTTATCACATACGATAAAAAAAAATTCTTTATATTTTTAATATACTTTTTCAACTGATATGTTCATTACAGCTGTTTTGTGAACCACTGTTCCTTCCAACCCAGCCTCGTGCATCTGACAACTGTCCATTAAGTGATTATGGGCAAGTAAAATTTACTTCACTGTACTCTACTGACCTCAGAGTGACACACATTGTGGGAAAAGGCCCATCCAGATGGGAGGTGGTCCACTCTTGTGCCCCGAGGCATGACGTCTAGATGCATCTCTGTCCTAGGTTACAATATAAGATGTAACCAAAAGTATGCATTCTATTGTCATCTCCACAAGCTGTTAAAACAGGTGGGGCTGTGCTCATTATCCTCTACCATGGCTCATCCCTGATAACTCCTTCTAGGGGCTGTCTCTGTTTAATGGGCAATCAAGGACCCACCGCATGACTCATAGAATTACATCACTCCATTGTGAGATGCTCCTCCCAGGGGAGGAACCAAGCATTCCCACCTGGATATAATCTTGGGTTTGGAACACCACAAGTAGCCTTACCTACTGGTTTCCCAGAGGACAAGAGCTACACAACCAGCACTGGACCTTCTGAGGAGGACCAGACCTTTCTACAGGATCACCACTTCAGAGAGGTCTGCAGCCACCACCTAATCGGACTGCTACCACCTCCCTACTCGGCAGGGCATCAGGTTGTATCCTGGCTCTGTCATGTTAAGATAGTATTTCTGTATTATTGCCTTGTTATACACACTAGTAAAGAACTGTTATTCCTATTTCTCATATAATTGCCTGAGAGCCCTTTAATTTCAAAATTATAATTTGGAGGGAAGGGGCTTACATTTTCCATTCCAAAGGAGGCTCCTGCCTTCCTTAGCAAACACCTGTCTTCTCAAACCAAGACAATCTCCTTGCCAAAAAGAGAGTAAACTATAGCTGAAATAATTAACACTACCACTTGTCTAAACTTTTGTTGAAGCCCTGCATGACGATAGGAATTTCACAAACTGCCTTAGGTAATATTTCTATAATCCACTACCCTTGTTGCTTTTATTTGTCTTTAGGTTTTTATAACAATAAATGTGTGCAATTCAACTTGCTCTGAACAAGACACCTCAAGTGAAGTTTGGAACCTTAAGCACGTTTCTAGTAACATTTTAATATATCAGATCTCTCTCACAATGTAGTACACCAAGGAAGAAGCCATAAGTTCTATGACACACAGAGCTAATACAGTGTGTCATGGCAGCAAGTTCTCCCTTGCTAGCAGAATTTTCAAATTTGAAGGTGCAACTGCAACTTGATTTAATTCCTTTGTGTAGTGTTGTTGGTACACAGAAGCTAGCTCTCATAAGGTTTTTCTATTTTTGTACCTTAATATGGGCATATCATTATTCAGTACTGTGTATAACTAACTTAGCTGCATTATCAAAATTCCCCAAAATACATGCTTCTGTTAGCCAGTTACTGTAATATTACAGACTGGTATCCTTATCGAGCATATATTTCTCTTATTTTTTTTTTCCCTGGGACATTTATATATTCCAAATCCTTTTAAATATGAAAAGTTTTAGATTATGAATATGAATTAGCTTATGGCTATGTAGTTTTGGATTCATCCCACCTTCACATTTTCACAGTTTGATTGCTGAGTTGATGACAGTTTATTTACTTAAATATTTATACACAAGCAGCTTAATCTCTTTCTATTTTAAGGAAAAGTAACATAGAAAATAAGTTACTCTGCTACTGACTACCATGGTGTTTGTCCCTGGTTTGCTGCATGAAATGCAGGACCTATATCAGGTGTATGCCTATGTTTTTCTTTTCAATTCATTTGTAGTCTGCAAGGAATTTTAAAGCTGATTCACGAAGTTTGGTTTAAGGTCTGTCTATAGAGATAGTTGAATCCCACTTCTAATTGAAGTAAGAGGTCCATGAGGGCTTAAATTGCAGCTAGTGACATTTAGGACAGGTAAAAGAAATAAGGGTAGTTGACTGTAGAAATATATTACCCAAGACAGGTTGTGGAATTTCTGTCATGCAAAGCTTTAACAAAAGTTTGGACAAATGGTAGTGTTTAGTACTTCAGCTGTAGTTTACTCTCTTTTTGGCAAGAGAATGTATTAAATCACTCTTTGGTTTCTTTGTCAGTCTTATTTTCTTTTGGTCTGTTAGAAAGAAACTGCTTATTTAGCTTCCCTAGATGGAGGTTGTAAATTAATATAGAAATAAGAAAAAAAATATAGAGATTTTAGACTAAGAAAATCAGTAAAATGTGAAACAAGCTGTAACATTACCTTACGAGTGTGATTATACACAGAGCATATAAAGCATGATCAATGTTACTTCAGAATTCAGGCTTGGAATGATGACTTTGAAATTTTAGTGCTCACCACAGGAGACAGAAGATTCTGTAATCAATATTAAAAGTCCTTGTGAGAACAAGCATGCTATGGACATGTCTGACAGCAATGGCTCTTCCATGAATAGCCAGTACAACTCTTCTCAAAATCCATGATGCTGTATAAGGCAGATTCTGTTACCGTTACCATCATAGTTAAAACATGCATGCCATAAATAGTATGCTCACCAAATGACTCATTGTTAATAAGAGCAAAGTCATATACGGATATGTGCTGGATATATGCTATAGAATGTTACCCTAATTCTTTTGAAGAAACAGATAGCTCAAATCCATCTTTTATAGATAGCTGAATCTGAATTTGTGTACCTGAAAAACAAACCTGATTCCCTATTGCGAAAACCAGACAGTCTGGGGCTTGCTCCATTGTATACAGCTGAGGTAGGGTTGTATCACCTAAGCATCTGCCGTCTGGTTATCCGTGCTATCAAAGCAAATCTGGAAGTTCAAGTCCCATTGTAGACAATAGTGATTCTACTGAGAAAGTGAAATTCCTAAGAAGTAGGGTTTTCTTGAGAAAACTGTGGCTCTAACATTAGAAGTTGTAGTCCATGTGTCAAGAATGAAAACACAACTATGAAGAGAAAAAGATTCCTCACTGTTTAATGTAACTTAATTCACAACTAGCACTCTGTCTCTAAACTATTGCATATGCATTGATACATGCATTGACATCATTCAGCTACAGTGGTCAACACACACCAGGGTTAGGTAATTCTGTTCTGCAGATGGCAAAGCTGTGGATATTGCTGTGATATATCCAAGCAGAATGATCTTTCCTAAAGATATCCTCAGTATTTTCACTGTGTCAACAAAAATGGTAAAAGACGTATCTGAGAGGAATAGTATAGAGGAATAGCTTCTGAGTTACTGTTGCCAAGTATGAACTCAGAAAAAAGTGACTCTAGTATGAAATGCACATCAAGAGCCATACCAACAATAAGATACAATTTTAAAAAAGATGCCTTTACTCCTTAGTCTTTTAAAGTCTTTCCCTTGCCAATCAGTATTACTTTGGTTTTACTTACATTGAACTTCAGCTAATTCACACCATCCATGTAATTTTATCACATCTGTCAAGCACAGAAATTTATGTATAGTTTAATGAAAAGCAGAAGAAAACTTTGTATTTGTAATATTATTAATATTTCTAGCAGAATAACTCTTTTCTTTGTCGCCCCTCCAGCCCTTTCTCTTTTGATAGGCCTGTCTATCTGCCTGCCTATCTCCCCTTCACAGGTCTCTGCCTGTTCTCAGGGGAAGGGCTTGTATGAGCATGGTAACCATATGTTTAACAAGGTAGGTGACGGACTGGCAATCTCCAAAACTATGCATCCCGCTATATAATGGGCTGGGGAACAAGTGCACATTAAGCAAAGGAGAAAGGACAACAGAGGAAGAAGAACCCCTCAGTCACTTCTGTAAGGCTTCACTGTCACTCATGTAACTGCATAGCTAATGGTGTCAGTGCTTGTTGACAGATACAAAAATTTTGGCTTGGACTCTTTGCTTACTCTTCAAGAATGACGCTATGAACTACAGGTTATGGTTCACTTTTCATTGCTAAGGTACCTTGCTGCGACCTCTCTAAAAAAGAAAGAGAAATTCCAACATAAAATGGAAGAATCCTCTCTTAACTTGTCCATTTTGTCATTTCACTTCCACAAGACATGCCAGTTACCATGAGAAAAAAAAAGGGCTTTTTTCTTGTTCTTTACAGAAGTTTGATTTTACACAGATTTAGGTGGGGCTATCCAAAACTCTAAAGTTTGCTTCTATGTAAGTTCAGCTGAGTGGAAAGATGTTTTAGTTTCTCTCCACAGGATCAGCCACTATTTTCTGGTATTTTTGTGAATGATTTTTCTCCTCCAAACAATAAATGTAAGATTTTCTGGATCCCAGTGCATTCTGGTTTTAAGGGCAAAGATTTTTCTTAATGGCTATCCCTGACTCAGTGGTGAATTTCTGAAACCAAATAAAAAATTCTGCAGTGAAAGATGAATTGCAGAAAAATGGTGGATTTGAATATCTTTACCCTGAAAAGTTTAAGTTATTTTAGCACATCACAAGAAGCTCATTTGAGGTGAAAATGTGGCAAAATAGATGGATGAACAAGACAGGGGAGATGTCACCTAATTCTTTCTGAGAGAACTCTCAATCTTCCTGTCAACCTAATCTTCTGAGAAGAATTCTTTCCCCTAGAATAATTATAATCAGTAATCTTATGTGCTAGTGCTATAACTTCTGCACCATTGTTTACCTGTCTGCCTTTGGGATTGGAACCATATTGCGCTTAGACTGCTGAAATTTTGTAAAATGTCATTATTTGACAGTTTAGCCATCTGCCCTCATCCAGATGCTACTGTTCTCTAGACTGATCTGTCACTGAATGAATGCAGAAAGCACGGCAGTCTCCGGAACCCATTTACTGTGAAGCAGTGTATGCTGGTGTTTGCTGGCTCAGCCATTTCCTCCAAAATGTTGTACATATTCATTGCTCTTATGAATATTTTGTCTAAAACGCTATTGGGAACACTTCTTTTTTATAAATTCATGTTACAGTTAGCAATTTTTAAGTCAGTAATTCAATTTTTTTTTGTAGAAATCTTCCTGTCCCATCTCCCTCAGAGGAATGCCACCATTTGGATCCTGTCCCAGACTTTCAGTGGTTGTTGTACAGAAGATCAAGAGAGGATGTAGAGAAGATGAGTACTTTCTGCAGTATTTCAGAGCTCTTCTTCTTTCTTAAATATCCTCAGATTTTATCTAGTCGTGAAAACACCAGCATTTCTGTAGTGACATTTTCTCAGTTAAATGGGATGCTACCTTATATCTTTGAAACATTTTTGGTTTTTACCTTTCTTTTTTCTAATATACTTTGTGATCCTGGGTAATTTCGTTTCCAGGAAAAAAAATATGTACATAAGCATGTTATTTTAAAAAAAGGCAAAACTTAAGGAAAAGTCATGTAGGTATTTGATCAACCTTCTTAAAGAAAAATGAATCCTTTTGAGATAGATGAGACGTGCAGCTTTGAGATGTAGCAGAGACCTTTCAACAGAGAGAAAAACATCGCTGTACAAGGGATAAAGGAGAGAAGAACTTACTTATTTCTGCTGTTCAGACTCAGAGTTTCTTAATGCACAGTAGCAGTCTGCAGGCTGCTGGAGGGTCACAGAGTGTATGAATAGAAGGTATACTTAGGATTTAGACTTATATGTCAATAAGTAATTGCTTCAGAGATGTGACTTGCAGGCAAAAGGATACAACTAATAGCCTTAGGAAAAAATACCCCTCTACTTTAATCATGATCATAGAGGAAAGAATAAATCTCATTTTTATGTACTATTCTTAACTGGTGGTGTTATTCGTTACCAGGGGAGAGGCTTGAATTGTTGGAGAGGCTGATGGGATCATTTCTTTGCCCAGGTACTTAAGTAGTTCTCTGCACTGTAGTGCATGAGAGCCTCCCAAATACTCAGAAATAAAAATAATAGCTCATGTGTTTTTTCTGCCATCTGAGACTTTGAAAGAGATAATGAGTATTATAAAAGGAGTTGTATGTGTCTGAGCAGGTGCCCCTAATGTGTGCAAAAGCTGTTCTATCCTCTCCTTGAGAAATCAATGAATTTTTGTTTTCTTCCAACAAGAAAAAAACCATGGAAGAGTCACCAAGATACATTGAGAAAAAATGAGGAACTGTTGGCTGTGGAAAGATAAGGATTAAAGTACATTTTACCAACAGCAAATGTAATTGAGATACACAGAGAGTGAGAGTTCACATGGTAAGTTTTAGTCAGTGGACAAGGTGGTGTTCATCCTAGCAATAGAATATGATAAAAATAAGGCGTATCTATATTAGACAGAAGTTATCACTAGAGGAAGAAGTACACTGAATGTGGCCTTTAGCTAAATAAATCAAAAATAGATTAATTTTTTCAGCCTCTCTAGTAAAACACTGCACTAACATTACGGTGTGCTAAAAAAGATAAGTTTTAGTCACGGATATCTTGGCTGGCAAGTTGTCCACATTGAAACAAGTGATGGACTTGTTCTATTTCTGCAATTGCTTCTTGGAGAGCTAAAATATAATTATTTTTCATAATCTCTATCCTGGTATTGTTTATTAATATTTATTAGTAATATTTGCTTTCTTGTTCACTAATATATGTTCACCTTGAGAGAAATTTCAAAGGCAGAAAACAAAAAATTTCTAGGATATAGGATGAGCATAGAGTGAAACACAGACAGTCTTTGCCCTTTTCTTATCTCTTCTTGTCACCTCATACCATAATTATTTGCATAAACTTCGTGACGACTGCATTGCATGCTGCATAATGTTCATTCCTGTGCTACAGGCTATCCCTTGGGCTGTGGGACTGAAGGAAAAAGAAGACCCAAGTAAAGCCTGAAAAATGAATCACCATTCTGAAACTTGTATCAATCAGCATATATTTGATACTAATGTTAAAATGTTAAAACTGACCTACACGTCCTTTTATTGAGTGCAGAAATGTTATATGTATATGTAAATCGTATGTGCCAGCTTAACTGTACGTTTGGGTGAGCTTGAAGAAATGGAAATTATAACATAATAAGGACGAAAAGGAAACTGCAACTGGCACAGACTCACAGAGAAAGTCTTCTTAACAAAGATGCACCACACACTACTAATGCTGTAGATTACCACTAAATTAGAGCAAACCTGAAATCTTAAATCAGCGAGAGTGAGGGTCTTCCTTTGGATTTTTTTTTACTTTGTCTGACAGACCCAGAAAAGGGTTGACAGCTAAGGTCTGTAAGTTCCCTGTCGACTGTGAATCTCTTTGTCCAAGGACAGCAGTTGTACCAGTCTACTTTCCTCCACAGCAGGGTTAGACTTCCACTGGGTAGTCTCTTGCACTAGGAACTAAAGATTCAAAGACACTTATTAACTTAAGTTACTTCTTCTGAACTGAGTTACTTGTTTGGCTATGATGGCTCTTGGGCTAATGCACTTTTTTCCATATAGAAAACTTTTCCACCCTTTTACCTCTGTAGGTGAAGTACTTGTTTTAAAGAACTGACTGCATGACTTACGTAGCAGGTGACAGAAATGTAACAGAAAGACAAGAGGAGTAGGCTGAAGCTGAAGATGCTGCCCTGCATTGTATATGACAGTACTGATGCCTTTGCTTTTTTATAGAGTGAGTATCAAGCCATCATATCCATAAGCCTCATTGCATAAATGGATCGTGAGATGCTTGTGAGAAAAAATGCAGCTGGAAGGCAGCACAGAAAAGAAAAAAAAGAGAAAAACGAAGTGTAACGGCCTAACTGTGCAAAAATAACTGTGGTGTATGGACAAAATTTAATGTTAAAATGTCCTGCTAAAAATTTTTTCCACAGCGCATTTTCATGATGCTAACAAATGAGCAGCTCGTTAATTATAAGTATCCATGTTAGACTTTATATTTCATGCTCCCCATTTTTGAGCAATGCTGTTGCTTTGTTTCCATTTCTAGGTCTAAAAATTTCCTCAACATTACGTCAGGAAACCTTCTTTTTGTGTTCCCATATTTCATCACCCACCATCCTGTTGTTCACTGCTTCCTACTCATAGTGTCAGCAGTGGCATCAGAAGCCTTCCTACAGTCATCTGCGGTTTTATTCTTCTCATTTTTACTTATTTACTTCATTGTATCTACTTAATCTGGTGAGATTTTTTTTTTCTGACCTCTTTGTGTATTCACTGTCCTGGGTTACAGTGTATTCTATTACCATCCTCATGAGCTGCCTCCTCCCTCCAGACTATCTCCTGTTAATGGGCCCATCAATGCCTTGCCGCATGACTCACCATCCCACTGTGAGATGCTCTGCCCAGGGGAAGTAGCCAAGCATTCCCATGTGGATATAATCTGGGGTTTGGAACAGCACGAGCAGCCTTTTCCACTGGATTCTCAGAGGAAGACCAGACCCTTCTACACCACAACTGGACCTTCAGGGGAAGACCAGACCTTTTCTACAGAATCACTGCTTCAACAGGACCATCACTCCAGGAGGACTGTAGCCACCATTTAATCGGACTGCTAACAACCCCCCTGACCGTCAGGGGGCCAGGTTGTATTCTGACTCTGTCAGTGGGTTGTTTGTTTGAACTATTGCATTTATTTATTTTTTTTTTTCTATTAAATGGTATTTCTGACTTGGAGTGTCTCACTAGTTTGCTTTTCAAACTAGTACACTCACTCATGTCTTAAACCTTTTTCATATCCTGTACCAAAGTGGTTTCAATTTTTCTTAGGACTTAAAATCATAAAACATGCTGAGTTGGAAGGTTCTGATGACTCATCAGAATCATCAAGTCCAACTCCTGGTTATCCACAGGACATCTCAAGAATCACACCATGTGCGTGAGAATATTGTCCAAATGCTTCTTGAACTCTATCAGGCTTGGTGCTTTGACCACTTCCTTGGGGACCCTGTGCTCAACCACCCTCTGGGTGAAAAACCTTTTCCTGATATCCAACCTAAACCTCCCCCAGCTCAGCTGTTTCCTTGAGTCCTGTCACTGGTCATGAGAGTGAATATATCAGTACCAGTACCTCTGCTTCCCCTCGTGAGGATGTTGAAGACCACAATGAGGTTTCCCCTCAGTCTCCTCTCCTCCTGGATGAACAGACCAAGTGATCTCCACTGCTTCTCGTACGGCTTCCTCTCCAGAACCTTCGCCATCTTTGTTGCCCTCTTTTGGATACTCTCTAATAGTTTAATGTCTTTTTTATGTTGTGGCACCCAAAACTGCCCCCAGCACTCAAGATGAGGCTGCCCCAGTGCAGAGCAGAGCGGGACAATCCCCTCCCTTGCCCGGCTGGCGATGCTGTGCCTGATGCCCCCCAGGGCACGGTTGGCCCACCTGGCTGCCAGGGTGCTGCTCACTCATGTTCAACTTTCTGCCAACCAGGACCCCCAGCTCCCTTTCCACAGAGCTGCTCTCCAGCCTTGGAGACTTGGTTGTCTCTGTCCTTGGGTGATCTTCAGATCCCATCTATCGACCATAGAGTTACCATTGATTCTAGGCTGTCTCTTGGCACTGCAGAGTTTTGAGGTCACAGCTTTGACATTTCTCAGCTGAAGTATTCCCATCTTGAAGGCTTCAATTTGTTTCTACTGAAAAAAACTTTAGACTAGGGACCTGGGGTAAACAGATACTGGATTAATATCACAAACTAGCAGTTTCTAACACTTCAGGGAAAACACAACCATAGTAACCCAAGCTCATTTTAAATCTGATAGTAAACTGGTAGCCCCATTTACTGAAGAATTCAATATACAATGAGAACTTGGTTCTACAAATAACTATAAAGAGATACCGAGCTCAATGGATTAAGTCAGCTGTATCTTTCCTTGTGTGCAGTGGGGAATACGTGCCTTTCTATAACAAGCTGGTTTTACTGAAGAATAGGGGAAAGTTTTATCAACATTTTCTTTAATTTATTAAGTGTCTTTCTCCAGGAAAAGGACGTATTCCTCTTGGTTGTGGAGTTTCAAATAAATAAGTAGAAATACACAGATAAATTGAGTGCAAGAAATTAAAATTTGATGTTTAAAATACAGTGCAATTTTCCATTTTCAATGCCCATTCTTTGTATAGAAAATGTCAATATTTACAGGAAAAAGAGTATCCCTTAAAGGTATTTCGTCACCGTCCGTGTTTTCAGCTTTCATAAAGACTAGTCCACCAGCCATCAGCTTCTTTCCTTTAAGTCAGGTGCAACAGCCCTGCTGGAGATCCACACACAGCTAACAATAACTAGAGCCTCTGAACTATTCAGAGGCTTCTGTGCAAACTTTTTTTTCCTGACAATTCCTCTTCTCTACATTATGGAGGGTAATATGAACCTGATGCATCAGCTCTGTGTTTCTTCAGTCAGAGATGTTTCTTCTAGGTGTTTTCTACTCAATTTATTCCCCCTTTTCTCGTATCTGAATGATGAGAAAAAAATAAATCCCTTGAACTAAAGAAACCCTGGGTGTTGCTGGCTTGGACTACTAGATATGGTGGGAATCTTTTGTAGTCCCTAAACTGCACAAGCCTGGAGTTTTTCAGCCTAGTTTCTAGAATCACTCTATGCTACATCATTTAGCAGAATATTAATCTTGCAAATGTTCTTTTTCCAGCCAAAGATGTGCCTGAAAGCTGACATTTTTTGTCTCTGGTCTTTTCAGATATCCTTAAACAGCATGATTCTCGCCTGTTCTGGGGGAAGGTCATCCTGCATGACAATTAAAGTCCTCTTCACGATCTGCTGTGCCTTGGCAAATGCAATTGACCTTCTTTGAGAGGTGAAAATTGCCTTCTGTCTCACCTAGGGTCAGACTAAACTGTTCAAACTTACAACAAAACAACCCCTTTCCTCCTTTTAATTTGTAAGGTGGACTTTAGCCCCCGACCCTGCTTTGGACAAATGTATTGCCAATGGGAAAAATAGAACATTAATACTTTTTAGTGTCTTTTTCAACCTATCACTATGGCCTGTCTAACTACATTTTCTGTCCTTAGTTGGGAAGGAGAGGAAGACTTTTAGTTTTACACTGACATTTGGCAGTCTGCCAGCTGTTCGGTACATTTCATTTCAATTGCTGCTTTCCCTTACTTTCTGAATAAACTGTTTTTAACCAAGTCTTGCTTGAACACATTGTAGTCGGCCCTAGGTGGCACTTTTAAGCCCTAAGGACTACTTTAAGGAGATTGATACATGAAAGGATGTTCCAAGTCATTCCAGAAATGTACTAGCAAGTTAAGGAGTCGTGAAACATGCCTAGTTGGAACTGTGATTTGGTCTGAAAACATTTTAATCTGTGTTTTAGGTCAGGACTCTTCTGATTTCAAGGGATGATGGGTAAGAGAATAAAAAAGTATGCTGCCTTTCTTGAACCACTTAGCGAAAAAAAATATGGACTCTGTCTTTTAACACTTGCAAAGTGAAATCATTGCACCTGACTCTACCTTATTTGGCTGGCATTTCTGGTTTATTTGGCTGCTGCTGCTGTTTTTGTCACTGTTCCCTTTTCCAATTGCTTTTTCTGATCTTTGCATGGACACTATATTCTTACGTTTTTATATTACACCTCTGTAATAGTGGAAAAGGGTGACATAGCCTTTTGGCTATACTTTCTCAATAAAACCCTAAATTATGTTGTTAGAAGATTGGAGGGTTTTTTGTTGTTTGCTTGTTTTTGTTTTCCCACTCTGTCACATTTCTGTTCCCTACTAAATCGTAAAGGAAAAAGAGGTCTTTGTAAAATGCAAGAATAACCTGGAACATTTTTTAGCAATTCCAGAAGGACCTAGAAGTTGGATAGATAGGCATGGCATACAAAATTATGAAAGCAGAATTAAATTTTAGGGTTAATATATCAGATCTTTTATTAAAACAACATGGACGTTGAAATAAAGACACAAAAAACTTTGATAGTCATATCCATATCTCCTTTACTGGGCAGATTACTTTAACATGCCTCCTGTATTGTCCAAATATCATGTTAAACCCTTTTCATTAAGTGATATCTTGGAGTGTAATTTGTGGAAATGAAAACTTGGTCCACATAAAAATAACTAGTATTCCTAAAGTAAACACTAGATCTGAGTATGAATATGCATTTTGCTTTGTGCTCATGATTCTCAGACTAGCCACACCCATGCACACGTTTTTGATATTCAGAGATGCAGTGGATATTTGCATGGATACTTTATGAATGAGTAAATACCACCACACAGTAACTGAATCCAAATTTCAGAAAATGATGCATTTGTTATTTAGTACTTTTGCAGAATGTATTCTGATAATGATATCCTAACCTTTATTGCCCAAAGAAGAAGTTGCTTCCTGTAAATGTCGCTCTGTAATTGTTGGGGTTTTCTAAAAAATACTGTAGATACTCTTAATCTGTTAAAATGAATTAGGAATTATTTGCTTTATACTTCCATTTTGTGGTTGTTGCTTATACGGTTTTCTTTCTAAAGGACCTGTGCTATGTCCAGTACTCTTAGTCTTCCAATATTTTCCAACAGGATATCTTTAGAGTTTGAAAAGGCAAATAAGCATTGCGAAATGTTCATTCAAAGCTGTTTGTTAGTGTGTCAATTTACTGCCTGTGTTTGCAATGAAAAATATGGTCATATTTTAACATTTATGGAGCTACACAGCAGCACTAACAACAAATTAAATCAAGCCTGTGCCTATAGTTTAAGAGCAGTTGTAGATAGAAAAGCACGTTTACATTGGAACCTCTCCCAAATGAAAGTGAGGCAAAAGGCAGAAACACTGGCATATACTAAAAAATGGCTTGATTTCTGGGCAGACTTCGTCAGTTTTTTCATACGTGAAAAAAAATCCTGTGTCCAAAAACCTCAAGTGGGATATTACATAGGACAGGGGGGTGTTAATAAGAGTTATTCCTAATCTACTCAAAATGAAATCCCAGGCTGGGCATGATTCAACAGTGTACTGAGCACTTAGCTACAAATCCATCAGAGAAAATAATCGGGTCTGTTTTGAAGGGGAATGTCAAGATCTAATTTTCTGATGGTATTATGCCTGCTTACCACAGTGTAGTCACAAGCACAATGCATAAACCTACTGTTTACTTGAACAAGGCCAATATCTTGACATGAGATGTCCATTCTCCATTTGCAAGTAATTTTATAAATTCTGGGAACACTAATTTATTACAGTAGTTTAGTTTAGTAAATGTCGCCTTCATCTTGCAAGCGTAGGTATTCCTCATGTATGCATACATGCCTCATCAGTTTTATAGATATTATACAGCTTATAATACTTATGAATACAGAAGATGCTTAATGCCTCACATCTCTAGTCTACCATACTTCCTTCTCACTCTAAGTAGAGTCCTTAAAAACATCTGGATTTCTAAAGGATCAGTGTTATTCATGAGTTAATATCCATGTTCAAAAGTGATTTAAGTGCCAAAAGCTAAATATGCAAAGGAAACTTTATGAATTGAAACTCTCCGTTTGCTGATGTGTAGGTTCCCATTCAAATCATGATGGTCTATAAGATGCAGGAAGAGATAAGTGCCTACGTGCCTCTTTTTCACAAATTTCTGTGCGTTGAAAAGGTGGCTTCTGGAGACGATTGCCTTGGCCAGTGCAACTTGTGAAGCCTGCTGAGGTTAATGAGGAGCTTCCAGGCAACATGAGACCATCAACCCTTTTTCTTTTTTATCAGTGCAGGCTGAATAGACTGACTTCTCTGAGACATTGCTATTTCTTCAGGTGTCTCTCATTCTTGTCCCAAAAATGCTCATGTCTGAGATGTGTGAGACACTGGTTTTGAGCAATCCACTTGTTGCACACATATGTCTTGAATCCTCCTTAAGCACCTGTACCTATCAGAATTAATTTCACTCGACCATTTAAATGGTTTTTTAAGCCTAAACTCATAACCTTAGGACTCCTTTTTTTTTTTTTTCGGTCCGGTAAACAGGCATAGGAAGAAGCCAATTCCTTTTGCACACTGGACACACCTTATTGATTGAAGTGACTGGCTGAGGTTCTGCAGATGAACTTATACACATCAAAAGCTAAGAACCACCTGTAGGAACTTTAGTCTCCTTGAAGTCAGTTGGATTTGGATTCTGATGGCGAAATCTTAAGCCATCAAAAATGACCTCTGAAGTAAAAAAGCCTATTGACATTTCTGACACCAGGTTTTACACCTGGGAGCCCCATGATGCACCTGCAGCATAGATCAAGGTGTGGGTACAGATCATGTTACTGTAACTTTCTTGTTTTACTGGCAGCAGAGTGTTGGCAACAGCCTGGAATTTACTGTGGGCTGCAAAATCCTTCTGCAAAGCCGGGCTAAATATTACATGTTAGCCTGCCCTGAACTCTGTAGTGATTTAGCAAGGCCAGCTAGCTTGAGGAAATAGTCAAAAATCCCCTTACAGACTGCCTTTCCCACACCCTTGTAGTAGAAATTCTGGAATTTCAGACAAGAGATAGTGTATCCCTGTCTTGTATGAGTGTTGTGATATTTCATATTTTGTCAGTTTATTTGAAGTGCTACAGAACTTGTGGATGGAAGGGAAAAGAAGCACTGTATTTTCTTCTCGAAAAAGCTGAGCTTTGTAAGAGTCGCAAATTTGTGTGCATCAATTGACACACAGGGTCTTAGACCTCAAAGGCTGTGGTAACCCTTCTGATTGAAGGTCACAGAGAAGAGATCTGTAATGCACTTTTAAAATTACCTGAGGTCCAGAGGCAACTTTGATTTTCCAGTGTTCTGAATTTGATGTAGGCACTGTACTAATTGCTCTGATCCTCTGTGAAAGGTAACACTCACGTATCCATGTCAGTGCTTCTGGATCATTAGGTGACATTGACACTTCTAGCCTTAGGATATTACTAAAATTAAAGACCTTTAACTTTAGCTCAGTTCTTTTTGTCTTGAGGACACTAAGGTATTTACTCAATAAGTCCCTGCTAGGAGGTTCCTGAGATCTTTGCCCCCTTCCTTTGGCAGCTCTCTCTGCAGTCTATGATTGCTGTGTGCCTTTCTGTCTTCTATTTTGGGTCTTCATTAGTACTTATGCATTTGCTTGGGACTGTTTCAAGCTTCTCCACTCTCTAATGTATTACTTATTGGAATTCCCAGATCCCAAGAGTGTCCTGAAACCCTTAGTTTCCAAAAGACCTACATGCTTGCTTTGTAGGGAGCTTGAACTCCTGTTTTTTACCCTCAATTTAGGACATATGGAAAGCTATTCTAAGACGTATTTTTGACTGTTCTGCCTGCTCAGCACTTGTCAGGTGACACTGCAATAGGAATAGGTGAAAGCTGCTGTACACACCATCACTGTGGCATATATATCCCAAATCACAAGGTACTGTTTGGGTATACCTCTCTAGAGTCCCAGCCAAAACTTGAGGATGCTCTGGCAGGTGGATAAGAGGAGAAAATTTTAAATTTCACCTGATGTTGCCTGAAGGTAATGGTCATTAGAGAGGAAATTTTCTTTATGAAAGATGCATTTGAAAAAATGGTGAAGGGTAAATTACTTTTTAAGTATTTTTTTAGCATGAAAATGTTTTCATTTTTAACTTAATGTTTCTGGCTTTACTTGGTCCAGTTTTTTAAATTTTAAAAGTTGCTTTTTATTTCTTTTAACTCGTAAAAACTGAAATCTAATTGATTTGCACTCCTAACCCTGAGAAATTCAAAATAGTACTCTGGGAAAAAGAAATACAGAAGTGAATATCACTTGCAGATTTTCCCTTCACTTGTATTACATAAATTCAAAATGTAGACAGTTATTAAAACTCTAGATCCTCCATCATCATGATGACAAAAAACCCTCTTCCATCAATTACATTTGACCAGGAAGTTTCAACATTTTCTTTCAGGTATGGAATGATTCACACAACACCATACACTAGGGTTTGTCAGTGTGTGAGTAGATTACTGCAGAGTGCTCTTCTTTATGGCAAGTTATTATAACAATTTGCTGCAGCAATTTGCTATCATGCTATAGTGGCATAACAGGGACAGTAGAGAGGTGTGCAACTCTCACTGTCTAGAACTGTTTGTCCATCAAGCAGCAGAAAGGGCTGATAGAAGTGTACCAAGGGATTATTTTCAAAATACCCGTTGAGGGAATTGTAACTAAGAATGTGTAGACATGGGAGTACCAGATACCTGTCAGACTTGCTAAAAATATTCTTGTTATTGTCAGGTTGCACAATAGTTTAATTCCACCCGAAAATCTGGGTGACATGTTTGCTACCCAAGTGAATAGAGTGACAAATACTACCAGGGCTAGTAATAAATGGATTTTCCTTTTGGATGGTAATCTTTCATGCCAGCTCATATGCTAGTGCTTAAGGCAAACTATTTAAAACACACTTCACCTAGTTTGAACCTGGCAGCCACATACAAGCAAGAAAAATGAATCCCAAGCTTTTCTTTTTGACATACGTCTCTCCTTCAGTCATCTAGAAGCCATTTAACAGGCCTTGTAATCAGAAAAAAGAGAAATTTTATGCAATAGGTCAGCTTTCTAAACAATAATTCATCCAAAAGAAACTAAATGGTAGCGTGTATATATATGTATGTGCAATTTTCAGAGGAAATTTTTGTGATTTTTATATGTATGCATGTGTTTGCATGTATCTGTGTGCTTGTCTAGTGTGTCTTTATATTTAAATATAGATATATTTGATAAAGTAGTTTATTATAAATGAATTTGTTATACACTGTAATAACTACTAAAATGAATTATTTTTTGCAATTCACTGAAATTTACGGACAAGTCAAAGCCAAGTTTTGTTAAAGTAACACCACTGAGTGGATTTAAACATCTAAAAGACATCTGCTTGGGATCCTGAGTTAGCAGAAATTAGTGGCTGTTCAGTGGAGTCCCCACCTGAATTCTGTCGGGTCAAGTTCTGGTGTAAGGAATTTAAAATTAAAACAATTCTCTGTGCTTTGACAAACAGAATAACATGACAGAACTGAAGTGCCTTATTTGTTAAGTCATAGTGTCAATGACTGGTAAATAGAATAGGTTAATCTCAAGAGGTTATAGAATGACCTGATGTCTGTGAGGAGCACTGGAAATCCCAACTTTCGCTTAAAAAATAGCCGTAGTTACATCAAAAGAAGAATAATTTCGGTAGCATATAGCTGTCAAAGGCAGAAGCAGTGTTTATTTTTTCTGTAATACTTAGGGATTTAAAGGTATAATGAAAGCTTTGGGAGATTTTCAAAGCCTAAAGCAAATTTGAAAATCCCATCTGGTTATGAAATGACTGTATCCAATATACTGATCTGTTCAGGTAGGTCAGATGAGTTACACTGAACAATTTTGTAATCTGGGCTTTTGTTTGCATGCATTATCTTGACTCTAGGTCATCTTCAATGAACAGAGAACGCTAGAAATTTATCACTTAGCGGATATTTTACGTCTCTTGATAATCAGAAAAAAAAAGAATCTGGAAGAGGAAACATGGAAACAAATAAATCTCACTATCTTCTTAGAATTTTCCATGATTAATGTCTTTAACAGTGTTTGTCTTAATTCTCTTGTCTGATTCTTATTTATTTCCATTCAGTCTTTCATTATTCATTTTGTTCAAGTTTTCTCGTTACTGCTAATTGTGCAGCCAGATCTTTCTTCCACATACTCTTGTTTCCTCAAGTGTTTATTTTGCTTTCAAAACTCTTATTCCACCCCACATAATTCCTGAAAAGCATGCAGCCATTCCCCACCAGATGATGCTGCTACTGATCCTAAGAGGGTGAAAATCATCTGTACAGTATCTGCTCACCCTGTTATGGCATGCACATCTGACGCTATGAGTATGAGGAATCAACCATCCCCCCAAAAGAGAGAGGGATGAAAAAGAGAACAAGGAACAAATTTTATTTTCTTAGCCAGTGATCGTTAAGAATTTGTCTTAAGACTGATGATAATTTCCCAGTTGCTGATTATGTGGAAAAAAACCCAAAAAAATGGAACGAGGAAGAAATCATGTTTCCTGCAGAATGCCAAGCATTCTATATGACTATGTGAATCAATCACTCGGGGTGCTAAGAGAGCACATCTTAAAGCTCACTCAGCCATTATGCTGTCTATCTCCTACCAAAAGGTCTAGAGAGTCTTAAAGAAAATTACTAAATTGCTTTTTTATTTCCAGTTTCTGTGGACATACTTTACAATTGAAATATAGTCTTGATTTCCCACCAAAGTGCATATGCAAAGAAACGCTGATTAAGCACTTCCATTTAATATTTCACAAACTTGGAAACAACTGCTCCTTACAGAATTGCAAAGGGCGTTGAAAGTCCATAGAGCATGAACAGTCAAACTGTCCAACACTGCCTAATATCAGGCCTCCTATGACTCCCCACTGACTCTTTATGGAATACAGGTTCATCATTTCCCATGTTTCTCATTGTCTGAAATTAACAATGCAAGTATTCCCTTCTCTTTCCTTTACTCTTCACCTGATTTTGCTAAGATCATGGTAAAAAAATGAATTAATTAGAAGCACAGTCTTTGGATGATTGCACATAGCATTTTATATGCAAAATAAATTGCTTTGTGAATTGTAACATAAACTATTAAGCACTTCTATTTCAGGTGTGCGTTGTACAGGACAGAGTGTACAGAACTGCATTTAAAAATATTTTCCCTGTAAGAAGGTATGTATATACTGCTGCAAACAGAAAATACGCATAAATTGCAATGCGCTGCTTTATCCCTCTTGTAAATTATGTGTTAGTTACTGATTGCTCATTCTGTTCCTTAATAGTGCTATATTTTAAAAGAATGAAATTGGTGAAGTGAAAGGCTTAAGGTACTGAAGAACTTCAAAATGACAATTGTAGGACATGGTCCACTACTTTGAAACTGCCTCGAGTTAGACTCTTGCCTATCAATAGAGTACCAAACAGTTTACTGAGTCAGTGAGAAATGTAATATATGCTTAGATCTTGTTTTACAGGAAATGATAGAAATGATTATGAAGCAGTCTTTCTCAAGTTCTGGTAGAATCTCAGAAACTCTTATTATAGGCAATTCCAACTTCATAGCATCCCCAGCTCTGATGCATTATGTTTCTCAGTTGCTTTTGTCAAGCTGTTAAATATGGAATAAAATGCCATTCAGCCATATTTGTAATGAATAACATGGGCAAAGCAGTCATGAGCAACTGCCATTTTAAAAAAGTTCTTTTTCATGTATCTATAATTTTTTTCTATTTTTGCCTGTTGAACTGTCTGTAACCAACAGAGTGGAAAATAAATTTCTGAAAGCTTAGATTCAGAAAAAGAATCTGTAAGGCTTCTAAAAAGTATATGAGCTTGAAAACAGCATTATTTTCAAAAAGTGTTCTAGACTCATGGAAGGTGATGAAATTCCTGGGTTTGTTTGCCAGATAGTAAACTTTTTTGAGAAACTCTTTTTAATTTAGATGCTCAGCCTGGTCTCTGAGTAGGTAGCATATCAAAATTATACAAACATATCACTGTTCCTGATTTGGAGTGGAATTTGCTTCTTTAGTCAAGTCAGTATGCTGGCAGCAGCAATCTTCCTTCATACATTTTCTGCATGAAAAATGGTTTGTTCTGATCTGTTGTTCTTCAATTTCCATTTATATCTGTCACTGTATAATCTATGTAAGGAAATTCTCTGATGGAATTCTTTGTGGTATTTAAAGATTTTATACTTGTCAGTTTTAATCTTTTCCACCTTTTCTATTTCATGGAATGAGGAAGAAGGTAATTTTTTTTACTGTAATTTCTTTCCTTCTAATCAAAGGATTTATAAACTTTCAGTCTCACAGTGTTCAAACTGAAGCTTTTCTTGGTAAAGGCTATAACTAGTTTCACTCACACGTACCTGTCTTTACTGTCAATAACTTTGACACAGAACCTTGGCTGCATAGGAAAATGGCTAAGTTTTCTTGTAAAGCAAAGAACAGTATTTCTCAAAGTTTTTAAGAAAAAATTGTCATTTTTTTCCCTGAAGCTAGTTCATTAAATATAGAAAAGAATGTTGTCACTGTCTGCCTCCAAAAATACCTTTTGGTTCATATAATGTGAGTGGCAGATCAATAGCCTTTGGTGTTAAATGTAAGCAGCGGTTTTATCTAGTTGTCTAGGCTAGAAATTTCTAGGAAGCAATTTATCCAAGCTATCTTAACACAATCAGATGAATCGCCCTTTAGAATTATCCCTCTCCTTTCTGTGGATTGGTGAGGAAAAAAGGCTAATCCAGTCACCTAGACTTTCAGTTGTAGAAACTAAGTGGAAATTACTCCTACTCTATATACTTCATGATGAGAGAGGGAAGAAGAAAGAATCATCCTGAGGAATGTGGTTGCTTTAATAATTCTGTTGAAGATGTCATTGTGCCTATGATCCATGATTATCACAGGCTTTCTCCATGAACAAGAAATGAACTGAGAAAGGTTATTCAATAGGAATAATGCAATTATACAAAGGACACTGTGCACTAATAAAAAGAGGTGTTATTCTACATGTACAAATATTTTTCATTTATCCAAGACACTGATAATGAAAAAGAGATTTGCAGTTAAGCAAAAATGTCATTTACACCCACATTAAATCTCCCTCATATTTCCACAGCAATGTAAAGGCTCTTAGTGCAAATGAGAAGTAGGCTCCCAAGAGCTTTTCATCTGATGATTGTGAAGTGATTCATACTGCACTGCTACTACTGCCATTAACAATGAGAAGACAGAATGAACCGTGGGAGATTGACAGTTTTGTAAATCAGGACATAAGTACTGAGCAGGGGCACCTGAAAACTTAGGTGAGTGTTTGCATGACAACCTGAAGTAGCAGAAGATATCAGTGACGATGGCATTAACAAGCCAAATTTATACCTGCCAGCCCTCCTCAGCAGCTCTGTACCAGACTGATCAACTATGGAAAAAAGACAGGAAAATCTTTCCTAATAAATGAGAAGCAGACTGAAGGCCAGCAGACCGGCCTTTCTGCAGTTTTCCTTAAACTATTCAAGTCTTTGAAAGGGAGTATTTTACACATGGGATTTGAAGCACTGTCAATGTTACATGTTAAGTTATGTAAAGGTTGTGTTGCGTTAAGTGTTTTATCTTTAATTTTCCATGCCATGAAGCTTGGAGACAAAAGGAGCAAAGAAAGATTTAATATGACAGTTACATAAGGGAAGAGGATGAGGCAGAAGTGAAGGCATGAGACAAAGCCTGGACAAGAAAATTTTGTGGAGGGACAGAAGAGATTCCAACAGGATGCCCAGAGCCTGGGAGTTCTGTATCTTTGAGTGATACTAAGTCACTTGAGCAGGCTCTTCACTTCTCTATCATTAAGTGCCTGGTTTATATCCATGTGAGTACCTTTATGAAGAGAACTACAAAATTACCCTGTAATTAGTTACCCCCATACGCTTACACTTGTTTTACTTCTAATGTTCTAAAATCCACTATTTTACTGGAGAAACCGTAATATTGGATGTATGAGTGCAAAGTAGGACTGATAATACAAATTTAAGATGGTTTCATCCATGGTTTCATGTCATAGCTGCTGCTATAGAAATGGGGGGTCTCTTCAGGCTGAAAGATTCTGTCATTCTTCATCCTAACAATAGTTTTCCTCTGATATGAGGGAAGCAAGACTACTTTATCGAAAGTTTTTTTTTCTGCTGTACATTTATTGTTGTTGTTTAGTTTTTGTTGGTTTTGTTTCTTTTTTTGTTTGCTTGCTTGTTTTTTTTTGTTTGGTTGGTTTTGAGTTGTGGTTTTTCTTTTATTTCTCCAGGCTACCTAGAAGATATACGAATATCTAACAGCTCTTCTGTTTGAAAACAGAATTATACCTCCACCAAAGTGTTTAGGAAAGAGATGGAGCTCTTGGAAGTCAGACACAATAGTCCTTTAATCTGTAAAAAAATAAAACCAAGGAAATTTGATGATCATACACCTTTAATAATGCAGAGGTAAGACGAGTCTAAAATATCTCAAAAATGGGTCTTTTTCTGGACCTTCAGATTAACAAATTCAGCAAATCTGAAGTCTTGAAACACATGAAATTAAATGTATTCCTGCATACTCATCCAAGCAGGAGGTAACTGCTTGCAAGATTTTAAGGAGCTAGACTAATTTCCTGAGCTTTGTTTAAAGGAAGAAAGAGAGTTTCTCAGAGCATAAACACTGGCCTTCCCAGTAATTACAGAATATTTGTGTGTGGTTCTTTCTATCTTCCTCTATAGGAGGTTGCATGCATTGTACAAAAAACCGAGCAGCAAAGACAGGTACCTAATTTTCCCATATCCCACATGGTATGATAAAAAGAGGCCTTTATAATCAGTCTTTCCCACTGACTTAAAGAATATTTAATTTTGAGTGGAAAATGGAATAGCTCTTGCTGGGTAGCTTGGCAGTAATTCAGAGAAGACCGTGCACTACACTGGTGTCTGGTCCACTTTCCTCATTCAAGGAAGGGCAGCCTTTTCTTGTGCTGAAGCAAGGAGAGCAGGAATATAAATACGAGCTCTCTATGCTTCAGATCAATGCACTAATTCTGTCTCAAGTGAAAAGGCTTCCCTCAGTACCGTAGTTTGTGTGGAAAGATGGCTGGGGTAAAACTAGGGGAAACTGAGAGGTTTTATTCACTTCCTAACAGAGGTTATAATGGTATGGACACTGTAGGGTAAAATACAGTTGCTACTTGCTGAATGGAATGTGGTTGCCATGCTCAAACCTATTCCATAGTGATTCCTCACATCCATAGTCTGCAACCATAGCACCTGCTAAGGGAGATGGAACGCGGCCAGGCTCTGTTGAAATTCCTGCAGGGAGGAGAACTCGATGGTACCTTGCATCTGAGAAACTGCATAACACCTGTCAACCAAGGGAGAGAAGGGAATACGTCCTGTTGCTGAGCCAGCAGCTGTGGTGAAATCACTCTCCTTGGTTCATTACAGCCTAATTGTAGTGCTAACCCACACCTGCATCCCAAAGTTACCCGACTCCAAGGTATGACCACCCCTCCCTGGGCATGTGCTCTGTAGTTTTTTGACTATATCTTTAAAAACAAAGTGAGAGGATTTTACACCAGTCAGTAACACAGGTATGTATGACTAGAGCCACTCAAGCTCCACCCGCACATAAAGAAATACTATAAAATACTATAAAATTAAGTTGAGAAGGAGGGAAAAGTTAGGGAGGACTCTGTTGTAACTGCATGGATCAGTTGACAGGCTGACCCTGTAGGGGTGACTGTTGCATAAGAACCACACTCTATCCGCTCTTAAAAGTAAATATACTTTTATTGGGGATTGGAGCTTGTCTGTATATGCCTTTGAATATGTTTTTCCAGTCAGATACTATCACAGACAATCCTCAAACCTTAACCTATTGCAATTTTACATTAATAAAGAGTGTCATTATGTAAAGTGTTAGTGTGAGTGCTTCATGGGTGCTGGCAGTTGCTGGCAGCAGGGAAAATACTCAAAGAGGAAGACCCACTGAGGGGTCTCCCTTATGCTGTTGGTGTATTTCCCTCAACAGGGAAGTCAGTTGAACAAACCTCCAATGCAACAGGACTGCTCAGGGAAGGGTCCCTCTAATGGGACGCTCACAGACTGGTTGGACATAAAAGTCTCAGCTTTCCTGGGATGCTGGCTGACAAATTAAATACTAAGTGTTGAGTAAATCTTCCTTTTTCGTGAGACATTCTGTCTTTCCTCTTTTTGAGAGAAATGAAGACTGTATGCCAGTACAGTATTCCTAATGCCAGTATGAGGATCAAATCAGAATTTACTGAAGTACAGAAATTACTTTCTTGCCAGAGAACCTGAGTATAGTCAGATCCCTACCTATAGATATAATTTCCATCTCTTTTTCATTAACTTTTTCCTGTTGTTTTTTCTGCAACCTCATTTAGTTAGTTTCCAAAGAGCTACTCCACAATGGTTATGTGTGGGGCACCCTCCTGTCTGCAACAGTAAAATCTCCAGTGATAAACCCTTATGCTTTGCACTCTAATGCATTAAATATCTCAAAGCATGTAGTCATAAACTGTTCACCCAAGATTACAAGCAAAGTTGACAGTAGAGTGGAAAAACCATTGAACCTAATCATTAGCCTAACATTCTTTTCTTGTTATATGAATAAAAAGAAAATTTATTATGTTAAATGTCCTACTAAAATGTTCAGAACCCATTAAGTGCTATTTTCAAATAGCAGAATACATGCTCTTATGTTACAAAACAAACACATTTTAGTAATTTTCTCTTTCAAGAAAGAGTTCTGGTCTACTCCAGTCTCTATACCCAATTAGTGATCTGATCTGCATCTACTGAAGCAAATGACAATGTTTTGAATTGAGGCCAGCAGTTCATGATCAAGCTATAAAGGTTATATTGTGCCCTGAGTGTTAAATAAGAACAGATCTTCGCTTGTTTCTTCCTCGCTGAAGGATTCCTGTTCTCCGGAACAAGACTCATTACTCTTGGTTGGCTGCCATGGTTCTCTTTCCCTGGCAAACTGTCAGCTCGTTACTAAACAGAAACAAAGGGATGATTACCTATTTCTCCCACCTCTATCCACTGGTTAGCTCAGTTAAGGTTTAGACTGAACATCTTACTATGAGAAGGTGCCCTGAAGTGAGCATGTGTATTTCAAAACCAAACTTTTGAATTCTTTGCTGTGAGTATCCTACAGGTATATAATCTTTATGTATAAGTAATACATTGAAAGGTTTCTTTACCGTGTTTTGCAATAAAAAACCCCACAAATAAATGAACAAAAGCACCCATCCACAAAATAAGATGGAAGCTATCCCTAAGGTTCTGCAGACTTCTCCTCAAAAGCAGAATTGAAGTATCCCCATGCAGAGATTCAGTAGTGTATGTGGAATTGTTTTTGAGTACACATGCAGTAAACATAATGCATAATGACATAAATTCTGGTATAAAAAATAACAAGTCTGAACTAATGTTTAAATACTCAGACACTTTATTTCATAGAATCCATTGCCAGATGCTGAATTGAAAGGCAAAATATAGCCTACATAAGTGTGACTTCCACAAATAAGCTAAATATAATCAATGCTATTCCAAGGGCTAACAGATTCACTTAGCTTGGCTAGACTTTAGAAAGGAGCTGGGATTAGTTATTCTCAGTAAAATTGGAACACTGAGTTATTTTATGTTTCCTACTCCAATTAGATGAGGTTTGCTCTGTTCAAATTTCAGTGGGATTCTTGTGGAATTATATATGACATCCGAATTAATACTGGAACAGTTCATCATGATTAATGTCATTACAACAAATGCTAAAGGGATTAATAAGGATTTCCTACTTGTTGCGAAGTGTAGAAGCCCTAGGGGCTTTGCCATCGAAGAACACTGGGGTGGCCTCATCTTGTCAGATCTTTTGGATCAGAGATATTAAATAAAAACATCTGTAAACTGCTACAAGATTTACATTCTTCCTTTCTGGTATAAATGACTTCTAACTCTACTGCACTTTTGGGGCCTATTTAATTTAGCACTTTATTTGGAAAGTACTTCATAAAAAAAATTATTGAATTAATTGTGATATTTCTAGTACATTGTTAATTTATAAGCTCATCAGCACCTGTAAACTCTTCTCCCAGTTGCCTTGTAGAGGCAAACCCAAAACATTTTATGTATCATTAAAGTGAAAATTTCAGTAGTCTTAATGCTCTGGTCTCGTCATGTAGCACTCTGCAGACATGTCAAGAGTTAAGTTTGTTGCCATTTACTTTGTGCCTTCCTTCCAGTTGCCTCTTATAAATGGAGACCAAATATCCAAGACCCAAATCTCTCGCACCTAGTAATGTCTGGTTTTGATATTGCAGCTATTTGAGATAAAGACTACTGAAATATTACACTCATTGAAAGAAACTGTATATAGCTAAGTTTGTAAGTAGTTATAACTCTTATACTGGCAGGGGTTCAAAGCGACATCCTCATCGTATAAGTGACTGTTTAGAAAATACCTAAACCAGAGAGAAAAAATGCCCTTAGATATTGGTAAGATTTCTGAGAAAATCTGCAAACCCTTTTTGGAGAGAATAATATACTCATTCGTGCGTGTACATGGGGAACGCTGAACATTAGGCTAAACTTTTAAATAGTTCTTACGTGGTTTGGGAGGGTTCCTCTTTGGAAAAGTACTGCCAGTCTTATCCTGGCAGTCTCCTCTAAACAGTTGTAAATGTAACATGACTGCAAAAGATCCTCTTAACAGGTAAGAAGGATTCCTGAGTCTTTCTCTCCAGTGTATAGTCATGAAGAAATGAGAACCAGGTGTCTTAATCTCAGTTTGAGTTTTATCCTAGCTACCTTTTGTTAAGTATCTAATTTAATTTCTTGTTTAAACTCCCTCTGATACATGAACAGATAAGTATCTTCAGCAGATAGTAAATGTTATAAACATTAAAGGTTGTTGAAGTAAATAACTCCTTGGACACTTTTTTCCTTCATCACTAATGACAGAGAGAACCTAGAGGACTTTCTTAGGCTACAGACTTGGAGGTGGTATTCAGCTACCCAAAGGTGTGTAAGTATTGACACCAGAACTGCCCCATGATGTATGAAACTTGCACAACTGGAGATCAGGGAAGATATTCTGGGACATTTAATCATTCATACTTTTGCAGCTGAATCCTGTCCTTAAATTTTAGATGCTTACGCTGTGATGGCATCAATCCAATCCTGTCTATATACTATATGCAAAAGAATTATTAGCACTCTCAAACTGTTTAAAAGAGTTTTCTCATTTCAAGCCTTTATTTCCTGCTGCAGGCACTTGTACAATGACACAACAAATTCTGATGAGGGATATTTCTGAAGTTCTTGGGTTTTTTCATGAGTAATCTTGCTAAGGACCTTGAAATAGGACTATTCCATTTAAAAGCTAGTATTCAATATGAGTATAAAGATTGCCTGGGAGAAAGTTCTTAAATCCCAATGGGAAAACTTGAACATCCAACCACATGAAAAAAATATGGATCAAAATATGTTCTCTCCTATCAGGAAAAAGAGGTCAATTAAACTTTCTAAGTGAAGCTTTCCTGTGCTTCATTTCTGTGTTTCTGTTGACCTATGCCTGGCCACTCCAAGATCTAAATCAAGTTTTATGTTTTTTAAGGTAAATTTATAGTAAAGACAGTGGCGACGCTTTTACCATATAGAAATAGCAGCTTGTTGTAGTATCCTATCAATCCCAGTGTGATATTACAGTTTGTATAGCAGCTCCACTCAGGACAGATGTAAATGGTAAATCTAGTGGCCTAAACTGTTCATTCTTCCTAGGAAAGTACACTTGAGATGACACAATAAATCCCTTCACAGTCCTGGGAGCCAAGAAATGAGAATTATGACATATGAAGAACAAATATGGCCTTTACAGCGTTGTAAATGCATCATAAATTATACGAATTTTAGTATGAGGTTGTATAAGGCTATAAAAAGTGTTTTATCCTACAGGTGTGAATGATGTCTGACATTTTGTTACCTCACTATTTGTGTGTAAATAAAATAACTCACAAGTGAAATCAGATTTTTAAGATCTGATGCTGCATTCTCTACATCACAGAAGCATTTGAATAGGGTTCAACTTCAAAATAAAGAAACAAAGCAACTTGTCTTTTTTGTGGACTTATGAGAACAAGGGTTGACAGTGTATGAGTTAAAATAAGAGCTGGAAGTCGGCATCAAATTATATAGAGGGTAAGATGGGCAGCAAAGCTCATATGGAGAAGGAGGATAAAGTATATTTGAAACATAGCAGAAAGGTTATTCTGCGGGATCTGGTAAAAAGATTTCAGAACCAGCCCATAAAAAACACAGTGTACCAGCCCAATTCAGTTTTCAGGGATACTGGGAAGTACTAGTTGATTTAGTACCCTCTACAGTGGGAATATAACATTAAGAGCTGGTAGCTAGTTCATCTATTAAGAGACTGAATTCTCTGTGCTTGAATAGTAGAAAATGGGTGTTGTGAAAGAAGGGAAGAGCATAAGCAGGCAGGAATACGGTCAGCGCTACAGGAGGTTATAAGGTAACTGTGACTCAGATGCCACAACACATAATTCAACCCTGTTTGTGTGAACTTGTGATAAAAGTTCGCTTTAATGTTTGGAGTCAGCATGTTGACACGTTGCAATACACGGTTTCTGTTACATGAGAAATATTCCATCACCAAAAACCAGAAATGCCACATTAAGTATTATTGTGGAGCCTTATTTTCCAGAATTGCAAATCTATTACTGCAACTATCATGCATGCCACTAATTTATCAACCTTCCTGGTACTGATCTCACGCAGTACAGTGCTAAGAAACTACAAAAATAGTTTTGCTTGATAAACTAAAGGATATTCAGTTGGTGAAGGCAATATTTTAATTAAAAATATATTCCACATATTGCAGTAGCAATTTTATCATCTTCTTAACATTATGAATTGCCTTCACTGTTCAAATCCATGATCTCTGCTTCCCGGAGGGAAAAACCACCCTTCCTGCGTCAATGGAAGCATCAGCTGGTTGTTGCTTCCATCAGCAGCAGTAATGTGTACAGCAGCACAGCAGTGTCTTACTGGAATAATGCTGATTAGTGTGGCACCCATACCTGTGGATGCACAGGCAGAACCTGGAGACAAACTGACACTCAGGAACTAAAATATGAGAGAGAGCAGCTTGCAGGTATGAATAAAATAAAATTTTTTTGTGATTGTTAAAAAAAAGCTTGGTGGTACAAAGAAGTAAAGAAAGAAATTACATGGACTGAAAATGTGTGTTCCTAAACAAGCAAACCATTTCATTTCAGTGGATGGGCATCTTTGCAGAAAAAAAACAACGCAGTTTCTGGAAGATAGATTAATAGTAACTTGGTATTTTTCTTCCCTTGAAAGGGGTATTGGGTGGGTGTTTCTCTAAAGGTTCATTTGGTGACTCAGATCCAAAACAAAGAGACACCACACCAGCAGCACAAATATTAATCCTGTTCAGTGTTCAGTGACTTTGAGCAGTGAATACATTCACATCTGTGATCCAAGTTTTGTTCATGGAGATAGGTCAGAAAATGCTTATTGAGCTATTAGCACTTGCTCCAAGTTCAGATTAGTTCAAGAAGATGGATATTGCGCTGAGGGACTTTATTCTCCTAAAACACCATTGAGAGCAAAAGCAGATGAGGAGGAAGAATAGCATTAAGAGAAGATGCTGAATGGTCATAACACTCAGGTTGGAGAGAGGAACAGGAAAGGAACTGAAGCAGAAAATTAAATGGTCTGATACTGACTTTGAATAACAGCTATGGGTCACCCTGAATCTTACTGTACTGGAAATGCACACACATAGTCACACCCCCAGCTGTGATCAGTTTTGTTAAGGTGCCAGCCATTTTCTCTGCATCTGCCTTTCCTTAGGTAAATACACATCCTTGGGTTAGCAAGGAGCATCTAACCACTTAAAAGAAATAAAATTACCTTCTAAAATTACCATAATAAAATTACCTTCTAAATGTTTTGGAAAATATGGGCATTTCCTTCTCCTTTCAGTAACTCCTGCAAAGTTGGTCCTCCTGTGAGTTCTTCACTCATCAGAATCTAATTATTATTGCCTTCCATTCAGGTTTGGCTGCCTGGGTCTAGCTATCAGAGATAGTCTCATGGGAAATCAGACTTGCTGAGATATTTGTTAGCGCTGCCAGTTACCTCTCTAGTGGGAGGCACTTTTTTTTTTTGCTTTCATTAACTCTTTTTCTCTTTTCCTGCTGACCACTCTTTCAAACTCACAATCATTGTATTCACACAGTGAGCTGAGGCAGAAAAACACACAATCCATGGATTTTGAATTGTAAAAATTATAGCTGGAAGAGATCAATTTGATTATCCTACGAGCACTGCATGATATAGTTTTCTACTGTTTTATTTCACCTAATTTTAAAGCCTTGTGGGATGAGGCTTCTGCACTTCCTTTAGAAGACTTTTCCACAGTTTGATATAGCTTACTGTTGACAGGATGATATCTTGTTTTCTTTCATCTACATATTCCTCTGCATAATGCATTTCCATGACCCTTAAGTTACATTCTTTGGGAAATATTTGAAATCAAACATTCTTTCTTGGTGATGTCTCCACTATATGGGTTTTGTTGTTCATAATAAAATAACAGAAAATTGCTATGGAACATATAAAACATATAGGAACCTTCTTCTATTCTCTCACACATGTACCTGTTGAAAGGGCACTTTTCCACTTAAACTACGCTTATCAAAGAAAATGTGAGGATTCTTGAATCTAGAAAATCACTTTAAAAATAAAAAGGTAGATTTTTCTGTCTAAAATGACCTTTCCTAGAGAATACAAGCTCACTATATTCAGCGGTTTCTTTCTTTTTTTCCTCACCTCTTATTGTTAACATCTCATCTGCTGTGTTCCTGATCTGTCCTTGACAAAATCACCACTTCTGTTCCTCAGCCAACTTAAATGTCTTCTTCACCCTCATCCTTTTCACAGTCTGTTCTCACTGACAGTGATTTCCAGTCTAGAATATATTTCGCTTCAGCTTTGACACCCTGGTATCTGAGGTCTTTTGTTACAGTGCAACTAGTGCTGGTAATTACATCTTCTTCTTTCCCATATTTCACTGCATTTCATTAAAACTCCCTGTTTCATACCTAACAAAATCACATAGATTCAACTATCAATAATGGCTTTCTGGCTCTCCTACTTCACATCCAGTTCCCTGCATGAACATTTGTACTTCAGAGCTCTCTTGTGCACTTTTAATTCTTCTCCGTATCACCACTTTTTTTTTCCATTCCTTGTTCTCTAATGTTAGTATTCAGTGCTGTGTATTTTTTCTCACATAATGACCTTGAACTATTCTGTTCTCTGTTCATTTTTGCCAGCAAAGGCCTGTGTCCCAACAGTCTTCTCTTAATTACTGTAACTATTGCTCTCTATGCTCCTAAAGCTCTGTTCATTTTTTTTTCAAGGTTTCTGCAGTACCAATACACCTTGCCTTAGAAAACTGTATGTAGAAAAATGTATTAATCTTAAATTCCTTGTGCAGCTCCCAGCCCTTGACCATGAGGTCCTGCCCAAAGCTCATTATGTACTTCCAGATTTTATTTGAATTTCGTTCTTGGAAAGACCATCTTCGTTCTTGCTCTTGCTTTCTTTATTGATCACTCTGCACACATACTACAAAGAAAACATTTCGTAGACTCATCATAGAACAGCTTGGGTTGGAAGGGACCTCAAAGATCAGTTCTAACCGCCTTGCCAAGGACACCTTTAGTAGACTACGTTGCTCAGAGACTCATCCAACCTGGCCTTGAACGCTTCAAGGAACGGGGCATGCACAACTTCTCTGGGGAACCTTTTCCAGTGCCTCGCCCCCCTCACGGTAAAGAATTTCTTCCTAATATCTAATCTAAAGCTTCTCTCTAGCAGTTTAAAGCCATCCCCCTTTGACCTGTCACTACATGGCCATGTAAAAAGTCCCTCTCCATTTTTCTTGTAGGCCCCCTTCAGGTACTGGAAGGGTGCAGTTAGGTCACCCTGAAGCTTTTTCTTCTCCACTCCTCAGCAGGGCCAGTCTCAATCTGTTCATGCCCCAGCCTGTGTCGACCCGAGGGATAGCCCTGACCCATGTGCAGCACCTTTCATTTGGTCTTGTTAAAATGCATGATATTCCCATGAGCCCACTCCTTGAACTTGTCCAGGTCCCTCTGGATGGCATCCTGTCCTTCAGGTGTGTCAACAGCACCACTTAGTTCTCCTTTGTTTAACCAGGGTTTTGGTTAATCTTTCCTAAGCAATTTGCCATGCCCAGTGTCCTACTTATGCCTGGTCTCAGTTCACAAATACAGGCATAGGAGTGACCATATATGCATTAACAGGGCATCAACATTACAGAAAGACCAAATAGAGGAGCCTCAAAAGAGTTTGTTAAGAACAACAGTGAGTCAGGTAGAAGCTACTCAAAAAAGGAATTTGAGAAAATATTTCAATTAAGTGAAATAAGAAAATGCTTTATTCTTGAAAAATGAGCAAGAAATGTACAATTTCTGCTGCATAAATACCACTGCTACTATTTTGTATGTAATTAAATGTACAAGAAAGAAGGAAAGTATTTTGATACGTTTCTAAGTCAAACCTCTAAAGAGAGTAATATCTTGCTACTTTACATCTCATGTAGGTATTTCAAAAGCAAAAGCAGGCCTCAACTTGGTAAATCAAGCAAATCGTTAAGAATGTTCCTGTGTTCTACTGAAGAGTTTGACTGAAATGTGCTTAAGAGTTCCATTAAATCAGTATTAAATTTTTTCCATATAAAATACTTCAATTTTTACATTTGTTTCAAAACACTACACCAGTAAAACCAAGCAAAAAAATTTATGAAAACTTCATCAGCTGTTTTCATATTTTCTAGGCAACAATTTTTGTCTTAAAAAAATATTTTCTTCAGAGAAAGAAATGGTTTTAATCAAAAACACTTTCAGCTATGTCTAAACCAGATATCTTTCTATCCAGGGGAATCAGAAAGTACTTTGTACTGAATTTAATGTCATGCAAACACTGCTACAGTTTATGTTACTTAAATATTATTCTCAGAAATATTGTCTTTTAATTTTAATTTTTTATTCCAGTGGGACAGATAAGAAACTGGAAAGAATACAAATGAGAATGGTTTCAGAGACAGGCATGCTTTGTCATTTGTCACTGCCAAAATCCATCAGTAATATGGTATCATGAGAAGGAACTGTTGAAAGGCTAGGAATTTTACTGGAACATTTAAACATGATATTAAAGTGAGATTTGAAGCAATGCCCCTAAAGAAAACTGATGCTTACTTTGTTAGCTGCTGTGAAGCAAGAAAACGTAGACAGGAAGCCACCATTTATCTTCTTTTTGTTCCCAGGGGCTCCTTATGCTAACCTGTCTGACTTTTTAAAATTTCCAGCTTGCTTGATAATATCACAGGCTTGGGAACATTTCACTGGACTGAGGAGCAGGACGGTAGGAGATCCTTTCTACTCTCCTCCCTGACCTGTGGCAGGAACAGAAATTGCTGCTGATTCCCTCCTGCCCCTTCTCAGAGCAAGGGTACATCCTCACAGGCCAGAAAGTCAGCTAATAAGTGGTGGAAAGGAAAGAATAGAAAAGAAAAAAAGAATGGGGCAGAAAAGGATTTTAATATCAGCAGTTTTTCAAAGGCAGACATTATAGTTAGCTATCCAACCACCCTCCTCCTCCTGTTTTTTAAATACTCAGTCATGAAGGCAGAACCTAATAGAGTCTTTGAACTAATTCAGTTTCTGTAATTTAACATGGCTCATTGACTCGTGCCTGTGGGATTCCTGAGTGGTCTCTCATCCAAGTGCTAAACTGGCCCTTGAGTACTTCAAGACAAGATCAGGTACGCTCAGATGGAATGACTGAATCTGCAACAGTCCCATGTCTTTTTCCCTTTAAAATTGGTTGTGAAAAGGATGAAGATTCGTGGTATCATGAGGACAGAGGTTCTTCATCAGCAAGATAATGAGCCCATTTCCAAGAGCTCTGGAAAATATCGTGCTTCATAGTTGATTTGTTAAGCATTAATATACCCTGGAGAGATAGCTGATTAAATGTTATTTTCCTTAAATCATGAAAATGTGATCATGAGGAGGCAAAAGTACATGAAATATCCAAGACCACACCAAGAATCCATGTCAGAACTCAGGACATCTTCACCTTTGTTGCTAAGGCTGTGAGTCAGGTCATACTTGACTAATTACGGTTTTTCATTTCCAGAGGGCATGAAGTTTAGTGATAAATGACCAATATTTTAATCAGATATATGAGATTATGATATGACCAGATACACTGTAGAGTGTGAGAACCCTGGAGGTGCTGAATACCTTCAGGCACAACAGAAATGATATGAGGTATGAGATATTATTATTATTGTATATTATTACATCAATTCTGTGTTGGTCTCTGTTTTCCAGAAGAATATATTTCTTATGGTGAAAAAAATATTTGATTTGCCTTTTGTCCACTATATTTTTGACGCTTTATGACTTTAAAAGGACGAGTAGCAGATAAACTTGCCATTTACCCCAACTGATCTGCCTCTCTTTAACAGTTTTGTGCTGCCTTGTGTGCCATCAATGGTACCATAATTATATTCCATAACAAGCAGAAGGTCCAACTGCACTCTGACTTGCTTGATAAGCTGATGCATTTTATGGCAGCTGGGCAGAGTGGTGGTGTTTTCAGATATACCCTCTTAAGTTATCTTCTTTCACCAGCACACTAAAAACATTATGCAAATTATCAAACAATTTCAGTGCTGCTCGACAATTTGCATTATGAGATTAATGATCAAACGGGACTATCTTTTTCCAATAGCAGAGGAGGATCAATCAAGGTCAAAATACTTTAAAAGAGCAGGCAAAATGAAGCATAGAGAAAGTAACCATGTCTTTGCTGTTATCAACAGTGAGGATACTTGGTAGCCAGCCAAACAATTCCGTTTTAGTGTCAGTATTTTTCAGCTTGTATAAAGCAATTTGTTGAAGGCTTTAAACTTCCTTTTTTCAGTTGTAATGGGCAAATCATTGACTGCTGGACTTTTTGAAAAGTTGGAGCAGACCAATTAGAAAATAATCCCTGCATCCCACAAAAGGCTGAGCTGGTGTAACCAGAACTGGAAGTCTTTGCACAGTTGAGTGAGAAAAAAGCCCTATGATGGTTCAGGCTTGGGAGACTGTTTGGTCACAAGACCCAGGGGATTTGATTCCTTGACTGCAAATATTTCACTTATGAAATCTCAATCCTTTAAATAAATAGTGGACACCCAACTGGGAAATGCTTTAGAAGTTGTATTCCACCATGCGCAGTTCAGTTGCCTTTTAGTTGCCTTCCACAGGACCTTTGTTTCTGGTGTGTTGTAGCTCTTTTGGCTGTTCTCCTTAGTCCAGATTCAAAGTCTGTGACAAACTAAGGAAGATTTTCTGCTGATTTAGCAATTACTGGACTGGACTTAGTTTGTTGCTTTTGTTGTTACAGTGTTTGTCTTTGTAAAATACAATTTGATAATTGAATTTTCTTTCCTTCGTTCCCTTTCTTTTTTGTTTTCTCCTTCACTTCCTGTTTAGTTTTTTTCCTTTTTTCCTTTTTTCCCTTTTTTCCCTTCTTTGCCTTCTTCCTCTNCATTTTTTTTTTTTAAGGTCATAGACATTATCTTCAGTTATTTACTCAATCAGGCTTTTCTCATTTTTCCAGCAAAAACTAACAAGGAATCTGTTCTCACAAGGTATTAACACAGATCAACACCAGCAGACCGAAATGAACACCACCGAGATGAAATGAACTCAGTAACTCCTGTGTCAATAGACGTTTATTCTTCCAGAGCTTTTGTTTCTTTCATGCTGGAACCTTTTGTACTGATTGCATAAGCTTCTAAGCAACTAAATTAAGTGTTTCTCATCATCTTCGATATAACTGATGTTTTCTTTTACCTTTACTCATTATTTTTTTAGCATGTTCATTAATCAGCATTCATTATTTATATTCACTGTGGGAAGCTGCTGCTTATAGTTTCCTTTCAACATCCTCTCAGTTTGAGGGTTTTATTTCTGAGGCTTTATCTACCAGGCTTTAGCTAGCATAGAGTCATGGAAACTGTTACTCACTCTCACTTCTAATATAATCTCATTTCTATTCTTCATTTACAATGTTTTCTACATTACAGCAAAGATTGCTATGCTAAAGCGCTATGTTTGTAATCCTGTCAGAATTGTCTCTTTATATGGTAAACTTTCTTTTTTTTTCTTGAAGAAAATTTGTCCATTGCTCCACTATTTTAAGTGTCCCTAGAGATACTCTATAGAAGACTCTCAGAATTTGTATTTTTTTGAGGATATCTCTGTATTTTGGAAGAGGCCTAAATGAGCTGCCATTTGATATGATGTTCATAATATTAAGCTCTGTATTTAATGCATCTTGCCAAAGCTGGAGAAAGGATGGTGCCAAAGGAAACAGACAGTCCTTTGTGAAGGAGCCTGAAACAAGAGGCAGCTGTTTGAGATGTGGGGCAGATATCCATGGCTCATAGGGAGAAGGTGCTGAGGGTTATCAGTATCAAATTCCAAAATCAATATCCTCTTACACCAGCTTCATGGGAATGACACCAAGTGGTTCTTGATTTCTTAGCATCGTTTAAATATTGCTCAGTTGAAATGTCATGGGAGGCACATGATAGATGCAGACTGTGCTGAACAGAGTCAGGTCTTGTGTTTGGTTACCTTGGTGACAGCAATAAAGCCATTCTGTAAGTGAGGAGGGTGGAAAAGACAAAAAGAAGCAGGAGAGCTGAAGAAACGAAAGATCGGATTGGCCTACTCAAGACCATCTACATGCACAGACAAAATACATGTTTGTTCAGGGAATTAGACAGCTGGAGACAGCCAAGCAGACACTATCAACTTCTTTGCTTTGCCAAATTCCTATGGCACCTACTGGGGTGAAGTGCTAGAGGTGGGAGAAAAACTAATAGTACTTCATGTATATACACACCCACCCACACACCCACACAGCCATGCAGCCACACACATACCCCTTCAGCATGCCAGAGACAGCACTAGAAACCCTCTATCCCTGAGAATTTTCCTGTCTGTGTCCAAGCTCTGCCACAGACAGCTTTTTTTAGGCATTGGAGAAAAAATTATGTTTCACTAAGGCTTTGAGAAGTCTTTAGTGACTTCTGGTGCAGTGTTTTTCCTTTAAGAGACTGAATTTGAATGGAAAGTCAGGAGGAAAACTAAGATTAACTCAATAAGGAAAGTGGGACAGAGATTAAACAAGTTGGTGAAGAAGATCAGTGGAAAATTGAGGTAGATTTGTCAAGAAACCTATAATGCTAATCAAGGCACACAAGCCAATTGTTTTTTTATGATGGTTTACTGATTTTATTTTTTTTGCAAGTATTTAGCTAATTCCTGGCATCTGATTTGCAGGAATGATGAGCACTCTGTGCAAGGATGATAGCAACAGGGGTGTGTACAGAGCTTATAAATGTGAAGCAATGTTAAGTCCTTGAAAAAAATAATTTGCTTAGTGACTTAAATTGGCCACTTCAAATCTATGGGTACTGTGGACTTTTATCTCTCCAAGCATAGCATCTCAGCTGTGAATAGAGGAAGTGTTTTGAAAGGGTGCTGTGAAAATGAATGCATTATAGAGATGAGTTACACAGAAAAGCCCATGAGGAAATGAATAACTCTGTCTTCTGCGCAGAGTTATAATTGCGTGCAATAAATAAGGCCTAGAGCTGCATAGTGAAGAATAAGGAGAAAACAAAATACTGAACTGCTGCTTGTTAAAAGAGCACTGTTTCGTCTGCACACTGAATAAAGTAGAGGTCCTCTGGGAAAAAAAATGTGACTATGTAATTAAAAAATATACCATCATGTATTCACATAAGGGAGAGAGATTAAAGCAACTCGAATTCTGACATTTTCTAATTTTGAATGCTTTCTCTGCTGATTGTTTTGCAGACCTTGGAAACCAAAGCTTTAGACTGGTTTATGTCATCAGATGTTCTCCACAGGGACCCTTTCATCAATCCAGCCAAACCTGGCAAATTTTCAAGGACATTAGAGGAGACATTCAGCTAGAGGTTAACTATGTAAATACAAGTGTGTTAGGATAGCTGGTATCTACAGAGAGTAGGTGTCTAAATTCCTGGTACAGTCAGTGGAGACTTAGTCTCGATTCAATTGCCTGCACAACCGTCCAGTGCCTTTTGGTATAAACTAATATATCCAGCCTGGTTTCCTCCTGCCAATACAGAACAGTCTTTCCCAGCTCCTCTGTCCAGTTTGCTTAACCCATGTGGTGACCAAATGCTTCTCAAATAGTGGTGGACCCCTGACCAGAGAATTATGTTCTGAGGCACTTCAGTTAACAAAGTCCAGGGAGAGGGTTGGTGTCCCCAGATGCAGATTTGTCAGCTGGATCATTTTCTAGGCTCAGCTGACTAGTGAAGACAAGATTTCCACTGACTAAAATTGAGGCTGAAAGATATCATATTTCCTTCAATACCTAAATATGAATATCTAAATTTAGATGTCTTTTTAGGACGCTGAAACCTGTGTTAAGTACCTGAAAAAATGTTATGTTCTTTGATTGTACCTCCCCGTGGGAATGACAGGGTGAATTCAATCATTATCCATTGTACCTCAGCAAATCCCTTGTTAGTTAACATGTATACATTAGCTGGTCATTTGGGATACACATAGCACCTGATTAGCTGTAGTGGATATTCTCCCTTGTCCAGATAGAAGACAAAACACAGGTAGTGCACATGGGAGGAAATAGGGAAAGGAGTTCTGAGAGGAACAGGAAACAGAAAAAGATATTGTGTGTTGATATGAGAAGCATCTGGAAGTAATGCGCTAAGGGTGTTAACATAGGATGTGGTATTGCAATAAGGAATAGATGACGCACAAAATGTATGACACAGATCAGTTGGAAATATGGTTTGATTGATTCCTTGGTTCACAGACAATGCATTTTGTAACACATTTAAGTTTGGATAGTTGTTAAGTCACTTATTTTCTTTAAAAAAGGATGTGAATTCTTTAGCTTTAAATGTTACTTTCTGTTTTGGAGGGGTACTGCCAATTGCTCACTTCGACTCAGATGACAGGCAGGTAGGAATACAGCAAACATATTACTTCTGTTAAGGAATGAATTTTTGACGAGAGCTCATGCCTAAGTGTGCCACTCTAGTCTCCTTTTATTTTTTAGCGTTGAGACCATATAGCTTAACTTGAACCCAAGAGGCTTTGGGTGGATCTTGTAAAGGCTTCTGGTGAGGTAAACCTCCTAAATAAATAATGTGCGGTAGTTATTTCACTTCCATGAAAACTTTCAGGTGTTATCTAAGGAAAATTAAATTGTTTGCAGCACTCTACCAAATTTTTTTGGAGTCTCTGTAGTTGTCCATTCCCCATAAGCATGTTCAGTTTCTCAGATTAGGTTATTAGTTGGCTGAAGTTACCTGTAGAGTCCTCAAAATATCAGGATAACAATTAAAAATTAATCCACACAGATGAAGTGCCCTGAATACTGTTCATGAGGCATCTATGGGTGTAATAGGTTGAACCTGAGTTGACTGACAGGCTTTTGAGCCAATCGCGCTTTTGCAATTTTGCATATAAAAGCCCGTCAAGCGCAGGAGATTTCTCTTTGTTTCTTGCCTCAAGGGCCAAGGGGTGGCCGAAGGCAGAGGGCTCCGGGCCCGAGCCTGGGCCCAGGTCCAGGCCAGGCCCCCCTCGACCCCTCCGGTGCAGCGGCGGTGCGGGGCAAGCCCCCCCTGCCAGGGAGAGCTGTCCCGGCTCTGCAAGCAGCGTGTAGCTGAGACCGCGTGGCCGAGATGATCTGAGGCCGCTGAGACCCCGCACAGGACCGGCGGGGCACCTTTGCATCCAGCACAGCTCTCACTAAAGCTGAGTAAACACCACACACCGCAGCCAACAAAGACACCTTTTCTTTCAAGTCAGCGAGGAAAGAAGAGAAAAGTAAAGTCACATGGGACGAAACTGAACATGGCCACCCCAAGGTCAGGAACAGAAGAGAAGGGGCGAGACCACGTGGAAAGGCAGCTAGATGGCAACAGGAAAAGAGGGCTGTCGTGCTTTTGGCGTGGAGCTTAAAAATGCATCTTGCAAAGCCGTAGAAAGGACTTTAATCCATTTGGAAAAACTTAGGGGGATGGAAAGTTCTTGTGCAGCCTGTGACTTTAAAGAAAGGCCCACGCCAGGCCATATAGAAGTTATGAGAAGCTGTTATAGAGAGGCCCACGCCAGGCCATATAGAAGTCGTGAAAAACTGTTAGAGTCGAAGCAGAGAACCTTTACTTTCAGGCTGAGATAACTCATCCTTAAAAGACTAAAACCCCATTTTCTCCTGTGGCCCGTGACTTGGCAGTGTGGGAAGACTGCAAAAGATTCATGGGAGAGATACTTTTTTCACTTCAACAGATTTTCTCCGGGAGGGACTGTTGGTTTGTGAAAATTCTATGGCACAGTAGAAGAACCTCTTTTCCTTAAGCATAAAAAGACTCTTAAAGTGCAACTCTGACCGAAAATCCCGTGTTCTTGTTTTGTTTTCGCTTGTGAGAAGTTTGTAGTAAAGAAAGAGGCACTGAGAAAGAAAGGCGTTTAAAGATTTGATTTAATTTCTTATCATTTCTTTTTTTTCATTCTGTTAGTAATAAGCTTTCCTTTATGTTACAACTGTTTAAGTGTGGACCTTGTTTTGGCCCGAAGTTTCTTTGCATTTTCGTCAAAAAATCCGTATTCCACTTATGCATATAATTGAATTTCATGTGTTTGTCATTTAAACCAGCGTCAAACCACGACAATGGGATATTAGGTTTTTATATATATATAGATTCTGACATTTTCTAGAGGTCACACTTCCTTTACTGCCAAAGGTAGGAGGAAATTCGTCTTTTTGATACCTACTTCTCCGACTCATTATATCCACAGGATATCTTATAGATTCATTTTAGTGTCTCTCCATTCCCGTGCTCTTGTTCCATTGCATTTGTTTTTGACGCTGCATCTCCCAAGTTTGACTGCTCGGCAGTCAGTGTGTTTATGCCACCCATATTCCATCTGTCTCTCTTCTATATTTTATTCGACACTCCGTTTCTCATTGTGTCCTGCCTCACTTCTCCCACACAATTTACAAGGTTCTCTTTTTATGGATGTTCTTGTTGCTTGTAACATTTTGTACTCCTGGCTGTCCCATTTTCCTTCCTGACTCTCCATTTCCTGAGACCTCCAGGTATGTCTGGTCTATTCTTTGATGGTAAAAACTTGAAAAAATAAAGTAGTGTTTCAAGTGATGCAGCAATTAATCTGTTGTGTAGTATCATTAGTATAAACCTCCCACGCAAAGAACCCTGAGCAACATTTAGTCACCGTAATCTACTTCTGTCCTTCCAAACCAGGACTTCAGCTCAGCCAGCTCCTGAGCCTGGTACAGAATCAAGACTATGCTACTGTGGATAATCCTTTTGAGAGGAAATTTAGGTACTTGATTCTGTTTTTCAGTCAATTGATCCCTCTCTATTTTACATTACACCCCTGCTTGGATTGTCAATGAATTTCTAGCTGCAGCAGCAGAAGTAGCACATCCCACTGTGGGTTGTATATGAAATTTATGCCTTTAATTTTTGTATATAAAGCCTCACTATTGTGGCTGTAGGCACTTTATAAAGCTCAGAATGAATAACGAAGATATTCACAGCCCACACCCCCACACTCCATTATAGATATGCTACAATCAGCTGGGAGTCATGGCATTTATCAACTGCTGAAGGATAATGCATTTTATCACTTTTTAATGAATTATTTTCTGTACTGCTCATTTCCGGAACACATAAATACAGTCAAGGACATCCTGTATCAGGAGGGAGTTACAGTGAAATTTCTTCTAAGTTTAATGATGTTTAGCTAAATCCTTCCCCACAGCTTACAGTTTGTTTATGTTGTACTGTGGTATAGAGGCTGGTGCAGAAAGACCATACAGAACACAGGTGAGGCATGTTATTATTACACCCACCATAGAAGACATGATAAAAAAAAAAAATGTGTAGAGGGCTTCAGCTCCCTGGAGGGAATGAAGGGAGTTGTAGAGTGGAACACTGTCCTTTCGGTGGTCATCCAGACAAGAAAACCTTCTGAACTTTCTGCTGGAAGAGATTTGTGCTGCCACTTATAGAAACAATGTTATTGTGTGATATCTAGATGTTTTTAATTCAGACAGGGTTTGTGAGAAAGCCTTTTCAAGTCCGTCTTTCAAATATAAATTTGAAAAAAGGAGCCAGACCTCTCTGGCTTCCCTATTATTGCTGTTTTCTGGAGTTTGAAAGACATTCCAAGATATCCTAGGTCTTGTAAAGGAAAACCCCGAAAAACCAACCAACCAGCCAACCAACCAACCAAAAAAAGAAAAACCCCAAACCAAATCAACATGCATACTAAATAAAATGTAGGTATCAAAAACCTCAAAAAAACCTCTTAATGAAATGGTTTTTAAAAAGATGTGTTCAACACAGTGTTTCAGCTTTGGTAAAATGAGGTGTTGTGACAAAAATTTGGAATTACTTTGATAAACTTTCAGAAGAACTTTATTAACATTTGAAACTAGAAACTTTTCAGATGTATCAGCATGGGTATTCCTGCAGATGTGAGGAATGACTACTCCACATTAATATCTAGATATTATTCAATATATCACAGCTATTTTATTGATATATCTGTTGGCATTATATCAGAATTTATTAGCAGGAAGTTAGGAATGCTTTTACATACCTCTTTTCAGTGATGCCATTCTATCTGGCTTTTTTTTTTTTTTTTTTAAAGGTTCATTACAAGATTTTGTAATTATTTAAATTTTTGTTTCTGGATATTTTCCATGTTCAGACTTTGACTTTTAAATGTCCTATGTACTCTATCAAATATTCTGATATCACTACTCATGCTGTTACTAGTTCAAGCAGCTTACTTAATGTATGATTCTTTTTGTTGTTACATACTTCTCTTTCTTATGTTTATTTGAAACATTCTGACTTGGGCCATGATTCTGTAATGCATTACTCTATACAAATAAGTCTAAAGCACTGAAGCCATTAAGATTTCCAGAAATTTACTGAATAGGTATTAAGATCAATGCTAGAGACAAAATTCTCTTAAAATGTAGTTGATGTGAATTTTTTGTATGGTCTTAATAAATTACATGTAAAGAGGAAATAAATATTCTTCTATCTAATATATTTTCTCCTTCTAATAGATTAAAACATGGTCACACTACTTAGTAAGAGGTAATCTAAACTACTAAATGCACCAAAACTGCATAATTAATACTGGAAAATGATATTACTGATGTAGAAAGTTTAAGGCAAGATCTTACCAATAAATATATACTTGTGAGTTTTCAGTTGTATGTTACCTTGCACATTAGGTTTTATATTTTCAGACAAGTATGAATTGGATAATATTTAGATTTAGTTAAGTTACATAGGAAGATGAGTGAAAATAGTTTGTGATTTGCAAATAAAATACTCAGCATGAATCTATAAAATCTGTGGAATTAACAGCAGTGAAGTTTTATGGAGGAGCTGGAGACAATTCAATGTTAGCAAGTTTTGAATATCTAATTCCCTTATGCATATTTTGATACTTGTGTAGTGTTAAAAGCTGTGTTATTCTCTTTTGCAAGGTCAAAAATATTCTAAGACAATTGATAAGAAATTCAAATTGATCTGCTTTAGTTTAAATATAACTGGTTTCTTTTAAAAATAAGTGTCTTTTTCTTCCGAAGGGAAATGAGAAACCATACTTGATCAAGATCTTATAAAATATGCTTCAGCCTAAAGCAATTTTTCCTTTCCAGTTATCAACTCTTTTACCAGAGGGTATATGATGGAGACTCGAAACACAACTCTAGTGATATTTGTATGGATACCAACACTGTAACAAGGCTCCCATGGCTGCAAATTGTATCCTTATAAGAGCACTTCAGGATTTGAAAATATTTAAGTAATCACAGTTTTAGAGTTATCATCTGGTAATGCCTGGGAATTGGTGACCCAAGGGACTAATTCCAAACATTACTAGCAAATGACATTGCTCATGTCAGCGTGGAAGTGTCTTGGTGAATATAAACCATAATATAAAAGCATTTGCAAGCAATTTGGCCATCTGCTGTTTCCTGTCGATACTGTTTAAGAATAAGCTCATAGCTTCACAAAACAAGTCAATGTGCCAGCACCTGAGGTAAAAGCTTTTGAGATCCCAGGAGGATATAGTCTCTTGGTTTTTTTCCCCCATCTCAGAACTGAACGTTGTCTCATGATGTTAATAGAGAATGACTGGAGCTTAAACCTACATGTGGCAGCTGCTCTTCTCAACTCCCAATCTTCCTGCATCAGTGTTGCAACCCCCCATTAGCTCTGCTTTCTGCTCAGGTGGAAGAGATACCCCAGAGGGTGGGCAAGGCAGAGAAAGAGACATTGTGTTACCGTACAAGACCTAGTAAAGTAGGCTTTGTATGGTAACAGCATGCAGTGGTTTATTGCCATTATGCATTTCATTACTGTGTCTGTTTTTCATAAGTTTGTTTGCACTTGGTTTTCAAAGGCTGATAGATCCAGGCAGATTTGTCCCTCTGGAATAGGAAATGCTTTGTCTGCATGAAAATCATCTTCAAGACATTACCACACTTGGCCAAAGGAAGAGTGTGTCCTCACTAGGCCCTTCCTTTTCTGTGGTCTATCCTGACTGCAAAATGATTTTTGAGGTTGTGAGTGGCTGAAGGCAAATTAGGTTGGGGTTTTTTTCTACCTCAGACAGTTGCTGGGTAAAAATCTTGTAATATCCTAATTTGCTGGAAAAGTCTTCAATCATTTCTCTCCTTTTTTTACATTGGCTTGAAACATTGCTAAAATGAAGCATGATACTGAGTAAAGTTAATATGCAGAAAGTTCAACAAAAGTTATTAGCACAATAGTTCTATGCAATTTGTGCTTTTACATCTAGTTCTTTTTCATACTTTTCAGGTTGACATTGATTTCTGTCTCTCAACAAACTTGAATTCCTATCATACTTCATTTTTGGTTTCATTTTTATTTTGAAGCTCTCGCTACCTCAGTAGTTAGCATTACACTGTACTCATTCATTTCAGCTCAGTTTGCTTGGTCACCAGCTGTGTTATTGAGTGCCTTGCATAAGAAACCCCAAACACGTGAAAATAACACACCATGGCTTTTTTTTACCTTGTTATTCCATGCCATATTTGGAAGCTCATTCATGGCCCATTGGGAAGTTCATTCATGGCCCACTGGGAAAGATTAGGACTATAATTAGACCTTTTTTTCCCAGGCATTTCAGCAATAGGATGCATGAAGGTTACTAACAGTTTTCTTTTAATTGATCCCTGGTGATTTTACTGTAAAGCTGTTAACTTGTGCACTGAGGACCCACAACCCACGGGCTTCTTGCACTGACATTTACAGCAATGATTAGAATGTCATTGCTTTCCAATACTTCACTGTCATTCAGGGAGCACTTGAAATGCCTTTTACCTCATATTGCAGCGGAACACACATTCGCCAGCACACACACATACACACACAGACACACACACGCACGCACACAGAGGCTTTTCTATTTCAGCACCACAGGCCTTTGAAATTGGATTTGTTTTGAACATCCACCTCAGTATTGCCTTTCTTTTCTGCACAGTGTCCCTCTCTTGTCTCTCGTACTGATGGAAACAAAGCTAAACTACTCGCTCTGCACGTAATAGTGGACCCCAAGGCCTAAATGTCTGTCAGTATGGAAAATAGTGAAAACAAAGAAATTGTAACTATTTGTGTGAGTGCAAGAACTAATATTCATCCATGACAGTTCTCTCAAGTCTTTGAACATGAAATCGCTCATTCAGTTTCAGCTCCGATCACATCACTTAGTAGAGATCAGTACTCAAAATTTTAACAGGTTCCAAGACCAGTGTACTTAACTTGCTGGAGGGCTTCGGAAAGAGTTTAAAAAAAAAAAAAGGGGGGATTCTGGTTGAAGAACTATACTGTCTTTCACTGAATTGTGCAGCTGTGATTGAAAATGTCACTTTTCAGCTCATATTTTTTAGACTTTCCTGTCTGGAGCAAGATTAAGTAAAAAATACATATGTAATTCGAAATGTATTTTTTGGGGGGAGGGGCACTGGGAAGTAGACTCACAATTTCAATATGAGTAATAGATAGAAAAGCTCATTCAACTGGAGTGGCAGAATTCAGGCCTCAGTCACTCTGGCTGTTCTCTTGTTATTCAAATTCAATTGAGGCTGAACAAAACGGTTTTTCTTTTTTTTTTTTTTAATAAATTTAATTCAAAACATAAAAGTAACATTGAACTAAAGTGCTTTGTGTGAAAGCTTTTTATGAAGGATTTTAAACCAATGCCCAAGTTAAATGAAAATAAGTTGTACTTTCTTTGAAAGAATAAGGAAAGAGCCTTACTTTTCACCTGTAATCTGAAATGAAAAAGGATATTTTTTCACAAACTGGAACCAGAAAAATTTCTTGCTAAATCTCTCTGAGGAGTACATTGCTTTGATTTATAAATTGGTTTAATCAGGATGCTGGAAGACTTTCAGTCCAATGAACTTTCTAGGTACTAATTCTTTAAATTCAGTGTAGAAAAGTCTATGTACAAATGCACAGTTCAAGGTGAAGTTTGTTTGTTAGTTTGTTTTTATTTCAGTAAAACAGAGATGAGGGGGGACAAGATTAATGTTCAATGTGTCTCTGAAAGGACCAGGAGGGAAATAAACAGCACAATCATAATAAATATGGAAGGCAAATGACACCTCCTACAGTGCCGGTTGACTGGCACGTGTGGTATTGAAAGACAGTGCAAGGGCAAAACTTTTAAGTGCTTCTTCGCCAATCTGGAATCCTAAGAATAAGATGAGGAAATGAATGCTTGGCATCAAATGACAATACTGATTTTAATATCTCAAGGACTTGTGGAACTCTATAGGGGGTGCTGGTGCTAACTTTCCAGGCATGACAGACTGAGATGTACAGACACAGTACACAAAAGATAATATAAGGTGTTGCAGCATAAAATATTATGGGAATATGGGAAATTACTGGCAGATGGAAATCCCATACTCCAACAGTAAAAAAATAGTGCTCTTCTGGTGCTGTAACTTGATAGACATCAGGATATGTTAAATAAGATTACAGTAGCTGCAGCTTTAGCAGAGGTGTTGATAGTCAGTGATTTAAACTACCTGCATATTGACTGGATGAGAGCCTCATCAGGAACAGATGAATGCAATAAATTACTTCTTCCTGGAAACTCTTGATTCAGACCCCACAAGAAAAGGTGCACTTCTGTATCTTGGCACACAGGACCTGATTCAAGAAGAATGAATGGGAGAGCTTCTCCTTAGTAGTGATGGCTAAGGAATTTGGTTCAACATTGTCTTAAGAGAGAGGGGACCAGATAAATCTAGCACACAAATATTGACATTATTTTTGAATATCTAAGACATAGAACAACATGAAAATGAGGGAATTTATAAAAATAACAACATAAAGCAGTCTTCTGAAAAGGAAGATGTCTACAAACAGTCTAGAAGCTACTCCAAAGTGGTGATAAAAGCTAATAAAACAATTTTGGATATTGGAGAATATGAGGGATTTGGGATATAGAAAGTAGTCAAGGCTGTACTTTAATCTCTCCTGCTGTCACTGGTGGAGAAGTAATACTGGGCTCATGGACCACACTCTGATCCAGCAAAGGTCTTCTTATTCCAGTTCCCACTGGTCCTTTTGATATAGCTGTCCCAGTAAATTAAACAGTACCAGGGTCTGGTACGTAGGTTCTAGGACTAAGATATCCTTACTGTTAAGGTACAGGCTACTGAGTTTTAGCTTGGGCCAGGGTTGTTTTCATTAAGCAAGTTGTACGTAGCCAGATTTTCTTGGGAAGCTGCAAGTGTTTAGCTGTATGGATGTGAGCTGTACCATGCCAGCTGGATGAGCTGTTACATTTTATGTAACATTATGGACACGAAGACTATACTGCGAAGGCAGCTGATGGTGTCAGGAGAGGCCTGATCCTTAGAGAGAGCTGCAGCATATAGATCAGAACAGATGTGTTAGTACATGTATCTGCCAGATCATCGTGCCTAAAAAAAAATTTAAAAAAAAAACAGAGCTTGAAGCGTGAACTACTACTACAAAAAAAAAGAAAAAGTAATGAAAACCCGATTATTATTATTTTGTAGGATGAACTGTGTGAAATACCTGGATATTCCATTAATATGACAGTTCTAATAAGTTTTGTTCATTTTTCCAGTCTATATTTAGGGAAGTGAAGCAAGCCCATGATCAAATCAGTTTGTAGAACCAGAAATCTTTTCAGCTCATCCTAAAGTAAACAGCCATTTGGTCAGCTGAATTGAGTAGGTCTTTGTGTACACACCAATTTCTAGTGTCATCTGAAAATGTCTCTGGATCTCTAGGATGCCATGGCAGGGCTGTGACACACAATACAGGATCTGTGGCACATCCCTGCCCTTCCTGAGGAACAATCAGAGACTGGATCAAACAGGACACTGGCAGTGCAATTGCACTAGATACCAGATGTGAGTGAGCAATTGATTTGTACTCTAGATGGCTACATTAGGTAAGAGAATATAGTCCTAGGTGTCTCAGCTTCTGTGATGGGATAGAGAGAGATAGTAGACAGTTTAGACAGTTCAACATTAAAGGTCATCCCATCTTAAGGTGAATTTGTCTCTGCTAATGCCTGTTTCTCTGGGGACTACAAGGTCTTACATAAAAAGCCAGTGTTCCTATGCTTCTTTTCAAACTAAAGATGAGATCATTTTTACGGGGGTAATATTTATTTTCAAATTGCTGGTAGAAGGAAAATTCCATTATAGGGTGTATGCAAACCACCGAGGTCTTAATTAGTCACACTGATTAAGCTCTAGTTCCTGAAGTGAGCAAAGGTGCATGGCTGGTAATTTCAGCATGTCCTCTCCGTTTAACTAACCCAGTACATATACAAATAATATTCAAGTTAAATTCAATTTGGATATTCAGAACTGAATGCTTTTGGTAGTTAGTATGAGCCCAAATGAAATCTATTTTCCTCAATTGATTTCCTTTTCTGTTAGAGTTATTTAAAAAAGAATACCAGTCAAAAATCTCTCAGAGAATATAGCAACTAAAAGTTATACTCAATGAATATTTAGGTACTACTTGTTATAGACAGGGCAGTGATGTGCAGTGAATCAAATAATTTAAGATTACAGTTTCATTTTTTTGCTCGTATTAGAACACTGTGAGGTATCCATAAATACATATTTGTTCTCTGACTTTTTTTCAGATCTCCCCCCACCCCCCTTATCTTTTTAAACTCTATTTATTCTTTCTACCATCTGGAAGATTATTTAATAATTAGGTCCTATGTACCTTTCTTTGTGTGAGATAAGTATGAAGGCATTCCTCTGTGGAAATTCATGAAGAATTAACCTTTGAGTTTCAGAATAAATATGTTTTTGAAATTCTTATTATGTGAGCATGTGATAAAGTAAACATTCAGAAAAACTGAAAATCATCACATGATTTCTTTCTAGGTCATTTTTTTTAGCAACCTGGCTAGCAATGATATTTTGAAAGCTTTTGCAACACATATTTCTTATCAAGAAGATCAGCCAAACACCTCCAGAACTGTTATTATCACACATTATAACACATTTGAAACATTTATTCTGTGTAACATTATGTATGATGGACAGAACAGAATGTAAAGAAGTTTACACTTATTTGCTGCAGATACTGAATATGTCACTGCTAATATCTATGGAGATTAGAAGGGAATAACTGTCCTACAAGGTTAGAGAATATTATGGCTAATTCTTGCCCTTACACCAAAAGAAACAGGTTGAATATCAATATCAATAAATACTCTCTCTGATCCTAAAATCAGGTGTTCATATCCAAACTGCTGTGGGCTCTGGATCATGCTAACACCTGAAGAGTGCCCAGTGAGAGAAAGCTCCTTTCTACCAGCCAGAAGTATTCCAGAGTCTGTCCTAGAAATTTAACTGTACAGATAAGTTAAGTCTTGGTGTCTGGGACCGTGTCCTGGCACTTCTTGATTTTGTGTTCTCAGCAAACTTCAAATGTGATGTCTTTGTTTCTGTCACTGATTATTGTTTTCTCCTCCCTTTCTTTTATTCCTTCCTTCCTGACGTGAGTGCTGATCAGTACTTAGAAAGGTGAGTGGGGGAATTTTGCTGTGGCATTGGGGAGATCAGCTTTAGCAGCCATAGTATGGACATTCTGACAAGCTACTGCTGTGCCGCCTGTTCTGGGGTGACCACAGGCTGCCATGCAGGTCTTGGCCTCTCGGACATGGCTGCAGGTGGCAGTGGACGCCCTGGTTCCTGGCTGACACAGAGGTGGCCACACAGCTGGAACTGCCCGGGCAGACCAAATTCCTTTCATGCACCCTATTGAGCAGTCAGCTGGTGGCAACACCTTTCTGTGGTTCCCACCTTGGGCTGGTTTATGGATGGCAGAAGTATTATAGCCCGTTAAAAATCCCCTGAGCATCCCCCCAGATTTTTTGCTTTCATGTTGAAACCTCCATAGGTGTTTCCTAGCATGAACAATTCTGACATGTCAAGCTGTAACCAATGCATGAGCCATTGGAGCCACCATAATGTATCATGGCAATAGGACTGCAATGCTTAGGTACTGCATTAATAAATATTTGATGATTTTTTTTTTTTTTTTTTGCACAGCAGGTGCTTTTCTAAATGAAATAATTCCATTGATTTCATTTTTTCCACAGGTCCCTAAAGACAAAAGTGCACATTATTGACTAAAGATGTGAAACATTTCAAGTCACCCCTGGATCCCCAATCCCACACACAAAAAAAAAGAATCTGTTTTTTCTTGGTCAACACAAGAAGCACCTGGACTTTATTTGATTGATTCCTCTGTGTAAATTAGAAGGGAGCAAGCTACATTTATTCTTACAGATTTTTAATTGTTTTTTGAAAGTTAGATGAAAAAATAGCTGGAGATTTTTCTGCCACTGGAAAGAATAATTCTAAAATTATATGAATCTAAAGAGAATCCACAAAATAATCTTGATTATAAGACACAGGATGCTACCATTAATATACTACTAATAGAAAAGGCCATTAACCCTACAGCTGATTGAAATGCTCAAACTGGTTTCAACTGTGTCTCTTTTAGCAGGAAAGAGATTGAGCAAAAAATGTGTCGAAGAACAATAGGAATATTAGAGTGCCCTACTGTGTTCTGCTTCCCTTGGAGTCTGTGTAAATGTTTCGCCAGTCAGGGCAAAGGGTCCAGCTTTTTTGATGATGATTGCCACCAGGATAGTACACGATCTACCATATTTTTAACTGTGTGAGAAATAAAAGTTGTAGTGAAATTTTCATATCAAAATTTTAGGCAAACCCATATCAGAGTTCAGAAAAGAAAGGGATTTTCAAACCCCCTATCTAGTTCTTCTGTTTCCATCTGATTCCACTGCCTGTAACTGTAGGCAGGTATGCACATAATCAGTTTAGTTGCAATGTGTTTCCTGACAGTGCGGGCTACCTACTATCCCTCAGAAATGCAAAGGGTAACTGGATGAAACACAGGAGTTTACCAGACTAGCTGACTTAACAGTTCCTTCTGCATTTAATCTCTATGCATGCCAGGTAGCTTAAGGACATATTTACATTTAGATACAAATTTCAGCTGCAAACAGATATAAACTGTTTTCGTTTGTACTAACAGAAATATTCAGAAGTGAAACACCGCGAGCTAAAAATGACAGTGGTGGTATGTGTGAGGGAGTAAGCCTTGCCCAGAGGCAGATACATTGCTTCAGATGTGAGATGGGGAGTTCATATAGGTAGATTCCAGGCTGTACATCAGGCTCTGCTACTTAGGGACCTCAACACCTTATGTGGTACTATGACATAAACAGCCTTCTGAAAAAATAGATCATGCTCCAGTTTTCACCTTTTTAATTACTGTGGGATGTTGCTAATAATGGACATGAAAAGGTTAGGGAGGATGTGATTATTTATTTCATCTATTTTTTTAGAGTAATTCTCCATACAAGTGTTTCAAGAAAAAAGCAAGGAGAAGTTACACAACTGAGACAACTGTGCTGATGTGGTGACATGATTTTGAGATCACTGTTTTTATGAGGTATTTTACCTCATTTATGTTCAGCAGTAATCTGGGATTAGAGGGTGATTGAGATTCTTATAAAATCCTTGATTTCTGGCTTCCATGCCTTCTGAGCAGGCAGAGTAGTTCACATTCTTCATGGTATCACTAAACTTTTGTTCATTTGTATTCCTCCCATAGTCTTTTGTCCTCAGTTTGGAAATATAATTCCTTGATTAGAAAAGTTTGCTCCTTGATTCCTGAAGTGCTAAACAGCACTAATGCTTATTGTATTAAATTTCACATATAAAAGAAGGCCCTGGAGTTGTGAGGAATGAGTAAGTGTACAGCTAGTCAGAACAATTATGTAGTCCTGGAGGCAATATTTGCTGCTTGTTTGTATATATCTAGCTCGAAAGCCCTTATCAAAAACTACCTCACCGAATCTGCAAATGTTAGGGGATTTTTTTGGGTTATCTCACACAGTTTCTTCATATCGCCTTAGGTTGTTTAATTTACGTCCATAAAGGACAAGTAAGCTGTGGAAGGAAAAGATTACAGTGCCCCTGCTAGTTCTAAACAGTGTGTATTTGATTTATTCAGCCCTCTTACTTTTATTTGAGGTGGAAATCTCATCCAAAGGCTGCTGACTCTCTCTGTATTCCAGATGTTGCCATATCAGCCTAACTTCCATTTCTCATATCTCTCTTCTCCTATCTGTCAAGTTTATGAAAAATTAGAGCCCTCATACAATCAAAATGTCATCCTCCCCACCTTCCTCAGCAAGCCTGGCTTTTGATTATGGGTGAGCAGTCATGTGTAAAACCTCATATTGGACCTCATCAACAGGACTGCCTATGGACTGTAGAATTTGCTACATGATCTTATTAGATCAGGTTTTTATTGAGAAACTTCTTGTACTAGATAAAAGAATGTTTTTGGGGTGTTTTTTAACTGAGGTGGTGGACATGTTCTGGAAGGCTTGAATATTTAGGTGAAAGGCAATGACATGGCTGAGAAATTTTTGACTGAGAGATCTGAATACACCTTGAATCAGTTGTGATCGAGAGTTACTAATGTCTGATGGTCTTTGGTAATGACTCCCAATAATCAAAGGGATTATGTGTTTGTATTTCAGTGAAAGAAGGATATTTAGCTGTTTTAGCTGACCTAAAAACTCACTTCTTGTTGCTCGGAAAGAGTAGTACTGACAGAATGTCGGAGTCTATTTAAATATTTTTTTATTTTCCTCAAGCACTGGGACTACATATCTATTGGTGCTGACAGAACGTGTACACCACGTGCCACCCTTCAGCTACATCCTGTGAAACGCTTGCCAAGACCTTATAGCAAACTAAGACCTGAAGTAAAAAACCGAAAGTCATAACAGATAAGTTGACAGTAAAACAAGAGAGGAGGGATAATACTGTGGTTTGCTTTATCATAAAACTCACCAACAACCTGAGAAAGTGACTGTAGTCCCAGCTCTAGACAGAACAAGAACAGCAAGAGAAATGCTAAAATATAAATAATAATATATGAACTATATATAGTTCCGTAATATGCAGATAATGGAATTCATGGGCACGAGTAAACAGGGAAGCAGCAAGTGGACAAAAATCAGATTTCCAGATGTTCTGAGATCTTTGTTTTTCATGACTAATGTAAAAGGGATGAAAAGCAGCTGGACTTGGTTAGCTGGAGGGGCTCTCCAACTGTGGAGAATTTCACATAAATCACAGCTTTGGGCTCTGTCGAATAGGGACTTGGTTGGAGGACTTAGAAAATTTGGCATCTATAACCAAATCTATATGCCTGAAAAATACCAGTCATGATGCTGGAATTAGGCTGGCATTCAGGAAAACACAGCTCTACAAGTAAAATTCAATTATTTCTGATTAACTTTACCTGTAAAACTCAATGCAACAGACATTCTGTTTCTTGCACGGCAAACAATGTCAATAATAAGATTGATAAGGCTTTTTTTGTTGTTGTTTTCATGTTTTCAGGGTTAGTATAGCAATTTTGTATCTACATCTTGATATTTAAAAATTAGGGACCCTCCATTTTCACTTTTTGTAAACTGCAAAGGTGTATATTTTGGGATAGTGAAAGGTAATGGTGAACTGTTTCAATACAAAACACCATGAAAATAGCTGGCTGCAACTAGAAAATTGCATTTATATAATTGGAAACTTAAAGCAATGCAATGTCCCATGAGTCGAATTTACCAAATTCTTCAGATCACAGCCCAAAGTCTAAAGAATAAATCTTTATTTAACAGTAAAAAAATCCCATGTCACTCAATATAGCACAACAGTGCACATTAAGGAAATTGAAAACTCTAGATGTATGAGGCTTGTCTATCAACATTAGTGTGATAACAGCAGGTTTGGGGCTCTTCTGGCTCACTGTTCCCTTTCACCCATCTGCATTCCAGGTTAATCCATCTCTTATCATTTCAGAAATTTTCTGGTTTAGTTTTTCCATGGTATCCATTACTATAATGTCTAATTGCTGACCTTCCAATCCATCCAGTTTTGAGAAAGTCTCTGTGAAACACGCCAGTCCTCCAACCTTACCTTGTCAATTTGGTTATTTTAAATCAGTTAGTCTTAATGGCTGTACAATAATTTCTGTGAGGGAGTAACTCAGATTCTTATGGCTTCATGCCCATTTCACCTCAGTTTAATTTGAGTGTAGTCTACCAAGTGTTACAAGAAATAAGGGCAAGATAATGTTTTCTTCACATTTAAATATTTCACCACATCATTTTATCCAAGTAATTTGACTGTAGTTTCAGTGCCTTTTACACAATGAGTTCAAAATACTGACTGATTGTTAAGAACTGGCTTTTCCAGAATAAAATATGTTTTGCTACAGTCTCTGCTGCTAGACAGCTCACTTTCAGCACTCAATATAACTGGAAGTGAAATGGACTCTGTAAATTTAGGTTTGGGCTGAGATAAAACACTTTGATTGCGATAATGCCAGCAGTCTGATCTAGACAGAGATTCTTCATCTAATGTTTATTTATCCCTCTATTAAACTAATAAAACATTCTAATTTTTATGATCTTGAATTTAGAGTTGGTCTATAATACAAGTAGATGAAAAAGATGAATGAGACACTAAAAGAGCCAAATTATAAGTTCCACATTTATTTCCAGCCATAAAAAACAGTAGTCAGTGTTGTATATTTTATCTTTCAGTGTTTTGGGATTATTTTATGTCGTATATTTGTAGTGAACAAAAGCAGACTACAGAGTTTACATGTACTCACAGCCTACAGAATTAGACCATTAGATCATAAACAGACAGAGTGATCATGACTTAGACCTGAATAAAGATGCTCTTTATATACCTTTAGTTGGTGAAATAATATCTTTAACTAGACAATGACCACAGGAGGGATTAGGTTGGTAACATTTTATCAGCAAGTCTGGCTATACATCCCTAAAAGAAAGGTATGCTCAGTGTTTTCCAGAATGAGAAGACAGTAGATCATGGTTGACTCATAATTATTATGGCCCTTGAATAAAGATATTTTATGTACCAGAAATCAGCAATGATTGCCATAACCCATTTCATAGTTAATGAAGAAAAACCATAGATTCTTTACGATGGGCTTCATGGTGGATGTTCCCTCATGCTGGAAGAGTTGTTCAGAAACCTTAATTCCAAGGAAAAACTTTCTGAAACTCTTTCACTGGACATTTAATTCATAGAGGCTCTCTAGACGCTGCTAAAGGAGTCAGAACAGACTCAAGCCTTCTTTGGTGTGTTGTGAGGCAGACAAAATTAAATCTTGCTTTAGTGGCAGAACAACTCTCCTAGACTAAGGAAAAGCCAAACTGAGAGGGAACCAGATTGTTCAAGGAGATGGCTAGAGGTGTTAATGACAGCTGAAATGTTCCTTACTTCCTACTGCATCTTTGCCTGAGGTTTAACTCATCCCTAAGCAATGATCTCTTTCTCTTCCTGTGGTAGAAGAAAGTCCCCTTCCTTCTAGAAGCTCACATTTCCTTCCTGCACTTCTTTGCATGCTGTAGAGAGGAAAATGAGGCAAGGCCACGGAAAAAGAGCAGATTCCAGAGTGAAGAGTAGGTGGCAATTACTGATGTTGCTAGAACAGAAGGCTACCCTAGCCTGACGGAAAGGGACATACTTATCTCTGTGTCCAATGATGCCTCAAAATGTGGAAATTTCAGGATACCTGATTGTTTTTCATTACTGCACTTCTGAAATAGAAGAACATTCTTGTTTTGATCATTTCCAAGGTACCATGAAATTGACCTGGGAAATTCTGAATAAAAGGTGCCCATACTATCAAGCAGTACGAATTTCAATCAGTAATTTGTTATTTGGTAGTGCATACTTCATATGGCATTTGTCTAAATGAAACAAAAATAACTGCATCTAATATGCAGTTCATTTACTTATTGTGTGTGCTTGAAATCACATATTAACTATCACATTTCTTCTTCCTCCAGAACAAAAATCAGAATCTTAGGAGAAATTTAATGACTCTGAAATAAATTGACAAATTAAGGTGTAATCTCACAAGATAATTGTTTCTTACTAAAGCTGAAGATTCAACTACTTCGGTTTTGTAGTTGCAAACATTCTTTTTTTTTTTTAAGGTTCTTATAGATTTTTTTTTTCTTAAAATGGAAAGATGTAGAGACACTTTATTTGATTAAGTGCTACTTATATTTTATATCACTATGATACAGTTAAAGTCAAAGCAACTTAATGAGATAAAACAGAAGTTAACCAAAAATATTTCAACCAAATCCAATGACTGTTGGACTGTAGACTTGAGAGGGATTTTTTTATTTTAAAATATTTCTTCCTTATATTTAATATAGTTCTAATTTATTTCAATAAAATACAAAAGTGTATCTTAGACAAATCAACTTTTCCAAAGAAAGAGGATGAAGAAATAAAAAGGAGTGAGAGAAAGTAAGGGAAGACATATTTAAAATAACACACGGTGTGTAGCCTGTAGAATTGGTAGCCTTACCAATAAATGAAATACTATTACAGGGGCTGGGAAAAGAAGGAGAATGTTAGAAACTGATTAGTTGCTTCATATTTGCATAAGGTAAAGGAAAAAAACCCCAACAATCTGTGAAATATTACTCTTTGTGTTGTTTTATGTTTTCTGCTGAAACTGGGATATAGAAATAGGAATAATAATGTCAGTGCATCAGGCCAAACCCCACTGTTTTGGGCAGTAGCTTTAAGGTAATGTTGAGAATCTCATAGAACCAAACAGAAAAAAATCTTTTCCACAGAATCTTCCTCTGTCTTTGATAGGTTATCTATGCATCCCCGCAGATCTACTGAAGTAATAACTGTGACATCAGACATCTCATTAACGCTTTCTGCAAAACCAGCTATAGATGTGCTGTGTACTAACACCTCACCTGTGGAGAGCTGAGGTCTACCCTTAAAAACCACAAAGTGGTCTCTATTGACAGTGGTGTCCTCACCTGGCGTGCAAACCTTACCAGAACACAAGAAATCTCCTTTTATATTCTTAGCCTAGAATCATATTCAGGCTGTACAGGATGAAGTCTCTTGCATGGAAATATATGAAAGTCCTGCTCTAAGGATTGCTCTAATGAACCAGAACCTCAGCCACCTGCTGGGCAGGTGTTACTGCAACCATTTACAGGCTCAAGTTACGTGCTGTGCCCTGGCCTGGCAATTGATTGAAGACCTTAGTGTGAACATAAGAGGCATTCAAGAATAGCTGGTCTGTTACAGACATATGATTAATAGCTACTCACCTTAAGAGACAAAGAGAAGAGACAAGAAAGAAAGAAACCTAAACACTCAGAAATGCGAATTGAGCAATGGCAGATAGTGGAAACAGTACAGAGGGGTTCATGGAAGCCATGGTCAAGCCATGGAAAAAACACTCCAAAATAATATTAAGATATTCGACTAGAACTTTGTAACTGATGAGAACAAGGGGAAGTAGGATTATGCTGAGCCTTACTGGAAAGAGCAACTGTATGTGGTAGTTGAGGGCTTGAAGGATTGTGTGAAATTTGTTATGGAATGTTGGAAGGGGCTGTGAGGATGTGCAAAAATTTTTATAGAGTGTTCAGAGGAAGGGCCACATGCTGGGGAAAGGGGAGCGGAGTGTGTAGTTGGATTGGATTTGGGAGGAACAAGTGTGAAAAATGGAGAGGAGAGGGGATGGAGAAGACTGGCTGTGTGAAGGTTTGGGCATATTTTATAGGAAACTTTAACAAGCTGGATTAGCCTGAGAGTAGAAGACTAGCTTCTGTAGAAACCAAAGCTGTGAGATCTGGAGACCAAAAATGTCAAATCCATACTAAAATTTAGAGATCATCCAGAAATGACAGCAACCTTGTGATTCGAGATTGTCGTCCTTGTGAGCTTTAACCTTCATTGCCTGGAAATGAGGAGCAAGATGAGGCTTTCTGTGGTGTTCTCCATTGTGTAAGTGCTGATTGTGTTAATGGGGCTGCCAGTAAAGACCTTGCTCTTCAGCTTGTCTTATTCTGTGTACTTATATTGTGTGTGTGTGCATTTTGCATCTTTGGTACACGCCCTAAGCCCTGCCACTAGGAAAAGGGCACAGTATCCAACAGGCTGGGAAATAGAAGTCCCAGGACCTCCACTGAAGTTGCTTGTCTCACCAGTCAGTGCTGATGTGAGGGACTGTACTCCCTTTGCTTCCAGTCTTTAACACCCTGGTGAAGTACACCTGGCTATGTCCTGTCAATTGAGTGAGTGAGGGAGTCAGGAAAAGGCTGTATCTCTCAGCTAGACTAGGTGTTTGTCTTCTCTTAAATCCACTTTAGGCTAACTGGTTGAAGCTTCAAAAAAGGCCCTGAGTAAATGTGGTGAACCTTTGTTTTCAGTTTCCACTTTCATATAACCACTTTCCTCTCCTACCATAAACAGTAATAGAAAGAGTTGTAAACACCTCCACTTTTCCACAAAAAAGGGTTTATACCTCTTTGTTCTTACACTTTTGACACTGGCCACTGTCATGAAGATAATAGTAACCTAATCAAGTGCATAGTGTGATCAGAACATTCTGTCCATGGAAGGAACTCTTACTGGTCTCCTGAGAAGCATACCTCCAAAAACTGCTGTGTTGTCCACTTCAGACCATTTTGGCTCTTTTCTATGCCTGCTTGGGACACCTTCTCATGTTCCTGTCTCTGCTTTTGTGATGTGGTTCTCAGCAGCTTGTGCCTCTTGTGCTTTTAAAATAAATTGTATGGGAGGAACTCTCCTTCTTCTCTCCCTGGCAATGAATCTTAAGATATTCCCAAACTGGTTAATAGGGCATAGAGTATAATGCATCCTCAGAGAAAAGAGCATAGAGCACAGAGATAATCTCAAACCATTATAGGTAAATATATTAATTTTGTGACTGGATCTATGCGGTTCCAATCATAAATATCCTAGAATTTGCTTTATTTATTTTTTGAGTGCTTTGTGCTTGTCTATAGGCTATAGTAATTTTTTGCACATAATACTAAATACCCCATTATACCTGCAATGTTTAAGCTGTCAAATTACAATGGTATAACAGATTGTATGACATGGAAATGCTTGACCTTTATGTAAGAGGCACCTAAAGAGTCCATTGTTTGAAAACAAATTAATATGAATGCTGAAGTGCAGGAGAAATGAGATTAAACAATTAAGTCAAAAGATGATAGTATTTTTATTTTTTCATTTGGCTGAGCCTATTCTGTTGCCACTAGTTGTTGACACTCAGGTTGTCGAAGTTTTTTCCTATCTTAAGGGATTTTAATTACAGAAAAAGAGTGTATAGACCTGCAGTTTCTACAAAAACCTTTAATCTCTACCATGGCAGTATATTCTATTATAAATGCATGCACACAATTTTCACTGACATTAAGAGGAGTTATTGGCACTCACTGAGTGGAGAATAGATGATATGGTTGCTGAATCACTTACTCATTTTAACTAAATACAAGATATTTAGTTAAAACATTCTTTAAAGAGAAGAGTTAAGAACAGAGAAGAGAAACTCTTTTTATTCAAAGGAAGCTTGACATTTATCTAGTGTTGATTTCCTATCTGGATATACTGAATATACTACCACAGATAGTATTTCAAAAGAATGTAGAGTCACAAAGTACTCCTTTATATGCCCCAAGAAAACCTGTGGATGTTGCAGCTTTTCTGAGTTTTATAGAAAAAATAGGGTTTATGTCCTAATGTGTAGGAAATTAATAGTCACAGTGGTTTGAAGAGCAATGACTTCCCTGATAATAATGATAAACAGAATGAGGACTTGATGGATGTACCTAAGGTAGTGGAGGTTAATGATGATGCTCCCAAAAGATTTGATTTCATAGTGATAAATTGAAGATGACCTGCAAAGATGAAGTAGAAATCCCATTAACATTTTCAGAGCCTCCTCTCCATAGAAGAATTAGATCAAGGGATGCATTAGGTGCTTTCTTACTCCCAAAATAACAGATTGTCTTGTGTATTGTCCAATGGCATCCACTTCGGATGCAGTTGATTAGGTACCCCTCAGAGTAAACTACAAGGACGATAATCTATGATGTGGTGGTTGAGGCTCTAACAGTGAAGCTTAACTTTTGATGGCAGGACTACACAGAAGAATCTCTGAGTATACACAATGACATAGGTTTGGGGTTAGGCTGCAGTGTACTGCTGGGTTCATTAGAGAAGTGATGCTCCTTCTTTAAAGGCAAAGTAATAACCTACATAAAGGAATACAATGAAAAGACAAATCACGTTGCCTCCCTCCAGCTGCATGACACCATACCAGATATGCATGACACACCAGATATCAGAGGCCACAGGATAGAAAGAAGAGAGGAGAAGCAACACAACAACATTTATTTTGGGGCTTTCTGTAAGAAGATGGTAGAGAAAAGTAATATATTCCTGGCAAATTGCTCATTGTTCTAAAATATTCTTTATATCCAAAGTGCCATTTGAAATACAGCCCTTGGTGGCAGTTAATATTTGTTACTATTTTGGGAAGCAAATATCACATACATTGATAATTTGAAACCAGTTTTTCCAGACAGAATGTCCGTGCTGAAAAAAGCAATAAATCATCTCGTGCATTGTGGCAACATTCTGGAGAAATCAAAGATCTTGTACACCTGTAAGAATGAATGGCCCTTTTGACCTCATCCTCTCACTGTATATTGAACTAATAGGTGGATAGGGAAGCTTCCATTACCTGTATCTGTATTGGGATTGGTTTTTGGTTGTTGTAGCTGTCAGTATGACCTTTTTGTTGAATTAAATTAGCTTAAACCCCCTGTTTTTCAAAGACTAGCTTGCATTCATACATTATTTGCATGAACACAAATTTGCATCTTAAATTATAACAGCTAATTTTTAACACAATTAATTTTAACAAAAGCTAGGAGAATAGGTCAGAACAAAGAAAGGACAGGTTAGAGAATATTAAATAACTTAGAAGTAGCCAAGATGTCAGGATGTGATGAAATTAACTAAGCCAGAACTATATTTGAACCATTAATTATGTTCAAGAATTCTAGGTCAGTCCTACAAGACTGCAGAAGGGCAAATACACTACTATTTTATTTTAAAAAATGGGTGGTGAAATTAGAAAGAAAGTAAAAATGTTGAGTTGTAGACAAGTCAGTCTAACTATTGCACCAATGAAGATATGATAGCATTTTTATGATATATTTTTAAACAATCATTTTATGGAAGCTCAGAGAAGGCAGACCTGATTTTGCTAAGAACAAATGTGCTCAAACCCCACCAGTTTAATTCCCAAAGAGGACAACTGTGAAACATATGACGGAGATATATGTAGTATATTAGCAAAATTTTTCACATGGCCAAAATATTTTAATATTGGAAGAAAGAAAATGTAGTTTGGAAAAAAGAAAATGTAATTCAGAAGAAATTAGTAAAATGATTTGTTACTGAAATAGGACAGAATCTTCTTTGTAGGAGGCTGCTTCAATGTGATGCTGTCCAGTACTTTTGTTTACTGACTAGGTCAGCAAAGTAGGCAACATAATTCTTTGTGGATCACAAACAATTGCATTTAGATGAACATTGTATAAAGTAAGGACTTTTAAGGATGGAAATTAAATTGGAGATGGTCCTAATGAAAAGAGAACCATCCAAAGTATATCAAAAGGAATTAACTGAAGACCAGTGTGAGGTAATGCAGTTAAGAGACATATTTCTATTGCAAAATTGCAAAATTACCCTGCAGAAATGCACAGTGCAATGAAACACATGGGCAGTTAAAACTTGTTGCAAAAATAGATAGGCTTCATGTGCATATTTACCAAAGTGTAGTATATAACACATAGAAGGTAATTTTTACATTTACCTTACTACTTACTGAGTCAGTTCTACTTCTGTTCTACTTTGGGCACTTATTTTAAGAGATAATAATGTCAGTAAAACAGGAGCTCTTGAAAAACTCCCTCCAACACCCAAACAAAACCCAGCCATCAGAATGAGCAGAGACTTAGAAAATGTGGTCTTTGAGAAACGGTCTCGTGCAGAGAGAAAAATGGCTTCAAATATATTAAAAGTGATGAAAAAACCAGGAGAGGCCTGTTGCTGTATGCCAGTAACCTCCCAAGCACTGGGTTCTATGCTGAAGGTAGGAAACCTCCCAGCTTGTCCTTGAAAACAGGGTAAATCTGGTTTTGATCCTACTGCAGACTAAACTGATGAACGATGTCACTTTCTAAGTTTGTCTGTCCTGTTGTATTTTCTGTGACCACATATTATCAATGTGTGTAGAGCTGCAAAATGATAGAAAATACTACTGCAATATGACATTTTTAATTGGAATATGCTATTTTGTCTTTCAATTCAGTTACTGTTACAATTTATGCATATCATTGTATCACATAAATTTTGGACTTCTCACAAACATATTCCTAATTATCTCAAAATACCATGTATCAGCAATATTTTCATGAGGTTTGTTGCCTATGGAATAAAATTAACCTGAACAAAAGAGTTTTTCATTCAAAAAGATTATCTCACTGCCACTGGAATTGACAGTGTGACTGTGGTTTTGTTGGTTTTTAGTCAGGCAAAGTACGATGGCCAAAATTATTCAACTTGATAATTTCTATATTTCCACTTCAACAATTCAATATTTTCTTAATTCTTTAAACAAATGAAAATTAGTACAAAGTAAGAATTTGATATCTTTTTGTTACCTTTCAGAACATCTGTAGCAGAGAAGTTTATGAGTGGTTGAGGGACACTAATTTTATAAACATTGAAGACTTTTCATCAGTTATATGGATTTCAGAAGGAAACCATAGAAAATGTCACTGATTTGGGGAAGACAAATGCAGTTTACAGAAAGCCTTGTTGAACTGAGGTCTTCTGAAAATGGTGCCAAAATACAAGAATGAGTATCCAAATTCAAACTGTGTACTTTCAGATAATTCTCATAACTGGTCATCAGAGACACTAAGTTCATTAAAGCAAGTGCTCATGGGAGGAAAAAAACGGGCAGCTGCTAATTCCATGCATTTGCATATCTCCAGGTGCTGCAAGGAGTTGACACAGGTAGCTGACATTAAAGATTCGGTTAGACTGTTGTGTTTGTGCAGGCAGAAACTGCAGTGACATAATAACCACTAATTTTTGTTATGATTTTATCTAAGTTTTTCTTGCTCCTTTCTGTAAACAAGAAACACAATTATACCCAGGCATTCTCTTTGGAAGTCCTGGGGACAGGGATAGCTGAAAAAATTTCCTTGTTATAGAACAATTCTAGAAATTTAGACTTGGATTTTTATTTTTCATGTTAGCTTTCAAACTAACTAATGGATAAATATTTGCTTTAGCTTTTCATTAACACTGGCATAACCCCATTGCGAATGATGGAAATGTTACCAAATGCCACTGCATGAATGAATATGATAGAATAACATAGCAGTGGAAATTATATTCATTGCCAGCTGAAATTTGTTTTCCATTTAAACAATGCTAAAATGGACTTTTCATAGATACAAATGCAATCAAACCATGAAAGTTGCAAACATTGTCAGTGTAGAGTAAATGGTAGGAAATCTTAAATGGAAGTTGAGGTATATAATTCCACTCTGAAAATTCAGTACCACAAAATTTAGATTACTAGTCTGAATCTAATCCTAAATCTCATAATAAATAATCCATACTTTAACCATATTAGAAATAATGTTTGGGGAAAAAAAATCCCTCCTCCTAAACCTTACAGTTATAACTTTCTTATGTAATTTGCGTCTATAGCAACTTTGCAGGAGGAAAGATAACTAAATAAAACCACTAAAATATTTATAAGAAATATATTGAAACTACAGGAACATATAATATCGACTTTCAAGAATCTTGAGTTACTCTTTTATCTTTATAGCTGTAAGTGGAAAAAAGGAATCAGATATGTTGTTTACAGACACATTTACTCAGGTAAATGTTCTGTATTCAGAAAACATTGCAGGCTCTATTGTTGGCAAAACATCATTGGTTTGTATTTATCCTATGCAGCAGATACAATTTGGGTAGGATAATACACCATATTTTATTGGCATAACAGGAAGTGTTTCCCATTCTTATGGAATAAGCAGCTAGGCCATTCCCGAGGGAAATGCAGTTCCTTATGTATTATTTCACAAAAAAAGTGACTAAAGTATTAGCCAAAATACCTTCTGTAGTTTGGCATTTTCATGTTATCAGATAACAACATAGGATTGTGCATTTACAGTATCCTTGACTCCTAAGTAATTATCAGTCTCAGCCCTTTATATTATACATGTGATTTTTATAGTTGCTTTACATCTTTAAAGGTTAAGGAGTATACAAAATTTTCAGGAAGCCAAGTGGAAAAGCCTTTTGTAGCCTGTAACACTTTGAAAAAAATGATCAATAATTCTTACTCTGTATGTCCACACAAATTTATCGCCTTACAAATACGAATTCTCCATAGTCTCCATTTCCATTTCTTTTTTAGGTTAGACCCAGCAAATTCCTCCACAAAAGGCAACTCAAGGTCACAGTCCTCCAAGGACATTTTCATCAAATCAATCCATCATAAAGCTTGAAATGTATAAAAGCTTTATTGAGCAACTAAGAGGCAGCATCTCTTTTAACAATTACTTGGCTTCATAATGAAATTGAACAAACTTGTCCTCTTTAACTCACTCTAACAAATTCATGCTTGCCAGGGTGGAATTTTTCTTTATTTAATTTTGCTAATTTCTCTTGAACAAACAGGGAAAGCAGATGTGGTGGAAGACGAATGGATAGACAATGCAATAGAGAAACCCCAAATGGCTGAGGGTAAAAAACAAATAAAATGGAATCACCAAATAAGTGCATATAAGTTTTGCATTAGAAGATTAAAAAAAAAAAAGCTAGCAGACTAACTCTCCAAGCACAAAGTGAGCAGCTCATAAAAGCCTTAACACAGAGGCATATGTGATAGACAAAAAGTACAGTATACCAGAGACATCAACACCAGATGTGTTTGTTTAATAGCTCAAGCAATTAAGATGGGAAGCAGACAGTCTTTTAGCCTCCTTAGTGTTGCTTCCATCTTCATATTGCTTTGCCTTAAGTTGGTTCCCTGGGGTCAATGCCTCCAGTGAAGCTGACATCTGGGCATTTCTGGGTAGATATTCTCTTTCCTCATGGCCCAAGCAGCTTATCAGAGCAGTCTCCTGGTTCTCAATCTGTCCACAATTAATCATAAAAAGATGAAGTGCCCTTCCATCTTGAGTTATTAATAAATCTGGAGTTAACATTTAGTGGGTGCTTATTCTGAGTCAGGGAACAAAAGTTTAAGATTGAATTGTGAATAAGTAGATGTCTTTTATTTGACTCTGGCCTCCTGTATTCCTATTGGCATTATTATTTGACTTGTAATACACTATTATTCTGCTCAGTGACATGCTTTCCTGGCACTGCTTGTCGTGTATTTTAGTTTATACAATGCTAATTTCAATGCTTTGCCTTTTTTTCTGATTTTGAGATCGCAATTTCCCCTGTCACCCTCCCTGGACCATGAAAATCAATGTTTCATAACCTAAGCAAATACTCTGACTAATTCTGGGTAGTAAATGGACATATGAAATACAGCACTGGTGTGCTTAGGAGGAGGTGATTGCACAGCCTTTACATACGTACTCAGCATCAGAGTGTGCCGGCTGTTACTCAGGCACAATGGAGATACAAGAGAAGAGAACAATTATGACTGTAGAGGCTCCTGAGAGGAGGATGAGACCAGCTATGTACTAGGGGTTCCACCTCTACTATTCTAATTAATTTACTTTTGAGAACAAGTTACCATGGGTGACATAAGCCATTCTTTTCTCTAATCAAGACAAGAAGCACTGAAAAGCACACTACTCTGAAGCCTTTTGCTGGTTTGTAACCAGGATGTCTCTGAGAACTTGATAATGCCCCAGTCTTCATCTTTGTCTAAACAGAGACAGAATTTAGCGCTTGGCAAGAATATATTGACAGACGCTAAAGACCTTGTTGTTCTTCTTCACTCAGGAAGATGTCTTAGTCCTCTGGGGACGAAACGTAATTTTATTTGAACAAAGCTAAAACCTTCACATATCTCAGTTTGTCTGCACTGTTATTTAGAAGTTTGTTTTCATGCTTCTTCATTCCTGATGAGTTTTAGGTTTTTCTCTAGAGTCATGTTTCTAAGCCCATCTTGCCCTGCTACATGTTCCTTTGTCCTCTGATACCTTATTTTGATGCATTTGGAAGTCCTGTCCTAAAAACTGCCTGCATGTTGTAGTGGAAATGTCTACTTTTTGTAAATTAATATTTTTTTGACATATCTGACAAACGGATTGCATAGTTTTATTAGCTATCTCTCTGTAATTCCTCTGCATATTTGAGAAATTTAATGAATTCTGTTGAAGCAGACTCCCTTGAGTGTTTCCCTTTATTTTGTAAGACTACAGTAAAGACCAGCCTTGACATCTTGTTAATCTATAAACCCCCCAGACACTTCACAGTTGCAAGGCTGCTGATGGAGAAGTCATCTAACGTGATTATCAAGAGAGTAATATTTATTATCTTGGAAATCTTCGACAGCAACATAGATGATATCCCCATCTGCCAACTGAAACTTTTACGAAGGTTTCCTTCAGTCTCACTCACACATTCCTGTATAGCTTTATTTATTTGAGTGCCTGAACAAGACATGCCTCTGCAGTTTTTTCTCACAGTAACAATGAATTTGTTAACCAGCAGAGAAAATTCCTGAATAACGGAGGAAAAACTCCCAAAAGTATACAGGGAGATACCATGGACCTTAATGTCATGAAAAATAAGAAAGAACATCAAATTGATTACGTTCATACTGAAATATATTTTGCTTATTTTTCACGCAGACATTCCTCACAAGAGCTATTTTTAAAGGATCTTTAGGTAGCACAGATTGTGTATAGCTGTGAACTGATGACCTTAATTCATTGAAAGTGAAGGTTCTGTGTCCAGTCACTGCTTTTGATGCAGGATGGAGTCACCTGGATCATCTGAAGATCTCAGACAGACCCATTAATCATAACTTCAGGCATTTGTCTTGATTATTTTGGACCAATATCTCAGCAATGAAAAGCAGACCAATAAAGAACATGGGATGGCATTAAATTTCAGATATTTTAAATCTGATGAACATTTTAAAATTTAAACAAATTCCCTAACGCTTAACCAAAATTTTATTGATTTCTTATTTTTTGCACCCTAAGTAGAAATATATCCCAAATGTTTCTCATTGTAGGGAACAACGTTATTTAATTCCAGCTCTAGAAAAAAAGAAAGAGAAATGGCTATCACTTTTTTTGTGTTTAACTCCTATATTAAATGACTATGAATAGTGAGACCCAGAAAGGGGGGTAAATGGAAACACTGGTGTGAAGCTGTGTATCTACATTTCATTCAAAGGAGGTATTCCTGATTACATCACTTTGACATGTGGACCACTATCTAGAAAATGCTCAAAATGCAGTGCACATTTCCTTACACCCAGGAATTCCTTATCAGTTTGGCAATAATGCAAATATTAATATGGAGTGATGCCAGTTGCACTTTGCACTGTGCAGTGCTATTACGACTTCACAATAATATTTGCCCGAAAATTAAACTTGATTTCATTTTACAGGGAGGAATATATTATGGATGTGTGTGTATGCATGTCTAGGCAAAGCACAATATGGGACTTAAGTTTGTTTGTTTTGCACAAATTAAAACCAAAGCAAACAAACTCATGTTACTGGAAGAGGTTGAGATTGCAGTCTGATCAGGCTACAGAAAATTTCAGCTGAGAATATTGCACCTGTCAACTGCTTTTCATATCAGGGAATTAATCAAGCTGACTGTTCAGAGAGTTTTTGAGGATGTTCATTATTTCAGCTATTAATTTTTAAAAGCAGCAAATGTTTCAAGTCAACAGCATCCATAAAAATTGATTTATTGTGCAATTTACCTCATGCTACTGGAAGGAAAAAGAAGGATTTGTGTATCTACTACTCCGCCTCTCAATTTTGTAAGACATACAATATATAACTTTTAAAGGAAAATTACGTAGCTAAAAATAATAGAACCCTTTTTGCATTGGTTTCATACTAGTGTGGATGGGTAACATTTGACTGCTTGAAAGAACTGCAGAATTTAACATTAAAGAGAATGAGAAATAAAAGAAATTGCATAGAGAAACAGTCAGAGAAGGGACTCTAAAACCAGTGAGGTCTCACTGAAAGACTGTGTCATCAATATAGTCGTCTATGGTTCAGTCTCAGTGAAATCTATTAAGTGCCATTCTTTTATAATGTGTATGTGGTGTATTTGCCTGTGTGTCCCACAAAAAGAAGTTTTACCTCTTTTAGGCAAACTGAGTTAGAGAGAAGGTTCTGTTAAACACCTGACTGAATGAAACTTCTTGCTGCGGACTCTAAGGTCTGTTTGTTTTGGAGGGGAAAGATATCTCAAATTTAGAAATTTGGGCTTATCAGACACATAGTGCTGATAATTCACAGCATCTGAAGTATCTGAAATAAGGCCTTTATGACGCTAAATATGTTTTATAGTTGGTGCAATGCAGTTACCTGGTACAAAAGTACATCTTGTGAGAAATTTCAGTCTCTGGTGTGTAACACCTTCTATACAGCAGTGACTAAATTCCTGGTCCTGCTGTGATTTTTGGGAATTCAGTTAGGGCTAGGGTTGAACCTCTGCTTCTTTATGTGATATAGTACAGCCTTGACTTGAGGGCTTTGTCATTTGCATGTTGGTGGTAAGAGTGACAGACAGTGAAGATCTCTGTTATTTTATACTAATTAGATTCACAGTGGGAACCTCTCTCTTCCCTGAACAGCAGATTTAACACGCTAAGTCCATGCTCTTGTAACACTGATCTCATTGGAGAGTGCTGCACTTGACCTGCTTATGCTAGGGTCCAAATGGGGGGAAAAAATAAAATACAAACCAACAAAACCCAATGTCCAACTGTTCCAACAGATAAATCCTAGGAGCTTTAGAGGGAAATACAGACTTGTAGTAGAACACAGACTTTCAAAACATTATAAATAATTCAAAAGGGAGACATAATCTTCCTGAAAATCTTGACCATCTGGGTAGAGGACATTACACAGTTCATGAAAATGCCAATATTATTAAAGAAATCGTAGATCTTCTCAGTCCTTTAAAATTCTAAAACTGGATCTGAGGATCAAAGATCTACACTGATATGAGGAGAAGGAAAGACCATATAAAATTTTTATAGTGTTTGTCTGCTTGATAGCTTTGCTCAGGAAAATATTAACTTAATTTAGCCCTTCATATCTGAAATATAATTCAGATTATGAAATGAATAACATTGCATTTGCTCTGACTGTAGAAATCTAGAGTGTGGGGACCACTATTTGTTTTACAAATCCTTTTTATATTACATATCTAAATATTCCATCGATAAAGAAGAGATGAGAGATCACTCACATATAGTATTTAAAAAGAAAAGACAGTGTGGGATGTTATTTCCTGGGCAGTTTTACAAGAGAGAATCATAAAGAAAGTAAGGCTTTTTTGCACACAATTCCCACGCAATATTTTTACTTCCCATTAACTTTTTATTAATAAAATAAAGTCCCTAAAAAACCCAGAGAGCTTAGGCTGTGTTACAAGACCTTTACAGAACCATTGATGTGTCTTAGCTTCTTCAGGCTTTCATACAACCCTTGGGTGGGCATTCAATGACACCAAAATACACCTATAGGGGGCTTGTGGATTAAGTAATAAGTGGCGAGTCCCCTGTTGGGACATTGCTCTTATCATTATCATCTTGATCCTCAAAAATATTCAAGCTGTTAATGATTTTATGCTACCTACTGTGTAAGATTTCAGCTTCAGTGTAACATTTAATAAAGCATTATCTGTGAGGTTCAGTGGTGCTGTATTGATAAGAGTTGCCTTTAGAAGACTTTGTGAAGCTGAGCAGTGGTGGCTGTGTAACACAAACACAGGAAATAATGAAATAAAAACAAGCTACATGATATGCAGAGATAAATTTTCACTCCAACTAATGAAGAAAAATAATAGCAAAAGGAAAAATATTGCAGAAACAGAATGCAAACAAATAAAGCAATAGCAAAGAAGAAAGACAAATAACAAGAGCAAACTAAGAAATGAATAACAAATAATAAAGCAATAACAAATAATGAAAAATAACAAACTAGACTTCAGAAGTAATCAAAGTGAGAAGGAAAGGAAAAGAGTGTATTATACAAGAAGCAGATTAGTGCTACATGCTCTTGGGATCAACAACTCAAATTCTTTGCATAGGCAAAAATGGGTTAGAGAATAGTTTTTCAAAGCTTTGCACATCACAATACACTAATTGTTCATCAGGACAGACCTCAGAATGGTTAACATGTGGATTAGCATGCAGATTCATGGAAGGAGTGTGATATGGGAATGCACATAAGCTGCTTGTGCTTGTCCCAACATTTGCTCAAAAATTAAAGGTATGGAAAGAGTTCAAGAAATCCAATGGCCTTTAGATCAGGAACAGATAAAATGTACACATGAATTAACAAACGGAAACAATGTATTCATTTTGTGTGTTTTGTTGGTTTCTTTACCTTTTGGTGTGACAATGATGTCTGTTTAGCAGTGATCAGAAAAAAAGATGAAAGAAATTTCCACCTGCAAATACCATTTCACTGAAATTGGAATGGTTTGTAGGGATATTCACATCCCATTGATATTTATTTTGGCAAAAACAAAACCTGCTTTTTGACATTCTTAGAACAAGATAGCTTAATTTCTCCTTTGAAATGACTAATATTCTATTTTATTATTACATGTATCCACTGTATTTTGAGAAAATTCAAAATCATATTGCAAGAATAATTGAATGAAAATTAAATGTTTTGATTGATCCAAACCAATTTCCAGTTATTCACTTTAGAATTTTCTTTCTCAAAGCAATATCTTCGTCCCAACTTAAAATTAAGAAATATTTGAGAACTCAGTATGCTGCATTAAATACTCATCATCTGCATGTAGCTCCTATTATTGTGCAGCCTTTAACAATGGCATCTTCAGAGAATAAGCTGTTTAGGAAAAACACCTGGAAAAACATTATCTTTCTTCCACATGTTTTGACCTTGTGGATATGACAAGAGCACACAGAAAGGGCAATCTCAGAGGGAGGCAGGCAGGCGAGAAAGCAGCTCATGAGCAAGACAATGCTCATGAGCTTTCCAACTGCAAAGAAGCCGTGCATTCTGCCACTGAAGAAGCACAGGAGAGGGAGAAATATCAGCATTAGACCAATTTCCCATTAACCGAGTGGCCAGGGCACTCTTGACAACTGTCTCAGTTATCCTGCCACCCAGAGAGCCAAAACCAGCTCTCATCTGCAAGGCGAGGCATCATGCACATGCCACTGGAATGGGCACTGCACGTGTGCCACAGCTGGTGGTCTCAAAGGGGGATTCATGACCCTCTTTGTGCTCCATCAGTTTAAACAAACCTTCTCTTTCACTAGCCACGCTGAAATATTCTTTACCTTCTCTCCCAGCTTCCACAGCTGGAGGTCCAAACTATCTTGCACACGATAGCAACGTGCCCACTTTGTGCCACATATTTGTGTCCTTCACTTATTGCTGTGAAGGAAAGGTTATCTCAGAGAGAAAAAACCTCCAACTGAGATTTTATTACTGTGTTTTGTTTTCTGTGTTTGAAATGGTGCCTTGGCTTCACAAAACTTACTCTTTTAAGACATTGGATTTTAATGACATGAAAAAGCACTGAGCCAGCTGTCACCATATTACAAATGTGACTTTGAGAGCAAAACCAATGAGAGTTTGAATCCACCAGGACTAGAGTTATTGCAGAAAAGGTCTAAGGTCTTCTTTCTACACCGCTGACTGTGGAGGCATTATCAGGTTGTAGACAAACATTTTTAAAGCAGTGAGGAAGGCTATAATATTGAAATTATCAAGTAAATTATATTAGGTGACCCTAACCAGCACCAAAGAGAAACCTCTTCCCCCTTACTCTCCACCCTCACAGACACTGGCAGCTTTCTTTTCCGCCTTAAAATGTGGCAAGCTGTTTACAGCCCTGAATAAAGCAAACCAGCCAGGTAGGTAAGGTCATACTGAGAATGGATCACTGTATTCACCTGGGTTGGCTGCAAATAAAGAGCATCCCACAAATGGTTCACCTGGTTTCTGCCTGACCTGAATAACACCAGATTCTGGGGAGGAACCTGACGCTCACCAGCATTATCCCAGTATTGCTGCCTGAGGTCAAAACTCCATTTTGCCACGGTTTGCAGTGTTCTAGAGGGATTTGTCAATGAGAATATTACTGTCTCAGGTGTCTTTGATCTATGCTTGAAAGCTCAAATGGCCAGGATTTCAAAGGACAAAGATTTTTCGTTGTGTTTATAGCAGAACCTATAACTTCTCATTTAAGACAGCACAAAAATATTTAAGTATTTTTACTACACTTCCACTTTCTTTTGTTTTACAGAATTGCATGACAATGTGTTGAGGTCAAATGCTGGTTATGTTAACATATTTTGTGCTGAAACAAGATAATAAAAATCCAGGACACACATAGGTCTAACTCCTTCAATTTCATCACCTTAATTCAAAGCTGAATTCAGCAGGGAACTCATTTTACGATAACTAGTATCATTATAACATAAACTGAAGTTGAAATAAATGTTGGTATGCAGTATTTAAAAGTAACAGTTCACGCTGGCTTGGGGTTTAGGAGTTCAGTTTGGGAATAGACATATTTTGTGAATGATTAAAACATCAGAATCTTTTATCTGTTTTTCTTCAGTATTTGGCTTTATAATCTGTTTTACTGTAGCTTAGACTTTACACTGATACGAGAGTGGGGATCAAAGATACCATGAATTTTTCTAGATTACTTCTCTGTGTATCGTATTTCTGTATAATCTGATCTATAACTGTTAAATTAGCCCTAGAGAAGCCTAGGTTGTTGACAGGGGTATCATATAATCATCCTGAAACCAAGGAGGAAAAGATTATTGAAATATATGTGACATCTAGATCAGTAAATCAGGTCCAGTCTGGTTTATACCATGTTCAAAGTAACCACTGAATTCAACAAGTCCTGTGTATTTCCATTCCAGTGGAGAGAAGATGCTGAGATTAAACCAGGATATAAGTCTCAGGCAACTATACTGAGTTTAGTAGGCTTGGATTCTCAGCTACAGGTCTGAGACACAATTTGATTCTCTTGGTGTTTCTAACTTCAGGAGCAGGGCACAGAATGTTAAAACAGCCTCTCTTATCTTTAGAGGAAATTTGTGCAATACTGGGTAGGACTGAGAGCATGCACTCCAATTTACCCTCTCCATAGGGTCTGGAGGGTTACCCTTAACCCACTGGCATGACCACTCTTTGGTGGGTGAACCTTCATGCTCTGTTTAAAGTTCACTTTGTATTTGAGTAAATAGGAAAGGAATATAGGTTCACTTTGGGTCTGAGTCAGTAGGAGAAGAATCTATCAGAGAGCTGGAATGAGAAAATGTATTCAATGATAGTCTAAATTCATATGGAATTTAGGCGTAGTTTTGGGCTTCAGATTCTGCCCAAATCTCAGCTTGTATTAAACATATTTAAATTATGTTTTGATTGTCATCCGCTTGATGTTTTGAAAACATTTAACCTTTGTTTTTTCCGAAATTGAATCAGAACCAAATTACATGGGGGATTTGAGAAACATTAAAACTGGGGGAAAGTTGAATCTGAAATTAATGTGCTGCTTTACATTATTTTCCTCTATTTTTTTTGTGGCTCTGCCTGCATTAGAACGAATTCTATGCCTTATTCAATTAATGTCTTCATGACAGCACTCAGAAGTGAAAAGAGTTAAAAACTCACAGGGGAGCTCTAATGGTAATGTGTCCTGAGAGATATTCATTTGGCCCCAGCTGTCCATTTTATTCTAAGTGCTAAATGCTTTAATATACATAGACTATCATTTACATAGCAAGTAGCTATGCGAGATGAATTATTTATTTTGTGGCAAATACCTAATACCCAATGTACTGTCAAATACAAAGAACTTCCTCATTTGACCCCCGTGTGTAAATTTGCATTATAGAATTCATTATCTTAGCACATAAGTCACATTGAAGTTATGTGCAGATATCTGTCAGAGGAGCTGCAGATTATTGCAGCCTTGATTTAATGGCACTGTTTGCTGTTATGCCATACTTGTACAGCAAGAAACCTGATTTTTCAGCTTTGTGCCACAGAAGCTGCTCATATATCTAACAGCTGTACTTCTAATGTAAAAAAAAAAGTAGGTGCAGTAGAAAACCAAGTCAAATTATGATGAAAATATGAAAATCAGTAATTTGTATGTGAGAGAAATTGCCTCAGGATTTCTTATGCCTGAATGAAGACAAATCAGGACTTAAATCTTCCAAAATCAAGAAAATAAAATTTGCTCTGCTCTCCCCAGGCAATAGGTGACCTGATCTTATTCAGCCAGCTTCATGTTTACATTCCAAAAATGTTAAAGAAGTCAGCTTGAATAAGAAATTGTATCATATCTGATTTGTTATTCTTATACTTCATACTACTCTGTTAATTCTCACATTAATCTTTGATTCTCTCTCGTTGGAATCCAAACCTCTTAGTCACTATTTATTCTAACCATTTAGATACCCATATTGCACTAATGATCATAGAATGTCACAGGGTAGTTAGATCTATCTCAAGGCAGATATTGTACTGCTCACTTCAGTAACTGCTGAATTTGATGTTTGTTATCATATCCTTATGACAGTTATCAGGATAGTCCTCAGTGTTTGGTGTAGTTGAGATAAAAGAAAGTATGCCTGAATGTTCAGAAACATATACTCTCTGAAACTGCGTGGGTATACTTCAAAAGATCCTGAGGTATGACTTAATCTGTATGCAGATCACACAAAATTGAGATGTTTATTCACATAATTTGTAACCATAAAACAAGGTTAAAGATTTCACAGAAACAGTCCATCTCACACTCTTTTGTATGCTTAGCCTTTTTTTTTGACATTTGACATAACTTGTGGAGAGAAAGTGTAAATAAAATATTTCTAAAACTTGAAAGAGATTTTGCCTGAGATGAAGTCAGAAAAGGAAGGTCAGGTCAATTTTTATTGAATCAGTCCAGTTTCCCATCTTCTACTGAGATACAATTTCTGAAGCTGGTGCCTTCAAGGCTGGCTCATTTTAGCAGTTCTGCAGAGAGGGAGTTGAGAGTACCCAAGAATTTTCATTCTGTAGATTATAAAGTTGGTACAGTCACAGACTGAACTCAGCCAGAAGGAGTTTATGCCTGCTAAGTGAACTGAAAATTAATGTTGACCCTGAAAAAGCTCTTCTATAGCTAAAGAATTTGTTTATCTGCACTTTGGCACTTCTTGGATCATGAAAACCTTTGAAACACAATAGGCCAATTACAGACCTGGTGTGAATGGGCTCAGTGCCACTGAAACCAGCAGACTTGCTCCCACTCACACCAGGTTTGAATTTGGCACATTGCCTTTGTCAATGGCAAAACAATGTTTTCAACAAATTTCCTGGCAGAAGCTATGCTGCATGGAAAATGCATTCATTTAATATGTTTATTTGCATAACAGATCTGAGCTTTGGCAGAGTTTATTATTCATTATGAAAGCTCATTCCCTTCCCAGCCAGTAATGAGCCTCACATCAGAAAGGGTAGACAGAGACATCCAGGAATCAAGAGACCTTCTTCTGTTAGGTTTTCTTCTTTTTTTTTTAACTGTAATCTTCCCTCTACTTCTTTCCCCACAATGAAACAACTTGAATGTTGGGCCAAAACCTTCAAAAATAAAAGTTCAGGAACAGACAAATATGAGGTCCTATGCAGACACCTGCCTGGCTTTCAGTAGTGCTATATGCTCTGTCTCTCCAGCTGATGTCATCTTTGATTCTGAAACACTCTGAAAGAAATTAATGAGAGCTCAACATTTAATAAGGTAGAAATCTAAATATGGATTTATATGGTTAAATTTAGGCTTTTATTTTCAAAACTCTTGCAGTAGATTATCAGAAAGACTCATCATTCAACTGAAATCTTCCAGAAGAAAGCTTCCATCTGCCGTAGGAGATGGAAGATAGGGTTGTGAGGAAGTTTAATATCCTTTATTACCCTATATAAAATTCTGGGTATTTGGTACCATAGTGTTGAATAGTGAAGCTTGAACTGTCAGGTAATAAATATATATGGACAGATTTCTGAAAGCCCATAAGGTTAGTGCTATAGCCTTTGCTTCAGGTACGATACAGGGAAATTAAATGACTCAAATGTATAAAGAAAGAGTTCCATAGTGTTATGTATCTGTTTTCCCTTGTATTTATATGAATAATTAAAGTTACAATGTGATAAAATTTTCAATTATTATTTTTGACCACTCTTGGCTGTAGAGAAAGCATAGGTCCCTTAACTTAAGGGATATTAGAGGAAAAAAGGTATTTTTGAGAGCTAGAGGCTGACTGCCTTAAGTAGGCAGTATATCACACTGGTGTCTTGCCCTTAGGGGGCAGAATGTCCCTAGAAAGGTCTAGTGTCTCCCTTTCCTACTCGAAGTTTTTTGGAACTGCTTATGTGAAGAAGGTTTTGTAAAAGTAGCATGTGAGCAGGATGGTACAAATAGGAGTTTTCAGGGAGAAGTTTGAGAAATGTAGGTTAACTGGAGTTAACATGCAGGTGAGTACAACAGTACATGAATTATAAACAGAAAGCCAGACTCCTGACCTTTTACCTGCAGTCGCAAGGGCCACCTGAGAATGCCTCAAAACATGCCTTTCATTGAGAAGCTCTGTGAACTCTGCTGTTAAGAGTCAAAGGGGCATTGCTGTAGGTGTATTGAAAGTTTTCATCTTAGAAATTGTTTAAGATTTGTGCAGGAGAATGTAGTTAAGCTAGGAAACATCCATGACTTCAGAGATATAGGGGGCATTATGTTTGCAGAGTCCTCCAATGATACAAAAACTCATTTGGTTAACAGAAAATATGTTTGCCAATCCTAAGGAAAGAAAATGGCTTTTGCTGAAAAGGATTTCAGTGAGTTTCAGCTCTGAACAGCACCTGCTGAGATCAAGAATAAAATAACAGTTCCAGCAATGACTGGGGATCTAAATTCAAATGGCCTGATCTGTCTCCCTTGCTTGCTGTTGCAGAGGAAGGTCTGTTAGTGGGAAATATATATATATGTACACATACACAATATGTGCTCACTTGCTGACCTTATACAGGCAGGTCTATCCAGCAGCTGGCCTTGTATCCCTGCTCTCTTTTCCAAGATGCTGGCGTGTAGATGCAGTTCAGCTGTTGTTACACACATATTCACAGCCACAAGCACTGTGGATCCTCCCAGCAGCCGGCCTTATGCTCCAAATTTAACCGCTGGTTGTAAACTGGATTCCTTGGTATCCCAGCTGTTTCCTGTACAGGCTCACACGCACTGAAGGGCTTTCTGGCTGGTCCTGACCTACAACCTTACCAGCAGTCAACTGCCAGACCTTACATCCACCACAGGCGCTGAGTTAGACCTCCTAGCCCCTTCAGGAGCAAGTGCTCAGACTCTTTAGTCTCTCCAATATCGCACTCAGACTTACAGGTGCTCTAATACCCGGCTACCAAGCTTCTACCCTACTCACTAGTTAGTTCATCTTTATCCTTTCTCGTGATGACACATCAACATATGATTTAGTCAAAGTGCACACACTGTGGTCTCTCCAGTTTCTGACATCATGAACACATGGTGCTTATAACCTGGTAACTGATTCCTGGCTCTTAGACATCCACACACACACAGAGTCACAGAATAAAGTATACCCTCATTCAAGAAAATAGAAATGCACTTTAATAAGAAGATAGGGGAGACTGCAGATCAGATGCAGTGCAAGGCCAGACTTGAGTACTAACCAGCAGTCTGTTTACGAGCTTATTTCTCTGGTTTATCACCTTATTCCTCTATCTATCATCTATTCCACCTATCAGCACTTACATAGAAACACATTTAAGTAGGTGTTATCTGTAGTTAAATAGACAATTTTCTTGTAAGATACTTTTTGCTGGGATCCTGATTGCCTTGTGGTAGATCATGAGGTAGACAAATAGCTTTAAGTGACTGCTTTGACGGACTGCCATGAAAGTCAGGATATATCAAAGTGGTGCAGGGAGAATCTGGCTCTCTTTGTGATCCAGACAGCATTCTTCTACCTTTTTGCAAGAGCAGCAGAAGTGGGAGAATAGCGCAGTCATGAAATAAAGCAGTAGGGAAGGCTGTGGAGAGAAACTGAATCCAATTTTATACCTACTAGTTGGAAAAAGCCACACAGAACTCTCCATTACCCAACAGCTTGGGAACAGAGTACCAGACACCATCACCTGCTTGTTTGCTTGTGCTTCTTTTAACATGCACTGCAGTTTGAAAAATGTGGCATGATATATTACAGAGCAAGGTTCAAAGACCAAGTGAAGTGAAGTAGAGAGGATAGATGAGGCAGAAGAGCTACAAAGGAAGATGATAAGCTGGCAAGTCTGTCTCTGAGGTCAGGATACCTGAAGGTGATCTTCATTTAACATTCTTTTCCATCAAAGACCTGTAGCAGAAGCATTTACTGCTATAGTGATTCCACTGCAGTGTGGAATGAGCTTCATGTCCTCTAAACTATATGTTAACACTTAAAATTTCAGCAAAAATACACATTGTTTATAGTTCTATGTGAATAAATGCAGGAACAAACATTCCTCTTTATGGTTTTAGAAGATGGCTTGTTTTGAAGCAAAAAATATTTTTCTAAGCCCTGTCTCAGGGCAGTTATTGAGAGCATGAATTTTATTTCCCAAAGCTGCATATGTAGATTGTTAAACTCATGTTCTTTCATATCCATCGTATTCACCAAGGACCTAGGACTGCAAATGTAAGCTTCAAGTAATATTTTACCTGGCTTTACAGGTGACCATTTTGGCACACATGAACAAATAACTGTCATCATGGAACTCAGGGGTAAAAGATAAAAATCTCTGTGCAATCAAATTGTATGAATGAAATGAAATCCATTCCTAAATGAAAGCCTTATTTCTAGACCTAAAGATTAGGAATGGGTTTTCATCTGTTTTGGAGGGCTTTCAGTGTTGGGCTTAGAATATTCTATCTTGCTTCATGTGTAGTTTATGGGACTTTTTTTTCAAGGTATAGACAAGAGAAGGATAATTTCTGAAAACTAAGTAATATTCATCAGAGTTGGTGTGAGTTGTTACACGTGGACTCTAAATTCAAGAAAGAATGAACAAATTCATTTTCTGGTAAGCATGGGACAATAAAAATAACAAGTTACTTGTTAGGCAATATATTTCATCAATGAATTTACCATTTAATTAAATATTTTCTTCTGTCTTATTTTAGTGTATCATTACAGATTTCTCCTGTATTCCTCAGTTATAATCTTAATGGATCTACTAAGATATGATAGAGTAGATAATAAATTGAGTACACAGTAATTCCATCCCAGTTGTTCTAAGTCTAGAACAGTAATTCAGAGACGGGGTCTCTGATGTGATAGGATGTTGAGAATAGACAGCAGTGACAGATATGGACTTGGAATCATTCCTGTATTGTGGTTTCATCCTTCCTAATTCAATTCCTGTGTCACTGGACTTCATTCAGGGGTATTGATCCTCGTCATGTCCAGTTTTACTGTGATTTCCTACTAGATTTTCACTTTACTACTCATAAGTTGTCTGAAATGAGGATCCAAATTGAATGTACATTATTCATTTCTATTGTACTAGAGTCATCTCTCAGGTTTTACCATGAATTTATGTTCCATTGGGCCACTTCCTTGCAAATACCAACAGTTTTCTCCGTCTATATTCTTGATACTGAGTCTTATATATCAGCAACACATAGGCTAGCAGCATATTTTCTTTTCCTGATGTCACATTATTAAATGACAGCTCTAGTATCAAGCTGTCTGCCCAGGTCTTTGAGATAAGTAGTTGCATGGGCTAATGATTTATTGAAGGTCACATGATAATGCTCTGCTATGTTAGCAGTCTTTGTTGCATCAGGGTGGTGATGCTCAGCCCGGGGTGGGGGTGGAAATGTGATGCTTGCATGCATTTTTTACTGGCTACAAAAAAGGATCAATTTAAAGTTCCTTTCATGAGAAAATATTCCTTCCCTCCTCTGGTCTCCAGTCATTCACCATGGAGCTTACTGCAAAACTTGTGTTTTCAGAGCTGGAGTGTTATTTAGAAGAAAACACAGTGCTGAGTAGAATTATAATCCATGTTGAGCCTTCCAGGTCTTGATTTGCTTGAGATGTGATCACAGGTGTAGAAAGGGTGCCACTGCTGTTTGAATTGATCAGATAACCTTGCTTTGTTGTGTTTTAAAGCTTATGTCAATGCTATACAAAATGTAGACAGATACTCTTTTAGGTGGTGTTTAAATCAAAAGGGAAAACGAAGATATAATTAAGCTGTAATTTTTTCCAGTAATTTTTTAAAGTTCTAATCATGAACTGAAAATTAAGGTTTCTCTGCCTTTCTGTAGAGAGTAATATTCAATATGGTCCAAAAATATTTTATTATAAAGTGATAAAATATTATAATAAAGAAAATATTTTTTTGTTTTGCTACTAATTTTCGTATTTCAAGATTCCTATACCTATCAGAGTGAACAACCAATCACAGAATAGATTTTTAGAAGTATGCGAGGTAGTATTCATAAATTCATGTTCTTTTCATGTTAAGTACATAAATTAAAAAATTGAGACTATACCAAACTGAAAATTTTTCTTGAAAAAACACTTAGACATGAATATAATGATATTCACACTGTGAGTTGTACCAATGAAGTTATCACACCTGTAATCCAATATGCTGAAATTGACATAAAACTCTGAGGAAATAAATGTAGTGTGATGCAGGAAGAGAAGGGTTTGGAGAGAGGTGGAGAGAAAGAAGGAGATCTGGACATCAGAACTTACAACAAACATAAGTTTACAGCGTGATTGAAATCCTTTTCTTTCCCTCTTCTTTGAAATGTGATTTGCTAAATGTCTGTTGCCAGCTTCTAGTAGTTCCTACAATGTATCACAGTTCTTTTGGGAGGACTGCTGGATGCTGTAAAATAGTATTCATTTGGCTGCTTAGTTTTCAATTAAATGGTGCAATATGAACTGTAGTAACACAGGCAGGGGGACGGTCTGGAAGAACCAATGCTGTTTCAAACAAAACGTTTGCCATTCTGAACACAGCATATAAGCCAGATGCTATGAATAAATGTTCTCTTTTTATGGCCAGTTAAATCAGCACTTGTACTTCTGTAAAAAATTACTGTAAAGGAAATTGTATGTATGGGAGACTTACTCTAAACAATATTTCGGGAAAATGTAACACAGATATATAAAGGCATGCTTAGTTTAACTTCTTCACAAAGATTAAAACAAGATAATGTATTTTATAAACAACTGAGTAGGAAGAGTACAAGGAATTTTTTAAAAAATGCTTGGGAAACAAAGAATTATCTACTGTAATCAATCCATCAGGCTTCAATTATGACTCTCAAAGGACTTATTAGTCAGAGCAAGACCTCCTTAACAGCCTCAAATAAATGTGTCAGTCATAAATTCCCAGAAATGTTGACCGTACACTCTAAATGTTCCCCTTGCATGAAATGATTCCTTTTCTTCTTCTAGATAATTCAATGAGTATAATGCTCTGGGCAAATACGTCTATCTATAATTTCAGAAAAAAAGAAAAAAATCAAACTCATGAGTGATTATAATGATGCCAAAACTTACCATGTTTACAAAGTTTCTTCTTATTCGTCCTTAAAATCTGCCAGAGTGCAGTGATGGATTACAAGGGAGTAAACTTGAAAAAATTCACAATGCAATCCAGTTTTGAGTGTAGAAAGGCAGCCTGACTATGCTGTATACACCACGTTTTAATTTTAGAGGTTGTATTCTCTGTAGTGTATCTACAACACATAAGCATTATGGAGCTAGACCAGAACATGACTGATCCCAGCAGCAAAGGTCTGTATTAGGCATGTGCCTAAGGGCTTTCTAAAAGCAGCCCTGATTTTTCTGTGCCTCCTCTCCCTGCCATACCTCGCACATACATAGAATCACTCACGTTAGTTGAAAGGAAGAGATAACGTTACTGGGAGTTTCTACATCTAATCTTAGCAGGTAGTGACCATGCAACTTGAAGTGAAAAAAGCTTTCATGTGATCTGAAAACAGACGTCTGCTGTCTACACCACTCATACGTAAGGCCATGCTAACCCTTTCTATTCAAGTATGTTAGCTGAAAGACTCTTTGGACCAAAATTAGTTATCTCTACACAGTCCTTCATTCCTCTGTGGTAATTCACCATTAGATTCGCTATGTTTAGCTTTATGCAGTGGAGACTGGAGATCACTTGGTACAGAGCATGGAAAAGATTTACATATCCTGGAAAGTTGTTTGACTTCATCTTGGGTACCAAAGCCTAACAATATTGTCTATACCACTGAGAACCTTGAGGTCTATGAGCAAATACTGGCCTTGGCTACTCAGTCGGGATCTGGATAGGTACATCTCTGTCATTTAGCTCAGCTCTCTAAAGGGTCCCAAAACAGACCTCAATTCAGTGTAAAGCAAATATGTAGAGCAAAATTGAAATTTTCAGATTTTAATTCCAAAAAGCAAAAAGTTATGTCAGTATTCTGCTAGACGCTCCTTTCTGCCTTTATAATGACGTAAAAAAAACCCTTAGAGTAATACACTGATGTCATTTTTGATATGTAATGGTTGTGCTGGATCAGATTGCACTACATCAGTAAAATTATCCTCCCAAAGCACTTTTTAAATTATTGTGAAGCCTTGACACAGTGCAACTAAATCTCTCAAATGAAGACCTCACTTCCCACACCGACTGTCAAGTAGTAAAAAGAAAGAAACAAGAACTGTCGGAAAACACTTAGAGAGAAATTTTGACAAGAACATCTTTCCAGTGCATGTTAAATACAGATGCAGCTCACCTCTTCAAATCACAGCTTTCCCATAAGTTTGGGAGAAGCAGACTTTACTGTTTGTTTGTTCATCACCCTGTGACAAAGCCCACAACAGATGAACTTGCATCCCAGTTGGTGCCAGAATAGTTCTGTCTCCACAGACTTAGCAGTGAAGATGGGATTTTTTTTGCAGCTTCTTTTTGCAAATGAAGAAGGAAAAATGTTAAAACTTACTTTCAGATATCACAGCAAAAGATGCGAGGAAGTAGGGGTAAGAGAAATAGCTCTTTCTTCCTTTTGCTGTTATATCAGGGAAATAAATTTTAATCTTTATTGCATTCCTGTGCTTTATTACATCCAATTTGCTTTCTTATCATAGGAAAAAGTTTTTGTCATTTTCCTGTTGTTGAGATATGATTCCTTTAATTATCTGAGACTTCAACTTGCCAGCTTGTAACTGATCTCCTCCCAGGGTTTTCCCATGATGTATGGAGAAGGTGCTTCCTTGACCCAGCAAGCCCTGGGAGTTGTCCTCTCCTCCACTGCGTATGAAATGTTCGTCCTGCTTAAGTGAAGCCCATACTTGGACAACTACTGAGTTAGCAGTGCTCGTCTCCAGGATTTCATCCAGGGCCTAGCCATATTTATTATACAGGCTTGGATCTTGGCTCTTCTGGGCTTTATCCCTGTCTACATGGATGCTCCTTTTGCTTTCCTGGTGCATTAGTTTTTGAAAGACATTTCAGCCACCCACAGATTAATACAGAAACTCATATATTAGTTTGGTACCTCATGTTGTAAAGATGTCATCAGCTCACAAAGGGCTCCCAAATGAGCTTTACTGGTTTATTGAACTAATAAAGAATCTATGATGAGCGTAAAATACTCTTAGACTCTTTATCTCCCAGACAAAATTATTTTTTAGTCACTGTGACTGTTTATTTCCTGTGTACCACACTTCTGGCCAAGAAATCTATAGAATCCTGTGTAGTTCTGACCTTGTGCATAGTGGAGTCAGAACTTCATAAACCTCAGAAAAAAATTTCTGAGTCTAATTTCTCTTTTGCTGTGAGTAGAATGGTGCAGATGCCTAAGAAATGAACACTTTATTTTTTTGACTTTGACATTACCCACAAAGGATGTGAAACTTTATTTTCTGATCTAATAGATGCATTATTCTGAGCTGAAAAACACATCCCTGACTTGGTCTGCATTTAATTATTTAAATTGGCTAGATTTAGGTTATTTTACAAATCAGAAAGTTGTTGTTTAGGTCTATATTATTTTACACCATTCAATTAACCAGTGGCATTTAACATTACTGGACACTATGAACTTAGTGTCTATATTTTAAATGGCTGTTTAACTGTTTATAAAATCCTATTAATTTATGGGACACACTGATACCAGAATTATAATTTTGTGCCCCTTCCTAGGTCTTTCAGCTAATCTTGAAATTTTAATCCGAAACTGAACCAACATTTGGAAGACTAATAAGAAAGTATTATTTCAGATGACTAATCCTTATATCTTTGCTTTCTGTTGCTTTAGGAAAAGTTAGATCTCAGCAATAACAGTATCACCTTTCTAAAGATCTTCTTTTTATAAATAAATCACATATTTAAATGCTTTTCCCGTAATCTGGGATTTTCGGCAGTTGGAAGAGCTTCTTTCATAGGTCAAAATTTTCTTGTTCATTTTGGGTACTTACTTTGTACTGGGTCTGGCTGGTTTGGAGTTAACCTTCTTTATAGGAACCTGTATGGACCTGTGTCTACAATGGTTTTGATAGCACCTCAGTGTTTTGGCTACTGCTGAGCCAGTAATTTTGCAACATAGAGGCTTTATTTATCCCTTTGGCTGCCAGGGAGTAGGCTGGGGGTGTGTGAGGAGCCAATCCAGTTTTGTTATGCCTCAACAATGGTTATCAGAGGTATGTGAAGGAGGAGTGCACATGTGCCATGTGGAGGAGGCAACTAGAAGAAGCCTTGTCTCTGGGAGGACTTCTCCTGGCAACTCCTCCCATGAGGCAGGCAGTAGGAGACACTGTGGGGGAGGTTCTCCAACCAGGTTGCGAGGAGCTCTCCACCAATGGACGGCACAGGAAGGTTGGACTGGACTAATGGATCCCTGCTAGCAGGCAGCCTTCAGGAGGGGCCAGTGGGGTAAAACCAACTCCATTAGGGCTTGCTGCTGCTTGCTGGGGCTTGCTACTGTTCGCTGTTCCCGTTTGCTCCCGCTTTTGCCCCGGCTCCAGCCTGCCTTCTGGCTCTCCTGCCCTTGCTGGTTCGCCCTCGCATCTGCCGTGCCCTCCTGTGCTCCTGACCGCCTTCCTGCCGCTTTGCCCTGTGTCCTTGCCTTCATCCAACTCTGCTGAGCCGATCCAGCCGTCACCGCCTGTCCTGTTACCCCAATCCAGCCGGTTGCTGCGACTCTGTCCAGGGTCCTGGTCCTTCCGCCTGAGCGCCCCACTCACAGCGTCTCCGGTGCCGTTGCTGCACAAGCTGCACCTGGGAGTCGTGCAGGCTCACTAACACCCAGCCCGGCCACAGACAGGCAGGCAGCACGCACACCTGCCTGCCGTCCGGACACCGACAGCACTGCCCTAATTCGCTGGTGGTAACGCACTCTTTTTGTCTCTGTCCCGTCTCTCTCCTCTCCCCCAGTCCTTTTCCATTTTCCTTTTTTTCTTTTCTGTCTCTTCTAGCCCTCTTTCACTCAAGCAACTCCTTTTCTGTCTCCTTTTGTTACCAATGAACAGATACAAGGTTTGCCTCGTTTGGCTTCATTTCGTTCTCGACCATCCGTTTTCAAAAGAATTCCTCACAGTTCCCCATAGTGGAATGTGACAGGGTGCATAAGAAGTTGAGAGGGGACACAGCCAGGATGGCTGACTTAAATTGATCAAAGGGATATTGTGTGTCATATGACATTGTGCTCAACAGAGAAGTGGAGAGGATAGATTTTCCCAAAATTGTGCTTGCTTTGAGACTGGCTGGGAATGGTCTCCTGCTGGGAGCTGGTGAGTGACTGCCTTTACATCACATGCTTGTTTTTCAGCTCTCCTTCCTTTAGTTATGAAACTGTGTGTATCTTGGCCCAAGTGTTTACTCTTGCTTTTACCGTTCTGGTGTGAGTGTGGAATGACTGATCATCTGTGTTGGTGCTTAGCTGCCGACTAGGGTCAACCCACATCCTTATATAGATTTTTTTTTAGCTGACTGGTAGAGCCTATGAACCTCCTAATATTAAGGAAAAAAAAATCAGTGATGAGCTGACTTCCAAAAATTGCAGAGGAGTTGAATATATTTCATCAGCGTACAGATAAAGTGTTGAGGACATCACTGGCCTTGATTGTCTTAACTGTTAGTGTAGCACCTGGCATTATTTTGAACCCAGACCAAATAGCAGCTGCAAACAAGGCAGAGTTCAGGAACGGCGTTAAAACGGGTGCTATTCCTGCAGAAAGCTTGCAGGCCCTATGTTATGCTGAATAGGAAGGTTTAGTAGTAGGGAGGTGGGACATTCTTTGCTGGTGAATCTCAGTGTCAAAACCAGTTTGGGAATCCTTTATTTGCTGGTGTATGTATCACCATTGGGTCTAATTTTCCTATAACATGAATTCAATAACTGAAATATTTGCCGGAACTGCAGTTAGTGGGGAAAATACCAGGTTATGATGCAAAGCTCATTTAAGTAAGTCAAAGATTCTCATTCAGACTAGGACTTAAATGTAGAATCTCCATATTTGAGACAGGATGTGATTATTGAATTATTCTTCCTCCTGCCTTCATTTTTTGTTAAAAAAAGAAATAAATATCTTATTGAAGTCAAATGCAAATTATTTTGTTTAATTCATTTGTTCATAAATAGAACTTATTTTCTAAGGAATACATAACTATAATCTCTACTCTCCTGACTGAGAGAAAAAAGGATTATTTTGGCTCAATATCAAAAGCTGACAGTGTAGATAACTACACTTGAGTTTTTTAGACATGCACTGGCCATGATTCATCTTTCTTTGATGAAACAAATCATCCTCCAGAAGGCTCTATTTTTCCCTTCAGTTATAGAGGTTGTTTAGATGCTTAGTATATGTAGAAATCTACATTGTAGATGTCTAAAAAGCTAAGATGAATCCCTCAGTGCAGGTTAATTCATTTTTTACTACGCAATTTAAAAATAATCAGGTTGTGAAAACCTGACTGTGTAAAACCTGATTATTATACTCATGTAAGCTCTGGTCTGCTAGATATAGGCAATTTTGCAAAATGTTCTTTGGCTGTGAATTCATAATTTCAAAAATATGTTGTGTTGACAGCCAGAACAACTGCACTCCTAATTCTCTTCATAGAATAAACTTAGTGAAGATGCTCCAAGAAAGACTTTTTTCTGGATCCATACATGTTACTTCTAGGGAAAGTAAAACGCTGATATTTTGTGATAAATGAGAATATCACATGGGGCATAGAACATGACTGACTCATCACAATAGCCACAAGGCCTGTAGAAGGTAACAGCTTCAAATTTCTAACATCGGAGTTGTACTGGCAATGGCAATCTCCACTGAAAAGGCCTTATACACTTTCATTGATCCCCGCAGTCCACAAAGTAATTTGAAAGTATGATATTCAGTTAAATAGGATTGGTGCAGTTGTCCCAGATAGAATGCAACCAGTTAGGAGGTGTCAGGGGATCTGGTATAGGAAAAGATGTTTTAATAAGCAGCCCAGTACAGAAGAACTATTGAATTACTGGCTTACAATAGCATGAATTTGAAGGTTATTACAATGTCTCTACCAACTTCAAAAACCTAAAATGAATATTGAGGCAACTTCTCCACAGATTAAAGCCTAAAAGAAACCATTTTTTAAATTCAGGTTGTGAGCATTGAAGGTTTTACAAATTGCAGTATGTTCAGCTCAAATTTTTCCAATCAGTGGAGCATTTTTCTTGTGCACTGTCAAGCTTCTACTGTAATTACAGTCCATATTACATTTCTAGTGCTTTTTGCATGCCTATAAAATCAGACCCTTCCAATGTGATCTACTTCTGATTTCATAAACATTCATCATAGCTTTCTTTGTGGCTGGCTATCTCCAAGGACTTTTAAGACTTGTGATGTTCAGTGCGCCTGCCCAGTGGCACAGCTCAGTGGCACTGAAGTTTATTGACATTTCTTTTTGCTCTTATGCAGCCCTGCTCTGTAACATTTACTCTGACAATTACATTCATTTTGGTATTCATAGTCAATTCTATCTCTGTGTGACTTTAATTGTATTTCACTAAATTAAAGAGGCATTATAAAGTTGTTACCCTTTGATTTTGTAGCTTTAATTTCATTTTTCTTTAATCTTTGGAGTGAACTAGATTATCAATTAGCATAATAAAACAGTCACTGTGGAATTTAGTAACAATACTGGATATTCTGTGAAGTGAATCAGCTCATTTAATGTTCATAGCATGATGGCAGCGTGTGCACCAAGTAAAAAAGTAGCCAAAATTCTCCTCCACACTTCTATTGTATCTCTATACATGAATGAAGGATTTTGAGATTATTTTAAGGAGTCATTTCCAATGGTTGTGGACTTCTTTTGAACGTTCTGTATATTGTAAAGTTGCAAGAAATTTGCAAGATCTTAATTATTCAAACTTTTTTTCATTGGAGAAGATACGGTCACCGTTATCGGTAGACAGAATGAAGTCAGTTGATATTTTAGCACTGTATTAGAGTGCTCCTTTCAAAACAATCATCTCTGCCCACATTTTGGGTCTTAGAACTTGCTTCTTTCTAGTGGTCAAGACCTCTTAGCCTGTTTGCGATACTTGCCCTGGAGAGACCCATGAACTTTATGTTTTTCTTGTAGGTGAGTTTGGCTTCTGTGTTACTTCTTCTAAATTTTCTGCTTTCCATAGGGAGGCCAGTATTACTGGTACATACTAGGCATTCGCTGAGCACGTAGAGGAAAATTAGGTACAAAACTACCTCTTTCTTCTGTCTCGGTCTGAATGCTCAGGCAATAGGGAGGCCAGACGTTTTAAGTGCCAGGATTCTAAGCATCTACACTTTAAATTTTTTAATGAAAGGTAGATGTTTGCAGCAGGTTTAGCCTCCAGAGTTATATGAAAGCCAAGAGGAAGGGAGAAGGTTCTAGAGACTACTACAGGTCTCTTTGTAGTACTCCAAATCTTTCTTGTATTCAGTGATTTTACTGAAAATTCAGAAACTTGTGAAGCCATATAAAATACACTCTTCAAAATATCTTTTAGGAACAGCAGACGACTTGAAGAGATGCCAGTAACTACCCATGCATTCTTTTAAATAACAAAAAATATCAATGTGGCCAAATACATAATTATGAATGTCAAATCATTGTAATTACCTAATGATTTCTGAAGAAGTTAAAGAAGAAGTGGGAGGGAGGGATACAAAGCAAAGAAGGGTGGAAAGATATAAAGAAAAGGAGAAATGTAAAAGAAAGACCAATAAACTAGCAATCAGTTTACATATTCACCAAACTAGTGGTAGTCCAGCTGTTTTCTTGATAAAGCATAAAAGTTCATTGCTGCAAGAGTATAATATTTTCCGAGTCACTGTTAAATATTTCTCATGGAATTTACCACAAAGCTTTCTAAGAAGCTTTTGAACAAACACACACAAAAAAAGATCAGTGTCTTTTATTTGATTTTTTTTCCCCTTTTAAAAAAAGTATTCTTTATAATTTGGTTGAATTCAGGAATACTGGATTGCCTTACTCTTGCCTTTTCTTCTGCTCGTTGCCACCTTCTGTCTACAACAGAATTTTTTGGGAAGAGAAAGGCCTTGGTGAGCTGAGATTCCCTGAAGTTACCTATACCACTAGTCCTGCCGGCCCGTTTTCCTGATTCTGGGTGAGTCACTGACAAGGAATGGTGACACTGGACAGTGACACTGTGACATAGACTGCAGGGTCAGCAGAGCTGCACTTCCCTCCGGCAGGTTTCACCCTCTATAAAAAGCACAGGGCCACCAGACAGAATGGATTCTCTTTAACATGTGTGAAGGTGGGGAGAGAGACGTGAATGAGAGCTCCTCTTCTGCAATATTTCTGTTAAAACATGTCAGTTGTTTCCCCTCCTCTGTTAACACCAAAGCTGATCTTAAACATGCTGCATTCCAGACATCATGTGCTTTCTATTTGTATTCATTGCAGATGACACTAAAACTACTGCAAATAATTCAGGTAATTGACAAACCACAGGGGCACTTACCCTGTTCATTGGCCTGTTTTAGGCTGGCTCATCATCACCATTCTAATTGATGACAGGTCTCTAGTTTTTCACTTGCCAGCCTGTAAGACAAGGAATATTAATAAAGTATTCTGGCAGTGGGAATGTTGGAACTGTTTCCAGCCTTTTGAAAGCAATGAACTCCTCCGCCCCCATCCCTGCTGCTAATGCACAAGTGATGCGGTGGGGAACTTTTTCAATGTAAGAACACTCTTTTCTCGATTGACTCAGCCCTTGCAATTACCCACATCTAATGCGACCATAGATTTTTAATGCAATGTTGTACCCTGCAACAGGTTGTTATTGAAAAGTAATGCCATCAAAGTAGCTGACATCTTTATGAAATAACAATATAATATTAATAAGATATATATAATGTAACATAATGTCTCACTTATAATAAAGAACATTTCAGAAACTGAGATTGGTTTTATTTACTGTTTACTGCTGCCGTGTTCCCTAGATACTCAGCATTAGTATTTATTAGTAGGAGAACATACATATATGTTCTCCACTGTGCTCTTTTTCTGCACAGACTCACCATAGAAGCCATTTCCTGGCCCAGATTATTTCACAATCTGACTGGAACACAGATAATAGAGAGCACTATACAGTATGCAGAGGCAGAGAAGTCACAGGGCTGCAGAAAACAGAGGAATCTTGGACCCATTAATCAATAGTTTGTCAAATCCACTTTCATAGTCCATGCAGAAAAATAATTCATCCCATCCTAACAGAAACCTTTTGAATAGTGCAGCTGCAAATACCTCCCTGTTTCTTCCTACTGACTGTGGAGGGAATTATAACAGCAACCTCAGCATTGTCCATCTGACGTTAGGTGAGATGCAGCTCACTTGCAGCGCTCTCGTTTTAAGTGCTTCCTTTGGTCTTACTTATCCAACTTGGCACATGGACTGCAAAGTGACGTGGCGTAGTATGCTTCATTGCAGTGGCAAGCTGTGCTCTAACTATCACTTTTTGTCCTGTTTTGTCATACAAGGACTTTTCAGCCAAATTAAAGAAGAAGAGAAAAAAGGCTCTATACTGTCTTTGGAAGAGTCTCTATACTTTTCCTTGGAAAGGATGCTAAACCTTGGTCAGGAGACCCGAACTGGAAATCTCACGAACTCCTTTTCCTGTTGGATTCAACTTTGCTGTGACACTTCAGCCATCTTGGGTGGTGGCAGAGGTCGAGTGATTCAGTTTTGATATTACTTTTGTCCCACCAAAGTCAGTAATTAGTATTAGCAAGTTAATAACAGTTAAGGGCATTATTCTACTTGCAGAGATAGGTGCCAGGTTTTATAAAGAAAGAATTGAGTTTCTGAACAGACACATTCTTTTCAGTCTGATTTAGAAAAATGTTATAAAGTAACTCTGCCCTCCATCTACTTTTGCGTTTGTGACTTCTGTTACACAGTGCTGAATTTATTACTATGTTTCAAAACTGTAGCCTGAAGACCACCCCTGTGGCAAAGAAATCATCTGTGCCATTTGGCTCTGTGTCCGTCGGGGGTAATTGGCAATGGAAAAGGAAAGGAGTAAGTGTTCGTTTTACTTAGCACTTTTCTAAATCAGGCCTGGAAGGAGAAAAGAACCAGTGAAGGAGGGGAACATAGAAGGGAATGTTATTTTATTCATTAAAAAGAAGTGTCTGGAGTTTAAACATGTCGACAGGCTGGAGCTCTGTTCTGTGAGACGCTGAGTGCCCTTGAACCCCTTTGATGTTGGTGGTAGGTGAGGTAACTCAGTGCTCCATGGGACTCAACCCTGAGGATTCTCTCGAAGAAAACTCACAAAGAAGAAGCATGGTCTTGGATTTTGAGCTGAACTCTATTCCTATCCCTCTCTTTCCATCACCTGGATCTAGATCTATCTATATGTGTGTGGTTAATTCATTTGAATTAAAGATATGCATACTAGAAGATGCAGTGTGCAGTTCAGTGTGGTGTCTTTTCAGTTCAAATGCATGAAAGGAAATGGCTCATTTCTCAGAGACATGCTCTTGTTATTCCATTGGACAACAAGGGAGGCAATGCTTGTGTAATCCAAGCTGTTTGTTATGTACCCCAGTCTTGACACATTTTCCTGAATTTGGCAGACAACTTTCATAAATAAAGGAACTTCTGGAAGTAAAAGGAAGGTGGAACTCGATCCCTGAGGGATTAATGACCTAGTTATTTTTGAAAATATGAGGCATCTGCAGAGAGATTTCTCAAATTATTCCTTGCAGCAAGTCTCGCACACCATGGTAAGAAACTTCAGAAATACTTTACTGATTGCCTCAGCTTTTTATCATTATGCTTTTTTATGTGAATAAGTTGCAAAATCTAGATCTCTGTGGTCCAGTGCTTGACCACGCTCATTGTAAATCCTTTTCTCTATATCAAGTATCCATGGCTTCTCACCCTTTTGCTGTGAATTGCTGGAAAGAGTTTGGCTTTATCTTCCAAACACCTACCCAGTAGGTAATGGTAGAGTACGATGATACACAGAGTAACAAGATAAGGCTGTTTAACAGAAGCTGTGCAACTTCATTGGTGTACAGGTTTTGTTTTGGTTAAACCCTAAAGTGTACCAGTATTTGAGAGGAAAATGAAAAATCCTTTGAGGAGAAGGATCGTCCCCATATTTCCTGGGGAAATTTTCATCCCCATTTCTCACCATATGAAGGTGAGACTCTACACCTGCTCTGCCAAGCAGTGCAGCCCAAGGGCCTAATGTTAGTGGTGATGTTGGGTTTGCATAGATGTCACAATTGGGCTTGGTCCTTTCAGAGGACCAGATGGTAAATCCCTATGTGGAAAGAGCTGTGTACACTGCTGCTGCATAGACAAATTACATATGAACATGCTTGGATAAACATGTACATACACTGTATAATTTTAATATTATACATAGTGCAGACAGTAATTAGAGTGTCTACTGTTGTTATGTTGTATACTTAGTGAATGCTGAATTTTTGCTTTTTGTTTTTAACAGCAGAATTAGTGACTGAGTGCCTTTGATTTCAATATTGATGAATTTGGAGAGAAACAATTCATGTTTCTTATGTGAACTAATTGCAAGCATTTAAAATATTGGGTAAAGCACTTGAAGGATTCCCATATTGCATGTGGAAATGATTTTCTGGTGCTAATCTGAGGCTTATATACATTTTATATTTAACCTCTTATTAAATGGTCAGAAATCCCTCAGTTCATTTACTATCAAAACTCAAGTGGCTTTTAATGGCACTGATTTCTTCACTTTCCAATGAAATCAAAAGAAAGAGAGCTATTACAGCAAGCCCTTTGAAGGTGATACTGGGGAGAATAACAGTGTTTTTCAAATAAATTTCAAAGGTTAAACATGTGCATTTCCACAGCTCACTTCTGTATTTACTCTAAAAGTGACTGCTCTTGGTAGATTGATTTCCCTTCTGAATAATGTAATGTGGGGTTTTTAAACTAAAAAATCTCTTTAAAAAGTCTGGACCAATAGGGACCGAAATCAGTAGCAAAATTCCTACCAAGTTAAATAAAAACAGGTCAAAGTGCTGTACAATCAGAATTGCTCTCTCTAAAACAGGCTACCCCTCCTTTCCATTCTTCCACACTTTCTCTGTGTTTTTATAGCAGCTGTATGATCAAGTGATGGACGGAAGGAAAGGTTGATCCTGATGCTAATTGAAGAAGTCTTGGCCGGAGCCAGCTGGCTTGCAGCATCTGTGAAAACAGTACGAAAATGGAATTTTGAATAAGTCATCTAGATTGAACACTAAAAACAAATATAGTTGATCATGCAAATTCAATAAAGAGATTGAAAAAGGAAGAAAATAAAAACTACGAAGACTAATATAATCAACTGAAAAAGGTCCAACATCTGAAATGGTATGAAAAAATACAATCATATTTAAAAATTTTTATTAGAATAAACCACATTTTTTATTAACATGCAATTTTCACTTAAAAAGTTAAGTTCATCTGCAAATGTCATCGGAGAAATACTAATGGCATAATACCAGATAATCCATTTCATAATTGTGTGGGGTTTTTCTCAATCTAATCTTCAACCCAGACTCATTAATGAAAGGATAGTATGTGGGTATTGCAATGAAGGGCAATTGTCCTGCTAAGTTAGTGATCAGCAATACAAAATGAGAAGAAAACTGCGAAATGGGAAATGTGAAGAAGTGGTAGGTCTGGATTTGTTCAGGGCTTTTTTTGTGTGAGAAATGGAGCTCATTTATCTCGGATGATAAAGGTCAGGGGAAATGGAAGCAGAGGAAGTGTATGTTGGTGCTTCTGTGGGTGAATACAATTATTTTGGTATTTTGCTTGTGACTGTTTCACCTCAAATATTGTTAGGAGCTTAAAGTCTTGGACTATTAACACCTCAGTAATTAGCTTCCAAAGGAATAAAAAAAGGTCTTCAGGTGAAAAAAAATATTATTGATAGGTAGATTCTTTGTTTTACTCTGGATGAGAAGTATAAGGAAACTTTAATGTCAAGTCTGCCCATGGTCTGCCTATTACTCCTGTGTTCTGCAGGTTTTTGTTCAGTCATGGACTGCTGCTTTTGAGATCAACCAAAGTATAGGTTGGGGTTTATGTTGGATTATTTACTTATTTATTTTTGTTGGAGAGTTGTGTATAGGGGCAGCTCTTCTTCCCCAGGTATGATTGTTAGGGATTGTATTGGGTCTGGCTGAGATGGAGTTCATTTTCCCACAGAAACCCTCACAGCACTGGTTGCACTGGTAGCTTGCACTGGTAGCTAAAAAAGGTGTTGATAACACACCAGTGTTTTAGCTGCTGCTGAGCAGTGCTGGCACGGCATGAAAAAAATTAATATAAAACTTAAGGAAGTTTAGAAAAGACAAAAAACAAATTCTCCTAGAAGACAATAGAACCATTGCCAGAACGCAGATCCAAGCTAACTAAACATGTACTAAACATAGCTGTGTACTACTAAATGTGACCAAACATACTGAAGCAAACTTAGGGAATCCTTACTTTAACCTGTAAAAGTTTTAATAGCTTCATAATATCATGACAAGCAATATAACCAAACAAGCTTGTTCTGTAAGAGATGTGTGAATAAGAAATTATTATATAATTTATTATTCATGAAGAATAGTAAATTATTCTAATCACATTTTCTGTATTATGAAAATTCTAAGAAAGTGGTGCTGCAGGCAAATGAATGGTCATGGAAAGTGTGATCATTCATTCCAATTTTTTTTTAATAAACTTTATTCAAATTAAAGGAAAAAAAAAATTACAGGGAAGCAAGTATCTAAAGTCTACATCTGTGAAATGACCTTATACTTTAAAAGGACATCAGAAGCCTCTTCAGAGCAAAATAACATTTCTAGTATTAAATCCTTAGACCAGGTCCAGAGACAGTAACACCTATCTTTAGTAAGTTGATTAAAATGCTTTGAACTCCAAAACCAATTAAAATATACTTTGGAACTCTTCACTTTGCTAACTACAGCTCTGTTTTGACTAAATGTATACACCAGACTCTAGTAAAATACAGTGAATGTGAAAACTTTATATTTATTTAAAAAGTGAAAAGATAGATCAATGGCTTGGCTAAATGAAGCCAGGTGAAGTTTGACCTTCTGGATGTTCATAAATGGGGTTTAATCTAAATGGATATTTTTGGTATTTCATGAAACTTTAATGTGTTGAAGAATTTGAGTCTCAGATATTTTAAAATAATTCAAATGTTATTTCATGTATGTATACACTGGACAGATGTTTAAAACTTCAGTTTTTATGGAATCTTATGATTGTTAGTTTTCTTTTTCTTCTAGATTATAGAAAACAGATCCTGTGCTGAAAATCACTGCCTTCAGAGAAGAGAGAGGACCACTGGAAAACTCTTTGAGGACTTTAATATTGCCATTCTAAAATACTGATGTGTGCTCAAATTGGGGGAATGGACTAGAAAACCTCCAGGCATAATTTTGTTCCTATCTTGTATGTTCCTATATGCTCAGCAGTAAATGGGGATTCTTAACAGCATTCCAAGAAAGGTATTTTGCCACTTTTATTTTATGATATTTAGCAACATCCTGAGTTTATGCTTCAATTGAGAAATATTTTTCTTTTCACAGTTTTTGTTTTGTATCCTTCTTACTATGTCCTTAAAACGCTCTGAGTTCCAATTACAATAACATCCCTTAAAGGACAGTTTTGAGATGTTATTTTGCTGTAAGAATAACAATAGTATTGTCTGTACAGAGGAGAAATGCTTAGCCTGCACTAAGCTCCATACTGTCTTGATTAAACTGCTACTATACCAGGAACAGCTATTTTAAAAATAGCTGAGATGTGTAAGTTTGTGACTGAAGTATAGACCCGGTCTTTGAGTGGTCAATTAACATGGATTTCATTATAATCAAAACACGCTAAGCCTCAGGAAGAAGAAAGAGATCAAGACAGCATCTTATAAGTAGGATTTTTTGTGAAGGACACAAAGAGAAAAGAAGGTTTATACCAACAGCATATACCTTTGGTTCATCAATGACATGACACAGCACACCCTGAAATAAGTGTTCAATACAGGCAATATTCTCTAAGAAGGGTACCAAAATGAATATGTTAAGCTACAGGGCTATTCTGTACGGGGCCAAGCTTAGGTGACGTGAATCCGTCTCAATGGTTATTGTAAATGGGAAGGTCAGCAGCCTCTCTTTTTCACTAGACAGATGAAATGCTTTGTGGAAACCAGCAGGAAAATAGCATAAAAGAATTAAAAGTATAGCTATTGTGAAGCATTATTTTCTTAAAAGAACCTGGGACACATGTTGATTAAGAAGGTAGCCACTGCCTTTATCACTACTGATTTGCTTCTGTCGTATTTTTCTTAGAGCTATTTCTCAATCACATGCATACAGAGAGAAGAGCAGAACTTTGGGTCAGGTCATGGCTTATTCAGCCTGCAGGGAACTATGCTGATACCCTTTTGGCATGACAAGCCACAGCCAACTGTATTTAGAAAAGAGATGGCTTCATGGAGACATATTTCTTCACTCTGGTGACGACAGAGTGCAAGTGAGGACTGCACGAAGTGTCTTTGCACCTTCAGTGTGCTTTCTGGCACAAAATATGGCAGGGGGGATAATGTGTGTGTGCAGACTGATGCTTGTTCTTCTCCTTGAAGAATCTGGGAGATAGAGTTGTAGTCTGTGACCCACTAAGTGACAATTTCCATTTCAGGTTGATACTGCAGGAATGCAACTGCTCTGTACACTGGGCTGGGCTGAGAGCAGCAGCAGTGAATGCCCTCCACTATTTAGCCTGTCGTCTCTCCCCACCTTTCCTTTCTTATTGAGAAGATGATACATTCCCATTTCAGTGAAAGGAAAGACCCCGGCAGACAGCACAGAAGCTGGATCATGCTGCAACACATTTAATGTTACAGGACAGCACCGTGTTGCCATCAGAACTAATCCCAGCAGCAGCATATCAAATCACCCCATTTCCATTTAGCTTTCGTCAGTATCAAACACAGACAGATATGGATTTGGTCTGGGGAATGGCATTTGCCTTTGAAGCCCTTTTTCTATTTTTTTTCCCCTCTACATCATGCATTCAGCACTAATAGAAAGTTTCTTTTCAGGAATTAATTCCATTTAGTTGCTGAGCATGTATTGGCTACACTGCTGATCATCAGTGTGATAGGGAAATTTTAGGTTTTCTCTTCTGCATAAACCTCTTTTTCTCTGCTTTTCATGGCTGTTCATTCTGACATGTAGCAACTTAGTTGCTGCAATTGTTCCAGAGATTGCTTTGATATTTACTCTTCTATTGTGCTAGTAGAACCACTCTTCTCTCTTACTTTGACCTTGCAAATTTAGTAAAGGCTTTCAAGCTCCATATTCTTCTGCATAGGCAGTCCTAATTTTTGTAAAGTTTTAATTACAGATTAACCCTTCCTTCAGCATTAAAAACGAACATGTTTAGGCTGTTTTATGACATTTTTCTGAGAGAAACCTAACATTTTTTTTCCTGGTCCAGTAATTGGTGCTATTGAATTCAATTTGCCCTTGTATTTCAGTCATGTGTCTTGGAACAAAGTCAGATATTTACTTTCTTCCACGTTTGCTCCTGCTACTTCTGTGATGATTTTTTGGTTAGGCACAACTAGATGTGGCCGAGTAAGAACTTGTAGCTCTTTTCTTGGCTTCCACAGCATAATAATCTCTTTTGAAGTATAGTTAATTTTTCCTTCATTGAAATGTTTTCTGCTAGCAATATCATTTGGAATGCTGCAGAGTATACTGAATATGCTTTTGCCCCTGTGTGAAAACTTAGAGCCTAGAATGAGAAACATTCAAGCACTACTGTGAGCTTCGAAATAATGTTTCAAAGGAGAGCACAGACAGACTTGAGTAACTGAAAATCTATGCAGTATCATTTTTAGGGTTTCTTTTGCATCAAAGTCACTTTTATCAATATTCACATTACCACCACAGCCACCCAGCATTCTTCAGCTCTTAACCACAATCTCTGAACAAATTTTGTGGTATGTTTCAGGGATGCTTTGTAGCTGAATCTTTTATAGTAGGATCTTGTTCCCTTGCTTGAATGATTCCTTTTTAGATGTCTTCCTTCTCCCGCTAATACAATCTGGATGGACTGGGGAGGATTCCTTACAGTATAATGATTTGTCTCAGTTTAAGGTTAAAGATGGGAGACAGGTTTTATTATAGTACCAGTGCGGGCTTTTCTCATTTTTCTGTTAGCACTGTGTATTAGGAGCAGATATGTTTATTGTTTTCGTAAGGTTCCAATTATTTCTGAATTTTGCTAGGTTGCTGATCTTGCAGCAAGCTTTTTCAAAATATAAATGTGTTATACAAGAAGATAATTCTGTTACTCAGATTTGCATTTCCACTTTATTAATTTCTTGTTCCTCTTTAATTTTCACGAAAAATCTCATACCTGTAAGTCATTATGAAGTAGAATTTTAGGAATGGAAGGTAATATTTTTATATATAAACATCTATGCACGGATGTACATGTCTCAGTCAAATTTCTTGTGTGTCAGGCTTCCCACATCAAGAAATGAATCTGAAATATTCCTTGCTGGATTTTAAAGTCTCCTTCAGGCCAGATCATGTAGCATATTTTGAGCTTAAAATGCAATTTATAATGCATTTAGTTTGTTTGTTTGTTTTCATAAATAAAATCATTTGTTTCGTAAGAGATTAGAAATACATCACATGCACTTTTCCTTAACTTTTCGTTATTTCTGGCAGAATTTCTGATTTAACCATTTTTGTTTGCTCATTTAAAAAAAAGGCAAACCAAAATCACTCTAATAAGGGAATAAAATATATGCTACCTTCTGTAAAAGAAAGAAAAATGCAGTTGTAAACCAGTATTCAATAACATATATACAGGTACTATTCAATATGAAAAAAAAAACTAAGGGTCATGGAAACATTTATCATATTTGCCTTTCTTATGACTAAAACAATATCTTAAGATAGATGTCATTAAACAAACAAACAGAAAGTAAAAAATAACTTTTTTCCACCAGACTTGACAATAATTAGGGAAGTCATATGAATGAAATAGCACAGGCATGTGAATTATCTCCCAAGTTACATTGTAGGTGTCTTTGGATATCCCAAATTATCCTCACTGCAAATTCTTTTACTTTGTAGCAAAGTCTAAAATGCAATATTTCATATCAGGCTTGGTCTAGAGCAGAGATTTTCTATTACGTGTCACTTAGCATGTTTTCCCCTGTTAACACTTTCTGGTATAGTCACATCGGTAAAAGCATTTGTATAAAAATGGTTGTATAAGCAAAATATTGTTCTTGTGTGTGTGATGGTTGTTTATTTCCCAAAAAATTGATGCTAGCTCAGTCTATAAAAGAATATTTCCAAGGTGAGCTATGTCTCTAGCATAGTGGTTTGTTACCATAATTCTACTGGCAACTGGCATAACTATAATTACAATTTATTTTGATTGCACACATGGCCTCAGAACAAAATAGATATGTGCTGTCTTCCTCTCATGTCCAAAAGTCAGATTTCAAGCTTATATCCATAAATCAGTGGGCTATCTCTCAGCACAGCAACAAACTAGCATTTTGCCTCAATCTATTTCAGGCCCTGGCCTTACTGAACAGCTAATGGCTGAAAACAAAAACAGAAGAAAAACAAAAATGTTAATCCATTGTGGTTTAAAATTTTTGGAAACCCTTTCCTTTGTTGTTGTTGTTGTTTTTGGTTTTCTGTTTTGCTGTTTTACTTTGTTTTGTTTTGTTCTGATTTCATACATCTCTCAAATTCCTTGTTGAATCTTAACAATTTTCTTTGATATTATCTTGTTTGGATAAAGGCAAAGGTCATAGGAAATTAAGGCTACTTTTAATTTATTACCCTTTCTGAATTCACATAAATGATTTTTTTAGTGACATTTGTTTTCCCTCTAGAACAGTGATGAATACCATAAACTCTCATTGCATTTCAAAAATTACGTAGGGTTATATGAAAAAAAAACTAAGGAATGTGTATCATTACGATCCAGGTGAAAAATCTTTTACAAAAATGCGAATATTTTAGTAAAGTTTTTATGACCCATGTTACCTAAAGTAAAACTAAATATTATTAGCATTGCATTAGATATATTGGCTTAGAATGACTTTTTTGGTTTGTTCAGTTTTCCTTAAGACTTGGGAGTAAAGCATACATTGCAATATTGTATACAACTTCCAGAGAATAGTGCTATTTTTCTGGCATTGATGCATCCTGGGAAGGAAATGGTGAGTTTGAGCCGTGTTAGCCATGGTAGACTCGGCAGAAAAAAAAAGTATATTTAAAGCATAATTTTTTCATGAATTAAACAAGCTAGAAATGTTTGAACATTCTCTGAGGATATATTTATAAGATTTGTAAACAATGAGTAGCATATATAGAAATATGAAGTGATGGGGATAAGACAAGCACCATTCCTCCATTTATTGTTTGGGTCCAATGAAATGAATATTCTCTGGCGCTTCTATTAAAGAGTTTCAAATGAATTACATTTGAATGCATTAAGAGTGGTTTAACAGATTATGGGCATGGGCAGTGATATGTGCGTTGTGCATACCTTGCTAAAGAATTCTTTATGGTTACAAAGGCATATTTCTTCTCATTGTCTTTATATTTTTCTATTTCATCCATACAACATAAAATATGAAAATGTGTGGAGTTAAAGGGATGGAAATTAAAAGAGGATTCAGATTTTGTTCTAGTTAGTTCCTTAAAAGTAGAAGCAGTGTTTTCCTAGAGTAAATGTAAAAGGTGTTTCATGACTGAAACACCTTAAACATTTCAGTCATGCTTTCAACACTGAAAATCTGCTTTCCATATGGAATTCATGACATACTCCTGGCAATTTTACTGTACAACATAAAACTTGGCTTGTACCTGAGAAACTCCAAATGCATTCATACATTTTTCAACAGTTGTTCAAGGATACTGAAAACTATAAGGGAAAAAAACTTAAAAACCCATTGCACTACCCATACTGTAAACACACATAAAAATTCAGCCTCATTTTATACCAAAGGCATGTTCAATTCCTGACCACTTTCCCACTTTACCTGTTTGTTCTATTCCAGTTACACAGAAAGACATATCTTGAATTCACCTATGCCGTTTACAGATCACCTCTCTTTCAGTTTCTAAGCAGTAATTCAGCTTGGGAACAAATCAGACTTTTATTGCCATTATGGCTTGGGCAAAACCACAGAAAAGCCGAATTTTCGTATTTTTCCTGGCCAATTGCTTACACAGACATTAATATGAACGGTAAAACCATTTTCCTGAGCCACAGCTGTTGTCAGTAAGAACCGTACTATTTTTAAAATTGAATTGATACCTTTGCCCTCAGTTTAAACAAGAGAAATAATAGTGATGGTGCCAAAATACATCGATATAAAGCTTCACACCTTTGAGTCTCTTGGGGCATCTGTACTGGGTCTTGAGCACAGTCTTCAGGACTGGCTGGCATAACACACTAGTGTCCCAAATGGGAGCAGGCTATTTGCCAATGTCCAGATGTAGTATCCAGATATGTACTAGATATTTTTTTTCTGGATGGAAATATTCTTTAAAACCGTGCCAGTACAGAGAATACCTAGATCTTTCTTCATCTCAGCTTCCTGTTTAAAACATGAAGGTGAGTTAAAACCATAGTGGACTTAGATGTCAGAGACAATTCAAAACACTGATCTAAGTTTGAATTTACTTTTTTTAATGGAATACTAATGCCCCGCTGAGCCAGCCCATTCAGACCTATGCACAGCAAAACAGCAAAATCTGTCAGGGTGGCACAGATGAAGTTTCGAGTGGGATAATGTTCAAAACATTTTTCAGGCTTGCATATTTTTCTCTTTTTTTAATCGTTTGTGGAGCTCTTTTCTCTGTCAGAGAAGAATCTGAAGTAAAAAGGGCTCTTCACAGCCTCCTTGATGGGCTGTTGAAGCTTTTCAAATGTAAGAAAAAAATGTTGTGGGAAGGAAAACCCAGCAAAGCTTGGTGAGCTTAGCTGGAGCTTTAAAGAGATTATACCCAAAGTTCAGACAGACTTAGAAAAAGTTGAACTTGACTGTTATCTTGAAAAGCTTTCGAAGGCAGGGATCATCAACACAACCACAGCTCTCATCTCTGGCAAACAATTTCAAGCAGCTTTAGTATCAGATAGTATAGCCTGGGGACTCAAGAAAGAATTTTCAGGGCTGCTGTTTCTTTATAGCTTTCAGATTTGGAAGCAACGTTTACTGTTGCTACATCTAGAGAAAGAAAAATAGTAGTTAGATACTGAAGATGTGTATGATGGTCATTCCCTCAGTGTTATCATTTTCAATGGCAGCAAGAATAAATCTGATATGATTAGATTTTTATTTTTTTTAGAAGCAACTACAGTATTAGATGGTCCTTGTGGTTGGAAACAATGTTACAGGAAACTTTCACCCCTCTGTCAGGCATGGTATTTTGAGTGTTCAGAAGAAAAGTTTTATTGGCACGTCAATAAATAAATATTGAAATAAATATAAGGAAAAAAAGGAAATAAATTCTTGCATTCATTTCAACTTGTTAACAGGACAAAACACAGCACCACCATAGCACCTTTATAGATAGTCTTATTATCATAGAGTCACAGAATCACAGAATGGTTTGGGTTGGAGGGACCTTAAAAATCCTTTAGTTCTACTAGCTTTCCATGGGCAGAGACATCTTCCACTAGAACATGTTGCTCAAAGCTCCATCCAGTCTTGCCTTGAACACTTCCAGGGATGGGGCTTCTAGACCTTCTCTTGGCAACCTGTTCCAGTGCCTCACCACCCTCACAGTAAAGAATTACTTCCTATTATCTAATACAAACCTACCCTATTTCAGTTTAAACATGTCAAGGGCTAACTGAATATGGTACCTGACGTGATCTCCTAACATTTTTTTAGCATTTTCTTTATGGGTACAAGGTACTGGACATGTTCCTTTTCAGGGACTGGCAACAGCAAGTGCTAATATGACTTGCTAAACAAGTTTCTTTTGGGGTCTCTTGTGTTTTGGAAAATGAGAGACGAGGTTTGTGGTCTCGATTCGCAGAAAGAATGAATAATGTATAAAATAATTATGTCTGCCTACTGCAGTGATATGCACTGCCACAAGCTGCCAGAACAGCAATGTGCTGGGGACAGAGCTTTTGACAAACTTTTCTAGAACCATATGAAACTAAATTATTCCAGATTAGCAATATATTTATAATATTAAATAGGTATTTAAAATCATCTTGCAAGTCAAATGTCAGCAGTGAAGATCAATTTAATAGTTTTATCTTTTTTATGATGTTGTCTGCAACAAAAATAGTGCTTCAAGTGAGACTTCCCAACTATATGAGAGTCAGTTGGAAGCTCATTAGCCTCAGTTTGATCCAATTTACTTGTACCTGGTATGCTCTGCTTTAGCAGAGAATAGGAACAAGATAGGGGTGACATGACAGCGCTGAGGAACATCTACAGAGTCAGGAAAATGCAAATTATTTTGTCATAATTTATTCTATTACACCAAAAAGATTCTTCTCTAAAATTCAAAAATTTTAAGGAAAGAAAATAAAGGCACTGTCTAACACACCTATATATTTTGTTAAACTGTTCCACCCAATTGACTTTTTCCTTTCTTGATGTGTGTTCTGCTATGGTGGTCAGAAGCTAGTCCTAGTAGCCAGGCTGAGGACTGGGTTTTTAGCTGCATTCTCTATAGGTGTTAAGAAAAGGACATGTCCATTTCAGAAAAAGGGAAAGGATACATAAGCTCTAACAGCAAACAGTAGTACAAATGATTCCTCTGCCTTCTGCCGCATGATGCTTTGCAAGATCTCATCTTCTTCCGTACTAAGAGAACAGACGTCTTTTAGACTCATGTTTTGCATTATTAACCTGTCCTAATCCTTAGAATTTCAGCTCCAGCAAGTATGAGATTTATACGCAATTTGTTATAAGGAAGAATGTTGAAACAGTAAGTTTTTCCATGCTTATCTTAGTATTTATATAGTTTATTCATCATTAAAATCAATGCATAATCATAACTGGATGTATGAGCAAGCTGTCAGGCATGCTGACAAATTCAAGGAGGCAAGTAATTTACCAGAGTCTCTACGCTTGGCTAAGGAATAACAGGTTATGGTGGTAATCTTTTCAAACGATCATTGTGAGATCATTTTTCAAGCACAGATTTAAATAGAGAGAATATCTTTGAACATTCAGTGCAAGGACAAAATATAAAAATATATAACTAATGAAATATCTTAGAGTGCTCAGAAGTTGACAGGTACATGATAGTATAGCTGCTTGCAACTGTAGTTTTCTTATCTGTATTAATGTGTTTGAATGTTCACACTAACATGTGATTCAGAAATACTTTAGCTCAGTGAGGATAAGCCATATGAACCAGCAGTCTGTCCATGGCAATAAGAAGTCTGAGTTGTAGTATGTTAGATTTATAGAACAAACCCAGGTCCATTTCTTAGTCTTTATCCAAGATTTGACCCATATCCTACAGAAGTTAATCACGGCTTAATCCTGTTGCTATTGCAGCTGCTGGAAAGCTCCCATAGCCTGACTCTCTAGTGAGACTCTTTTCACAAGGTGACAGTAAAAAGCTTCAAGATAAGAACAGAAGCAAGATCTGAATGACTGCAGTGCTGTAGAAGCAAGATTTCAGATATTTCCCACTGATTTGTCTGGGGAAAACACTTCACACCTTCTTTGCAGGCCCTTAAAAGAACAAGTGTTCGTAGAAAATTTACTTTGGGGAAAATATATGCTTGAATTACCTATGCATAAGTCTCAGACAGTCAAGATTATTTTAGACATCTTTCTGGGCATCAGTTTTCAGCTTGGAAGAATTTTCCACAGCCAGAAAGGCACCAGAATTAGGTCAGATTGAATACTGGGCATCTTGCAAATTTCGCCACTTTGGTGTTACGTAGCAAGCCACACGCAACAAAAAGCTTTAGATCATGGAAATCTCAACTATGTTTTTGGGACGAACACTGACAAATAGACGTGTGAGCTAAAAACATGGCAACACGAAGCTTTTTGTCTGGATTATGCATCTATGGAAAGACCTGGTCTGGGACCCATTTAATCCTGAGCATAAAAGCCCATGACAAAAGAAAAGACTATTTTTGTTATTAATGCCTGTAAAGTGACCAAATGATAAATATACCTCAAAGTTTCCACACTTGGTTGGGTTTCACTTCTAAATAAGAGTATAAGTGGAGTTTACTAGACACCAAAGTGCCTATTTGAAGCTAGTTTAGCCAGACACAGGAAATGCTGAAGGCAGAGATAGCAGTAGGCCAATTCACATATTCTTCACTACTGCTATAAGCTGTGCAATTATTGAAAGCATCTATTTAGAATTCCTGCATCAAGTCTAAGCCTTTGAAATCAAGTATCATAGAACTACATGTGTATAATAATTATATGTGTATAGCGTGAAAAGAGGGTGAATTAATGTTTCTGAATGATGTTAGGAAATTGATAACTGTACTAAGGGGAACATCTGGAAGAGATGGAAACTAATGACATTCATATATAAAGATTCCTTAGTGAGTCAGTGCTTCAAGGTGCACTATCCCCTCCAGGGCATAGAATGTCCTCTTCTCTAATTTAATGAGATTTTCAAAAGCATGGTGAAAGCAATGTAGAAGCACTTGCCTTGGCTTCCTCGTGGGAGAGGAAGGATCTTTAAGCTTGTGATGTCATAAAGTTCAGCATGATTATGAGATGAATTTTGGACACATTGAGTAGGAAAAACAACAGTGATACGATCCTTCAGAAAGTCACTTTCCACAATCATCTGCATCATGCATTGTGGTTCAGGACAGAAATAGTAAAGGGTTCCCTTAGCTTTCACAAATTTCCTAGTTGTCTGTTGGATTCAGCAGTGACTGTCTTTATATTTTGTAAATATATTTATGTTCTGCTGACTTTATTACTAAATTATTTTCTCCAGGATATATTTTTATCATTAATAATATACATGGATAACTCAGGAAGCAATTTAAACAGAAAAGTCAAATGCATTTACAGATGCATGCACCTTAGAAGGTCTTTGTGAGAATCACTGGATTCTCACTGGAGAAATCACATCCTGGGGTTTGGATGGTATATAAAGATAAACTGAGTGTATTACCTGTCATTCTTTTCAGGAATGTTGCTGAGCTTCATTACTTTCAGAAAAGGGCAGAGACAATTATGCCTTAGCAGTCACAGTCTTCCCTAAAGATTTTTCTTGCACACAGAAAATGTGCTGTTAATATAAGATAGCACTCATCTCAACAAAACTCAAACATTTCCAACTGAAGGGGTTTGTGAGACACAAGGAGAATCACTCTCCTATGAGGAGCACCTGAGGAAGCTGGGGTTGTTTATCCGGCAGAAAAGAAGGCTCAGGGAGATCTTGTAATTCTCTACAACTGCCTGTAAGGAAGTTGTAGCCAGGTCGGGTCGGCCTCTTCTCCCAGGCAGCCAACGACAGGACAAGAGGACACAGTCTTAAACCGCATCAGGGGTGGTTTAGCCTGGACATTAGGAAGTTCTTCACAGAAGAGTAATTGGGCATTGGAATGTGCTGCCCACAGATGTGGTGGAGTCACCATCCCTGGAGGTCTTTAATACAAGACTGGATGTGGTCCTTAGTGCCATGGTCTACTCAACAAGATGATGTTAGGTCATAGGTTGGACTTGACGATCTCAAAGGTCTTTTATAACCTAGATGATTCTGTGACTCTGTGATTCTTTATTATAGAAAGAACCCAGGAGTGTTATTGTTTAGATTTTTTTTTTTTTTTGAGATGACTTAAGCTGGGAAAAACAAATTCAATCTCTGGCATCTTCTAATATAGTTTAAATGAGATCTTACTTACATGGTCTTCATATTTTTGCTCTTCAGATGACAGATCCTGTAGGAAGATGTTCTCGAATAGAGGCATGCTGAGAGGGTAGGAGTTTCTTATGCACTCTTATAAAATTCCTTACTCAAAATTTGCAAGCTGTATGCAGGGAAAATCTGCCTGGTTTCTTATCTTTATATTTTGCTTCATAAACACCTAAACTTCCTAACTGAGTTTTTTAGAGAAGTCCCAGCAAGATTAGACAAAGCTGGTCAGAAGACAAATTCAGATTATATCAGAGCCAAAGTAAAATATGAAAATGTGTCATTTGGCTGAGTGAGACACCCTGGGGGCTGAGCACTGGTTAGCAAAGTAGATGATTAAGGTTCTGCTTGATGCTGTGCTGGCATAGAATGATTAAATAGAGGTTTGAAACTGATCCTCTGTTAGCTTAGCTAAGTTTTCCAGCCAACCAGCTGCATGGAGATACACACTTGTTTTTCTGCATCCAGGAAGAAAATCAGTTCTCAGCCTGAAAACAAATTTTCTGACACTTTTATCATTTACCTCAAAGCTTTTAAATGAATGCATTTCAAAAAAAATCAAACAAAAAAAAAGCTGATTCCGCAGCAGAACCACCATTTTTAAGGGTAGTCTTTTGGAAAGGTCAACTCAGAGTCTACCTGTGTTTTCACATTCCTGACTATGGAGCATGAAAAGGCTCTTAGTTTCCTTACATAATTGGAGATTCTGAGAAATTTCATAGTTAAATTTTGTGATATCACACTCTTAAGGGAAAGAGACACCCAAGATTTGTAAATGCTTGTGGATGAAAGGGAAAAGTCAGAGGGTCCTCAAAAACTCACAGAGTTTTATTAAAAAATTACACACTTGGCATAGAAATCAGCATGGTAGTCTTACTATTTAGGCACATAGCAGTGAGTTTTGGGTAAAGGGGTGAGATGAAAAAGAAGAGAGAAAGAAAGAGATTAATAAAAGACAAAGAGAGAGAGAGAGAAAGAGAGAGAGAGAAAGAAAAAAAGAGAGAGAGAGAAAGAAAGAGAGAGAGAAAGAAAGAGAAAGAGAGAAAGAGAAAAAGAGATCAGTTCCGGTTTCAGTACTGATCCAGGGACAGGATGTCTAGGGTCCTGGGGTGCACACCATGGCTAGTTGGGGGTACCTGTTTATAGGTAGGTTTCCCCCATCCTGAATATAGATTTCTCACTTCCTGTTGAAATTAGTTATCATTCACAGACTGTTCTTTCAGACCCTTCTGGAAATGTGTTAGAGAGCCTCAGAGGTCTTCATTCCTCCTACAGTCCATGCCCACTTCTCGGCTTCATTCCTGTGCTTGTGCTGTACTGCGGTGTGCTTATCTCCAGGAACTAGAACAAAGATGTTTGTCCTGGAAAAGTGCTGCCCTACCTCCTTGTAGCCCCTTTCTCCTGACACATCTTGTTCTTTCACACGGTGTGTTATTACCAACAATCCTTTTCTGTTATTACCAGCAATCCTTGGCTGGCTTCATAGTCGTCTGCCTATCAGTGTTTGAGACATACACATTAGACCCTTATCTTCTAGAATTCTACAAATTTCCTCCCCTAATTCAGATAATGTTTTAAAATGCTGGGATTTCTTGTGGAACAACAATTCAGTATATGATCAAGCTTCTAGAAATGCTGGATTAAGAGGATTTTATGAGACTGAGTGCAGCAACATGCAGCTGCTGGTCCAGTATATCAGAACTCACTACATAGATTCTTGAATCTTGCAGTTAAAATTATATGTATCAAAGATATTTGTGAAGGAAGGAAATAGAATATAGCGCACTATTACTTTGGAAGTAATAGGCAGTTTCAGGGTACGATTAAATATCGTCTCTTCAACAACTGCAGTGATAGATTCAAATAAAAAGAAAACATCAAACTTACCTACCATTGATCTATAAAATATATTTTAAGTTATTAAATGAAACATTTTCCAGTAATTTTTGTTGTTTACAACTCCTATCTAAAATTTTCTCAGAAAACAGGATTACAAGGATTCAAGCTTTCTTAAGATTTGCACGTTTTTACTTTTTCAGAATGTGGTAGCATCTTTTCCCTGTGCAGCACATCTTGAGGCTTACTTGATTTGTTTGCTCTCTGTCAAGCAATCTCTTCTCAGCTATTTAGTCTTGTATGAGCACATTTCATCCATGCTGGCTTTCTTTTCTGCTTCTCTCTGAAACTGTTCTGTAGCCTATAGATGTATCACCATCTAGCATATTATCTACCTAAACTGTTTTATCCATGCACTGGGCTGTGGAGTTCTTGATACAGAGACAAAAGGTAGTCAGCATGCAGCTGATGCATACAAAATGCAGACAGGTCTTTAAAAGTGATTACTAATTTTGAAGCATTCAAACAGACAATTCACAGACTTCAGAAACAGAGGATGCTGAGTATTACCATTAAAAAGTAATAGCCTGAAAACTACTGGTGTTAATGTTGATGACAATGGTAGTTGCTGGAGTTTTGACCATTGCTGTGCTTATTCTGCACTAAGACAGGAGGGATTTTTGTCATAAGAAGACTAATCTTCAAGGACTTGGGTTTTCTGAAGGCTCAGAAGCAAATCTCAGATATCATCAGAGGCCAGGGCTTAAAGCAACTCTTTTATCCCCACTGGTGAGCCAAATATCATTTCAGTATACTATTAGGTTTACATTCCTTGTCTGAAAATAGGATGGATACCTATGTTCTCAGGCTTCTTACCTGTAGGTGGTTTATTCTACTTCTGCTCTAATCTAAAATCCAAAGAGTTCAAGACACAAAAGTGTTCACTCTTTATGCCAGGAGTGGCTTCTGCTGATTTTTAGCTTTAAGAGTCTGTGAAGTCTAAGTGAAAGCAAAAAAATATATTTTTGCAGCATGTATCAATCTTCTTGTAGTCTTTGATCTCTTTAAGGGTATTCATGGTCTAAATGACTAGCACACTTTTATAGAAATAACTGAAACCCGGATTTGAAATAATTGACACCAAAGGGAAAACATATTAAAAGTGGTAATCTCTATTCACCACTTAATTTTTTTCCCAGTGCCGACATTAAAGGTAAACTAATCCTTATTTTTTTCTTGAAAACGGGTGATTTTGCCAAAGTAAAGACATTTTATTATAAAAACAGATATGTACACACTCTTTACAAAGAAGAAACCTAAGAAAGTTTTAAGAAAAAATATTTTTGTCAACAAAACCGTTGCCTCAAGCATTTTTTCTTACCATTTACTTAGAAGATTTTTCTTTCTTAGTTCAAAGTCATAAGTGAAATTAGAAAAAGACTCCAAACCAGCCCAAACCCAAAAACCTGTAAACCACATTGTCCTCAAGCAAGGCTTCTGAAAATCTGCAAATAACATGTCTTTACCTCTTGTGAATTTGCCTTTTGCAAAACCAGCTCTTTGTGATAGCATCAGTTCTCCTCTTACACACTGGGGGTGAACACTTGATTGATACAGTCAGTAGGGTGAAAAATGTGGAGGACCAGTTACTACTGGTAGATATGAGTAGATGTGGTAACAGAAGAGGGTATGCTGGGATTTATTCTTGCAAGCTCTGCTAATTTTCGTGGACCAGATCGCATTCTCATGTGCAGTGTAATACACAAAGTTAATCAGAATAGTACGGCACATAGTCCTTTGCAAGATACTAAGTTCTTTGTAGATGCTAAATGAGGCATAGCTCAATGAATTCCCCACCTGAAACCAATTTCTGAACAAGTCAGGAGGAATAAGGCATCTCAGAGCCTCTGTGGATTAGTGGCATTGAGAGGCACCCACATGGGATGGAAAGTTTCCCAGCCACTCTGTCAGATATGGTAGTGAAACTTCTCCCTCACGGGCTCATCAGGAAAACCCTGTCTCGAAAGGAAAGACATGACAAAATACTTACATGTATCAATGGTGTGTCAAATTCCTTTCAGAATGAATAGTGATATCATCAGTGTACATTCAAAGAGAATTTCTTCATAGGTATGTCAAAGGGTAGTGAGGTGCTGAGCAAATTATTTTTAGTTTTTTGCCTTTTTCTCTGCATCCATATTTACTTAAAATCATGATCACTTTGGTGGTAGAGAGCAGCAGTGTAAGAACAGAAATTCAACACCTTTAACTGAAACTAATAAATAATTGAAAATGGGATGGAATGTAATTAAATCGCATCCAATTTTGAAAGTAATATGCATTCTTTTATTCACAGATACCTTGATTTCACTAGCATTTGACATACTAGCTTGTAATTCAGATGGGATCTTGCTTCCATTTTTATAGGATATTCTATATAAAAAAATTGCATTTAAAAAGAGTATCAGAGGTAAAAATTCAGGCAACACTTGCTGGAATGAGGGGCACCAGACTCCATTTTCTTCTGATTGCCATCACGATGTTACAAAACATTTAATATTTAGAATGCATCTGCAGGTTTCCACACTGAGCCTTTATCTTCACTGACGTAAATGTTAAAGCTCTTAGTAGCAAGAGGTGTGATATTGGGCTCGTTGTTACTCTACTGAGATGCCAACAGCAAAGAAGTGAAAGGAATAAAGTTCAACATAATTTTTGAGAGATTTCCAAAGAAAAAAGTGATTATATCTTCTCCTTTTTCAAAGGGTCAGTTGTTCAGCGAGGCAGTCTCAGAGGGTGACATTACATTATTATACCAATTTGTCACCTAAATTAAAGCCATTTAGCCTGTTATTTAGTGTGCAGCTGCAGAACTGATGTGTTTTATTTTATTTTTAATGTGCTTTTTTATAGATGGGAAAAAGAAACCTCTATATGGAGGTAAAAATCACATCAACTCTCTAAAGATGTTGCTTATGATAGGACCTGTCTCTGGCAAGAGGAACAATAATCTGAACAGATCAAAATGTTCTCTTTTGTTACATATATCTTACTTGTTGGTTAAAAACACAGCAGTACAGAGATATCCCCTTACACAGACATCTTATTTTCTTTACATCTGTTCTGTTTTTCTGATAAAGTACTTTCCCTAAAACAGACATAAATGCATTTGTGCATCCACAGGAGCTATTTCACGTTGTGACCATGGGTAGTGTCTTCTTAATTATGAAATAACTTCATTTTTATTCTATGTTAGTGTTACTATTATTTTATATACCACGATTTATTTTATTTTGTTTCCTATGTTTAAAATGTTTGACTGATCTACCAGGAATAAGAAACAATATCAACAAGATAGATGACCATATGGAAAATATAGAGAAATGCAAGAATGCCATAAAATGAAATCTGAACAGCTCTACTCCCCATTTGAATCTGACTAGAAGCACGTTCAAATTTCTTGAAACTCACATTTAATTTTTATTCCTTTCTTGCTTTACAATTCAGAGTGCTTGTCATCATACTATGTTAGCCAGAGGCAGTATTTCTATCAGAATGATAAAGTGCTGTCCTGGCTGGTCAGTTATCCAAATCTGTGAATAGTTTTTATATATGTCATAAGATACACAAACTTACTTTCCTGAAAGACTATCTCCTCCTGAACTTTCTCCCTATTTCTATATCTAGCTTTTGTTTTGACTGTTGCTGACCTTTTAATAAGCACACTCATTTCATATTTTTGCTCCATTTTTAGGTTTTTCACGCGAAAGTATCATTTTTCATACCTTCCTGGGTTTTTTTTGATCTCTTTGCTTCTGATTGCTTTTCTAAATTGCACTTCAGCTCTTTCTTGTCTCATTAAAACTCTATCATGTTTTTTACATTTTGAAAGAAGCACATTTATATTTCAGATAACAATAGTACTGACTTATAAAAATGTTCTCACCTGCTTTTACTCAAAGTAATTGCTACGTGTACACAGTTCTATATTCAAACATTCTGAACAAGTCCTTTGCTTCCAGCTGGACTCTGATATCTTATTCTCTAATCTAACAACTCCATTTGACATCTCGGACCCTGTACAAGGGTAAATGCCCAGGATTTATCAGTTTCATCAAAGTACCCATACACAAACAGGCATGTGATGAAGTCTACTTTTCTGTGGGCAATAGAAGTGGGACTACATCACAGGGTGCCAGGCTCCAGGGAGTTGTTACAAGCAGAAGTGTTACACTGAGTTTTTAGTGGTGGAATCATATGCTGAAAGTTTGTAGTTGGCAGCTGGTGGAATGAGTTTGGATTAGTTATGAAGCCTCATGGTTCTGCACTTTGACTGAATGATCTGACAGTTGGGAAATCCTGAATGGCTACACTGTGATTATGATTCAGCATAATCTCATCTTTCTGCTGCTGAAATTGACACTGAGGAAAATGGGGAGACCTCAGACTGAAATTCAGTCCTAAGTGTTTCTTATTTATATCTATTCAAATATTTTTTTGTAGATATTTTCTGAAATGACTCATGACCTATCAGCATTTCACTGAGGTGTTGTCCTCATCTGTTTAAGTCTTTCTAGTGTGGAATGACAGGAAGTAATGTCAACCATGACACAAGAAGAAATCAGCAGGGAACATCTTAGCACCCTGTCAAGGCAACTCTGCAACTTTTTATCACAACGCAAGAGGAAAACACTGCTTTGCAATGGTGACTCACTGATTATGTGTAGTTGAAGTAAAAAGAGCAACAAAAATACTATTTATAGCAACTGTTTTCCCCTCTATCTCTTGGAGTTTTTCATCCATTCATGTCTTTTTGTAGGGACCATCACACCTGGAGGTAACTTTTTTACAAGAGAGACCCGTGCTGTTAGAGACAGGCTCTAGCTGTTCCTTGGACCCCTCAACTTTCTTTTTTTTTTTCAACATGAAGGAAGAAGGATTTTTTTACTTCTTTCATGTTTTCTCAGCCGTTCCTCTCCTATCAGATGACGGTCAGAAACATGTTTTCCTCAGAAATTTCCTTTTGATTTGAACTAATATGACAAATCAGAGTTTAAACTGCAAACTTAAATTGTTATTCTAATTTGTTCATCTATGTGCTTAATTTAATTATATTATGACAGATATGAGCAAAGTAAATCTTCTAATTTTTGCATAAAGGAAACCAATAGCAAGATTGAAATTTTTTTGGCTGGTCACAATGTGAAGATCTGTTATCTGTAAGTCTTTTTCGCAAAAGCTGCTTTTAAATGATGAATGTTTCCTTCTATACACATTAAGAAAACAACCCTACATTTAAATAACACTTGATTTAAATATTTATTACTTAACCTTTCAGTAAAAATATTTATTGAATATAATTTAAATATTTTAGTTTTTTAACAATAAATAAAACCCAAACCTGCATTTAAATAACGCTAAATTTTTGACGTAAATTACCTCAAGCCAAACAACTCCAAAGTCAAGTTGACAGTATATTGTTATTTGTATTCAATTTAAAGCAAAACAAGCCAAAGCCCAAGGATAGAATTGGAAAGAGTCATGGAAGGTCCCGGTGTAATAAAAGAAATGTTATGAGTACATTACAACTGTTATATTTTAAGTCTTGTTTAACTTTAATTATTAAAAAATAGCCACAATGACACATATTTGGAAGAAACAGCTTCTGTAGCTCTAAAAGCTTTAAGAAGTACATATCTATGGGCAACCCAAGAAATTCCTAGAATGCACGGAGTATAACTTCTGACCTGGATAAACCAAAATGTTATTTTATTCCGTGTATATCTGTGCCTAAAATTGTTACTGTCTCTTTAAAGCCACGTACCGAGGCCAGAAACAGAACTACAAGGGCTGAGGGATTCCCTTAAAAAGTCAGAGTTGCTCAAGCAGGCTCTCTCTTGCCTTGGTGGTCTTCGCCCAAGGCAGAGGCTCCACTTGGTTTTTGTTTTTTTCCCCTGTCTTTTGTTTCTCTCATATTCGTTTTGTGAAGAATAATCCAATTCAAGACTTGGTATGAAGAAAGAAAGCTGGCTTTATGTCTATAAGCTTTATGTCTTATTTATGCAAATATAGTGTTTATTTAAATACTGCTGAAGCTGAAGAGGCAAGATTTCACGTGAGGGATTTTTATTAAACTTGTATCTTTCTGATTATGATTCATTCCTCTAGTTACTGTCATTAGAAGCTACTCCAGGAAGACGAAAAGTATGTGGGGGCCATATATTATTTCACCCAGAATCCCTGGAGCACACTGAAGATGGGAAGAAAGTCAAATCAAATAACTTGACTGATATTAAGTCAATACCTATCTCAATTTTACTCTTCTTCCTTTTCTTCCACTCTCTCAGTTGGGATGCACCAACCTAGCATGCACAGGGATAACAGATCTTAAATTCATGGAACATCCAGCTTGATTATGCATTATTATAGAAGCTTGACGAGAACATAAGAGCAGAATGTTAATCAGTGAAATCAAGACATTTCAACTGAGAAAGCACAAAAAGTATTTATGAACTGGTGCTCAGAGAGATACTTTTTTCCCAAATTGCAAGTTCTATATGTCAAATACATGAGGGATAATATGTTGTCTGTACAGAGAAAAGCTTATGGTGAAAGAGTGCTACCAAGTTTGCAAAGCCAAAACCTTCAACATTGAGGAAAGCTGGCTGCCTTTGAAACTTTACTTAAGGTCTGTAATTTCCTGTCACTGTAATTAAAGTGATCACATGCTACTTTTTCCATTGGACTTCTTTATCTTATACTCAGCGTACAATGCATTGGTCTGTGGCCTTTGCTCAGATTTTATCCATGGAGACATATGGACTTGTTCTTAAGATAACCATCAGTATGCTATTTTAGGACTTCCCAGACAGCTGCAGGGTCACATGTTCTTGTAGTACTATAGAATAGTAATATCTATGTTTTAAATAAAAAGTAATGCATAGACTGAAAAGGTAAAAAAAATAGAAATTTATTAATCACATTTGAGATGGTGGAGTTGGGGAGAGTTATAGTAGAGGGATAAGTTGTCATTCTTTAGCTGCTTACGTTTGATGAACTTTATTGTCTGTCATGAAGCACAGCTCTGCCACAGCAAATTTCAGCATAATGGCTTTCAATTTGGCAAAGTTATAAGAAACTGAAAAATATTACCCAACTACGTTTCAATAACTGTTAATTTGTCGAAAAATACCCAAAAATAATCATCATAATTTTCTTGTCAGACTTTGTACCTTGCAAATAGTTCTCCTTAGTTTTTCAATTGGGCCTTAGGAATGAATTGTACGAAGTATGCTAATACCTTGTGTGTGGTAATAGACTTTGCCAGATGAAATATACACCTAATATTTAAAGGATCTGTTATATACAGTGAAAAAAGTTTTAGAAAGCTTATGGAATTTGCGTTGTACTAAAAATAATCAAGGAGTTTTTTAGATGAGAGTGCTGAAGAGAACTGTGGAAAATGGGACATAATTAAAATTTATAAATTAACTTATTCTACTTTCCAAGGAAGTAAAATATAACTATAGTACTTTATGTAATTTTTCTTCCTTTGCCTCTAGGACTAATAAAAGAGCAGCAGAAAGTGAAGGCCATGACACTGAACTGGGAGTCTTGAAAATGAGTTCTGTTTTCAGCTCTGCAAGTGATTTGCTTTCTGACTTCTTCATTTGCTTTTAGGATGAAATCCTTTACTCTTTCTTTCTTTCTTTCTTTCTTTCTTTCTTTCTTTCTTTCTTTCTTTCTTTCTTTCTTTCTTTCTTTCTTTCTTTCTTTCTTTCTTTCTTTCTTTCTTTCTTTCTTTCTTTCTTTCTTTCTTTCTTTCTTTCTTTCTTTCTTTCTTTCTTTCTTTCTTTCTTTCTTTCTTTCTTTCTTTCTTTCTTNGAATTTATACCTTGATAAATCTTTGGTCCATCCCTGGCCAAAATGGAAAATTCTACAGAAAAATGGACAATAAAAAGAAAATAAAAGTTAGATTTAAACCTCATCTTTTTAATAATCCCTGTGACAAGAACAGGAAAGATTTGATTTAATGCATTTTTAATATTCAGGTTCTAATTTCTGAACTCTCCAAGCTCTTATTTAAACTATGACTTATTCTGACAGAAACCTGTCTATAGGCTTTAAAATCCTTAAATTTTTTTCTTAAGAGATGAAGGCTCTTTGGCGTAAAGTTCCCACAGTATTAAAAGTGCTACAGTCTTGGTCAAATCCCATCCTATCTGGCTTTAAACACAGTACAGAAACACCTGTTAGCCTCAGTCCTCAGTGCAGAGGTTGTTGCCATTGATCATGCTGGCTCATCATGTCCTATTTGGCCTAGGCTTATGGGCAGCTCACAAGCTCCTCTGGTGCCTACCCCACTTTAGGAGCTAAATCTCGTTCAAAGCCTCTGAAAATCTGCTCTCAAATCCTGGACTAGCATCATGCTGAGACTTGAATTTAACTGAGCTTGTCCAGCATACCTATCTCATCAATCTCTACCAATTATTTTTTTTTTTTCCTAAACCAGGCAGGGACAAAACTAATGATAAACCAGTGTCCTCTTCTAGACTGAGCATAGAATGTAAACGTACAAAACAGACTAAGCTTTCTGGAGGAGGGGTTGGTGCTTAGGGAAATGGTTTAGTTATGGACTTGGCAGCACTGGGCTAACAGTTGGACTCCATGATTATAAAAGTCTTTTCTAACCTAAATTATTCTACGATTATACAACAAACCTAGTTTTAAACTTAGCTTGTAACTCCAGTTTTGTGACATTAAAGTACTGCTTAGCTGCTTTCTTATATTTTCAAACATTGGAGAAACTTAGCCTTAGCTGACTGTTTAAAACAATTGTTCACACATTTGAGGGGCATGAATCTCTGGAGAAAATTTCTTTGTTATTCATCCCAGTCTTCATGGTTTGCCTTCCTTCTCAGTATGTTTTTTACCTCAAGGATTTTTTTCTTGTCAGTGTGTATCATAAAAAAGGCTCAGTAAAAAGCCAGCAATTCCATGTATAAAAAATCTCTAAATAATTTTTTTTCTAACTTTTACATGTTGCCTTTCTCTGTTGTCAGTGACTGCGCACAGTACGAATTTTACTCAAATTGAAATGTAACTGTATGTAAACATAAAGTAGAGATGAACACATGTGTACATGTGTGCACACATAAACACATCTTTTTTTACACAAACTGCCGTGCTCTGACCTGATTAAAACAGTCAGTGTGCGCAAGTGCTCTCTCAGGTGCGGTAATAAATGAATATTCCTTTTAAGACAGCAAATTGTAAAAATTTGTCACATATAAGAACATTTAAGTCTTGAACTGATGTTAAATGTTCTAATGCTGTTGATAAGGGTATGTGTGCATTGAATAATATTGTCTGAATAGGGTTAACTTGTAGAAAATCAAGACCCACTGTAGTACAGATTCTCAAAGCATCGAATCTTTCTATCCAAGAATGTGGAAATGTACTTGTGGGTTTGCACCAAATCAATCTGAGGCTGCTTTATTCACAACACGTTTCCTTATGATTGTTCTGATGAAACTTGTCACAGGATAATTTTGCATCATCCACTTTTACAGCAGCACAGTTTATAACCGCCACACAGAGAGAAGACAAACAGAATGAAATGGTGTAAGGTTTAAGTTTGGCATTTTTATTCATTAAAGGATTCTCAATATTCACTCTGATGTTGCAGTACACCAAATTAAAATAGTAGCTCCCTGAAACACCTTCTGGAAATTTAGCCCATTTTCTTATTTACGTGTAGTCTGCTTTGATCACAAAATTTAAAATATTTCACTGGTTCTTAATTCAGCTTCTCTGAGACTTGCTGTATTTTCTTATCAGCTCTATATTCCATTACCATCACTATATTGTTGGCGGTGAGGGTTCTGTAGGTGGTGAAGGTTACCAGGAGCTGTATTCCTATTCTCTTTCTTTACACAGTCTGAACTCCCTCAATTTTCCACGTACAACCTAAAACTGCAGTCTACTTTTCAGCGTAGTCAGTTACTTTCTCGCTCTGTGATGAAGTCTGGATGCTAGCTATATTATGGACCCTTTATTCAACTGCAATTAAAAGACTTTCTTCTGTTTTGATTATGGCATATTTTCCAGGAATCTACTGAGCTCTCTTGAACGAAGCATACTAGAAAATGAAAGCGGAAAATATATATTAGGATGCATTAAATAGCAGTGATGTGAATTATCTAAAGTAGCCTTACGGGAATATTCAGAAATGTAGAGTGGAATACATATGTAAATTTTTGCTGAATGAGGGCCTGAAATGATATAAAATATGATCAGAACTCTCTAGGTTAATTCATGTAGATACAAACCTTGCAAAAATAAAATACCCATCGCTTATATCTCTGATGATGCTCTAAGACCACTGCTGATTCTTAATACTAATCTGATACCATCTTGATTTTTAGTGTTTCCCTTTGAGATACTTAGATGCATGAGCTGTAATAAGATTCAAATTTTCAGAAACATGACTTTGCCGCAGGCAGAATTTTGAAAAAATCTTTAAGTGGCTCTTGCAAGAATTTGTATGCGTTTTGAAACATCTTGACTTACCACACAACATTAAAATTATTTCAAAATGTATCGGTAGTGCCTTTACAGTCATTTGTAGAACAAACATGTATGTGGTTGTTCTGAAGTAGTACATGAAGTCATTTTAAAATAGCTTTCACTTCCACTATTAAAATTAACAAAAATTCTGAAGTAAATAGTAACTTATGACACTCTATGACACTCTATGACACTCTAGTTCTTCAACAGTAGTTTAGGTTAGGATCTTCTCCAGTCAGGTCCATTTACTGTGGAGTGATCTCAGAGTGCATGCACTGTCTTGGGTTTTTTTTTTCATCTGAAGCTAAACTGGAAAACATGATGGAGGTATGGACCAAGTTAATACACTCCAGCCACAAATGGACATTCACCTGATACTAGCCATATGAGAGCTAGTCTGAAGTAACCCCCCACCACAGAACATACGTGGGATGGATCTCGAGTCTTTGTCAACAACTATCTTATCCCACAGACAGCACACAACTACTGCTGCATGCCATTTGCTAATGCAGATGCTGCCTAACATGCACTTGCAGTAGTGTATTTTTTGGTCTAGGTGTTCTGACATGTAATGATACCAGTTACAGTTCTGGTTCCAAGTTAGGATCCAGTACAAATGTAAACTCCAAAACAGGTAAATTGAACAAAATTAGAAGGTTCCATAGATACATAAGCAATATCAGTATAGAATGCATAAACAACGCAGCACAGGAAACTGAGTTCATCAATAATGGACTACATATTTAGAACATAGATTTATTAATAATAGATTCTTATTGTTAATAGAAAGGACAGAAGAGGAAAGAACAGAAGAGAACAAAAGAGGAAAGAGCTGCTTTTCTGGGAAAACAAGTTTTTGAAGCAGCCTACCCGAGTTTTCTGAAGAAATATGGGGGAACTACAAAGTTAAAACTTGAAATTAAAAAGATATGCACTGTTTGATCAGACAGAGCAGTATGACAGGAAAATAACAGAAATCAAGAGCAGAACCTGTTTAACCTCCTGTCCCAGGCCCAGCTTTTTAGTGACTGCTGTAAACACGATCCACTTGGGATGATGGCTGACTCTTTTCATGTTTCTAATAACTCCCTTGAGCAGGCTAACCATTGCTCTGAGAACATGCCAAATTGCATGTGCTGAATCATTTTCATAGGAAGGATACAAAGTGCACAAAGTTTGGATGTTTTCACCAGTATTATGATGATCAGTGTAACAGCATGACTGTGTGAGCCCTGATTTTTGCAGGGCTTAAATGCATTTGCATATGTGGACATTCAAGCACATTCCTATTCTATAGTACATACAATCTAAAAATTATGATTGATTTGTTCTATAAGACCAAGGAAGTACTAGAAGCCTTGATCAAATCTGCAAGTAATGTAAAGCTGGAACACAATTCACTGAAATGGTTAATAATCAGCCTGAATAGTAGATCACAGAAGGGGTGGTCTAAAAATTATCTTTCTCATCAAAGCCTTAATGAAAATATTGAACTCAATTAGGAACCGTTTTATTTTTATGGAACCTGTATACTTAGGTCACTATATATAGTGAGATATATCTATATATATGTATAGATATATAGATATATATAATTGCAGTCATCTAAAATTTCAGATTTACTTTCAGCATAATTTTAGCAATTAATCTAAAGCCCATGAAGAGAATGTTACATATAGATACTGACTTATCCTACCTCTCTGAACTACTGAGATATTTAGGGTTGTCTGAATCATCTTTGGGAGTCCCTATTTTGACACTATAAAACGGCTTCAAAAATTCTGTATACGGGGTAGGTTTTTTTTTAGAGGAATGAAGTTACTTGAGTTGAAAATCAATAAAAAGAACATAGCATCTCCAGAAAGCACATCACTTCACCCTCAGATTGATATAAAACAGGTGGCTTTTGGGTTGATACATTACTTTAGATTACACGCTTACCTTTTTTAGATATTGGTGGTGGGATCTACATGACCTCTTCTAGACAGCAAAAACTGGTACCCTAGTTAGTCTCCTTAGACTTCCACCCAGTGAAGAGAAGGTGCTTCCGGGCTGCAGTCCATTTAATCCTAAAGAAGTTGTCTGAAATATTTCAGATATATTGTGCTCTATACCACCTATTTCCCTCTATGTAAGGGGGCTGGGGACAGTACTTCATGTGCTGGACTCTGTGTTGTGGAAGTTTCAGGTTAAGTGATACAGGTAAGTGCCTGAAAATTCAATCCATATAACCTAAATACACACAAAGAACTTAGTATATTGCTGTCAATTAATGAATATCTGCTCATGACTTCTTTGTTCAGATTGTATGTATGTAGGCAAGTAACTTCAACGGGTCACTTGTACCATAAGAAGCAATCCCCAGTACTAGGAACAAGATGACTGGAAGCAAAATTTACACTACATTGCAAGAGGTTAGTCTTCCTGGGAACAGAGAGAGAAATACTAAAAGTGTTAATAGTGTTGCTTCACGGCCACCACACTTTGGATAATCCATGTCTGTGACTATCTGAAGGAAGGGTGCCAGGGGGATGTTTCCAGGCTCTTCTCAGTGGTGCCAAGCAAGAGGCAATGGGCAGAAACTGAGGAAGAGGAAATTCCACCTGAATATGAGGGAGAACTTATTTAACGTGCAGGTGACTGAGCACTGGAACAGATTGGCCAGAGACACTGTGGAGTATCCCTTACTGGAGATATTCAAGAATCATCTGCAATTCTGTGCCACATTCTCTAGGATGATCCTGCTTGAGCAGGGAGGTGGGACCTCTGTGAGAGGTGGGATCCACTGTGTGGGTGGGATCCACTGTGTGGGTGGAATCCACTGTGGTACCTTCCAACTTGATCCATTCTGTGATTCTGTGACTACATGATAAAACAATGGAATCACTGTGGTCCTCCACAATCTGGGCAACAGCAAAATTTGGTGCTTTAATGAAGCTTTCAATATTGCATAAAGACAAACAATTAAATGCAGTTTGTAGATGGGGAAGCTGTTTCTCTGTGTTGCTTGTCAAGGCTTCTCAGAACTGCCATTCTAAGTAGAATGTAGCTAAAAGTAGAGGGCTAATTGAAATAATAGCTTTTAATGGTTGAAAAATCCACAAATTCTACAGGCATTACAGAAAAGCAATTTCAGAAAGTATTTCTTTCATAGGAGAGAAATACTGGTAAAAGAAGGATTGAAGAAATAAATAAATGAAGAAAATAAGGAAATATTTTCTTTTATCTTTAGGAGAATTTATTGGTGACTCTTCTCTCTCTATAAAAGCTTCTTTTTCTCTTTACTTCTGTAGTCTGCCTGAGTGATTGCACAGTGTTCGTTGGCAGAACATATGGTGACTACCTGACCCTGTACATGCGGTCAGGCAGAATCCAGGCAGAGAACTAGTCACTGCACACTGAAATGTTTCTGAAAATGATCATTTGATGTGACCATTTTTCTTCCAGGTCTCTGTTGCTGCTGTTAACAAGCAATTTAGTAAAACGACCAAGGGTATATTGCTTTCTGTGTATATACGTCTGTCCTTTTGCTGTATATCTGCAGTACAGTATGTCCTAGGGCATGAAGGGGTGTCAAACTGCCAGTGTGTGCACATTGTAGAAACATTGACATCTCCTTAACCCTTCCATGGCCTGTTCAGGTACACAAGGACTAAGACCTTGACCTTAATAGAGGTAAAGACACCATAATAACAAAATATAAATAAATAAAAAGACTAGGATTTTCACATTCTGTAATTTCAACTCTTGCCCTACTCAGATCAACAAAGTATGTTTACTGTTGGAGTCTTAGAAATAAAAAATAAGTTATATTATCTATATTCCTGAAAAAGGAATTGAAATAAAAGTGAAATCTTGAATTTGAAAAATTAACTGATCTTTCTTTTAAACACGGCTAAATTATTCCTTCCACCTATGCTTGTGCATAATTACCAATTTTAGCAATAACTGGACATGATTCTGGGAAGATTAATTGTGAAGACTGAACACAATAAGATGATTAAAGGAGTTTCCTTGTTTCCTATCATTCAAGACCTATTTTAGGTCAGAGAATATTTTTGTGCTGTTCTTTTCCTGCAGTCCCTTAATGACAGCTGTACCCTGAATTTCAGTGGGTTAGACGGTTGGCCTTAGTACCATATTATAACAAAAATATATTTTCTAACTGAGAGAAATCATGTTGGCATCTTTACTCTGTGCTCACAAAATGGTCACATTTCCTTTTTCGTAACGTATTGAAGATGGGAGGACAAATCTTATATTTATAGATGACACACAAACTACTCTACATCTTTTCTTGTGGTTCTGTTTTGATGGGAAAAGCCTTTTCTTAGGCCTTTGTACAAAAAGAAAACCAGTATGTCTATGTTCTGGCTCACTATTCAACAGTCTAATGCCATTCAAAAGTCCTGTAGTTTACAAAGGCAGAAAAAGGTTTGTGTATCTTGAAGCTGTTCATACCAATTCCTTTTTCGTGATATCTTTAATCTAATCTAAGTAGGAGTTCTTTCTTCTCCCTCCAAGAAGAGCTACCGGCATGTACAGGTGACAGCACAGCAGCAACCACTGTTGGCATTAACTCTGAGGATTCAAAAGACATAACTTTGCTGATGAGTTAAGTCAAAGAGCTGCCAGTGCCTGCAAGTTTAGAGGCTTGATCCATTGCCCACTGAGTCCACAGAGTTTTTTCCTGGTTTGTATCATAGTTTGCGGCAAACACTTGAAATGAAGGTAATTTTTTTCTTATTTGTAGCATTAATGATACAGAAATAGATTTCAGCACCTTTTACATCCTCTTCAGTCATGTTCCACTAAGCCCATGACCCATTTCTAACTAGAAATCCTAAAAAACGATTGAGATAAAAGTGGTGTTATGAATAATCCTTAAGGAGTAAGAACACCCCCTTCATTCTTTCCTTCCCTCCTTCATTTCTTCCCACCTCAGGCCCTCATAATGTAATTTTTTTAAAAATTAGATCGTCTACAGGTCACCTACCTGTATGTTAACTGTGTCAATTTTTTATTGCAGACATGCACGCTCTTTTTTTCTGCCTGGGCATTCAAAAATTTTTTGCTGGTTTTGCTTTTGTGGTGATTTTGTTGTTGTTTTTCCTTTGCTCTGCATAGTCGTAATTACATTATTTGGGTTTTTTTACAAAAGCATGCAAGAAAAATGTCATTGCTTTAGAGTGACTTTTCTCAATTAAATCAACGGTATCAGACAAGATTAGGAAAAATGCTTGCAAAGCACTGGTCAAAGAGAATGAGCCTCTTCATGTTAAATAAACTTTGAGAAAAAACTTCTAAATTATCTCTCTTGTATTATTTGTTGAGTGCAATCACAGATTATATTTGACCAAACAAATAACAACATGATCCCAGTTTCCCCCAAAATAAACAGAAAGTGGATATTTTCCACCTCTGTATCTATAAATAATAAATGCTTTAAAGTTTGTACACAGTAAATAAATCAGTAGTTTAGGACAGAGCTTAATTCTTCTCCACATCATTTTTACAGCTGCAATGGCTTCAGTGAAATTTCTGTGGAGTTGAGATTCACTGATGAGAATTAAGCTTCTTGGTCTGGTGCAATGAGTCTGAATTACAGGCATTTGACTGAGGCAATTTCATTAGTGATTAAAAAGCATGCAGAAAGCAGATATATGGGGCATAAGGGATAATAACTAGAAGTTTTGGAATGAATCCAAGGAGGAAAATGCTCTAACTTTACAAATTTTAAAGGTATTTTCGTTCTTCCTCCACCTTTTTGCCAGTGGGTCTTTACATGCATTCCCACTTGTGATGGAGCAAATATATGATATGATCTTTGGTGGGCAGATAATGATCTGTTGAAACTGATCATCTTTAAATGAAGAAGTTTAATTTGCATCACCCTATTAACCTAGCACCCCGTGAGCCTAAGTGAATACAAGATGGCTGAGGAAAGTAATGGTGATGCAGGAGCAGAAATGTGAGGCAGTGACTCTTATACCACACTATCTGTACTATACTATCTAAACTCTTTGTAAAACTACACAGCCCTTCCAGCTTAATGAGACTGAACTTTGCTTAGGCACCTTCTGTTGACAGTAGAGAGGGACTTCTCCCAACCCAGAGCCTGATTTACCTACCCTGACTTGCCTTCTCTAGGTTTATACTGAGCAGGAGAAAAGCCCAAAAGATTTAGCTTGCACCCAAAAGAAAATTTCTGGCTGTAGTCTGCCAAAAAAATGTCCCCTCCTGCACACAAGCACAACACACAGCCTTTCAGAAAGCATTACCAGCCTCACTTTTCTACTGAATAAGGTCATCAGTGTTATGATGTCTGTCCACAATGTGCATCAGCTCGCTCTTTTGGGGTAAGCCTGGAAATGGAGAGAGTAGGGAACCCACCGTGTTATGTCAAATTAGAGAGTACCCCAGGAGGTGAACAGAAAATGCACAGGTAATAATGAACAACATGTACCTTGCTCATGTTTCTGACAACTGTAGTTTCAGTTTAATTATTCATATGAATACTTTGCTGGATTACTGCTGTTGTAAACGTGCTCTTGCATATTTTATAAAAGTGATGACCTGGAAGCACTACTCAGTCTGACAGGCAGGGCAGCATGCTGGGCTGCTTTTTAGAAGAGAGGGCAGAGAAGTGAAAGCAGAACCATCCTCCTTTGTTACCTCAGCGTGGCAGTACTGTGCCTCCCCAGATCCCTGTGCAGATCAAGGACTTCAGTACGTAGCAAAATACCTTCACACTACGTAAAGTGCATACCCATGGAGCTACTGTCATTGCTTAATCATTCTACATGTCAGAGAAAAATTGTTGCATGTGGAGAAATTGTCAGTGACCTGTAGAGAGTCCATGCAGCTGGTCCCATTTTGTACTGTGGAACTGCAGCCTCTATTTTCGCTTGTGTTGAGGCAGTGTGTGACCTTAAGCAAAGGCACTTTGCTGTGGTTTACCGCCTTGCTAAAGTGTCTGTGCTGATATTCCAGACAGATGTTTGCCTAACCTATTCTTAAAGACCTCCAGTAGTGGAGAATCCACAATATCCCCAGACAATCTATTTCATTGCTTCATTATCATTACTGCTAGAAACTTTTCAAAATGGCATTTTTATCATAATTGCTTGTAGTTACTAGTAACTGATTTCCAGGATGCCAGATGTGTAAATAAAAGGGACTGTTCTTTCATAAGTCCTCCATTTTCACTCTTCAACAAATTTAAATAAGCAGTCTGTATTTGAAAAAAGGGTCAGTCTAAATAATGTTTAACTCTTTGCACTAGCCAGGACAATTATATGCCATCAATTCAATGCCCTCTGCAACTGAAATAGTGCAGAATAGCCAGAAATTGGCTGTGAGCATCATCATAGAAGTCTTGGTGGAAAACCTTCTGATGCTAAATATATGAAATTTTTTCATAGGAGTGTAAATATTTGCAGACCCTCAGCCTTTCCTTCATTTTGACATGATAAAACAGAATTTAATTTTCCAATAAACAGAGTGCATCACCAAGTTTAAAGCTACTGTTGAGAAAATCAGTGTTCTCAGTGTATTCTTTGAATTTCATCAAGGAAAGAAGAAAGAATCAGAATATTCATTACTTCACATGGATAAAAGTGTACTCAAGTCCAAACTGGGTATTGAATGCTATTATGCTGATTAAGTAATGTTTGTGCTTTACATCAGTGTAGTTACTTACAGGAGTAAGGCAGTAAGAAACCCACTAAAAAATACCTACTAGAGATCTGTCCTTCTAGGTGCAGTTTCATTTCATGAAGTCTCGGAAACCTTACAAATTGCTCCAGATCTGGAAAAAAATTTGGAAGAATAAGCTCTGTGGGCATCCTTTAACTCTAAAACCTAATGGAGCCAGCATTGAATGTGGGTTGGTGGATTATGTTGATGCTTAATTTATAGGCTATCAAACAAGTGTGAAGTATTTATGCACCAGAAAGTCATAGTACAGTACAAAAAGCAAAATAATTTAAACTATGAATGAAGAAATCTCAAAAAATTACTGTATCCTGACCTCTTATGCCATACTCACAGCAATATTCACATTATACAAAAGGTCATACAGAGCCTACAATCTCTACACGAAACCTGATCCTAGGAGCAGTGGGGTCCCTGTGGACAATGTGAAGTACAGATAGATTCAGATTAGACAGATTCTTAATTTCTGATATGGCTAGTTATTATTAAGTAGAGTGTGCTTTGATCTCAAATATAGAATTAAGTAACAGCAATGAATAAATTCTCAAATTATTGCAGACCTTTTTTCCTAGTAGTAATTTTGAAGAGTAAAACAGTTTTAGGATCAAGTCATCCAATCGAATGAATTTAATAATATTGCTACAGCAATGTAATCCCAAGGACTATAATATAACTATTGCAACACGTTACTAAGAGAAAAAAAACTGCATATGTAGATATGTATGCTGGACAGGATGGCTGAATGACCTGGGTACCAGGGACAGTAGGGGGTGCATACTCCAACAATGCAATTGAAATTTTTCTTTTGTGTTTCAAAGGTGTCAGTCTTGCAAAATAATTTGGAAAGAGAATACAAGAGGTTTGCAAAAGAAAGCCTAAGCAATTGAAAATGAAAATAGAAAAAGAAAACGTAATAAAACCTGAAATGTGCTATATCATACTGCAATTCATGCATTACCTTTTCAGCAGTACTTCAAATAACACATTTTTGGACAATGGTGCAGGCCAATTAACTTTTTATGCTTCATGACACAGTAAGTACTGTAGCTCCAGCAGTGTTACGTGATTATTTTATTTAACATATTTAAGGTTTTTGAATGACCTTATAGTGAAAGCTAGAGAATCCATGAAATAAATTTGCAAGATGAAAGGAAAGGTGTGTTTGCAATTCTTTAACAAGTTTGTTTCCCTTTTAAAGGGAAGAGAAGCTGCAAGGAGGATGAAAACCTGTCTGCTCTTCTTGCATGGGAATTTTCCTTCTGGGTGAGTCACTGGTGAGTGTATTCCACTGCAGCTGGCTCTGTAGTATCCCTGCCTAACCATTCCTGATGCACTTTTGGACGAGCAGAACTCAGCTGACACTCTTTGCCCTTTCCCTATATATGCTGATCTTCTGTACCATCTTCTGGACACAAATTTCGTATTTGCTGTTAGTTGACTACTTCTGGTTTAGTAATAGTCCCTTTCATTATTCAGAACCCAGAATTCTGGTTTTATATTATGAACTTTGTACTAAGCCTTTCTGAGAGATTCAAAAGTGTTGTGTCACATAACCATACAAAATGAGTTAGTTTTATTGCATTTATAAGAAGAAGAGACACATGCAGAGATGAAGGCCAGGAATATTACGAGGATTCACCCATTGTAGGTGTTTCAAGCTTGGCACAAATAAACGCTTGGCTTAAATAGAAACATTGGTAAGCATTTCTGATAAGCTTGATCTTAGTGACTCCTTAAAAGGCCAGACAGTGATTCAGAGGAAGATCTCAGAATGGAATTAGGAAACCTGAACTCTCAATTCTGTGGTCTAACCACATGGAAAATAGCTATAGCACATGGAACTAAGTCAAACACCAGATCAATATGACAGATCTGTACTTGTTCAAAAGAACTTTTATATTTGATCTGAGTTTAGCTTATCTATATATGTGGAGGCACAAAGGAAAAGAAGATTGACAAACCTTGGAGTTAAAAGTAATTGCTTCTGATGCTCTTGATCACCTTCTGCATCAGAAACTCTCAATAAATGTATGGTTGCACTACTGCAGCATACTGCCAAGGTGACCATCTGTCAGTTAGCTTCCAGGGAATCTACAGAAATTCTCTTCTAAATCAAGATTATTATTTAATTTTTAAAACTGGGGAAGGAGGCTCTTTATAAACACTTTAATTTACCTGATGACTTTATGGGTTAAATTGTTAATAGGATAAGAATTCTCAGCAATAAGTAAATAACGTCAATTCTCATCAGATAAAAGCTCATGCAGAGATATTGAACGATGAGGGTAAAAGCTATCACAGAAACTTGAATCAAATTTATTAGCAGATGTTCAGTGGTGCAGAAGAATTATACATGAATAATAAAGTGCAATGCTAGCTGAGAGCTCTCGATTTCCCGCTTTTCCCAGGAAGTACCTTTTAATGGAGGTCTTTTCCCAGAAGCTTAACATTGTGTTGAATTATAATTAAGCCATATTGAGAAAACATTGGAGTGACAATGATTTACAAATGATCAAATTGTTTTGGGCTTAGCTTAGGGCTTTACTGACTAGAATGATTTGTCTGTTATGACCATATGTCTGTTGAGAAACTTGATTCGAATGTGAAAACTATTGGGATTTTTGAGACAGTTAAAGAAAAAAAAAATCGAAGATATTTCCTGTAGTTTTATTCTTATTTAGTAAACTAAATACTTTGGACTTGTAAAGATCATGAAATAAAAGTTCATAACAAATATAAGTGCATGAACCTCTAAAACATTTACCATGCCTGCTTCTCACAGGCAAGGAAACTTTGTTTCATGACCTGTTTACCCATCCAGAGATAATAACTAGTGGCATGGACAGAAAGAGCAGGAAGACATACACTTTCACCTTCCCTAAAGGTATCCCCATTGCCGTGGTTCCCTTCCATGAAATTGAGCAGTGATTTCTTTCTGTCTCTGAGACAAACTACACCTCATCAAAACAATCTTTATTTTGAGCAGCAACATGACACTGCATCCTTCTGGTCAGGGAGCTTAATTGATCACCCAAAAAGGTATCCTGAGAAGTGCATAGATGGATAGTGATATCCTAAAGGCTAAGGGACTGAGGATGACAGATGGAAATGAAGAATAATAAGTGGAAATCTAAGGACGTTGTTTCTTTCTTTGCGAAATTTTATGGTTGTTATCATAAGTATTTACAGGATCCAAGGCGATTCAATATCTATGTATAGGGAAGGATTTGAAGGTCAGCTAATTCAGTCACCTAATGGAGACACATCAAGCTTAAGAGGTGAGGTTTTGACAGTTAAGTGTCACTCTACCCTTATTCTGCAAGGCATTGAACTTGATACTGAAGGCAAAGGGAATATTTAGGTAAATCAAAACATTCATTTTTATGCCAGGTTCTGCTTCCTGATCTTTCAGCCATGCCCATGCAACTGCCCAGTGCAGCTACCTGGTGCAGCTTCAACAGCCGGGGTAAAGGGAATTTATTCTTTTTCCTTCCCAATGCATTACATCCATTGTTAAGTCTGCTGCTGAGAACAGGCACGGGCTCTACATCTTGACTTCACTGGTAAATTCAGAAGTATGCTAAACATCCTAACAGTACATTTACAAAGGATACCTTGATATATTTTGGGGCCTGCTCTACCTGAGGCCTGATGATGCTTTTCAGAGGGCACATTTCTGAAGCGCTTCAATTGGATTCTAAACCAGCTTTATTCCCCTTAAATTTGCTTTTTCACAGGAGCATCTCAGGGTAAAGTAGTACAAACAATGATCTTTAATATCTCACACCGGCGATCTTTACCATTTAAAGTCAATACTGAACTACCAGTTAAATTACTCAGACAGAATGATTACCAGAAGTTTCATATTCTTTAAATCTGCCATCACAAGTGTTGGTAGGAAAGGGTTAAAACTGGAAGATTTGAGGAGGCGATGGGAATAGTTTTGCTCGAAGTGACCTTGCAGCTGGAAATTCTGAAAATGTTGGTGTGGGAAAACTCCATTTCTAACTCCCACAGTTGTTCATCCTCTGCCTGTTTTGAGAAGTAGAATTCCTGTGGCGAGATAGCACACTCTCACAGACATGCCCAAAGCTTTTTGTGTAGTGAGGCAGGGACCAAGCCATCCCCAACACTCCTCCTGCTGTTCACTAGGATGAACTGAGCCCAATGGAGCCTGTGTTCCCGTGTGTCTCTTACGCCCAACGTCGTTAGTGAGGTAATGAAATAAATCTACTCTTTGTATTTCAGCTGTGGTTTGATGGTTGCCCTTAGTTGCTTGTATGTGTCGATTCAGACAAGTCAATTTGTGGTATATAATTACACATTTTGTTAGCTTTCTTCTTAAAGACATATTCAAAATTCACTATCTGTAACAGGCAACTTAACTGAAGAAGCTTAGAATAAAAAAAAAATGCTAAAGAAAACTTTGTCTTCAGTATCTCATTTCTAGCTCTTATAAATGTGATAAGGTGGTCTGAAATGCATACATTACAAAAGACTGCTACACATTCCAAGTTTCTACTTTTATATATCTTTATGTTGCCATAGCTCATCATATCTCTTGTGCAAACCCACTATCTCTTGGGAAATGTATGTGTGCAGACTCTCGATTCTCTCTTAGAAAAAGTCCTGCCTAACAGTAGATTCATATCAGAATATTGGAAATCACTCTATTTCCAGTTAATTGGCAAAACCTAGTCTTTTTAATATCTGAATTCAGAGAATTGTAGAAAAACAGTTCTGATAAGGACTTTGAATGCCTATCCTTGCCTTACGAAGACCAATTGTGTCTATAGGATTTGTCTGTGATAATTCTCAAATATTAAGGCAGTATTGTTTAGTCTTGATTAAGGTGTGCTCCCAACTGGAATACATGAGTCCTGGGATGAGGAAAGACTGAAGGATATGCCTGTGTATTAATGTCATAAAAACTTTGACCTTTAAAAATGTGGTTTCTATTCCAGTGGTCATTTTTGATTTTACTTACTATTATCTGTTACTTAACTTCACACTCTCATTTCACTATTATTTTATATTTTTTATATATTTATTGCTTTGTACTTTTATTATGTTACATATCTTTGGGAGGCTGTTTTCCTTCTACATTGCAAATTGTAGATATGCTATGTGCTGCAACTTTATTGATTTGGCTTTTGAAAAATACCTGCAATAAATATGCCTTAGTTTTAAAAAAAGCTTCTTATTAGTTGAATTTTTAGTGCGTAGACAATGAAATTTACTGCTCAGAATTGATGGGCAACAAATCCAACAACGGGGAGATGGATTCATCAATTTCCTATTAAAGGGAAAAGCAAAGCGCATGGCTAAAGGTCAAAGTATGAATAGTAGCATGGATAAGAGGCTGAAGTGATCACATTGAAGGAAAGCAGTTCCATATTCAGAATCACATTTAGGACTTGTAGAATCATTTCTGGCTGTTTTTAGTTATCTCTAAATTGCTTGTTGGGGTTCAGAAGCAGGTCTTATGTAGCAGAAGTTCTTCTAGTGCAATCTTAATAAACTAAATTTATTTTTACTTTAAATAACTAAACAATGTCACCACAGAATAAACACTGCTGCTCATATGAAACATACATCTGGAAAAGTTAGAAGCATCATTAGGTAAGCCAAACCAGAAAGTCAATGGGCCTAGCTAACCTGAAATTCTGCACAGCTGTTTGCAGTGCTTTTGGTATCAGATTTGGACAGAACATACCATATGGAAAATAAAGAGTACAGTCCTGCCTACTTCCTCCATGAACTGGAGGTATTGGAGGGCAAGTTAGGCTACAAAAATAGTATGGGTAGCTGGAATGGTACATCTTTAAAGTAAATTTCTTCTTGGAAGAGATCACAGTTTTCATTTAGACCTCTTGCCTTACTGATGCTGCTGTAGTCAGGTAAAGTTAACTTCCTGTTGGTACAGTGTTGGGAAACTGGTTTAGATTTTTAGAGTGGGGTTTGACCCAACTTTCCTTAGCTGTCTAGAAATTTGAAATGGGTCATCCAGCTGGGTATATAGTTGCAGGTGGAATATCCCACCTGACTGCTCCCTGTCTGCAATCTCTCTTACATCCTGTGTAGTACCTTTCAGCAGTGTGCAAATTTCTGCAATGCTTTAGGAGTCATGGTGGCATTACACATTTTTTGCTTAAGCCACTGAATCCCATCCCTTCATGGCCAGCCTAAACGAGGTGTTGAACTATGTCATCAAAGGGAAGAATAGACACCTGCAGAATCAGTAGATTAATCATTCTTTGGAAATGCCATTGCTTCTGATTGACTACACAGAATAGACAATTTTTACAGGGCTAAAGTTAAACAAGATGAATGTCTGTCTTGGAGACAAAGGCATTAATGAAGCAACATTTGCAAATGGAGATGCATGATAAGGTGTTCATTGTCCACAGAACATACAGGTCTCTGCATTACCCTCTACATGAAGAGCAATTAGATTAGTTTTTGTAATTTAAGGTTCTGTATGACAAAAGTTGAGTATTTCACACTAAACTAAAATAGAAATTTCCAGGTTGTTCTCTGAGAAGCGCATTTAAGCTTTTCATGCTGAAGAATTGTGCATCTGAACTTCTAAACCTGGGGAGGGAATGTAATGTAGTGTAGGATGTCTTCAGCTCCCTGGATAAGTGTTTTAATAATTAAATATTATATGGTATTCAATAACATTTTAAATGTAGTTACTTGCAGCTCAGTTTGTCTAATTTTTTTTAAATTAAAAAACCTACTCCTCATTTGTCAGAGGCCCAATCTGATAATGTGTCATATCAGAATACTAGTTTAAAGGTGGGACTAAATTTGACCCTTGCACCTGGCCTCATCACTCTTGCAGAAACCTGAGGACCTCTCTGTGAATTGCGTGGAGGTTGCATGGCAGTGACTATTTTCTAGGATTACTTTTCTCAGACAATTTCTTGAGAGAGTATCAGGGTACAGCTCCCTTCTTCAGACTGAGAACTGTAGATTTAACTCTCCTTTTCCTCATTCCCCCAGTGTAAAACAGAGCAGCAGAGGGAGGAAAGAAGAACAGTAGCCAATCTTGTGAAAATTAAATCAGTATTTAGCTAACACCTGTCTCCAGTGAGAGAATCTGATTAGTTCTCTGAGAGAGCAGGAAAATGAAAATCAGAGCAACAGAACAAATAATTATCTGGAGAGGATAAGAAGAACCTGTAAGCCTGCCTGATCCTTGAAAGGAACTTTAAGTTTAAACAGAATGAGTGAGGCGTTTTCTCCTCTATTTTAACTCTGAAGAAAGCATCAAAGTGAAGGTGTTGTGGGTGGCACTGCTGCAGAACATCCCCTGGGGACCCAGACCCTGGTATGGCTGGCAGCAAGGACATGCCGTAGAAGAACATCCCCAGAGACAGAGGGCTCTCCACATGCATTTGCACTTATTCTGTGTTAGTTGCAGATAGACATCCCAAAACATCAGTCCTATCAATTCCCCTCTTCACAGATTTTCCTCACCAACAGCTGTATTTTGGAAAAAAAGTAAAAATTAGCACGCGAATAGGTTGTCTTTGGAAATATTTCCCAAGAGTGCTAGGGTTATCTGTCCCTTACTTGTATTTCACAACCTTCCTTTGCTTCTTGTTGGAGAAGCAGCCTTTTGGAGGCATTCTCGGCTTATTTTCTCCTTTGTAATTTGACTAGCTTTATGAAATAACCTTTCAAATCACCTGCTAATGAAATAATAAACCTCATGCAGTTGCAAATACATGCATTATATGCCATAATTTAATTAATTTTTCCCCACGTATCAGAAAGGTTTAGTGAAGCCAAAACTGATTACTGTGCCTCTGTGGGCCACAGGCATGTTTCCCCAGTTTTTATCTTTTCAGTATGGCAAAAATTCCTCTCAAAATGCTGGAACATCAAATTTAAATTCACAACTCAAATATTGTAAGTTTTAAACTTTTGAAACTCTAGGTACAATGAGCATCCTCTCTAGGTATGTGGCAGCAAAAAAATAATTTGAGGTTTGAGCTTTGAAAGGTGTCTTTCTCCCATTCCCATCACAAATCCAAAACAAAAAGGAAGATAACTAAAGGAAAATTACCATTTAACAGGTTCCACTTCCTTAAATAAGTTGATCACCTTACAGTGAGGTGGAAGACTTTTTGGTGAAATTGTGAAAGAGACAACATTTTCAGGAAAATGAACAATCAGTAAGTGTTTATGAGGACACATGATTTTTCAGAACTTCCCTCTTCGCTTGATTGAGGATTACATTGTGATCTCACAGGAGGACAGCTAGGGAAAATGACAAACTAAACCCTACTCTTTAGCTGAGGCAGGAAACACACAGCCAGAATCGTCTCCTTTCTGGGACCTCTCCGAAGGAACTGTCTCTGTCCATTAAGAATGAATGGTACAAGTCTGATTGACAGAGTTTCTTTGTAATGGAGAGACATTTGGATATCATAAATGACAAAATCCTACTTAAATTCCTGCAGATTTTAGGACATAGTCTATGACTTAGATAATGACCTAAAGTTTGAAGTTGAGGTAACATGACGTTCAATCTGAAAGTGTTTCTCTTCAGTGGAGCTGGCCAGTGGACTCTACCCTAAGGCATCTGAACAGAGGAGACTGTATGCAGATGTGTACACGTGAGAAAGAGCTTGGTTTGGTTGTCTGCATGTAGGCATTTACTGTCAACTTAGACATTTGAGACTTTCTACCTGGCTTAGAAAGATCACCTCTTCCATGAGTCACGCCTTTGTCACATCTCCAAATCTTGTCTTTAAGATGTTCTAGGGCTTCTCAAATGATACTGTAAATGAATAGCATTACTGTATTCAGCTAAAATAAGTTCATGTTTCTAAAATTCCCACTATAACCTAGGAAGATTTAGGACCTAATAAACTTCAGGAGTGATTCAGCTAACCAGACAGAAACTGCCCAAACACAAATGTTTAGCAGCTTTTCAGACACCAAATTTTACCCAGTATGTCTGCATAGACTGGTGGATATCACCCAAGGACCAATGAATGTCTATCGTGACACAAAGGCTCACACTCAAAAAACTTCAGTTGGAAGTCGGAATCTTTGTGGACTGGGGGAACTCAAAACATCCAAAGTGACTCTAGAATATTACTTTTAGGCAGCTAAATCCTGCTTTAAAGGAGATATTTAATTTCACTTTAGAGTGAACTGAATTGCTCTCTCATCTCTCGTTTTCTTCACTGACTTTATCTCCACTAACTATATTTTGAGACAAGATACTTTGCATTATATTTAGCAGCTGTATGAATCTGTAGGTAGATGCCTTAATCAGGCTCTAAATCTGACTTCTCAACTTGACTTAAACCTGGAGAAGTTAAGAAATGAATAGTAGCCTGAATAAAGTTTGCCAACGTCTGATTGCTGTCTGGACTAAAATAGTCAAAAGTGAGTCATGAATATATCGGGAGATTAGATCATCTCCCTTCAACTGAGTGTACTTCGCTCTTCAGCAATGTGACAGATGGAAAGATAAAAGACGAAGACGTTCTTGTTACCTTCCTTCCAGCCAGCCTCTATTTAGGCATCTTACACACTCAGGAAGTCTCAGAGATAGAAGACATTGGCGACAGCTCAGAGCAGCACAGTGCTCTGCAGTAGGGAACTATTACATCCCTGTGCACCTGCAAACAAGAAGCTGGCAGAAATCTATTTCATAATGTTCCCTTCCCCAGATAACCTTTGCTAATCAGTCTCCCAATTGCTTTTGCAAAATTAAATGCTGTAATTCCCTGCTTGGCTTGAACACCCAAGCTTGTACAGTCATCTAGACAAGAGAGCTGAGAAAGTGCTGGCTTCAGTGGAAAGAGGAGAGAATGTCACAGAGGAAATAAAAATGAGCTGTTCTCATGAAGCTTAGCACCTGCACTCACAATGATGTAATACAGTGAGTTCAGCAGCTAGCACAGGTCTGCAGGATCCGACTAAACATTTTGACACTCCAGCTTCTTGGTTGACTAGAATATTTTCAAAGTTAGGTGATACTGGTAAAATCAGGGGTTAGGAAGGAGAGCTGTCTTTTGTTTGTTTCAGTATTTCCACATTTTTATGTTCTTATTACTGTGAAAACATAATATATTGAAATACAATTTTATATTTAAATATTTTTGTTTCCTGCTCTCATTCACTGCAATAAAATACTATAAATGTATTTATAGACATTCAGTCAGTTTAAAAAAATACATATGCATAAAATATGGATATGTCCTTTAATGATCTGATTCTAGTATTTTACTCATTTCAACTCCTCTGATTTGAGCTACACATTCTTATTTCTCAGTTCTGCAAGGACTGGACTGTAACACACTGTATGACTCCACATGGAGGAAGAAAAAGTAACATCAATTTACTTACATTCCTGAGTAAATTATTGAGATCAAGCTATTCAAGATGAGATGCCTGAGTCCTTCCATAAGTTTCTTTCAGGTTAAACTCCTGAGCAGGAGACGTTCCCAAGGCAGGGAAATCACAGTCTTAGCATCATCTTACCTCTGAACAAAACTGAAATGATGCATCACGGAATCATAAAAACATAGAATATGCTGAGTTGGATGAGACCCAACAGGATCATAGACTCCAACTCCTGACCATACGCAGGATCTCCCAAGAGTCACACCATGCGTGTGAGAGCATTTTCCAAACACTTCTTGAACTCAGTCAGTCTTAGTGCTCTGACCATTTTCCTGGGGAGCCTGTTCCAGTGCTCAACCACTCTCTGGGTGAAAAACCTTTCCCTGATATCCACCCTAAATCTCCCCCAACTCAGCTTCATGCCATTTCCTCAAGTCCTGTCACTGGTCATGAGAGTGAAGAGATCAGTGTCTGCCCCTCCACTTCCTCTTGTGACAATGTTGAAGACCACAATGAGGTTTCCTCTCAGTCTACTCTTCTTCAGGCTGAACAGACCAAGCGACCTCAGCCTCTCCTCATAAATCTTCCCCTCCAGATCCTTCACTATCTTTGCTGCCCTACTTTGGACCCTTTCAAATAACTTAATGTCTTTTTTATATTGCGACACCCAAAACTGTATACACGATTCAAGATGAGGCTGCTCCAGTGCAGAGCAGAGTGGGACAATCCCCTCCCTTGCCCGGCTGCCAATGCTGTGCCTGATGCCCCCCAGGACAGGGTTGGCCCTCCTGGCTGCCAGGGCACTGCTCATATTCAACTCATATTCAACTTGCCACTGACCAGGATCCTCGGGTCCTGTTCCACAGCACTGCTTTCCAGTTTCTCATCCCCTGGTCTATACACACAGCCAGGGTTGCCTCATCCAAGGTGCAAAATCCGGGACTTTCCCTTGCTAAAATTCATACAGTTGGTGGTTGTTCATCCCTGATTTGTTGAGGTCTCTCTGCAGGGCCTCTTTGTCCTTGAGGGGGTGGGCAGCTTTTCCTAATTTAGTGTCAATGGCAAACTTAGCGTTTTTTCAAGTCCTGTGTCCAAGCCATTAATGCAGATGTAACAGCAGTGAACAACAATGCTGTAATGTAACAGCATTCAAATTTTGTACTGTTTAGAAGCAAAGTGCTGCTGTGGCAGAATGCAAAGAGAAAGGATGTGAGTAACTGGCATTTTTAGGGCTACTGTTATTTTTTTATGTACCTTCCTGTAATTTGGACTTATTCTAATTTTCACATCCAGAGAATCTGTCACAATAATGCTGTTTCTACACAGTATGGTAAGACTTATTAAAAAGGTAAATGTGAAGCTCTTTGAATACCTGTAAGTTACATGTATTAAAAGGAATCCTGCCTCTTTTCAGCTTGTATTCTTCAAAAGGTCAGAGTTCTGTGAGGTGGAGGCACTCATACTATACAAAAATCCTGTTTAAAATATCATGAGACTGTGACTTAGATGAACAAGTCACATTGCATTGCCAGCATGCAAAAGTATGAAAAACCCCACAATATGCCAGTCAAAAAAATGGTAGAGCTCCTTGTCCTGTTCTATCATTAATAAAATATGTTTGTTGGTTTATTTTCAAAGTCCAAAGTCAGAAATATCAGCACAGGCATTACTGTACTATAACTCCGTTTACAAAAGAATAATGATGATATTTGTCCCTTCGTACTGGTTTGTATAGCTTAAGAGGAGAGAGAGATGATGATGTATTGAGTGCAAAACACCACTGAATTCTGCTGATTTGGTTTCACCTATAGACTTCAGATATTAAATGCAAATATTTGCTGAAGCCTGCAGATGTGTGTTTCTGATACATTACTTTCAGAAAATGAGGAAGTTGGAATAAGTTGTATTACATTCTTTTCAAAATGTTGCTGTGTACAGTTGCTTTTTAACTTCCAAGAGCATATTATTTTATCCCCTGTCCCCTCTTCCGCCAACTAAACATCCTTTAGAGGGTGGCTGGCTAATGAGCTACTCACTCTGTTTTTCTTTTGGCAAACTCTGAGTTGAAGGGTCCCATATTTCCCCAGTGTGCAGCTGAGATGCACCTCGGACATGCACTGAGTATAAAGAATCACTTCCTCATTTTTTCTTTTAAGTCAAATTTCTTAAATTTATTTAAGAGACTTAGAGTTTTTCTAATGAAACAAAAAATTATCAGAGTGTACAAATATGTTAAATTATAATAATATTGAAAAAAATTGTGTTCTGGATTATTTCAATCCCACTGAATAAAATTGTCTTTTGGCATTCCAAAAATGCAGCCAGACTGAGGACATCAAAGAATGCAACTGTTGCCAAATTGCTGATCATTTTCTTTCTTACTACAAAGATAGAACAAACAGCTTTAGGTGGCATTATCACATATTTTAAATAAATATTGTCAATTATTAGGCTACAGGTCTTCTCTCAAGCACTTTCTTTGTGATTTTCTTGCTGCAGAAAAGCTGCAAAATGTCAGATTCAGACAATATGATACACAGAAAGGTTCCCCGTGCATAATCAGGAATCTGGACAATGAAAATATTTTTAAGAACTTCCTGCCTTTAGAGAATTGTAGTCAGTTTGGTCATTAAACTCAGTGATGCCAAACCCAATCTTTCTTTCTGCATTGATTTCCGTAAATTAGTTTGTTTTAGCAGTTGCTGATTGAAAGCAAGGAAGTTCCATTCTCTTCACTCTGTTATTTTCTACCTATTTGCTCCAGAGGCATGATACCTGTGTTAATTTTTTTATGCTCAAATTCACTTTTAGCTCAATTTATCCATTGTTCTTGCCACCGATGCTGTTTATTCTTTTTCAGGTTTAAGGGTAGGATATGTTTAGTTTGAATGAGTTATTTTACAAGGTTGGCTAAATGATCAGCTGTAAAAAGCCAGTTTGTCTTTATCTATCAAGGTCCAAGTACTGGAAATCTGAATCAGTCCTGTGTAACTTTTCGGCTCTGTTTTTACTGATCCTGTGTAACTGTGAAGTGAGTGAAACTATTAGTTTCATGTACTTGTCATACCCACGTAGCTGTCAATGCAGGTAAATAATAAGTCAATTCCTTGCTGAAGTATGATTTGAAATGGACTAAAAGGAAGTATTTCATAAAGAAGATTAAGAGTTAGTTTGAATATAGTGCCACACACCAGACTACTGGGCTTTTGGGTGCTCAATTCAAATGAAAACTTTTTCCTGGGTCTGCGTGAAATAGCCTACAGCATAATACAGCTTATGAGTCCATTTCAAAATAGTACACAGCTCAGGCTAGAAATAAGAAAGGGAAGAGGGGCTTGGAAAAGAATATCCCTAACAAGTTCTTTGTTATCAAATTAAGTTTAGATAATTCATTAATAGGTTTCTAAAACCCAAGCGTATATAAACTACATTTTCTTTCTATTTTTTGCCTGTAGTGGCCACTATAGTGGCAGACATTTTCTGTTTTCTAGTTTAGGAAGATCAGTGGCAGAGAAATATATGTCTGTCTGTTCATATTCACATGCATCTACCTCTTAGATCTTGACTTTAGAAGAAATATCTCTAGCAGCAGATAAGCACGGTTACTTTTAACCCATTCAATATTTATTCCACTGTTATTTGAGTATTGTGGCATAAATTGAAGTTATATGTTAAATTGATCCATTAAGTAATTTAGTTTAATTATTAAATTTGATTCAATATTTAATTTGGTTTAATAAAACTCGGGTTCCATAAATGTATGCATTTAACTGATGTATACTGGGACTGTATAATTTTGAATAGATTAAATATTTAATAGAGAACACTTATTTGAATTATTCAGTGTGGAGACTAGATAACTGATCTACCCTTTCAAAATACTGAAAATACAAATGGCACCTTACAATAATAACATATTTCCAACCAAGAATTTGTATAAAACACTTTGAACCAGTTGTTGGTTAATTTCCAGACAAGCAAACCAATCTTTGCTTAATGGAACCAACCATTGAGAATTCATCAAGAAAGCTCCCAGAGCTGTTTTAAATTTAATATAGCTTACGAAAACTAGACTATTAGAATATGCAGAATACTGTGGTGACAAAATGATTTTAAAAATGGCTATAAAATATAATTTTCTTCTGTGTTTTGTGAACAGCTAAATGTTTGAAAGTTTTGTAGCTAATGGTGATTTAGTATTCTGGATCAGATTCAGAGTGGAATATTCAGAATCACGGTTGAATTTTCTAATCAAAACATATATTTTGTGTTGAAGCTGGATAATGAGGAAACTGCAGAAAATGAGACATAATTTAAGTGAACTTCAACACTCATCTAATTTCAGGTATACGTATCATGTCAGCTGAAATAAATGAGACAATACTTAGCCAATGCTTGCATTTTTTACTAAGAACGCATATATTTATAAGCATACAACTGTGCAGAAGGATTTTTTTGAATCAGTGAATGTGCCTCAAAAATCATATATCATACAAGGATATCTCTCCTTGTCAGCAGGCAAGATCTTCACTTCTCTTAGAAAATCTTATTTGACTGCCAATGAGGACTGCTAGGCAGCATTTGTGATCTTGTTTACAGTATGGCTGTACAAATGCTTGTGCCAGCAGAACTGATGTAGCAGCAGTGTGATGCCTGGACATGAGAAAGAGTTGGTAGCATTGTCATGTGGAGGCAGCCTCTCTGGTGATAAAACTGCATCTTGATAAGGGGTCAGTCAAGAGAAGAAGAAAAGAGATATAGAAACTAAGAAAAATACTTAAGCTGGTGCCCAATATTCTTATTGCTAAATGCAATCTTAGGAATCTATTTAGCTGCCTTATCTACTGTAAATTTGCTAATTTGTTTCCTCTTTGAAATTCATGCTTTCAGGTATACTCTCCTTTATCCACATGCAGTAGTGAAAACAATGGATTCCTTATCTGTAGTGAATGAAGCATTTGCTGTGCCTCGGCACCCTGCTGAGCAAAGCCTTAAGGGTGGCAAGGTCTGATTCCCTGTCAGCTGCGTGTATCCTCTGTACCTGGGCATCACCAGGCTCAGGAAAGGAAGATGTGCCCAGTGAGCACTGGGGAAAACCTAGTGTTCAGTTAATTAGCCACGAACAAACCTTTGATACTCAGGGAGATTTTTAAGTCATGAAAAGAATAGGATTGTGAATATGACCAGATGTATTCCTCCTTTGGTTAAAAGTTATGGAAGCGGAGCACATACTCTTTTCGCCTATAAAAAGGTACTTTCTAAAGCACCATCAGTCTATTTCTACTATCAATAAAAATAGTAATGGTGGTTCTTCAACACACAAAAACCAATTAAATCTGTGGAATTTCACATGAAATACAGGTGGCCACCGTGAGTATCTTCGCAAGAATGTAACCTGAGTAACCAAACCAAAATAGTGATTAGAATGCTTATAAATAAGAAAGACCTATCCATAAATCAATGTTCACATTATTTTGTTGTGATTGGAACACATTTCTCCATACATTTATGTAATAACAAAATGAGTTTAGGTAAGATTTTTGATGCCCTTCAGAGATTATTCTTGGCTTTAAAGTATTTGAGTTTGTATATAATTGGATAGAAATTTGTAAATGGAATAGTTGGGAAAGGAGATATTTTACTGCTACTGTAAAATAGCAGCAATTTTTGCTACAAGAAAACGTCTGGGGAATTTTTTCAGGTTTTAAAAATATTTCAGGAATTGATTGCTAAAGGAATGTGAAAATTTTGGGTTACTCTTTTTGTTTTATTTTTTATGCAGTGGAAAAAGAAATGTTAGCTTTGTCAGATCAAACAGCCTTATAGAAACAACATAAGGATAGATATAATTTTTGAATCAGAATTCAATCAAACCCCGAGAACAAAATACTTGCTTCATCTAAGATTCATTTTTCAGATTACTGTTTGCAATAAAATACTATTTTTAATAATAATGAGCAAATCAGATGTCTTTCTATTACAGAAATCTAATAGTTTTGTAAGTTCTTTCTTTTGTAAGTGCCTAAGGAGAGTGACAAAGCAGCTTTCCAAGAGTCTAGTCATTAATGTTTCCATTCCTAAAAAGAAACAAAAATGTTAGTATACTTAGTCTATCATATGAATTTTTTTTAATGTTCAGAATTAAAATAAAACATAAAATGAAAATATTAACTCTTAGACTTTTATTTTCTTATTATTTCTGTCATCAAGATAATGAGGAATTAACAAAATATACACAATCTGAAAAGTTTCAATAAGTGTCATTTTTTCCCTTAATTTGAATCAATGTTTATATTGAAAGCATGAAAGCACTTTGATCAGGAAAATAATAAGAAGAATAAATTTGAAAATGGTGAAAATTTATCTACAAAGACCTGCCAGAAAGTGCTCAAAAGACCATCAAAAGTTATGGACTTCCTCACTCTGCTATGACATGATAAATAATGCCTACTGTAGTCTTTTCCATCGTGGGACATTACTCTGTGTTATTCAGAACCATAAACTCCATTATAAAAAATTTGAAGTTTTTTTCTCTGTTTGCATTCAACAGGAGTGTTGTAGAATTAAGATACTTCTATAATGTCACACCCCTTTCCAGCATGCCTAATCAAAGTTTTGGGTGTTCAAAAAATCCTGATCCCCACAGTAGCCTCTGTGAGTCCCTAAGTGTTTGTATTGTGATGTGAAAAGTACTGCCCTACCCCAAATTTTCAAAGACTTCCCAACAACCCTAAAGGAACAGAAACGGATATGAGAGAAGAGGGAAGAAGGCACTGTATGACATGTAGGCTATGCTAATTTCATTTTGTGAGTCATTTGCAATTTCATGCTTTCACTGAATTTTAAACTTTGTCAAATCACAAACCTGTAGTTAATACCAGCAGTTAAGTGTTTCAGTTGGGACAAGCTAAAACAGATGAAAAGTGGTATTGTCTAAGACAGTGTGTAGAAAAGTGATTTTTTCACTTGAATTGATTAGAATCTTCATCGAGAGCCCCTTAGTGTGAACTATCCACTGAAGTAGGGGTCAGTCACTGAGGACACAAGGCATGTCATATGGAGACTGAGAGAGAATTAGCATCTCCTACCTGCTAGCATAACCTTTTTTATCTCAACCATCACTAGCAATATGTAGAAAAAATGGAGGGGGAAAAAGAAAGAAGGAAAGAAACCCACAAGAAATCCATAAGAACAGATTTCTCTTTTTGACAGAATTCATCTGTTCAAATTTTGTAAACATCTGTGCCAGATTTCATATGATCCACTTCTGATCATCACATGCATGCCCATGTGTGCTCACGCACACACACACACACACTAAAAACATACAGTACAAACTAAGAGGGAAAGTTCCGTGGAGAAAGTCATAGCCATAATTTTGTATGACACTTGTGTTGGTGTATGACATTGTGCTGGCAGCATGCTGAAACTGTCATGGATGAGAAGATGATTTAACTTTTATATTAACTTCACAAACCTTCTTTACACAAAGTGTGAAATAGGCCAGCATATCAGCAATGTTAGTGTTCCATTAGTTTAATTCTTTGCTAATGGATTAATTCAATTTATGACAAAAGAAGTATTTAACTGTCCAGTTTTGTTTGTCTTAAATCTATATAAACTTGAAATACAGTCTCTTTGACAAATGAGGTAACTAGAAACTAAATGGAAAATCTTATTTGCCACCACAGTGGTGACATGAAGAATTGCAGCCTTTAGCTCAGGGCTACTAAGCTCTTAATAATGAGAGAAAGGTACTCCATCTTCACCTATAGCCACAATTACAATGAACAAAAATAGCTGCCAAGGTTTCTGCAAAAAATATTCATGACAGTGTGAAAAATATTGATTTTAAAAGTCAAGAAATGAAATATCTTCTAAAGTGCTCTATTCAATCTAGTTATTATTTTCCAACAGAAACTGAGGAAAACACAAAGTATTTTGCAGAAATCTTATATTTAAAATAAATCCTCCCAGAAACTGCATAAACAAGCAATCCTAAACTCTCCATAAATTAATGCAGCTCTTGAGTGGTCAAGTTACATGCAAAATGTGCACCCTGACCTGGAATTATTTTTGAATACTGAACCTTCATCCGTTCTTCTCTCTTCATTTTTTTCTTCTACCCTAAATAAAAATTGAGAGAAACATCTATGTATGTGTGAGCCCCAGGAATGCTATTGTACAGCCTACTGCTCTGAGCTGCTCAGCGTGTCATGCAGTGGCACTGCATGCTGATTCTGAGCTCTTACACTCACTGCATATTGGATTTGCAATGAACTTCTGAGCCATTATACATGTCAGAGCAGATGGCAGAGCCCACTGCTCTGAGCCTCCATGCACATCTGAACATTGCTTTCTGTTCTTCCCACATTAATGCAGTATGACTGTTTGGTACATAAAATAATGGCTTAATTTTGAACAGAACACAGCATTCATTGCAAGATGGAAAACATAAAGGTCAGGGAAACATACTATATAATATCAGTTGTTACAAATCCTTTTTGTTACCTAACCATACTTTTCAAATTTAACTTTAATAGTGGTTAGAATTCTGAAAGATGCCTAGGTACCTCATTTCCTCTGAAATCACTGGAAGACAATAAATATCTTTAACAATCTAAGTTTAGAGCATAAGCCTTCATTTTAAAAAGAGACTTAGCAGCCAAATATTAAAAACATTTAAGTAGGGAGCGTAAAGATGTGGACAGGTAACCTAATGAGATTTTCAGAATGACTAACTCCCACTGAAATCAATCTAGCCTAAGTCCCTTTGGCTTTCAGTAGGATTAATGATCCTCCGTAAGTAAAATTCTTTTGGAAATGAAGCTTCTATAGTTTCAAAAATCTTACTGGTGCTCCCTAAACTACAGTGCGATTATTTTAGTGCATGGTTTTTAGCTTGTTTGGTATATATTGTTATTTGATATCTTCTTGCTCACATGATCCAGCTATAGTTTCAGTTATGTCAAAGCTGTACATCTCTTTGAACCAAATGAAATCTGGGCTGGGTTCTCAAGAAACCGATAGTACTGCATGTAGTACCTGCTGAGCTCACAGGTTAGAAAAATGATCAGTGGAGTTCACATCCTTCTTCCACTAAGAGAATCTGATTACAGGAGTCTTAATTTAGTAATGTGTCCTAGCAAACCAGAGGATCACTAACATACTGTTTTATGATCAGGTACTTGGTACATGGTAGAATAGTACAAACTGGCAGTATTTTAGGAGTCATTATACTTTGGCAGTTAAAGTTTTCTATTATGGTGTGACAGTTTCAAGTTGACACCCAACCATTTTCATCTTTCCTCCAGACTGGAGTAGATTTACTGGGAGGAATACAAAGTGGGGGTGTCTAAGTGACATCTCTTACATATACTGATGACTATCATCTCAATCTTCCTGAACGGCACATTCATCTCACACATTCCAAGCTTTGCTTACAGTTACCTTGAGGGCATGTAGGTGGGATTCATTTTACATTACCTGAAATTCATCCCACTTGACTTGATCATGTATTTTTATATTTATATATACATGTACATAGATATGTACACACATATATCCATCCAAAACAGTTGAGGTACATAACGGTTTAATTACTTTGTTGTGCACTAGATAGGTGATGGAAGTTCAAGTTAGTGTTAGCCTGTTTCTCTTCACCTTGTAACCTCCTGGAATCCACAACAGATTAAGTTTATAGAATCATACAATCATAGATTTATTTAGGTTAGAAGAGACCTTTAAATCATCAAGCCCAACTGTTAACCCAACACTGCCAAGTCTACTACTAAACCATATCCCTAAGTGCCAAACCTACATGTACTTTAAATAGCTCCAGAGATGATGACTCCACAACTTCCCTGGGCAGCCTGTTCTGATGCTTGAAAACACTTTTGGTGGGGAAATTTTTCCTAATATCCAATCCAAACATTTCCTGGTGAAACTTGAGGCTGTTTCCTCCTGTCCTGTCACTTGTTATTTGGGAAAAGAGGTAGGCCTCCAACTGGCTAAAAACTCCTTTCAGGTAGTTGTAGAGAGTGATAAGGTCCCCCCTGAGCCTCTTTTTGTCTAGGCTAAACACTCCCAACTTCCTCAGTCACTCCTCATCAGATTTGTGCTCCAGACCCTTCACCAGCTTCACTGTCCTTCTCTGGGCTCACTCCACCACCTCAATGGCCTTCTTGCAGTGAGGGGCACAAACCTGAACACAGCATTTGAGGTGTAGCCTCACCACTGCCAAGTATGGGGGGAAAATCCCTGCCCTGGTCCTGCTGGCCACACTATTGCTGATACAGGCCAGGATGCCATTGGACCTCTTGGCCACCTGGACACATTTCTGGCTCATTTTCATGCGGTTGTTGGCCAAGAGCCCCAAGGTCCTTTCCCACAAGGCAGCTTTCCAGTCAGTCTTCCAGAGTCTGTAGCGCTGCGTGGGGTTGTTGTGACTCAAGTGCAGCACCCAACACTTCACTTTATTGAACCTCATACTGTTGGTTGTCCAGATCCCTCTGCAGAGATCTCCTGCCCTCCAGCAGATCAACACTTCTGCGCGTCTTGGTGGCATCTGAATGTTCATGCTAGTAGAACTAGGTACATATTTTTTTCCTTCAATATTAGATTCATGTATATGAATCAGAAACTATAAGTGATAAAGAACCACCTTAAGCACATTGTTAAGGCAGTACTTTTTTTGGGCATTAATTCCAGGTGACACTAGGAAAATACTTTAGGCATCATTTGTTTGTCTCCTTGCTTACTTGTTTGTTTTTCTCCCCAGACAAATGTTTAATAGGAGTTGAATTCTGTCCTAAAGAAAAGTCTGGTACCAAGCATGCATACAAAGAAAAACCTAGGACAAGAATGGCATATAGGCTGTGCATAGCACTTCTGCCATAGAGTGGGTTTTATTGTTGTTGAATAGGGCCAGACAAGCTTTGAAATATTTTTATTGTAATCTAATGACTTTTGTGTTACACCATTACCATATGAATATGTATCAGGACAAAGCTATAGGCAGATGATCTAGAGACAATAGAAAGTTAATGAACCTTATCTTTAATCAATGTCAAATACTGTACCTCCACCAAAATCAATACTGTTGCACTGGCCTATGCCAACTGTGGGTCCGGTGCCAGGACTCAGCCTTGAGAATGTGGTGTGTGATTCAGTGTCAGGAATTGCACTGCTGGAAGCAGAAAGCTTCACCTTGCCTTTTTTTTTATGCAGTATGCAAGATATACAGTTATCACCCTACGTAAACTTTTGAACTCAACAGGATATGTGGCATGTAAGGATTACAGAATTGTCCTTTAAGATGTTTTGCCTTTCTTTGTGGTTGGACCCAAATCCTATTTCTGCTGAAGCCAGTAAACATTTCTAGCAAAGCATTTTCACCGTTTTAGCTTCAGTTTTACAAGTATTTGTGTTTTATTGGCTTTTCTTGAAGCTGCAGACCCTCTGATTACTCCTCAGCCTAAACATCTATTTGAAACCAGAATGTTTTAATTTGTCATTTTGTCCCTGAAGACTTGAGTCTATAAAAGCAAGCACAAATAATTCCTTTAAAAAAACCTTAATGATTTTAAACTGAGCTCAGGAGCTGGGAAGCTAAAATTGTGATTTTGTCATTATTTTGGATTGCCGTGTTCTTTCAGACTGATCCACTGATATGACAAATAGAACATTGAATACAGCTGCATTAGGAGGACCCAGAAGGTACTGCCTTTCAACTGCAGACATCACTGGTACCTGAGTTTTTTACTTTTAAAGAGAGTTGGAGGGTTAATTCACACCTCTCACACAGCAGTTGTGTCTGCCATCCCAGTGATGTGTGGGAAAATAAGAACACCACTCTGATGAATATTCATGCCTGATGAATAGTTTTAACATTTCCACAGCTGGACTCTAGCTGAGCAATCACAGCAGCAGTCCGAAAGTAATATATGTGAAATGAAGCTATTTTCAGGCTTTATTTTCTAAATCAAATTGCCAGCTGAATGCTGATAGCTATGGATCAGATACTGTAGCCTGCAGTAAGTAGGCTTGTACTGCATGAGCAAGCACACGTAGATGTGAGACTTTTTTACACACAGCGATTCTGCTTATATAAATAATACCGCTCATGTCAATAACATTATGCAACACCTGTAAACATTGTCTTCAGACTGTTGTAAACAACAGTTTCCATGTCAATGAAACGTCAGTGTCTACAAGCAAGAAAGAGGACATGTTTTATCTGAGTACATTTGGTTTTTAATAGATCGGTTATATTAATTGAATCAATTGTTTTCAACTCAGTATGTTAAACCAGGCAAAAAAAAGCTTTGATTTTTTGAATTTCCTTTTTTTGGTTTTGTTTTGTTGCAAAGGAACAACTGCTGTTGTTAGATCTATAATCATGTTAGACATTAATATGTTAACTAGTCAACAGACAGGGCTTATCTGAAATTGCTCATACTGATAGCAAAGTTTACAGGGAATAGTAAGAAATACAAATATCAAACTAAAAAGAAAGAATGAGACGTACCAAAATAAAGGAAAGGTTTGTGTGAAATAAACTGATAGAGCACTCATAACCAAAAGTCTCTTCCGTAATCTGCACTTCCTCATCTGCTTCAGATGAGAAGGGACTTACCACCATAACAGCAAGGACAGAGTTCATCAAAGGGAACTGGTGTCATGAGATGATTATATTCACCATTTACATAAAGACAGAAATGCTTTTGTTCCTGACTTAAAAAAAAAAAACAAAAACCAAAACCACACCAAACAAAAAAACTCCCAGTAAAAGCAGTAAAAAAGCTATTATCCCATTTCAAGTCAATACAGTTTTTATAAATACCACCAAAAGTGCACAAGTGAAAAACTCAGTGGATAAAGAAGCAGATTAATTATATACATTTGAATGATTTCCAAATATTCTAGTAATCTAAACCTGATTTACTCAAATGATGGATAGTTTTATGGTCTGAAGGTAAAATAGTAAAAATTAAAGTTTTTATCACAGTGATTCCTTGTCTGCCAAGTTACGTTTGGTGTAAGGCAGGCCTGAAGTTTGTCTCGGCTGTATGCATAGCTCGGAATAGGAGTATTCACATGAAGTCTGTCCTGTACGATTTTCATATTGAGTCACTTTAGAAGGAAAAATAATAATAATTATTACAATGATGATAATAAGATAGCCCAACTGCAGAATGTTACTGAGGGTATTTAGACACAAGGAAACCTTTACTACCCGAAATGAATGCACATTCCCATCTTATTCTCTTTTTGTATTCCCATGTTTGTTCCCTCTTTGTTCTTGCTTTCCTCCTACTGCAACATTTAATTCATTTTAAACACTCAACTAGTCATTTCTAAAACTGCATTTGATGACTGTTGGAAAGCACAGGACAGGAGCAAGCTACAGGCAACAGTTATATGTCTTTGTATTCCTATTCTTTAGGTCACACAGTTTCTAACATGCTTTTAGCTGCTTAATGAACTGGTTTCATGAGTGGGTACATGCTGAAAGGTTTTGAAAGTAAACAAAAAAAAAAAAGATTTTACTTTTGAAAAAAAAAGCCGTTAACCTAAATTTAACTCTGAGACCTGTTCTATGGGTTGTCTTAAAAATAATCTCTTTCTGTTTTTCTTTCTTGTTGATATTGTTACCTTTTTAGCCAGAAGGATTTAATTGAAGGGATAAGCTATCAAGTTATAACGAGATGAAAAATGAAGGTCACAGCCTTTTTATGTTATCTCTATATTACTCTAAACCTCAAACTAGCTTCTGGGATAATGCCTGTTTCTGCAAAACATCTTTCCACTGATCTTTTATTTGCTGCCTTCATAATGAGAATTTTTCAAGATTTTGCAAGTGCCTAATGAACAGAAACTATATCATGTGAGAATAAGACAGTTTATTCAGTTTTACTTGCAGACAGAAGTAGTCCTGGAGTAGAGATACTCAAAGAAATCTTTTGCTACATTTTGTATTGAAGTCCTAAGAGATTATTAGATGTCTGCCTTATAGATAGGGTAATTATCAAAGTGGCCAGGTTAAGGTAGGAAGCATGTGGGTTGCAAAGAGAGGCAAATATAATGGCATTTTTCAGGAAGCAGGGCTGTGGTGGTGAGAAATGAAAAAAGCACTCGAAAGGAAGAAGACGGAACCAAGAAGGAGGAAGAGTCCCAGAAATGCCAAAGACATTCCAGTATGGGTGAATCTTACAGTTTAAACAATAGATAATTTGGACAATAGGAGAAGATGTCTGGTATCTTTGCTATAAAAGCTGCAATGCCCTTCATTTCTTCTCCTGGAAGGCATAACTACGCTGCAGAGGAATTTCTGAGTTTCATGTTATAAGCAAGCATTATTGTTTAAAACAGATACCAAGGGATCTGAAATGCCTGTACTGGCTGCATTTAGCAAGTGAAAACCAATGCTTAAGTCTGTCTAAAGCTGCTAGGTAAAGATGAACAAACAAATAAGTATTTACAGCTTCTATTTTGCATGTGCCTTTTTTGGCAGTTGTTTGGGCTCTTCATTTCTCTCATCTTAGTGAAAAAAAAAATTACTGTCACAGTTGTCCCATGAGCTCCATGCTCATCCATGAAGTTGACCCAGAGGTTTATTATGTTATCACACATAGGCTTGTTGAAAGTTGTTTTTCGCAGTTTGTTTCCTCCACGTGAAATAACAGTCTGGAATTGGTAGATTTTAGAGATTCTCTGGAATTAATTCCGATGCTAGTGTTACGTAAACCTATTACAATGGTCATTCCTGTAGTAGTAATTCATTCAATAAAGTTTTTGAGAGGGATGACCAAACAGTGTAGCACTTTTGGGCTTTCCATCACGATTTTTCTGACTTTATAGTTCTTGGATTTCCACTTTCACCTTTACTTCTTCCCAGCATAGGAATTTCCTCCCCATTATCATCGTAGGGGAAGACTACCAGAAAATTCCACTAAAGCATATGGTCCTATTTCTTTTCTTCAATATTCTCAGATTGTTTTGTTTGATCATTTTCACCTAGAATCAGTGGATGCTTAGGAGAACGGACTCAGCAAAATAGCAGACTCCCAGAAATTCCTATTTCTTGAATTAATAAAATTCCAATGTACAATTGTATTGCCAAAGCTTATTAAAATCCCCTCCATATGCAGGTGGATTCATAGCTGCATTTTAACTTTTGAAAACATTGAGTTTCTTTTGCTGTGGTTTTTCTTTAAATCCTACATTTTTTAGTAGCTGAATGGATAACCTTTTGTTCCCCACAGAATTCAAGACTCTGAAATTGTCAGTGGCTTGGTAAACTCAGAGTTCTTACAGCACTTACAAGCATTTAATAAAATTCATGTTCCAATTTCTACTTTCCACAATTTCTAAACCTTCCTAAGTAGTTTTTGGTTTTTATTAAAAACTATTATGAAAACTTGCAACCAAACTAATGGAACATGGTATTGATAGATACTGCCTGTAAGGCATTTTGGAAGTTTGTATAGCCTCAGGGCTTTTAATCAAGCCTGACTGCAAAGATTTCTAAGGTTTGTGTAAACAACTACCTAGTGCCTGATGAAGGTTCTTGTACTTTGAAAAGAGGGAAGAAACCCAACCCAAAATAGATTTACATGGCTGAGCCTCATTTTTCTGTGTGAAATCCTGTGTTTATGACTTAAGAGTGTGACCTGAGATTTTTCTGTGTGGAAGTATTGATTATATACATCCTCAATCATAGGATTAAAAGATGCAAAAGATGAGCAAACTTACTAATGATTCTATAGTTTCAGGACACAAGAGGTCATCTAATCTGATCTCCTGAAGGTCACAGGTCATTAATTTTTTCTCAAAATATTTCTAAAATACCTGAAATATTTTAGCCTGACTGGAGTGTATCACCCCCCAAAATAGACAACAGATGAGAGAAAATTTCTTTAATTAAGTCGTGCTTCTGAATGGATTTGGGAAAGAGGGAAATGCCCAAGTGACCTCATCCACCAATCATCACTGATTTTTCACAAAATTTGATGAAGCTTTCTAGTAGTCTCATTTACTAGTCTAATATCCTTGGATGGTTTGGGTTTTTCTTTGGCTGATAGAGATCTCATTGTTTTCATATTAGGTATGTGTTGTAGGAACAACTCATCTGTTCTTGAATCATATGGCTGGTAAAAGAAGTCAGATAATAGCCAGTCCTTAAAATTATTCACATAGAAGTCCTAGATCCAGTGACATTCATGGAACAACATATATACTAGTGAAAAAGAGTGTAGAAAAAACATATATGGAAGCCACAAGTTAAAAGTTTAGTGCTACTGATTTCTGACTAAGCTTGTGCTGAATAGTATATTAGGAGTTCAGAAAAAGGTTTCATATTTTGTGGCAGCAAAATCTGAGCCTAAGACTTCAGGTAAAGCATGAACACAATACATGGAATGGACATATTTAAAAAAAAGAATGGCTGCTGAAGTCTTCAATTTTATTTTTCCCACCTACATCAGTATCATATACGCTAAATATACATGCTTTTCTCACAACACTCCCAAGACGATTGTGCTACAATTGTGCCACAATTGTGCCTAGAGGCCTGAACAAATATCGAAGTTTCATTGTGCCACCTGCTGCATGAAACTGCTGGGGAGAGTGTCTGACCTGCAAGACCTCAGTATAAATGGACAAAGCAGAAGAGAAACAACAGGACCTGCACAAGTTCAGAGGGACTGAATGGGCAGTGGACAAGAGCTTTCAGCACTACACACACAACTAGTCTTGGGAAGATCTATCTCCTTGGCCTTCATGTTGGCTTTATGGCAAGGCTTTTCAAGCAGCTCTAATATCTATTCACACTTCAGCCACTTTACATATAGTAGGCCTAAAACAAACTAATAATTAAAATTTTAAAAAAGGGTGCAAAACAAATACAAGAGCATACCATTTGTCATGCTTTGTTTTCAGTGTCACACCAGCAAATGTGCTGTATCCATTAACCTTTTTGAAAAGAGCAGAAGGTAAGCTAGTTAACATTTGACAGCTTTACCGAGTCTATTGACTTCTAATGAAAAATTCACCACCACAAGATATTTTCTTATATCTGTCTAGTTCATACAGTTTGTCACTGAGACAGCCCTTAAAATCTCCATGTTTTACTCTCCCAGCTTCCCATATTTCTTTAGCAAACACAACTGGACATTATCATGATGATTTATTTACTACATGAGCTTTAATTTGTTCGCTTTAAGTTCACTTCATGTGGAAGATGACTTTCAAGTTGTTAGCTGATAGCATATGCTGTGCAAAACACATACATTTTGTTGCTTAGTGCTATCCAGGAGCTGACTGGGCCCCTGTCAGACTCCTGGATGCAATGAACACTCTCTGTGTGGAAAGGTTAATGGGTACAACATGTCCTTCTTGCACCTTGGAGAGTATACAGCACGTTCCCAAAATTACAGGAAGATTAAAAACAGTGATGGTATCATTGAATGCCTGTGTGAGGATGCAGGTGCTCTAATGATAAGTTTGTGGTTTATTCTCAAAGAGAAGAGTGTTCAGAGCAATTCCCACTCCACAGTGTAATCAATCATTGGACTAGTGTATAATTAATATGCCAGTTATATCTCATAGCAATTTTCCTTTTCAGAAAGCTTAACTGTATTTTCAAGGTAGCTCAGCAGTCCTTCTGTCTACCTAATATATCTATGATAAAGAAAAGTTAAAAAAATATAAAATAAAGAATTACTACCATCCTCTCCCCAAGAATAAAAGAACATACAATTTAGGATAACAGTAACTTTGGTTTCCTCTTAGTTTCAAGCATACAGATGCATGTATTTGTTTTATCTTGTGATGTTAATTATTATAGATTCAAAGGATAAAATCTTTGAGAAATAGATGAATTTTACTCTATGACAAGGTAAATTTTACTCTATTCCAGCTCTGTGGAGGAAACCTGACAGGCCTCAAAGCATCCAAGATGAACACAAAAATTATATATATGTAGAAGGCAAGATGAAAAACAGAGGAAGGAGATTCTGCCCAATCTAAGTACCTTCTGAAGTTCCCTAAAAAATTTGGATTATGGCTAGTCTGCTTGGAAACACATATCTAGAGTCTTTTAAAGAGTAAACCTAGTCAGAGTATGCAAAAAAGCTAGAGGTCTTAAATGCAAAAATAAAACAGGTTTCATGATATCTTTGATCTGCAAGTCAGAGACAGGTGACATACTACAAGCCGTGATCACTTGATCAAGAGCACAAAAATCCTCAGTGAATGAAATTCTGAAACAATACATACCTATATGATCCCAGGAGAAATTTCTTAAAAAAACTTTTTTTTTTTTTTTTCTGGAGGATGCGGGAGCTTGCTCTCTCACATTTGTCTGTCTGTGTTTTTCACAGATATAAAATGTTAGAGCCAAATCCCAAAAGTCGGTAGGTCAGTAGTGTTATTGCTTTACATTTGTAAGTCTATGTTGACCACAGATCTATATATAAAGAGCTAGAATGCTTTCTATATATCTTTTTTTTCCCAACCACTTAAAAAAAAAAGGTGTAGGAAGGTTTTTTTGCTCAGATGCATCGAGAAATAAAAAATAAAATTTTTTGCTTAAATGCAAAGATTAACTAGACAATGGACAGGAAGGGAGCGAGGATTTCTTTGGCCTTTCTGCAGTTTTCAGAACTGATACACAGCTTATATAGCAGTATTATACACTTTGTCTTGTGCTGCTAATAATGGTATTCCTCATTGATACTGTTCCTGAGTGTGGATGTTTTGTGTTAATGTAGTTATTGAGCTGAGGTTCTTATTCTCAGTGTCAGCAAGCCTTCTACGAAAGTCAAATGCAATATCAAGGCAGATTCTTGAGATATTTGCCTTGTTGGAGGTAATCAGAAGATCAGTATGTTTAATAAATGCTGCTGAAGTGTAGCAAATATAGAAAAAGGTAAAGGGATTTCTAAGGGTGAGAAACAAAAGCAGGTTTTAAGTATAAAGCAGAAAGGTTTTAGGAAACAGCTTTGCCTGAGAAAATATTAAAAGAAGATACAATTAGAATATACAATTATGCATTAGAACAAGGACACAGGAACAAAGAACCATGTTTCTAGGCCTAGCTGAGAGATCTTTCAGAAGTTGCAAAAAATATGCTTAGTAAGAAGATATAGTTAAACTTAATAATGGAATATTATGCTTTGTTATATAAGGTATAAAACAAGCAAGTATTGTTTTAACAAGTGTACGTGCAATGTAGAAGATTGGTTGAAACAGCTGTCTGTAACCTCTAGAACTACTGCTATTGGCTGAAAAGCTTTTAAGAATGCTCTGTAACCAGGAAATCTCGGGTTTTTGCCGGCAACGCGAGCTTGTATTATCTCTGAGGTCTCCTGTCAAGTTTATGAGGCGAATAAAATAATGTAAACTCAACGGAGCGTCTGTCCTGGCTCCCCCATCCCGTTTCTTTGAGGCGGCACTGAAGAGTTAAATATTTGCTGTGGAATGCGTTTGTGTTTTTTGTAGATGGCATATAAGACATTTGCCGTTCATGTACGGTACTACACATGTACCAGCATGACAGTGCCAAGCATGGTAAGACCACACCACCATGAAGGACACTGTAGAGTGTCATTAGAATTTGAAAGGCTTGCTTGCAATTAATCTGGATTTCTAACATCTCATTTGGAAAAACTTGGCATATTTCTGTTTTCAGAATCTTATCTTTGATTTTCTTTTTAACTTTCTGTAATTACAATAGCATATTGTTTTGGTGATTCATATATGCTAAATTGTGTATTATTCTATTTCTAATATTTATTCACATGCTATTTTCTATATTATCCTGTATCAGACCATAAATTGACATCTCCTTAAAATTGTTAAGTTCAAACACCAGATCTGTAGCAGTAGCTGTTGGTAATGCCTCATATCTCTGTTTCCTTGTGAAATTCTGTCTCATCTTAACAGACTCCAAAGATGGGCTGGTTATTTTTTATTGCCTTGGCTAGCTCTGAGCTTGGCAGCCACCAGGAAAGACACAGCTTGTTTTTTCAGCAGTGTGACAAATGACAGATACATCTTTTCTCCAGCTCCCTTACCAACACTGCATTTCAGGATTTAAAATATCTGCAGCTGCAGCTCCAACTGGAACACAAAAGCAAAGGTCATGATGTACAAATCTGCTTTATTGATGCAGCATCTGGGGCAAAGAGGGTAGCTCTTTGGCGAGCAAAACTTTCCTGGCTTTATATAGCAGAATAAGGTCGCCAAATAACCACAGGGTCATCACAGATCTCATCATTTGTAGCACATGCAAGAGATGTTTCTTTGACTCTTATTTTTTGATATTACATCCTAGACATATGTCTGTGTGAAATGGGAGGGAGGAAGGAATTAAAAAAGTGAAAAGCAATCCAAGCACCTAAAACTCAACTGCAAGAGAAAACTACTGCAAGGATCAAACAATCACGTGATGATCATTGCTTAATGAGCTATTAGGGATTTCTGACAATATCTATAATGGTAATACAAAAAATAAATTTAAGTGCACAGTAAAATATAGTTTTGGAGCTCATTCCTTGAGATATGTAGATCCTGGAGAAATAAAAGCACCTAATACTCCATAGAACAGCTTTCTACTCTTCTCTTTTTGAGAATAAGTCTCACATCACTTATTTCTGTTGAGCAGGCCAATTGGTTTTCCACATGGATACTTCATTTACATACAAAATCCATAAGTAAAAATTACTCAACTGAAGTGAACTCTGCTGAAAGTCCTAAATAACAGGACAAGACTTCTATATATTTAATAAATAAGACAAGTTTTCATCTTTAAATTTGGATTGATTTAGTTGTATTACAAATACTAATTTCTTCTCCCTTTTCTTTCTGTTGCAGGTATCTTTATGAAATACTAAGCTCAAACTCACAAAAGGATGCAAAGACAGCTTATTTGAGCATCATTGTATCCATGGTTTTTGTGTACACCTGCCAGGGCTCAGATCCGTATATGGTAGATGCAGAGGGCAGAGTCAAAGCCTAGAAGATGCAATCCACTTACACAGCAAGCATATAAACACATCAAATAAAAATAGCAAAAGACCATGACCCTCAATCTCCACTCCATCAGGTTCAGAGGTGTGTCTCTGACACAGAATTCACAAGGCAAAATATTTCATTAAATAGCACCCAAAATATTTGGTTAGACAGAAGCATCTGACACAGCCAAGACAGGTTTTAAACTTTCCTCAGACTGGAGCAGTACAGCTCCTAAAGTCAGGCACTGAGGCATGTCCTACGTGGTAGACAAAGAACCACGAGGAAACAGAAATCTTCTGTGTTAATGTCTGAAGATGGGTACGCTGAATTGATTGTAGAAATCGTGATGCCAAAGAAAGAGGAGGCAAGACAGTTACACAAGAAGGAGAGCTCCAGGACTTCAAACGTGTTTTCGTTCGAGGGTCACTCAAGGATGCTGGTTTTTGTTGCTGACCTTAAAACTTTGCATGGAATTGAAAACATGATGCCAGGAGCATTGTAAATTCAGCCAGATATTATCTCAGGAGGCTGACAGGCATATGTCATTCTCCTCACTTGCACTGTTTGGTTTTGGGTTATTTTCCTAAATCGAGGCTTGAGAGAAATGTTGCCTGTCATAAACTGAACCCTAGGGAAGTTTCATCCATCTATTAATAGGCACTTATTTAACGGAAGTAGCATGAGGTAATAGTTACCTATTTTCATCCTGAACTTTCACAAGTCTTGACAGTTTAACCTTGACTGAAGATTTTAAAATGCATGTTCAACTGCTCCTTAGAAATTTTACTGGCCATGACATAAGCTTCAGTATTACAACTGGTCTGCTGTAATTAGGAAAGAGATATCAAAATTCTAAGACAGGAACACCTCAGGTAGCGTATTAAATATTTATTCAGAGCAACACATTAAGCACAATAATGTAGACAGTGAGTTGTTCTAATTAGATGTCCACAATAACCAGCTTTTCAAATCTGAGCATTAAGCACTTCATGTGGCACAAAGAATACATTTATGAGGAAAATAAGGGAGCTTTTCTTTCAGGGAACAATTGAGAAAATTAATTTTCCCCTATTTCCTTTGGTAAACAATCCAATTTAGCCAAGATCAAGGCACAGCAGCTTGCCAGTTTGGGATAGTAAACCTTGTTCATGTGCCATGGCATGTTAATTTTTATTTTGGTAAGTGCTAAGCAATTGATAAGTATCAGCCATTAGAGTTCACCTTCTTCTATCAAGTTACTTTACATTCTAAATACACACAAGTTACTTCTACCTCCTATAGTATTACTCATGACAACTAATACATTCTGATTTTTTTTTTCTTTTCATATTCAGGTACTTACGGTTCTTATTAACTACTGTAGATCTACAAGGTTTTTCTATATCCAGAGAAGATAAAGAGAAAGTTTTAAAGAGAACTCAAATCTAGTAACGAAAAGTCTGACAGTTTGTTTTCAGGGCATCTCCATACAAACTACTTTGTGCAGTTCCTTTTGTTGTGTGTACCTCTTTTGTATTGTAAGTCTTTATTGTCAAGGGAAAATTGGCTGGGTGTTCAGTACGGTTTTGGGAGAGACTTCAAAAGTCCCTTGTGCAATTTGCATCCTTATTCAGTAAGTTAAATCTATATGACAAAATAATTTTTGGCAGTACTCTAATTAATTTTACTGTACTTTTCTAGCTAAAAGACATAAAGGAGTTTAATTAATTTTCAACATGTTCCGTCAGAATTTTTCAGAAAAACACAGAACATTTTTGAAGTTCTCATCACAAAATATGTATTTTAGAAGAACGAATATCATCATTCCTCACTTTCCCCAGTGCACATACAAACTAGACCCTAAATTGTGGATTGTGTTCTCACGAGAAATTACAGTTAAGTTTTGTTAATGATACAAGCACAGCACAGTGCATGGCAGAAGAAGTGGACACTTGCTATGTGGACTTTGCTGAAGCCCCAAATGTCCAACCCTTCAGGATGTTGTTTCTGCGCTGCCAAGGAACTGAGACTAACCTGACCATGGTATGTGGGCTCATTATGGCACGACATGACTGGAGAGTTCACTTTTACATGTGGAAAGGCATGCCTCCCTTTTAAAGCTAAAATTACAATTCACATGCACACATCTATAAATTTTCTTACAATAATCCCATTTCTTATTTTAAAAAATAAAAGAGGAAAAGGTTAAATTGTGATTTTTATCCCCATTTTTTTCCCATTTTCTCACAGACTGGTACTTACCTTATCATCACATACTAATTTTGTGCATCTTTTGTATGTTCCATGATAATTTTTCTTGTGCATGCATGTTTAGCAAAATAACTAAAATGGGCAAAAGAAACATGTGCAACATTACAGTATTTTTATTGCATAATAAGCAGGAAAGATTTCTTTTTTTCCTATTACCCTTTAAGATCCCACTCTCTTTTCCCAGAAATATGAGCCCTCGTGTCAGCATCCAAGGGAGGAAAAGTAATAACCAGCTGGGACAGAGACATTCTGTCATTCAACACTACATATCTGAATTAATCTGGTTTTAATTTGCTTATTGTTCAGTTTGAGCACTGGGGACTAAGAGCCTCAATTTTTCTCTTAAGGAATTCCAAATATGGTCAAAAGTCAAATGGAAAAAGTAACAAGGAATGTAGGTCATGGAAATTCTTAACTGACAAATTTCTGTCATCTGTGAAAGCAAGATATATCATAGAACCACCGCATAAATACATTGATTATTTCGTGCTTCATTTGCTTCTTCTGCCCTCCTTCATCCTTAAATTAGAAGCTAGCTGCTAAAATTTTCATTAGAAACTTAAGGACCAGACTTTGCTGTGTGAGGAAGTTTCTGAATAAGACATCAAGTTTCTAGCCATCAGAGGATAATTTATTGATACTTGTCAAAAGGAAGTATCAGTCTAACAGAAATCAAGACAAAAAGAATGCCTGATGAATTTCCTTTGAAGTGCCTTTTATAAAAGTCCTTGGTAATACATATTGATGAACTCCAAATTGTCTTGCCTGAAGGGAAAGAAAGTAGACTGCTTTACACTGTCTTATAAATATTCATCAAAAGAACAAGACTTATGTTTCCAGGCGTGAGGTGAATGATTACGGTTGTATGATTGCCTTGGAATCTGGATAATTAGTAAAACAGTCTGTGACAGTGGAAGAATTTTAAACTTGGTATCTTGCCATCAGTCCTTTTGGATTTAAAGACAGTGTCTGCTATTTGGAAAGGAAGCAAATTTAGGGCTTGATGGATAGATATAATTAAGCTCTCCATTAGTTTCATCTACTGTTTGTTTGCCTGTTTGTTTAGCCAAAAATTAAAGGCAAAGTTGTGAAGCATGTCTGTGTTCTGACTGGAATGATACTACAGCATCTGCACAGTGGGTGTTTTGCTGGATCAAGCAGTGGAAAGGACTCTTTAATTAAGACAGGAAAATGCAAGGAAAAAAAAAGACTGGTGGGGTTGATACTTCAGTAGGTATTTTGCAAAAAAGTGCAGACTAATGTCTTATTTACCTCAGCTCAATCCTGATTGGTTCATAACGTAACAGAAAGTCTACAATTTACCTTTCATGCTTATTTAGTGCATGTGATAAGGATGTGAATTGTGTGGGAAAGATTTACTGACAGTCATTTGGGAAAAAATATGCCTGTGCTCAGTGATCTGTGCATTTTCATCCGTTACTCAAACTGTCTGCAGCTTTCTATTGACCCTTGTAACAGGCAGCTAGCCTTCTACTAGCAAAGACCCAAAAAAATGCCATACTCAGGAAACATTATCCTGTACAGTGTTTAGCACTTAAATGCAATTAGGCAAATATAATATCCTCTTTGAAGGGAAATAGTTGCTCAGTTTAAGTAACTGAAACTAATTATCTCTGTTGAATGAAGGACACATTCTATGAGTGTTTGAGTGGTGTGCTGTTTCTCACAAGCTGAAGAGGGCAAATAGATTGTATTTCTAGGGTGGAGAGCTGTAGGAGACTCTTACAGGAGATTTATACCAATTTATAGCCATATTTACATGCAGAGTCCTATGAAGCAAGCCAAAATGAGGTGGCAGTCAGCCCAGAGCTTAGAAACTCAGCTTGTAAATAGCATTTTCCAAGAAACAATTTATTATGGAAAAAATTGTGTAACTGCTTAAAGCACTGGCAGTCAAAAAAGATTTTATTACCATGAAAATTGAGTTGACCAGAAAGGTTTAGAAGGACTTAAAGAAATCATGTAAGGCTGAGTTGAGTTGAATACCTAGGTGATGATCACGATGACGATGATGACGATGATGATGATGATGATGATGATGATGATGATGATGATGATGATGATGATGATGATGATGATGATGATGATGGCGGCGGTGGTGGTGGCGGCATTATATTTGCACAGATAATTTTGTGGGTATATTCTTCACAGGATAGACTATTAACTATCTTTTTTTTTTTTTTATCCTGTTCTATTTAATATGCTATATGATTCATACTATTCATCTAAAGGAAAACAGTTTAAAGACTGGACAAACTCAAAAATTAAAGAGTTGAGAACATCTAAATCTGACATAGAGAAGTTCAAGAACTTAGTTGGCAATGAAACAAGCTATAGTAACCTTGAAATTGTGGAGAAACATTGAGGAAATGGATTTTTCCCCACAGAATATTGTTGGAGACTTCTATAAACGTTAAAATAACATCATCATTGTAACAACTTCCCAATTCTCTGTGTGGGAACAGCTCTCTGTTTAAATAGTGGAGGCTGAAAGATGTACAGAGCAGAGAAAAGAACAGCAGTAAAATATACCTAAATCTTTACACTATCTGTAGCTTTTACCTGAATCTCTGTAGTATCAAACACTTAATTACTGCACTCTAAGGAAAGGGAGAAGAGAGATACACAGTGAAATTACAGATGGTGCAAGTGACGTTCAAAGTCTTCTTGTTTATGCATTAAATCTTGATGTCAGAGCATACAAAATACAGCCAACAGCAGCAGACAGACATGTCTGTAATTAATCAAGTAACTGCTATACCTTTAAGTTAATACCAAAAAAGCAAGGTGCTGAAATGAGATATCCTGTTAAAAATTTCACTGAAACAATGAAGAATCTACTTCACACTGTCTGTGCAACATGCCTTGCTAAGGGGACAAGTAGTCAGATTTTCTTTCCTCTCTGATAATACCAGGCAACCACTTACTTTTAAGACTACTTGTAACCAGCTGGACTCCTCTGCTCTCTCTTCTACAGCTGATTATTTCCAGACGACTGTTTCTGTTAAATAGTCAACAGTTGCTAACAGTTACTACATTATGATTCCCTCAGGGACCTTGCTTCCACTGCAAGAGAAATACTGACCTGAGGAGATAACCACAGGAGTTTGAATGGCTTTGCCTGTTTTGGATGCTTTGCTGTTTGTTTTTAAAAACGCAAATCAAATATTTGCTGCACTGCAATAGCATTATGTTCTAACTTTTTTCATGACCATAAGGCAGTTCTATTGCATTTTCTTTCCTACATATATGTTCCAGAAATTCTGAAGTGTTCATGGATAGAGTGTGAACAGAATGATAATGGTCAAGACCTACGGAATGCCCCACTTTGAGCTGGGCATAGCACAAATGCATACCTAAGCTATGTTCAAGTAGACTTTCCAGTCTTGTGATGTTTTTTCTTGTTTCCACAGGGAAAATGATTTCTTGGTCTTTCTAAACAAGGCCTTCTCTTCTTATAATGTATAATCTGCTCAGAATTTGTCTTTTTAATAGCACTGTCATGCCGCGACGCTATCTGTCCAGCTAGCGGGGTGACTGAGTGCCAGGCACCCGCCCGCAAGGGAGGGGATGATGGAGGCAGCTCGCAAGGGCGCGGGAGGGTTGGTGAAGTTCCAGCACAGTTTCACCTAACCCACTGATGTTGAGAGCGCGCCGAGGAGGTAGGAATGAGTCTGAGGGACTTCTTCGTGGAAAAGCAGGAGAAGGTTTATTCAACTTGGAGGTCATGAGAAGAAGCACCAGAAAGCCGTTACCAGGGCTTGTTAGGCCCTTACCGAATGGGAGGGGAAAACATGAAACAACCAATAATACAGGGACATGGGGTTTGAATCCTGGCGGGCAAAGGGTACAGTCCAATAGAGGATAACATGGGACGGGAGAAATACTGTGGGCCAGCGGGGGATCAGGGAACCTAGAACCCTCTGTGGGAAGAATCAAACACAGAGGGGAAAGGGGGAGATGGCAGTGGCCAATATGATATTGCTGGCTGTGGAACAAGCCATAACGCACCACAACACTGTCACTGTTTTGTTATGTGCATTTCCTCACAGTTGAGTCATAGGGATTCTGTTGCCTTTTTGAGTCCAGTTTTGGAGAACCTTGTTATACAAGCAGTTCTCTCTGCTGGAAACTCTATACTACTATTTTATCATTGTTATAATTTTTGTTTGAGTCTTGCTCCACTTCAAAACTCCACCTCCTAGTTTCATATTGCATGTATCCACGTCTTTCCCAAACCTTTCTTAGCTATTGTCTTTGGCTTTAATAGCTGCTAGATTGGTTTTACCAATGCTTCTCTTATTTGAAACGCTTCGAGTGAAACAAGCTATCAGATCTGATACCCTTATTTCTTTCTCACCTTACTGCAGCAGTTTCGGTTTTAGAGATGGTAGAGTCTCATAATTTACTCAGACTCTGCTTGGTCACAGATTTCACTAGGAGGAGTTAGATGTGCCCTATTCAGTTTCTTCATAAGCTTTATAGAATTTTATCGTCTTTTAATGATATCACATTTTCCCCAAATTATTTAAAGGTGGAAGCATCTGTAAAACTGCTGAATTTTGCAGTTACGGTTTCTATAAGGAAGTAATTTAATTATTTTCTGATTTTTTTTGCACTCTCCAACCATATTTTCTGTTTCTCAGAGAATTTCTTAATAATTTGGAGAAAATATACAAAGAAAGATTTATGCTGTTTTTGTGATAACATTTTAGGAAGTTAGAGTTCATAAGCTCCAGAATGGAATTTGTCTTCGAAAAAAAAGCAGGAAGAAAAATTGCTGTTGGAACAGCCCAGTAATGAAGCCTATACTGATCTGGAAAAATGTTTCTTTTCCTACGATTTTTTTCTCTTTCTCCTGCTGGGGCTGTGCTCAAACATTCACTAAAACAAGGCTTGAGAATAACTGCTAATATATTAGAAAAATTAAATATTGAGATATTCAGTGGGAGAGGTGAAAATATCTAATGCCAGTTTTTATCCAGTCCACATTTCAACTTATAGGAAAACGAATTTAAGTGAGAGTGGGATTTCTAGCTGTCCACTGCAACCAAGCTAATTAAAATATAATAGAGCCCAAACTTTTAAAATATTCTCAGTGAAGACTATGGGGAGAAAGAAGTGGCAAAATATTTACACAGTTATAGATTTGGGGGGTTATGCATGAAAAAATGTGAAAAGCTATTTAAACAAAGTTTATTTATTCGGGGGGGCAGGTAAAGCAGATAGACACAATGATTTAAAAAAAAATACGTATATTTTACATATATACAGGAGTGTTATACTTGGTTAGAAATAACTGCCATGCTGTGGAGAATCCCTAAATCTGTTGCTCATTTGTGACAGACATATCTTGTGATTTGGATGTCCTTTCCCCCTCCTTCCAAACTGTCTTTGCTCATTTAGATAACTCATAAATGTTTATTCTAGGCTTCTGTTTGAGTCTTTACTAACAAAGTATCTACAGGAACCAAAGCTATCCACACGTTTGGATATCTTTCACATAAAAATGTATTTCGTGAAATAACAAAGTAAGATGCTGGTGACCCTTTAAATGTTCTGTATTAAAAGTTCACTAGATATGAAAGAGATTTCTGAGGACTGAGAAGTGACAGCTATAACTTTAGAAGACAGAGGCTTAAGAGAAAGTGTAGGCCACATAATTTAACATGAGCTTTGTGGAAAAGGTCTTGATGGAGCTTAGTAGGAGAATACCAGCTTTATAGTTCATTAAAGGCATCCAGAATTGCTTCAGTCAAGGAAGGTCTTGCTTAAATAACCTGTTAAACCTCTTCCAAAATAACACTGACATAATAGGTAAGTAGAACTTTTCAGATATAGTACACCTGGATTTTCAAGAAGTATTTGAAAAGGTACCACATCAGAGATTACTGACTAGGTAAAGAGCCACAGATAAGGTGCTAGAAATAAAATAGGATAAAGAGAAAGAGACAAAATTTAGCCATGCATGGAAACATACTAATTTTGAAAGCAATAATGAACAGAGAACGTAGGGCTCAGTTTTGAGACTGTACTTAATTATGCAGTACAGATTACTGGCATGAGGATACCGAAAACAAGCTCTCTAAGGATCTGATCCAAAGACCATTGAAGTTAATGGCTTTGGATCAGAAAACAAGTCTGAACACCAGTCTACCAGTCTATAGCTGTACCCACAGTTTGGAAAGAAAAAATCAGAGTCAGAAGATTTGCATTCAATTAAATTTTTGGACCAAATAATGAGAAAAAAAAGGTCTGTAAAGTTTGACATTCCATAGCTTTGAAGTAGTCCCAGTTCCCAGTTCAAATGCGTGATCATTAGACTTAGTTTCACTTCAGCTGTATCTCCACAGTAGGACAGATATAAAAATTGCCCAAAACATTTACCATTGCATATATTTGGGATTTTTTTCTAAACTGAAACAGCTGTCCCATGAGACTCACCCCCAAACTATCATTTTATCAGGTAAGTTATTAACCAAAGATGATAATGCAACTAGAGTCTAGACCATTTATTGAATTGTGACTGATTTGTAAAGTTTTCACTCAAAATTTGAAAGAAGAGAGGACTTCTAACTCACCAATGGTTTTCTGATTGTCTTTAGGAAGGAAAACTTTTTCAGGTGTATTAGAATGCTATTGCAGTAGTGAAAATGTAGTCCCATTGCTGTTTACAAGAATACACATATGTGGTACCATTAACAGCAGTTACATACCAAAATCTAGGTGCTCTCTTCTGTGATTCAAACTAATTTTGAGGTCAGAATGTCTTTCCGTTTGCTTTGGCCATTTTGAGTGCCAGGTTGTTACACGGTTAGGTCAGGACTATACCTGCCTTGAGCACCAAAGCGTTGAAAGAGAGGATTCAAAGCCTGATCAACACAAAATAGACATTAAGGGTAATAGTAGAATATTTTTTGAGAAAATGAAAGTAGTCTGTTCATTTTCAGGTTCATATAACAGCCACTATCACAGCAAAAGAGATGGGCCAGCACAGTTGAAATAGAAATGATTTCTTCAGGAAAAAGAGGTTTTCTGAATGTTGAAAAACTGTGAGAATCCTTTTTCAAGAAATTTCATCACAGCAGGGAAAAGGGATCACAGACAGCTTGCTTCAGAAAGTGACTCAATGAAATGACAACCATATGTAATGCAGACTCACTACCACTGATTACCATAGTCAGAAACTGGTGGCGGTGTTGGTTGCAGACATGATGAGTAATGCGAGGTTTCTTATATGTCAAAGACCTGCCAACTTCCTATCACTGCAGGTTTTCTTGGTGTTTGTTTTTCCAAAAATAAGTAGTATAAATGGCTTCGAAGCATTTCTTTTTACATGGAAGCCACGTCGCCATTATTCTGAAGCAATAGGTGAGCAAAATTCACCTGGAGGACTGCTTTTCCTAAAAATAACTTAACCAAGTCTAAGCATTTAGAATATGAAAATCATACTGCTCTGATAGTATTTTCTGAATTTCTTTCCAACATTCTCAAAAGTCCTGGGACCATAAGGATAAATGGAAATGCACATTTCTGGTCTAATGTCCAAAGGAAGATGAAATATTCCCAGTTGTGCAAGAAGAACTGAAGAATTACATAAGCCTCTGTGTGGAAATTCAGACTCCTTGCTCCACTCACGAAATAATTCAGCCTAGAATATTTGATGAAAGTCTGACGAATCCTCATCAGAAAAGAGCTCACATCTTCTAAGCCCTCTTTCCAGTGTTCAGTTTGAACTGGGAAAGCCACTTGTGCATGTTTCTTGCTCTGGCATTTGTTGGAGAAGCTAATTTTTACTCATCATCCATAAGATTGCCAGGATCCACTGCTAATAAAGACAAACAAAAAGAAGCAAGATTCATCAGAAAGCACCAGGCTCCGTCTTTGTCTATAGGATACCAAAGATCTGTAGATGACTGTAACAAGTTCTCCTCAGATTCTCAAGACACCTTTGTCAGGGAGAAATAGCAACCAAGTAAAGATGGTTGTATTTCTTCAAAGACCCTAAAAAAGTGAATTTCTTTTGAATACATTGAAGAGAAATGAACCAATTAACCACTCTCATTGTAGGAAAATGTACGACAGATGTCCAGGTGTTACAATAAGGATAAGACTTGCTTAGGTTTCTTCCACATTTGGATGTATAGATAATGGATTTCTGTGGCAGTGTTGCTTTTAGTCACTTATACGAATGAAAGCACATGTACTCCACAGAGCCTACTGAGAATGCTTTTGTATTTGTCTATCCCATTTCTTTTAAATGAACTGATCCTTATCTGTTGCCCTGACTGTGATTCAAATATTGGTTCACAGGTAATTTAACTGGTGTCAGTAGTTGCTGAGGGTTAGGTTAGGAATGATGGATTGGTTGCTGCTGTTTATACTAATTGTCTCCTGGATAATGGCTCAGGTTTCTTCGCTGTCATAGCAATAAATGTAAAGCTATGCAAGACCAGGATATAAAACATTGTAGATGAGCTAAGTTGAGAACTGGTATCAAACTAAATACAGATTTAAAATTACAAAGTAAATATTGATACAAATTTTAGTTTGACAACAGATGTCTTAGTAAATTTCTTTGATTCCTTACTTTGCTGGGTAGTTTCTTCCATTTGAGCAGGCAGACCATATACAAACTTCGATGTAACACATTCCTTACACTCCATTATCTTAGAGTTAGGACAGAACTGAAATTGACTGGTGAGGTTTTTTTTTGGAAAGCAGAGCACAAAATGAATAATTCAATCAAGAGGAAGTTTCTACAGCTACTTGGCTGAGATCTGATAAAGCCTCTACTGACATATTATCCTTATTATAGCCTTCCAGTACCCAAACAGGGCTTACAAGAAAGTTGGAGAGGGACTTTTTAGAAGGGCACATAGTAATAGGATAGGGGGGAGCAGCTTTAAACTGAGAGGGTAGGTTTAGATTAGATAATAGAAAGAAATTCTTTACTGTGAGGATGGTGAGGCCCTGAAACAGGTTGCCCAGAGAAGTTGTGGATGCCCCAACCCTGTAGAAGTTCAAGGCCAGGTTGGATGAGGCTTTGAGCAAGGTGGTCTAGTGGAAGGTGTCCCTGCCCATGGCAGACGGGTTGGAACAAGATGATCTTCAAGGACCAGTCCAACCCAAGACATTCTGTGATTCTATGATTGAGGAGATGTAGCTATCTCCAACAGACAAGTTCTGAGAAGGAGCTGTTTGTTGAATAGCTTTCAAAAATCTGTGTCTGTTTGTCTTGGGGTGACTCTATCATGTGTATCCCCTATCATGCTCTATGCCCAAAAAGTAATAGTGTGCCTTTTCTGTGCCTTTAAACTGAGCTTGAGAAGAAAAAAAAAACCAGACGAACTTTCCAAAGCAGCTTCTCAAGGACACAGAGATTACACTCCTCAGTGTTGTCTGGCTGCGGGTAGCACGGACAGAGCACCCTGCTTGCTTTCCTTCAGCCAGCTGGTTTTCATTTCCCTCTTGGTGTGAGACGGAGAGCTGAATTTTGTTTCCTGGGACTTTGGTTTTTCCCCTTCTTCTCTTCTGAACTGTTTCAACAACATTATAACACATCAGGAGAATTTTCTCCCCGAGGCCCAGGGGTGGGCCCACGCCCTCACCGACCGGCTCAGAGGAGGAGAGAGACCACACCTACAGAAGGACTCTGAAATCTTCCCAGGTTTCTCTCTATAGCGAGAGATTTCATTTCATTATTTAGCATCATTATCCTTTTCCTGTGTGTTTGTTAAAATAAATAGTTTTTATCTCTTTCACTTTCCTTTGAGGAAAAATTTCCTTTTTTTCCTGAACCCTGTGGGGGGAAGGGTGGTTGTAACCTGGTTTTCTCTCAGGGGCTATATTACTAGATTTTGGCCAAACCGGCACACTGTTGTAGATTGAGAGTGTGTTACTTCCCCATTTAACATGGCAGAGCAGATTTCAGAAGACTAAGTAACCAGTTTTCATTAATTTATGCCTCTAAATAGATGAAAAGAAAGTCTTCTATCTTAGAAAAAACCAGTACCAGGAATTAAATAAATTAAATAATCTGCTGTGCTTAAACAGGCTAACAAAAGAGAGGCAGAGATGGAGGGAATAGGTAGTCTGACAGGCAGACAGAAAGACAGAGAAAAAAAAGAGGAAAGCAAACGAGAGAGAGAGAAGGAGAGAAAGAACACAATGACTCAAAAACCAAATAGTAAGCTAAAACATACAGAAGAAAGAGAAAGAGACACTAGAAGTGCTACCTCAGAATCATTGACAGTAAAGGGACCTTAATGGTCCCACCTGGGACCACCTACTTTTGGAAGGACTGAGGGCTTCCTTCATGGAGGTGAAATTCTCAATGAACATTTTTTCACTCACTTTAGGCCAAGAATAGAGGCTTAATGGAAGATCAGTCACTGAAGGATTATTTAGGATATTTTAGGTGTTTTTTTAGGTATAAAATATATTTTAAGAATAAAACTCTTGACTTAAGTCATAGTTTAATAAAGTCAATAAAACAGCTTTGTGTATATGGTGAAAAGTTCTATAACATACTTTTAGTTTTACATTACAGTAACTTTGCTGGAATGATTCACATCAGGTACTATGGATTAGTAAATCAAAACATCAGAATAAATTTCTTTACATATTATGAGATGAGAGAAATGCAGGTGTTGGTTTGAATCACTGCAATTGATTTTAGTCATTATGTATAGTCTGTAGAAATAGAAGATGATCTGCATATGAAATATTTATGTCAGGAAGATGGTCTTCAGAGTGGTTGTGCTAAATGTCTCTTGTAACATTTTTTCTTATGTATTTTGAATGTGAGTACAGGTTTTTATATTTCCTATGTGTCTTGGTGTGACTCTATCGTGTGTATCCCCTATCATGCTCTATGCCCAAAAAGTAATATTGTGCCTTTTCTGTGCCTTTAAACTGAGCTTGAAAAAAAAAAAAAAAAAGAACTTTCCAAAGCAGCTTCTCAAGGACACAGAGATGTACTCCTCAGTGTTTTTTCTGACTGTGGAAGGCACGAAGGGAGCACCCTGCTTGCTTTTTATTCAGCCAGCTGCTTTTTTTTTTCCCTCTTGGTGTGAGATGGAGAGCTGAATTTTGTTTCCTGGGACTTTGGGGTTTTTTCCCTTCTTCTCTTCTGAACTGTTTCAACAACATCAGAACACATCAGGAGAATTTTCTCCCCCGAGGCCCGGGGGTGGGCCCACGCCCTCACCGACCAGCTCAGAGGAGGAGAGAGACCACACCTACAGAAGGACTCTGAAATCTTCCCAGGTTTCTCTCTACAGCGGGGGTTTTAATCCATTATTTAGCATCATTATCCTTTTCCTGTGTGTTTGTTACAATAAATAGTTTTTATCTCTTTCACTTTCCTTCGAGGAAAAATTTCCTTTTTGTCCCGAACCCTGGGGGCGGGGAGGGGGGGAAGGGTGGTTGCAACCTGGTTTTCTCTCAGGGGCTGTATTACTAGATTTTGGCCAAACCGGCACACTATGGAAAAAGAAAAAGGAGAAAAAGAAGACAATATCCTCCATGGTCTAGCTCAACTTTTTCTTTTAAAATAAAAAGAATCTATACATTACTATTTTCTGAATACAAAATTCCATTATAAAAATGTTCTGGACAATAAAAAAATTGCAAATATTATCCTTTAACCATGTAATTGTGACTTTTTAGAAATACACAGTTAATGCAAAGTGACTGCAAGTGTTATGCAGAAATATCTTAAAAACCCCTTTTGCTGACACATGATCAAATTTCAAACTCCATTTTCCCTATTTCCACTTATCCTGGCATACTTTTTTACCTCCCTCATTCTTAACCCTTGCCTTCCAAGAGAAATAATTAAACTTCTATGTCATTAATGGAAACATGATATTATTGCGATTCAAGCCCTCCCATCTTTTTTAAGCAACACATAGCTCAGGATCCCAATGAGAAACAGTGCCTTAAGATTTTAGCAGACATTAAAACATCCAGGTACTGAAATATTTAGTGATTTAAATGTTTATATTGTCCTTGAGATAAAGAAGTAAAACTGCTCTGATTGATATTTCTTCAGTTCTTTCTTTATCTCAAACTAGATCCTACACCCATCTGAGGAAAGTCTCCTACGACTCACATTGGTGGGCATCTGATGTGATACCCTATTCATTACTTTTGATGGAATCTAATCACAGGGTTGATATATGAAGTATAATTTTTTAATTTCTTCTGCAAATACATTCTGAGTTGTTTGCCTATATCTCCTATGGACACAAAGTGTTGTTGGGCATGTTGATTGCTTTGTATGACTGTCACTTGTCTACTGAGCCTTGCACCGTTAGCCCCTCATGTGGCTAAAACTTTAATTGCTCATTTCCTCGTTAATACATTTGCATAGAAGCATTGATGGTTTTGATCTTAGACTGGGAGGCAAATCATACAAGTATAATCTGCACTCCCAACCTCAATATATGTATATATATGACAAGGATACTTCAGGAACTTTTCAAGATAAAGTGTAAAGAAGGAATTCATAGCTTACAGCATGTGGGTTTCTAGTGCTTTTGAATCTTTTAAGTTATTAAAAGCAGGTTATTTTAAGTTATTAAGCAATTATTACTTAATTTAACTCAATTTAGCAAGACTCAAGACCAGAATACGCTTGTTTGCATGGATATAATATGACGAGCACTCACTATTTAAAGACAAAAATATAAGAAGAATACAGATGTGTTTAAAAGACAAAATCAAATCTGTTTTGTGTGAGTTTAAAGCTGATTATATAAGAGGAAGACTGTTTGCAGGACACTGAGCTTGCATAAATCTGGGTGGTTTTTTAATCTCATAAATTAAAAAAACTTTGGTAATCTTACCAATGCTACGTACTGATTTTTTATGGGCTGGCAAAATGAGTTTGGGGTTCATCTATGGTAGTACAAAAAAACCACTTTATTCCAAACCTTTAAGAGGCTTTCAAAGGAAAATTCAGGCGCTACTTGTCATCAGCAATACATTCGTCATACATTTGTTAAAAAAAGATTATCTTCTTACCTGTTTCATGTAGCTAGTTACAATGAAGATCTATTAGAGAAAATTATTGTCTTTCTTTTATTTTATTTTGCCATGTTACAAAATTGACTAAATATGTAAAAGACAAAACAAAACTAGCATGCATATCAGCACAGTTAACATTCTTTCCTAGTAAGCCTAATTAACCAGTTCTTGGATGCTCTCAATTCTGGCTTTGTATTTAAGAACAGGACTTTATTTCTAATTCCTTGTGATTTGAAAGGAGGGGCAGAAGTAATAGCCAAGAATTTTTTCTGAGTTTAGAGTTAATACAGCAATGTTTTCCTCTCATTCTCTCCAAGGCTTTGATAAACTGACTTTTATAAAAATGTCTTATTTTAAAAACACACCACAACTTTTTTCCACCCACTTGTTTTTAAACAATTCAACAAGTGAGTTTATTTGAAGAATAACTTTAATTCTGTTGTTTATATTTATCCCACACAAATGTTACCAAACAAATGCTTACAGTGTTTTAGATACTGTGCAGCTGAAATGGAAATGACTGGAATCAAATATTTAATATCTGCTGCTTTGCTCCTGTCAACACATTTGCACTGTTTCAAGGTGTTCTCTTTGGACTACTGGAAAGCTCTTTAAATGACAAGATGATGTTGGAAGAATGAATGGCACAAATTTATAATGAACCTCTAGAAAGGAATAAAAATTAGTCTACATTGTCAAATAGAGAATTTCATTAAAAAGCCATGTCATCAGCATCATTTTAGATCTTATTTCTGTCATAATTTTCTCAGTTTCCTAGCATTTTCATGTCTTCCTTTCAGGGATGTCTGAACCTGAACTGAACTGCTTGGTCCAATGACATAATCTGATGCAATTGACTATCTTTCTTTCATGCTCTGCTCCTTTTTTTAATTTAAGATTATTGGGCTATATCACTATCAGCTTGCTTTCATATAAGTCAACATGCTGTAATTTATAGACAATAGCTAGAATAAATAAAAACAATACAGAATTAAGTTTTGGCAAATGACTGTGTCTCTTCAAAGAAGGCAGACAAAATTCTTAGCAAATTATACAGACACATCAACAGTTTCACATTTTAAGAGGAGAATTTATACAGAATTTGAGGCAATTTTGATGGAAATATGGGTAGTAAGAATAATCTTTTTATATAGATGAATCCCTAAAATAAAAATTAAATAAGAATAGTATCGCTGCTCCGTTATTCTGACTCCTTTCCTGACTTCCAGCACCTCTGTCGATTTACTATATACTTCCACAACCTAGAAATCAGACTGCAAGTTGTTCTTCTTGTCCATATTCCCCCTTCAAGTGTTATGAGGTATAGAGTAGGCAAAAAGCCTGATAGCTCTCAACACTCCTAAGTGATGTGTTCTGTATCACATGGAAATTTGACCTCTTCTTCTTCCACGTCAGTTTAAGGGTACTGACACGAGATTGAGCACAACTTTCCTCATGACACCCTACAACTTTTAGGAGAATATAATGAGCTAGTAGACTATAAAATCTAAATCTGTGTCTATCAGACCTGTTGCCCACTTTAAAAACATTACTTTGTGCTTGCCCAGAACATTCATATTACAGAAGAAAGGAAAATTTCTTACATTTTCTTAGGAATACATTAACTGAGGTTACAAAAGGCTACATCTGGGAAGACAACCTAGTTTAGTGCAAAGCTCCAAGTATTGCTCAGCCACACTGCCTGTCAGAATTAATGTCCTAAACTGATGTCTGTTGCTGTCTCATCTATTATAATCAGAAGATGCTATTCCCCTCTCATAAACCTTATTCGGTGCCAATCAAGCAAAAACAGTGTTCTAAACCTCTGGCAAAGCACATGTTATGCTGCTAGATAATACTGCCCTTTAGTTTGTGTAATGAACCTTTAGTACGTCCAAGGAGTATTCTTTGCAATTGTATTAGCATGTATTTTTGTGCTTTCTTCTCCTTCCCAACCACATCTTCCAGCAAGTTGCTTGTCTCATTTAGAGAAACAAGAAGTTTAACTCCCCATTTAAAACAAAAGTGTGTCATCTGTGTCATAACATCGTACAAAACACCAGTACAGGTCTTTTGCCGCAATTCTCTTGGTAATGAAAGAAAAAATTATAAAAAATTAGAACTGTCTGAGAAATTATTCAGATGTCTGGCATGGCAGAGTGGCAGAACTTAGCATGTTGTAGTGGGTTTGTTCACATTTTTTACCTTCTGTGAGATAAGAATTAGGAGGAGTACAAAGCAGGCTCTAAACTTAAAGAATATAAAGAAGTTTATTAACAGAACTAAGAGAAAAAAGAATATTAAAGGTCAGAATGAACCTTCAGAACACTTCTCTTCCCCTTATCCTCCCCCCTCCTCCCACTTACAACAATAAAGACAGAAATTTAGGATTATTTCAGTCAGTTTACCACCTCTGTAATAGTCTTTCATCAGTTCACTTAGAGGAGTCTCTTTTGCCCATGCTATGGGGCTTTTCCACAGTCACAGCACAACAGCCGCCTGGTGTGGTTTTCTGTTGGCATGTGTGAGTTCCTTCCCTCGACTTACAGCTTTCCCCACAACTGTTTTCGAGGGTTCAATCTTAGCTAATGGGGTATTATTTTAAGGATGAGCTGTTCAAGAGCAAAGGTTCTCTTCATCTGCCTCTGGCATCATCTTCGTCTCTAGGAACAGAAGTCTTCTCCTTCCCTGGGAGCAAAGGTCTTCACTTCATCACTACCTCTCTCTGTTCAGGCTTCTCACTGGATCACAGCTACTTCAACATTTGCTTGTTTCAACACAAACATCTTTACTCATGGCAGTTTGAACACTCCATCCCCCATGCTTTCATGAAATTACAAAAGAGTTCTGTGATGTATCATAGTCCATCAACATAGCTTTACAAAAGATTTTCAGCTTTCAGGTTTTAAAAGCATCTGCTTTACCCCTCTCTCTCTCTGGGTTTCAGTTTGTTTTTTCTTCACTGACTTTGGTGTCACTATCATGGTGTTTATTCACATGCCTTTGCCTTTCCCTTTCCTCTGACCTGGGAGAGGATCGATGTTGCAAAATTCATTTCTTCTGAGGAACTTACAGCCCTGAAGGGGTTATTCTTACCCGGAGCCTGGGCTTTGCAGCTGGTTGGTCACATGATCTCTGCTGGCCAGTGGTGTAAAGTTTCAGTTTGTTTTGCCACACCGGGGAAAAGTTCATGCCCTGCACAGAGCCATGGGCTGTGGCCTGGCCCCTGCCCCAAGCCAAGACGGAGCAGGGCCGTGGCCCCAGCCCTCACCGGGCCTCTGCAGTCACGCCCAGCCAGGCCTAGCCCAGCCCCCTCTGGGCCGAGCGTGCAGCCCTGTTTCCTGTCCCAGGATTGGAAGCAAGAAAGCATTCCCACGGCTCCACAGGATTTATATATGTAAATTTCGAGAAGCGCTATTGGTCTAAATGACTGTCCATCAAGTTTAGGTTCAAACCACCACACAGGTGAAAGCCATAAGCATTCCTGCAGGCCCAAGAAGAACCTCCTGCTTCAGAGACCATGTTTCTGCCTCGATCAGTACAAGTTAGTAATGTTTACAGATACCACCAAGTTGGATGGCAGTGTCAGTCTGCTGGAGGACAGAAAAGTTCTGCAGAGGGATCTGAACAGACTGGTTTGATGGGATGAGGCCAACAGCATGGAGTTCAGTAAGGTGAAGTGCTGGGTCCCACTTTGGTCATAACAACCCCCTGCAGCACCACAGGCTGGGGGAAGAGTGGCTGCAAAGCTGCCTGGCAGAAAAGAACCTGGAGGTGCTGGTCGACATCTGGCTGAACACGTGCCAGTGTATGCCCAGGTGGTCAAGAAGGCCGGTGACATCCTGGCCTGAATCAAGAATAGTGTGGGCAGCAGGGCCTGGGCAGTGATTGTCCTCCTGTGCTTGGCACCGGTGAGGCTGCATCTTGAGTCCTGTATGCACTTGTGGGCCCCTCACTACAAGAAGGACATTGAGGTGTTGGAGCATGCCCAGAGAAGAGCAATGGAGCTAGTGAAGGGTCTCAAGCACAAGTCCTATGAGGAGCGGCTGAGGGAGCTGGGGTTGTTTAGCCTAGAGAAAAGGAGGCTTAGAAGTGACCTTACCACTCTCTACAGTTGAGAGTGGCACATGGTGCGATTCTTGGGGATGGTGCTGTGCAGGGCCAGGATTTGGACTCAATGATCCTTGTGGATGCCTTCTAACTTGGCATATTCTGTGATTCTGTGGTTATGTGATCCTGTGATTCATAGCGTTTGCAGCTTTCTTGTAATATGTGCATGAAAGAACGCACCATTAAAACCTAGATATTGTGTTAGTACCATCCTAACTCTTTCTGTATTGTACTTCATTTTCTTCTATGCCTTTTTATGCATAAATTCTAGGGAAGGACAGACTTTAACTCTATTCTCACCAGCAGTGTTGCATAGTGCAATTCTGTCCATCACTACAGAAGATGAATACCATACACAGAGCTTCGATACTCTATGAGTCATGCCAAAGTCCATACAAGAAATCCAAAGCAGAATGATGTCTTGAAACTAGACTTTCCAAAATCAAGGCTGTGATCCCACTTGTCAGGTCTTCGTGATTCCAGAAGTGTCAGAGTAGAGCTGACTGTCCTTCAACATTTTATGATCCCATAAAATTATAGTGCAGATTCTGGCTTAAAGGGAACACGCAGCATGTGTGAGAATGAGGAAAATTATGCTCATTATTTGGCTACTATGAATATGAGGCAGTAATAGAAAAAGCCATTTCAATTAAGCTATAAATTAAGCTAAAAGGAGAAAAGGGGCCAAAAATTCAAAAATGCATATACATGACAGACAGAAGAGATACTGCTCTCTGCATCCTAGACAAAATTGCTTACATTAAAAAAAAAATCCATGGTTGGTGGGGTGAGAATGGCTGCTATACTGACATGGATTCTCTGACAGAATATATTACAGAATTTGTGCTCTCTTTATAGCTGCTTGGAGATGTATTATTTAATTCAGCAATGAACTGAGGCTAGACTTTGCATGATAAATGCTATGGCAACAAATCCATGTTGTGTGGAATACCTTTGTAGATTAAAGTGCTTTGATTCATGCATTGCAGCTCATACAAATGGATGATAACCTACATATAATCAACAATTCATGTATATGAGTCACATTCCTTGTAAACATCCACCATCAGGAACATTTATATTCATTGCCACCTGTACACATAACACATACATTAACATGCACACATATAAGATGCCTGCAAGCATATGTAAGAATATGCAAAGAAGGAATGTGGATTTTTGTGCCTTTCTATTAATTTTAGAGACTGACTTCTGTTATTGTGACATATGCAAGTACAAAGATTAGGACTTTGGAATATTTCATTGGAAGAAAAAATTAAATGTGGGTCTCCCTGTAAATCATTCCCGATTAAACATTTCTGCTTACTTATTCAATACATGCTTAGTCTGTTAAACTGCTTCACTAATCTAATTACAAGTTACTTTTTAAAATAGCTTGTGTAAGTAGTGAAAAGTAATTGTTGGGGCTGGAGGTGACTGTCATACCTGACTTACTAAGGCAAAGTAAGTTTTTCATAATAAAAAAGAGAAGATTTATTTAAAATGTAATGTGTGAAATGAAATCTCACACCAGCAAAGTTCCAGAATTTTCATTTTTTTGGAACTTAACTTTTCTCCAAAGAAAGGAAATAAAAGGCATGCCCTACTATTCCAGAAACATTACCCCAGAGGGGAGACATGGGGGAAAGAAAATGAAAAAAAAAAAAATCTACAACAGAATCTCCTGTTCTATCAAATTTTTGTTCAGTTTTTGAATCATGTGTAAGTATGCTTGGGGTTGGTGATATATGATCAGACAAATGTATTTCTTCGTACAGCCTTGATGACTTTCTGCACTCAGGGTGTATTTTCTGCCTGTGTGCCTGACTGTCCCTCCTTCAAAATCAACCTGCAGTCCAAAGAGCTGACATTGAGAGCTGGGAGGATGATGGGGAATGTTCAGAAGCAGATGTGGGAGTGCTTAAAGGCACTGCTTTGGGGTCCAGAAGGCTCTTCCAAAGGATTTTGCTGCCAAGAGGAAATCAGTGTCTGGATCTTCATCTAAGCAATGTAAAACTAGGAGTAGTGATGACTTGGTCTCCTTGTTCATGAAGTATAGCAACAGAAGTGTGCTGAGGCTGGATCCAGTCCTGCATCAGCAACAACTCAGGAGGAAATGGGTGATTGCTGCAGGGCTTAGGTTCAGAAAAGGTGTGTTAAATTGTGTTGCACTTTACTGCAGCGAATGAAAGCCATGTGCCTTCTCTGGACTTGGAATTTGCAGTCCTGACTTGAGGCCCTAAATCTTCCTCAGTATTCAGTGAGGAGAGCCAGACTCATTGACTGGGATTCACAACAAACAGCATATTTATTGCTGCAGCACTTAAGGGAACATCAGAAAGATCTTTGAGACCATGGCTTTACAGTCTCTTGGCTCTAGCATTCATCTGTGCAGTTGTAAACAGATGCAATATCCCTTGTCCTCCTAAGGTTACTCAATCCTTTTTCTTTGTAAAAAGCACAAGAAAGTGTATGACCAGAAGAAGGAACTGATCCAGATGGAAAAAATCCTTTTCTTTTCTTCTTTTTTGTTTTTTTTTTGTTTTTTTTTCTTTAATGTGGGATCCATGGACCCAAGTCACAGCTCTGCTTCAGATAGTGAGCCACTGAGGACACACACTGGTGATGAAAGCAAGACTATCTCCATGAGCCTAGTAGAAATCAGAGTTTTTCTACATTATCACCTTCAAGACTTAGCTCAGCAAAGAAATAAACTAATTCATCACCTTATCTAACTTTATCCAACTGGAAGTAAGACAGCTGGTCTAAGCTAATCAACTATGTTAATCATTTTCACCTTACAGTCACTAGAGGAAAAAAACCTTGCAGATGGTGTTTCATCCTTTGTCTCCAATATTTCAGGAAGGGATGAACTGACAGTTGGACTTGCATATTTCTAGCGATTGTTTAACTCAAATTAAAGCCATAATAATAGTGCAAGTGTGACTACAGCATATATGTTCAAAATACGCATAAATTCACCCATTCTAAGTCAAATACATATAGTAGATAAAAAAGGTAGGACTAATCATTTAAATACCAAGTGGCTCAGGAGAGCAAACACAGTCACTTCTGAAATGCTACAGTGTTTCTCGTGGCATTTGAGCCAGCTATGGAAAAGCTACAAGTGTGCTTATGTACGGAGGTGACACACTTCTGATTGCAATGTAGATATGTCCTCAGAATATGACTGTACTGCACACAGCAAAGCAGATCTAGATGCCTAAGATAGCTCTCAATAATCTCAGAAGGTCCAAGAAGAAAAGTTAGATTGGAGATACTGCCCACACTACTGAAGGAGGTATGACACAAAAGCTTGAAGCTGCGAAGGATTTAAAAGCCTTTTGCTAGCCTAGCTTCATGAATCGTGCCCTTAATTATAGGCTTTTGTGTAATACTTTCAGGTATGAAACCGATAATCCTTTGAGAAGTGCAATCTGTTCAAGAAAACTCTATATAAACTGCCCACTCAGTGAGCTGCAAGATAGCAAAATCCTACAGCAAACAAATGAACAACAAATAGAAGCAGGAAAATATTTATTTTGTCACTTAAGCAAAGTGTTTACCCAGTTAATTGTTTAGAATTTGGATATGTGCAAGATATTTTGTTGTATGTGTATAATTTCTCCTTAAAATACGAGGCAAAATCTTGGTTGGAGCTATGTTTGGCTCTCGTGTTGTAGAAATTCCACGAGGTAACAAAAGCAGTGGAAAAAATCAATTTGTTGTGGCTTCTACAGCTCTATGCAAGCTTTTCCTTTTTGCTTCATTGAAACTGTCTTCAAACTGAAATAGGGGAGCCAGTTCACTACAAGTGGTCAACAGCTTTTCTGCTTGTTTATGTTATTTACCACAGGAATACAATAAAAGTTCATGACCTACCTGACATAAATCTAGATTACTAAAATTCTACATGTGTTTTCAACTGGGAAAGTTGCTGTTTGAGCTAATAATAGGTTTCTTCAGCCGAAATAAAGATGTGGACTGGAACAAATTTACTATCTGGATAAAAACCTCAGTCTTCTCCTATGTGTGGATCGTTCACAAGCATAATAAAACCCCAGAGCATTAATACTAAGTGTATGAGCATGGTTTGGGCTTTAATTTTGGATCAAGGAATATCTGTTCATTTCCATGGCCTGACAGAAACCTTGAAGTCTCTTCAGACATTTTGTTCATGCCTATTTGGAATCCTTTGAACTCCCTGTAAGTCTCTTTTTCTGAGGCTGATGTCACCAGTTTAGGAAGGGAAAAAACCAGTGAAGCACAGACTTATGTGAGAGGATGATTTGTTACATGACCCTCTACTTGCAAGCCCTGATCTGAAATAAGCAGCAAGTTTATACAACTAGTTAAAATAACTTAAAATTATTGTAGTTGAATCTTTGACAACTGTGTTCTTAATGCTATGTACTTTAAATTTCAAGCTCCTTTATAAGGGATATTAATAATAGACTGTTAAATTAAACATACTATAATCAATGCATTGCAATCATTAAACCTCCATACATATTTACATGTAGTAATTAAATTCTACTTCATATTTGTTAGTTTATTTTTCTAGGGGAGCAAGAGAACCTCATAAAAATTCATATTAACTTTCAATGACTCTATAAAAGGAATTTGTCATACAACTTTGATGTGGCTTTACTGAGCCCTGTCATATTTGGATTAACTTTAGCCTACTACTGAAGGTGTAAGGCACCCATGGAAATGGAGCCACTGTATTCTTGTATGGCAAAAGATTTGAGGTTACTGTGAACAGCTCATTGCCTCTGTTTGCGATTTTTGTTTTACATACATCGATAAATAAGGGAAGGTGATAGATCCAGGCATCCACTCTTTGTGTCAAAATAGAAGAATTAGGCTAAATTATGAATTCTGAAAAAAAAAAACCCAACAAAGTAAACCAAAGAAAAACAAAACAAAATAAAAACTCCTGTCTCAGTAGATTAATTAAAGCATTTAGTAAAATTTTGGCTGCTGAGTACATATTAAACACAGCCTTTTACAAAGCTAAACAAGAATAGAATATGAAGAAATGCTAGATTGAAAATATTTAGAGTGATGATCAACCTATTTCCTCATTGTGAATTTTTACCTCCAATAAACCTCGAGAAGGAAAATTGTGTTCAGCCAAGAGGTCCAAGAACACATGAAGACTTCATGCGTTGCTGAACTGCATCTTGGAAATCAAGTGAGAGGCGCAATTCATGGCCAGATGACACAGTCAGGATCAACATTCACATCCACAAAAGTCTTGTAGTTTCTGTCACCTTGTAGAACGATCCCAAAAATCTGCATTGCAAAATATTTCCCAGGCAACTTGAAAAACAAGAGCACAAGCAAGTGAGAACACCTGACCTGCCCTGGCCATTTTATCAAAGAAAAAACACAGATTTTCTTCCAGCAGTCCTTGCAACCCAGACCGTATTTACTGTTTTGCATCAAGAACCCTCTGTCCCTAGCTGGGTCTTACTTTCTTCGGTTGCTGGCAAAGAACATTTTTACAAAATTTCCTAGGTGAGATTACAAATAAAGACTCCTGGAGCTATAAGAAAAGCAGTAGTAATCATAGACCCCCTTCTTAGAGAATGGCAGCTCAGACAGATAAATCTCAATATGCATCTGTGCATAACAGTTACTGTCCTTTATAACTCGTTTGACATTATTCATCAAGAAACAAGGATAGGTCTATTAGGACGGTCATTTTTCTTTGGTTTTGTCTGTTAATAAAGGATACAATTAAAAAACCATATATCTTAAAGGAAGATTTTCTGTACATTCTATACTCGTAAGCTATAACTCCATCTTTAAGCTCTAGTGATTCAAAAAGTTTTTCATTGTTTAAGTCTTTATACCCTAACAGTATTTCCCCGTTGCTATAAATTCCATTTAATTATTAATCCCATGAAAAACTGATAACTGCTAGTCCACCATAATGCAATCCTTTCATCTCCAAATAGTGTAGAGGAGGTAATATGCCACTCTTGAAAATCTTTCTTTAATCCTTTTTCCTTTTAGAATACAGAGCCATGAAGATTTATCACAGTTCCATAGATTTCAAAAGAAGACTACGGCTTTGTGATGTCAATCCATAGGACCGTAAAGATGCTACTTTGCCAGAGCTATATTGTACTTCTAAACTGCAATGAGGAAATTGATTTGCAGTAGAATATATCTTATTACCCAATTACCATATCAGGCAAGCAAAGTCGTTGTTCTACTTTTTTTCTCATTTCAGTTTTTAATAACTAAACGAGTTTCAATAATGTAAGTTTGAGTATTTCATAGTTTTCTTTTCATACACCCAAGATATAAGATCTTTTTTCCCCTGACTTCCATTGTAAGTGTATTTTTCCTTACAAAACATATTTGTATCCAGTTGTAACTGTTCACATCAATTAACTCTTTATTTTTTGGTACAGAAATAATATAATCTGAAAAAAACAAGTCCCTAATGCTTTATAATGCTAATTTTTATTTATCTGAGCAACATTCTTGTCACTTTTATTTCCGGATATTACCATGACTGTGTTTTGACTGTTCTGCAGTTACATGGATATGGAGTAAAGATGATGAAAAATCCAGGTAGCCTCTCTATACTCATCACATACCAATATGCTTTCAATGGACTTTGCTATCTCAAAATCAATAATTACTACCTTGAAATTTCACATTTAATTGTCTGCAACTAAAAGAGATCTCTTAAAAAAAACCAAAACCAAAACACAACAGAAAAAGAAACCACACATCAATAGTAGATTGCATGCTAAACATACTTTCAAAAATGGCTGAAAGAAAAAATCAAGTGTCTGCACCTGAGGAAAGACTGCCCCTTAAACAAGCTTAGGTGAGATCCAAGCTCCTTTCGAAGACGAGTTATTTGCCTTCAATGACTAAACTCACATAATGTCAGGTAACAGAAAAATTGTTGCTCTTTGGAATTTCCTATGCGATCCATGAAACAACAGATCCCTGTAAGAACAACAGTGGAATTATCTGGCTCTGCTGTTGATACAGATAAATTTATTGCTGTTGAGACAAGGCTTACAGAAATATTACTCCAATACCTTTGAGCTGCAGATTTCTTTAAAAAAAAATCAACCCACAGACATAAAAACCAGATAATGTCTCTCTTTCTTCTCAGCCTGGGAAGTCTCTCCTTCTCTCCGTCTCTCTCTCTCTGTGCAAGAACCGCCTTGCTCATACAGTTCCGATGCAGTGGAGCACGGCGTCATGAGATGCTTATTCCTGAATTTAAATGGAGTGTAACGATAGCGATCCTCTGTGAAAATAAGGTCCCGATCGGGCTTAGGCCACCTTCAGTGTCATCGGAAGGTGAATTAAAAGGATTTGGCAATTCCATGGTCAGCTTCGGCGTGGATCGCCCCAGTTGCAGCGGATGTGACCAGCTTCATACAAGCACATACGCATAGACATACATATAGGCACAGGCGCACGTACAACTTCCTTGCATGCTGAAGGGAACTCCTCCCACGCTCTGTTCCTGGTGCACATCTCAATGGCTGTTTTATATGTATTAACCCTGTGAAACGCTGTAGGACTTTGCTATTCACCTCCCAGATAATAAACTATCCGTTTGCAAGCCTGTCACACAGTTCACAGATCAAAGAATCAAGGTGCCAACAGCCTTCTTTAGTATAGATATCACTGGTTCTTTACTGCCTAGTTATGCTTGCACAGCCCTTAGACATTTTTTGTCTTGAGGTTACTTACCCCATTCAAGTACTCTATTTTCCTTTTCACTGCATCTGTGCTACAGGCTTGCTGCCTGAAAAAATATCACAGAAAAAAATGCAGCAGTGCCACCCTTTCCCTCATTATTCAACTCCCTTTCCTCCTATCCTGCCTGTCTACTTTTGTACGCAGTTAGTTTTCCTGTTAAAAGAGAAAAAAAAAGGAAAAACAGAGAAAAAGAGAAAAAGCAAACATAACTGAAAATTTTAGATTAGAATGTAATAAGTAGATCTTTATTTAAAAAAAAAAGTTTTAGAGAGGCTTGTTTTATTTTACTGCATGTTCAGTAGTTTTTAGGATGTAATCTGAATTCTATGTCTTTGTGAAAAAAAAAGGAGGGAGGGAGACACACGGACAGGAAGATGGGCAGCCTGGTTGGGGGCAAGATTTATACTTCTCTAGTAGAACAAAAAGGTCCCTCAGTTTTCTGGCTGTGCTCTTTGGACTGTCTCCATACCTTACTTAAAAAGGAGGCATGATGAACAAGTTCGTGTACAACTCTTTCTGCCAAGACAGTGCCTGTGTCAGTAATTTATGAGCAACAGGCTACAGCTGTGATCTCCAGCTCTTAGGCTGGTTTGGTATTTCAGTAATTACAACAGTTTCATTAACATTTAAAGGGAATAGTCAGCTCAATATCTGTGAAAGACTATTTTGTACAGCTTGGATCCATTTTACATTTGCATTTGACATTTGATAATCTCTACACATAAGCTCTGAGCCAGAGAAATGAGATGTCACACACAGGAAAATTAACCCAGATGTAACTTCTTAGTAAATCTATGAAACTGTAGAATAAATGTCCAATACTTGTAGTGTTATGAGGAACACCTATTTCCCAGTCTTACATTCATTTGAAACATGAAACATCATTTTTATATCTTTATTTTGTACTTGTGGCATTTCTGGATATTGAAAAGAAGTAGAAGCAGAAGGCTAGAGGAATAGTAAAATAATCAACAGGTCAGATATGTCCATATATTGTCTATTTTTATTTAATAAAATCAGACATGTTTATGAGATGTCAATTTATTTTATTGCAGTCTTCATTTTAGGCTATCATTCTCCTCAGCAACTGCATTTCTACCTTGAACAGCTGAGGCAATTAACTAGACTCCATAAAGAAACATCACTGGTATCAGCATAGAAGTAATAGAAGGTAAACAGGAAACAGTAAATAAAATTCAGTGTAGACAGGTTTAAGTTGATGAACATGGGAATAAACAATCATAAATTCTGCACACCTCATGAACTTCAGAACTAGACTGTTCTATAAAAATGTTACCTCAATGTTCAGCAATAGTGAGAAAAAGAAAATTGTTAGGAACTACTGGGAAAGGAGTAAGGAACGAAGCATAAAATATCACTAATTGCATAAACCTGGAGTTTTTCCACATCCTTCACACTGAACAGTTCTGATACCCCATAGCTGAGGAATATGGAAGAAATGGAGAGGAATCAGTGGAAGGTGACCAAAGAAACAAAATTCACAGAATGGTTTCTCTGAGAGAAAGGATCAAATAGATGCGGACTACTCAGCCTAGGGAACTAGAAGAATGTTGTAATAGAGTTGCTCGCAGCGATGTGACCTTGCAGACAAAGTAGGGTGACCTACTAAACAAACAAGATGTGGTACCTAAGCCTTCACACACAATGTCATTCAACTTTAAAATTTCTTGCTATAGGATGTGTGGATGCAAAAACCTTTTATGTTCTCAAAACCAAGGTCCTCAGAAAATAAAATTTTGTGTGGCACCATAACCACTGTCTATCTAGGTTTCTCTGTGGTTGATTTTATCCACAACATTTGGAAACACGATGTCTTTGAAACCAGCTAAGGAGAATGGCCAATAGGAAGCAGATCTTACAGGTTTTTTTGATGCCATCTCCCCCATGTCATCATAAGACACAGCTGTGCTACAGCAAGAAGCAGGGACAAACAGCGGTTGTACCTCTAGAGGGAGCTATGGATCACCAAGGACCCCAAAGCACCCTCTCACTCTTACTGGGAACTCTCCATCAGAAAACTGTGCATGCTTCATTGTTTTGCATCAGATATGAAGAATTCCCTCTCTGGGGAGGGATCCAGGTGTATCCATGCTAACTGGAATTTACATAACCTGAGGAGCATCTGTTTTCGTCCCCACCCCCAATGCATCAAAACTGCAACCATTACTCCAACCACAGACGTCAAAATTGCAATGATCAAGCCTTGTTGCGTGATCCGTGGGTGGTGATATCTTTCCTCTCTACTATCTGCTCTTGTTTGTTCCTTCTCTTTCATTATTTTTCTTATGAGTTTTCTTTATGTTTTTTTTACAGTTTTATAGAAAAGAACCAAAATGGCCATGTATCTCATTTCTGTTGCAATTAAGTAGTTTTAAAATAAATCTGCCTCATATATATACACCAGCCATTCAGTGTCATTTCACTCTAATTCACGCCATGCATTGAAACGTCACTTACCCTGCCTCAGAGGCAGGTCGCAACATTGTGTTCTCATGAGATGAAGACTATTTTCTCTCTAGCTGAAGAAATTCCTAAGTAGAGAATTTGCTGGAGGCTGGCATAAAATTCTGGAGGACATTCACTATAATCCTTGTAATGTTTGAATATTCTTCCTAAGGATCTACTTTTGTCTGCTATCAGAAATAATATGGATACCGAGAAGATGGTTGGTTAGTCTTACAAATTTCCTGTTCTTCCAAAGTAGTCTTATCAATCCCCTGAAGGAACCAGAAAGCATATTGTGTCACTACTGGCAATTCAAATGGAGTTTCCTGTTTCTTCCTATGTTTCTTTTATATGAAGAAAATTACTTCACACAAAGGCTTCAGATTGTGTGAAAGACAAAATAGTTAATTTGTATTATCTTTCAAGAAATAATTTTAGAAATTCAAACTGTGCTCTGAAAGCCTTCTCACTGAAGCCTGGTGAAAATGTCAAGGCCAACCAATGTCAGTGTACCAACCAGATAATAATTAGGCAAGAATGGTTTGAAACAGTGCCACGTTTCACCAGATTTAGCCCTTAACGAGTCAATAGCAGAAGCCATTTGATAGCTCAGTTTGACATAAGCTTGAATCACATTAATGTCATTCTGAAAACTGGGAGGAAAATTAAGCACCTAAATATTGCCCCATGCTGCATCTCTGTACTATGACCATTTAAAAAATACGTGTTTCCTGAAGGAGTCATAGCTAGTAGAGGTCTGGTGAGATTCTTGCAGGCAGTGGAGCTTTGAAAACTTGGACTAACTGACAATTTAGCCCACTGACTTGAGCTTTTTCTTTAAATTAATTTTGACTTCAAAATTAATAAATCTTTTGTTACTGTTGTCAGATACTAACTGAACATTTTCTATTTTCACAGTCAGTGAAAGAAACAGAGTCTACTCTGTGTCATAAACAAGCAATAATTATTTAAATGCAATTTTACTAGCATTTATGTCCACAAATCGTGGAATATGCATTTTAGTACAAGCACCAGTCCAATATCATGATGCTATTTCAGAAATAAATTTACATAAAAAACAAATGTAAAACAAAACTGAAAACACTGTTCTAGATCATGCTAGCAAATAAAGATGCTTAAACTGCAAGCATCAAGATAGATCTGGAAATGCAAAAGTATTAATATAAATTACTGATAATCTATGGGTGCCATTTTAGTATATGCATCCCCTTGCTTAAACACTGGGCTATTCTATTAGCTGAAAATGGTGTACCGTAATTTCGTAGAGAAATAAAGGAATTCTGAACACAAAAATTCATTCTACCAGTGCAAGTTAAATTATTTTTCCATTCCTTTATGGCATTAATAGCCCTTTCTCAACATCATAAGGTCTAAGACGTAATTAATTTTTGGATTTTAAAATTTCTGATAAATTCTGTAGCTCATTGTCTTTGTGCAGCTGATTTGCTATTCACATAGAGTCTTTTTTAGAGAGCTGTGAAAAACAGTCCTGTGTTTGTCTTATGACACAAGGGCAATTGAGCTCCAATCTCATCCAGATAATTTGATCTGAGAACTAAAACACTTTGTTGAATATATGTTGCATGGACATTAAAGTGCAGCATCAGCCTAGAAACAAGGTATTCACAATTTCTATGCATTTTAAACAGGTTAATAGTTCTAGTCTTAATTCTCATTGATTGAAAAATGAGGCTGCACAAACCATGTATCTCACTGTGCTGTCATAGAATGGCATTAATATATTTTCCAGGTGTTCACAAAAAAATACAGTACAAAAAATGAATAAAGAAATGTGCAACATTCTACACATGTGATTAACATGGAGTGGTTTGGGTAATATTAGAGACTGATTTTCTGACTGAAGCATAAAATGGTAACAGATACCCTCTTGTCAGAATTCATATACAGAGAATATATGAGGTTTTAAAACTGTGATAGGAAGGAGGAGACATACAATTTACTGCAGCAGAAACCTCTTTTTTTATTCTCCTTCTAAAACTTGGAATTCTCAGCAGAAATTGAAAATTTGTTACATGACTGTCATAGCACCTGACTAAGGCAAAGACCTCAGGTGTGTTCAGCTGGGACCTTAGACAGTGAGCTCTCCTGTCACTGGAGAAAGAGAATTACCATCTCCCTTGAAGAGGTTTGGTGTGAGGCTTCTCCCATGACCCAAAACAGTGTATAAAGTGAAATGGTTTGTTCTCAGATGAGAGATGCTATAAAATAGATTGCTAACCGTTGAACTGGAAGTGAGAAAGGCAGAGGAGGCTGAAAATAGCTTGACACCCCCAGACTGGAGGGAGTATTGGGGCCTGCCAATGTGAAAGTCTCTCACCTTCTGCCTTGCTGGTGGTAAATCAAACACAGACTGGGAAATGGCAGTCATAGTCATGTGTGCATGTGGGTGTGTTTTTGTTTGTGACACGTTCCAGTACAGCCCACTTCCCAGTGGACTGGCACCTGGTTTTCGAATGTGCCCCTCAGTTCCACTGTGGGAAACTAAGATGTTAGCCTAAGTCTCTTAAGTCATAGCAGAGATCTTGCACAGGCAATTTGATCTAAAGTGGTCACATAATCCCAGTAATCCACTTAAAGTGTACTTAGACCCTCAGCCTGATTTACCTCAGCAGTCTGATCACACTGTGACTCTCTGGAGGTTTTTGAAATCTCAGGCAAGGAGAGTGGTGGCATCACCCATTAGTTGTGGGAATGGTCCTGTAGTTGTTGGCTCAACATGAAGCTGCGTGTACAGTCTAGACCTACATTTCGTTTCTCTTCTTAATCAGAAAATCATTCAAGAGATGCAGTTAGCAGTGCAGCTGCAGTGTGTAAATTGGTAGAAAACCATAATATATGTTAAGCAAATTCAGAGGTCAATCCACAGCAGGTCATGAGCGTCTCACCTCATTTGATAAATCTGAGATGAGACCCACCACTGTTTCTATGCTGCTGAACAAAATCATTGCAAGAATTCCGATAGAATATAGTAAAGTGCAAGTCTCTTGAAGATATAACGTGATCATTTTTAGATAACAACAACAAATTAGATTTTCATTCTGGAGAGCTGTTGTAAATATTCTTTGTTTTTTTCCTTCTTTGGAGTTGAAATATTTAAAAATTTCTTGTCAGCTGAAAACTTATTTTACTAACAGTTTTTAAAAGACCTTTCTGAAAACTAATTTAAGGCTTTCTGAAACTGTTTTAATATTTCAGTTAAAAAATACAATTCATTTACTTTATCTTTTGCTACATTGAAAAAAATGGAAGCTGAACAATTAAAATGATCTATTTTAGGTAAACAAACATATTACTTAGCATCAAAATTTTTCTCTTGATTTAACTGAATATTTGTTTCTAATCCAAAATCAATTTACTGGGTTTTTTTCCTGTTTGATATTAGAAACAATGGAAACACAGTTATTCATGAATGTTTTTTAATTCAGAAACTAAAATTCTGTTCTTGTTTTGCCACAGGATTCAGGTGCATAATTCTGAATGGTCTGCATAATGCCTTCAATGCTAATGGATATCACAAAGATGGACTTTGGTCATCAAAAAAAGATAAATTTTTAGGAACAGTAAAGGAGAATATTTTCAGATTTTTCCCTCTTCACTGATATCTTTTAAAACAGTCCACCAAACCACATTTTACCAAACTAAGTTCTTTCTACCCTGAGGAAATATTTTTCCTTTTTTTATGATTTAAAAAACCCAGTGTTTAAATGGATATAAGATTTAAAAAAGCCTCCATTGAAACAGTGGGCTAAAACATCCAGCACTCAAATTTCTTCATGGCAAAATCAGATTCAGAGGGAAAAAGCTGCTACAGATATTGGACACTGCAAGTTTGTGTATCGCGTCCTTCTTTGCTCTTTCAATTTTACCTTTTTGGCTCTATGCATAGTTCCATTTGGAGCTCATTAAGGCTTTCCTGCAGTCTAAAGGCAGGGGTCAATATTATAGAAGTTTCTCACTAATGTTATTTATAAGTCTAGTAGTCTTAAGAAATGATCCCTTCCAAACATGCTTGGAGGGTAACATATTCTCTATTTTCATTGCTAAATTGTTAATAAACCAAACTTTTTTCTAGAACATGGTAATTTCACAGAATGCTCTGAGTTGGAAGGGACACACAAGGATCATTGTGTCCAACTCCTAAGTAAACGGTCCATACAGTGATTGAGCCTACAACCTTGGTGTTATTAGCACCATGCTCCAAACAATTTATTGAGGTAACCATATTTCTTTAGTAGATGAAGATGTTTGTATTGTTTGTGCTTAATTTTAAGTTAGTAGAATATCAGAAATTGTTTTGAGAGGAAAAAATATATTAATACAATGTAGCGTCCATAAAGTAGTAATATGACTCTTCCATTCAAAGAGTTGCTGGTTTGAGTTCAAGTAAAGCCTGTTGTAAATTGTGAGTGTATCTTTTCTCCATAGAACTTATGCTGTATCTAGTGATCTTTGAACAAAGACTGATTTGCAATTCTCAGGACTGGAAATTGCAAACAAATCATAAAATCTTAGAACCATAGAATTATAGAATGGTTTGGGTTGGAAGGGACTTTAAAGATCATCTAGTCCCAACCCCTCTGCCATGGACAGGGGCACCTTCCACTTGACCATGAACATGATGCTTGAGAAGCCATCAAATCTGGCCTTGAACATTTCCAGAGATGGGACATCCACATCACTGGGCACCCTGTTCCAGTGTCTCACCACCCTAATAGTGAAGAATTTCTTCCTGAAATCTAATCTAAACGTACTCTTTTTCAGTTTAGTGTTGAATCCACTTTGTCCTATCACTACAGGCCCTTGTCAAAAGTCCCTCATTAAAAGTGCCTCTCCAGCTTCTTCTCCAGTACCCCTTTAGGTACTGGAAGGCTGCTATAAGGTGTCCCTGCAGCCTTCTTTTCTCTAGACTGAACAACCCCAACTTTCAGCCTGTGTTCATAGGAGAGGTGCTCCAGCCGTCTGATCACATTTGTGGCCCTCCTCCGGACTCGCTCCAACAGATATGTGCCCTTCTTGTGCTGAGGACCCCAGACCTGGATGCAACATTCCCCCTGGGGTCTCATGAGAACAGAATAGAGGAGGGGAAATCATCTCCCTTCGACCTGCTGGCCATACTTCGGTCGATGCAGCCTGGGGTATGTTTGGCCTTCTGGGCTGCAAGTGTACACTGCTGTCTCACCTTGAGCTTCTCGACAATGCAAAGAATTTTTCTGTTTCTGTTTTTGGCTTAATCAATTTAAGCACCAGTGAGAATTGCATGGAACATTTCCCTGAATAGGTTTCTTGGGGAGATCAAAGTTGCCATTATCAAAGAAAAGAAGACTTGCTAGACTGGATTTGACCACACATTTGTTGGTTCTTGCCTTGGGCAGCAGATTCACAGTTCAGAGAAAAATGAAATCCTTAAAGTACATTTTGCCAGTTGAGAAAAGGTGAAAGAACAGAAAATCATTTTGAAAGGCAGGGCAAAATTTTTACTTTCCCAGACTTCTACCTGAAGATTAATGGATGGTACATTGACTCTGTTCACAAAGCTAAACATCATTAAAATCAATAACAAATATTTCAAGAAATATTATGTGATAAACTCTCATCCACAGCATAAATAATGTCAGTGACTTTGTGAAATATCAATTCCATGGGTTAAACATATGCATTCGAAAGTAAATTTTATCTCTGTTTGAGGTGTACAGCTCTTTAATTGGGTATTAACTTGTTTTCATTTTCAGCACAAGTTCTGCCCTACTAGAGACCTGAACTTTACTTTCCTATGAAATCTGTACTTTGCATTTGTTCTAGTCAAAATTACCCTGATGAATGCAGCACAATACTGAGACAAAGTCATAAGGGATAACTCTTCACCTTTCTATCCAAATGACTGAACTGAAGATAAAGGCTCATCCACACAGAAATTGATAACCATACTAAGATATCCTATAACTAAGATAAAAAAAGTAAATTTAATTTTTCAAGTGCAAAATAACACTAAATAAACAAAATTAAACAATCAAACAAAAAAATTAGAAAGTACAGACAAACCCTTTAAGTCTGAAAGTCAGATGTTCCAACTTTCGTCCTTATTGTACTGAAACTACTTTGCTATCAGTAAATAAAGAAGTAGAGTAATTTTTTTGGTTCTTCACTACAAAGTTGTTTATATCCAAGATCAAATTTTCTATCTGCTGAAATGGATAAAGAGAAGGTTCATTATCATGTCAGCTCTAACAAAATAAACTTTTCTAACAAACTAATGCTACTACAATTTGAAATTCTTCTAGCTGGTGTAACAGACTGCCAGGATTTGATTAGCAACAACAAGGGCTGGGTTCAATTTCTAGGGGTCACATTAAATTGAGCCCCCATCTAAAAACCTGAGAAAATTAAATTAAACTGTCTGGGTGCTCAGTCAGCTGTACTTCTACACTCTCAAATGATGAATCAACTGGCTTAATGAAACAGTAAGGTGCTGAAGAGAATGAAAAAAGACGAAACAGGCATATAAAGAGCGCAGCAGACTAGCTGGATATCTCTTTGCTAAACAAGAGATAACATTCCCTTTTGTTGACAAGAGAACTACTGCGGTAGGTGATGTCCTTGCAACCTTCTCCCATAACAACCAAATATTTATGGTGTTTGCCAAATTTGCTGATAGTATCACCTATTCTGGTAGGCAGTCAGACCTCAGCTATTATCCAACTGTCCCAGGCCTGCGAGATGTGCACTGACCACTCCTGTGGCCTTTATTTCTGCAATGCTCTCTGGTCTTTACCAGGTCACATAGTACACAGAATGCAGTGCCTTCATAAGCCATTTGAGTCCAATGGCCTGGCAACTAGAACAATTTTCGGGAAGCTGGGGGAAGCATGTTTGACAATTCATAGGCAGAGTGAGACATCAAACTCAGGCCTCCCATGTTCAGGGTATTTGTTGGTGCTATTCAGTTGTCAGTTGTGCAAAAGGAGTAGTCACACCCTACTTCCCCAACTGTAAAAGAAGTGAGGAAGGAATTCCACTGTGGAAGGTTTTGGGCTAGGGCAAACAGAATCATCAAGGAAGTTCTCTTTTGCCTTGGGTAGTGCAACCAGGCACTCATTTACAGCCTTTTGCACTTGCCAGCTTTCAAGAGTTTTAGTGAGGTCCTCACTGTTCTGGTTCTTATGATTTCTAGTGTAAAGCATCAAACTTTCTTCAGGCATCACTACAGTAATAAAAGCATCTAATGCGGAGTCTGGATGCCACCTTCAGTGCCGGAAACCCAGAGGCTTGCATTGCAAAGACTAGCATCAAGCCCCTTTGTAGAACTAACCTTAGGTTCACATCATTTATGGACCCCTACTAATCCCAAATCTTTAAAAGAGCTTCTAATCTGCTCAGTGTATTGGAATCTTTGATCTGAAGGCATTAAACTCTATAGGCAATTACTAGCCCAGGGAGGTATTTATCTCTCTTATCAATGAAGATATGAAATGTTAATGAACAATGTATGCCAAATAGCAATTTGAAATCAGTAGGTTATTGTGAAAAAAGTAGCTCCCAGCCCACATCTTTAAAGAAAAGAAAACCAATGCACCCTGAGTGATTCTGGTAACTAATCAAATATGTCCCACATGCTATAGTAAGACCTGTAGCAAGACCTCTATTTAATAAGGCCACACATTGAAAAGCAATATCAGCTTTATCCTAGGTGGCAGCTGTATTTATCAAAGCCAATGTCTGCAGAGTCAGAAACTACTTTTATTCTGCAAAAGCAATTATTCATTTATTCATTTGGGTCCTGACTATATTTCATCACTCACACATTTGGCTTTATGAAATGTGATAGTTAAGGCTAAAGCAGTCTAAAGTGCTGGCAAAGAATTCCCAACTATTAATGCTCCTTCAAAGCATTACATAACCTCACCATGCCTTCAAAATTTTAATAATAAATATGATGGTGTTATTAGAAATATAAAATACCTCAAATCAGTGGCACATTCAGAAAAATAAGGGTCTTACCATTAAAGCTTTTTGATACTGATTCCTCCTCTGACCTCTCCAAAAGTGAAGCTTTATTTCATGGGAGTAAAGCCTACCACTGGTAAGTGAAATTTTCATTTTTTTAAATAGGCGCAAGAATTACTTCTACTATCTCATTTCTATATGCCTTTCTTTCAGATTAACATATTGGCTTCATTTGTTTTTTCCTAGCTAGCCCCTCAGGGAGTGAGACAGCTAGTTACAGTCTAACCAGCACTATGTCTTTCTGCATCTGAACTAAACCTCTTTGACTTCTTTCATGGTCTTTGAAGAGACACGACGAAAAACAGCAGTTCTATTAGTTGTAGTTCTTTTTCTAAAGAAGATGATAGGTGAGTTAAAAATGCAACGTTATCCAAAAGGAATACGTGTAAATTTCTCTAGGTATGATTAAACAGAAGAGAGGGTAAGGAACCACTGTATAGGCACATATCTATAGAAAAGGTATAGCAGTTAAAATGAATCGCTAAACAAAAATTGTTTCAGGACCTTGCATCAAATCAAATGTTGAACAAAAATGCAAGATAAAAACTACTGTCTATTTGAAGTCTAGAATAAGAAGGGGCTTTCCTAATATCTCTGCAATTATAAAGATTTATCAAGTCAGATGGGCATTTGTAGGACAAGCAATAAGACATGACCAGACATCTACAAGGATTCAAGGTTCTGTGCATATTCCAGTGAAGAGGAAATATTTGAAAAAATCAATGAAAAACCCAAAAAACCAAATAAATATCTGCTGAGCATATAAAAATGCTGAGATACCAATTTGTAAATAGAAGACATTTTCAGACAAATGGCAAAAATATATATCCATTTCAAAAAACCACAGTTGTATAAATTTCGAGATTGATTGTGTTACTGGAAGAAAAATTTGCTAGAATTTTTTTACATGGCAAAATAAATTATACTTTACTATGTTGGAATTAGGACTACTGTGACTGGTTTGGGAAAAATGAAAGAAAACCCCCAAATTTTAAGTCTTAAAGGTCTGTCCAAATTTAATCTTGAACAGCTGACTTTTAGCAACCCAATAAAGTAAGAGCATATAAGAATGAGAAAGTTTTTATAGTCTTGACAGAAGTTTTGCCAGTGCCATTAATAAAGCACAGTTTTACATGTTATAGCCATTGTGATTTTTGAAAAAATTTCTGGAGCATTAAAGTATTTCTCTCGAGACTGTATATGAGTAATTTTTGAAGTATGCATTCGAGCTTTGCCTCTCTTCCTGTCCTGTGGAACTGAGGTCAACCCTGATGTAGTAAGGAGCTGCCCTAATTCTTGTTTGCAGTGCTACAGACAGAACTTGATCTGCAGGGAATAAATATACTGTGGACACCAAAGAGAGGGAAAAAAAAAAGGCAAGTGTGGAATTGCACACACTTATAAATATCTCTGAAAACAAGTGATGATGTTGGGTGCAACTGAAAAACCAACCAATTTTTAAAATTTTTTAGTATCAATGAAATTCAGTCTGAAAGTGCCTGGACAAAGAATGAAGTTCTGGAGGAAAAGAAAATAAAAATCAAAAAACAATCTTACCTTAAAGATGGAGACAAGGAAAGGCCAGGATATTAAAGACCTAGGCAGCTTAATTTTAACTCCTCAGAAACCAAGGAGGCAGGAAAGTGACTAGATGAAAACACAAGCAACATTCAAAATCAAGTTTTCAAGACTAAATTATGTCAAGCCTCTGTACTTTCCTTGCAGAAGCAGGTAACAGGCCATGAAGATAGAGGAAGAGCAGTAAATACATATAGAGAAAGTTTGGTAAGACTTTGGCACTGCTGTACAAGTCTATTTACAAGCTGACTGTGAAAACATGAATCAGATAACAGAAATAGAAAACTGAATAAAAACCTGTATTAAGAGCATGATTATCAAGGACTCACTCTTAAAACAGAAAGATGTAGCAAATATATCTGTTTAGGTCCAGTAGGTCCTGAACAACACAGAATTTCCATGAACAGCCTTGAAAATGGAATGAAGAGCTTGCTAATGACATCTATGCAGAGCACCAAGCTCTGTCTGGCTGTAAGCAGATTGGGGAACAGATTTCAAACTCGAAGTGACTGTGACAGACAGTTTTCACTCCACTGAAGGCAGGTGCAAGTTCTTCCACCTTAGGCAAGAGTAATGAACTAAATGAACCTGAGTGGGAAAGAGCTGGAAGAGAGGGCAGACTGCCAGACACAAACTGGAGGTGAAAAACACGAACACAAATTCTGACTTTAACAAAGTTATAATCCATGAGACAGGTGGAATAACTTGTTCTGAATCTGCTGGATTTATTGAAACCTCACTAGTTCCCACATTGATTCATTAGAAAAAGATCCAGAGACTGAGAATGATCAGCAGTCTCAAAAGGGTAACTTATAAGAAAGATGGAGAGATCTAAAATTATTCAATTTTTCCATTTAGAGAAAATTTCCCACATTCATATATATATTTGGTCTTTTAGCTGAATAATTTTATCAGCCACGAGGAGGACATTTATAATAGCACAAACTACTACAATTTTTTTATTATGACTAACCTTTTCTCTTCTTAGTTTACATTTTTCAGTTGTGGCAAAATGTGTGAATACTCTTGTCACAAAAGATTAAAACAAAAATGGCAAGCAAAAAAACTGAGATATATTTTCACATCTCATAATTGTTAAGTATAACTTTTTTAATAGTCTGAGATTCACAGAGCTGGAAAAAGCCTTTATTTCACTTTTCGGAATACATGGCCCAAGTTCTTTGGTTAGTAAAAACTCTTGTAGCTCCATTGCCCTAACCTACTAGGAAAAAACAGGATAAAAAACATGTATTCATTTATTAATGGACCTTTCTTGCATAAGTAAAAAGCTTTATATAATTAAGATCCATGCATATTTTTGTTTTAAAAGAGAAGAATAAAATTAAAGTTGCTGGGATAAACACACAGAAAGAATCATTGAACCGTATTTGGCATCTGGTAACTTAGAAGAATGTGATGCTACATCTTCCTGAAGAAGTAATTTTCAAATTATTATCACTAAACTGGACTAAATAAGTACTGCCCCATTTGGATTTACAGAAAGGAGTAGAAACATTGAGTATAGGCCCTTTTTATCTTGTGCAGACCCCCTGAGGCTGTTGTGTCTTTCATTTATACTTTGGCAGATCTTGTCATGCCAATAAAATGTTACTGCTTGAGTTGAACTGAGCAATGGACTTTGCCATCCATGAAGGATTAAACAAGTGTAGAGCATTTATGAAGACATCCAATTACTGCTAGAGCTCATCTGTACTGGAGATTTCCTAAATATTTTGGATCAGCTGGAATTTGGTAGCAGGCCGGAGGCAGCAGCAGTAGATCATCTGTTATCACAATCTGGTTGCAAATCCTTTGCTATAAATGGTTTCCTCTGATGATGCTCTAGCTGTAGGAAGAGAATGTGGCTGAACAGCTATTCCCAGAATGACACTGATTTCCTGCACCCATGTATGTCCTTAGAGTGAGACCACACACTGATTTCTGATCTGGACCTTAGGATGAGTTTTGAGTTCTGCAGGACTGGCACAATATAAGTTTGCTTCCCAAAAAAGATTTAAAAAAAATTCCATTAATTTCCTTGCTGAAAACCATGGTTACAAGTACGGAATTTGTGTAAAAAAGCCTTACCATTTATTAGAGTTATTTGTATGTTATATGTTATTTGTATTTGTATGTCCCCCTAATTGTCATACGATTATAAAATTCCTAAGGGATAGAGAACAAATGCAATTGTCATAAGCCATAAAGTCCTCTGAATTCAGTAGAGTGAATCTTAGTAGGTGCGAAAAATATGGAACTTTGTAGCACAGTAGAATATATGGTAAAATCAGCAGTCCCATTTTTTTACTGCATAAGCTATCTGACACTATGCTCTGTAGATGTTTTTTTCAAAACAGAGATTGTGACTTTCTCTGCACTGACTAAATTAATCCTCCTAATCCGATGGTTGTTTTGATCCTCTGAGGAGAGGACTAGATTAATAAAATCACTCCTCCAGTGTTTCCCTGTTATTCTTGCAATCCATCTGATTCTAGGGATCAAAGCAGAGATAGCACAGGGCTCCAAACAAACACGACTGAATATTTCTCTGAAAGTCCTTTGCTGTCTGTTTTTTGGTGATTCTTACACTCAGCACCAAAAAAGGGAAGGAAAAAGCACTGTGATTTCTGTTTTACTAGTGTATTTCGTTTATACATATATTTCTATCAAACACATAACTGTGACTTTTCTGGAATAATTACTGGGTCAAGACATCTGTGATCCACACCAGCACACTGCAGATCATCAGTCTTTACTAATGGAAACATGTACACAATACATTGATTATTCATGACCTGCTTCAATGAAGACTTTGTGGACACATTTTTCCATTAAGCAAATGGATTCATGGCTCATTTGGATTAGACATATAACTTCATCCTTATTAAAGTGATTGGTTTCTATCTGCCTCCCTTTCCTTCATGAATTCAAAACCCCCACATATACTTTTACATTTTTAATTTCTCTTTCCCACTAACTTTCCCCTCTGTTTATCAGACAGATTACCCTTCTTCCTCTTTGTCTTTCTCAGCACTCTAGATTTATATCTAAACTTAGTCTTTAATTTCTTTTTTAATTTTTGAATTTTAAATTATCTTAAATTTTAAATTACCTTGAATTTTAAATTAATTTGAAAAATAGGTATATCATTGGATCTTTCTACTCCTGTGATAATTCCCATAAAACAAATGTTTTCTACATCTTCACCTCACTACCTGCATCCTTCCCTGTTAATTATCCTATTTCTTCACCTCCTACTCTTCCACTTTTTGCTCTACTTCTCCATTCATACCTATGTTTCTTAATCTCTCTCTGGAATCCTTTATTTATTATAGCAGTACAAACATTCTACACAATGTGCCATTCCATGTTTTCCTTAGCGACCAGATTCTCAGTTTAATTTCCGACTCTCTAAATTATTCACAAACATGACTTGTTCTGAGTTTAAAAGTGGGAAAATACAGACATCTTAGACAAGTACACCACAAACGGCTCTCACATTGGTAGCTCTTCCCTCCTTTATGCATTATTCTCTAGAAGTCTGTACTGTCTTTTCTTTCCACATTTTTCTCCTGTTCCGGTTGCACAAATTGTTCCATATGCCTCCTTCAGTTTTGTGTCACCTAACTTGTTTTCTGTCCAAAATATTATCTCCTTGATGTCAGAGACTTAATATTGTCAGACACCTCAGGTGTTTACCAACCTTTTTTTATCAGAAGTGGATATCCAAAGAGTCTAGATGTTTCAGGTTATTTCTGTTATCTCTGTGTTTGCTTGTGTCTTGGTTTGCAAGGTAGTTAGTCCCTCAACTCTCCATATCTCTGCTTATTTGTCTTTTAGCCTCACTTCCCACCTTATTGCTTCCAGAAGGCCTCTGTTGTATTGATACATCTCATCTTCCTCTGTCAGCTTTATAGACTAAATTTAAATTCTCCTGTCATCCTCTCCTATGTGCTGTTCTTTGTACCTCTTTTGCTATCAGATTGCATTTCCTTAGCTCCCTGCTCTAGTTAACTGAAATTTATTTCTGTGTTAAATCCTAACTCCTTTTCTCACTACATGTAATTATTTTCTATGTATGTATCCAGTTTAAGACCTGATAATTAGAAGATTTTGGCATCAGTTTAAGATTCTGAAACACTGTCAAATGGGAAACAGTCGCATTGTATTTCCTCACTAGATTTTTGGTCCTCAGAAACCTTTAGCTTTCTAGGTGCTCTCTAATATATTCACATAAAATTTTTAAGAATAAATTATGCAAAATAGCAGTGAGGACTGTTGATAGCAAAAGTCAGTGACCCCTAATGACTGTCCACAGGCACATATCTCTTGATTGCTCGTGCTATAGCCACGTCACTTGGGCTGTAACACTGGAATATCATTGTTCAGTATTTGAGCTGACATCTCTATGGCACTTGTAAGAGCAATATATTCATCGTATTGGGAAGTATGTATATGTTCTGCACAGATGGCTGTCTGTTCACTATATCTGCTTATTCTATACAGGCTTATAAACCTATAATCATTGACAAGAAAGAGCTGAGTCTAGAGAGGATTCAGAACACTTGAGTTAATCTTGACTCTGAATCACCTATTAAATTAGACTCCTAAAATTAGTTTGGGTGAACAGTATGAACAGGTTTTCCAGAAGACAACTGTACTTGTGAATATTTAAGGAAGAATACTTAGAGGCCTGCAGGGAGAATCATAATTAGAAACTTACGACATCTGAAGAACTATAAGAATATTTGCTGAAAAAAAATGGTGCTAGTAAAGAGGACAGTTCTTTTCTTGGGACATCTTACTCCTAGTGATAGATGTCAAATAACTGAAGTAAAAGGAGTCTTTATATTTGCCTGCTCTAAAACTTCTTGAAAGAAAATATCGAATTAAGTATTTAATGCTATCAAAGTTTGTGAGTTTAAGAAATCTTAATTAATGTCAGCAGAAAACTTTCCAACAGAAAAATGTCAGTGCTTTCATTTCTCTCTTGAATTGATCTCACTCTCACGCGGGAAATGCCAGAATATCTAAATATAAACGTATAAATATTGACAATTTTCAAAGTTTTTTTCATCCTACACCCAATGAAAGGGAATGACAGTGAATTCATGAGTCCTAAGCAGTCCTAGAAGGGCTTTCTCATCTCTGCTGTGTAACCTGGTGAAGTTCTAACATTTCCAAAATGTATCAGGTGAATAATCTTCTCTCATGAAATCAAGCATATTAAAAAATGGCAAGTCTTCAAAATTTTGTGATACCCTAATAATATTTGTAATAGCAGTGCTTAATAAGGATGACACTAATAAACATGTATCCAATGCTATTTTTAGTAAAGTTATATGAAATAAAACATTATATATATGTCAATTAGCACTTCAAAAATGATGAATGTGTTTGAAGCTGAAATAGAACTGAGGTTATTGTTCTCTACAAGATGTTGAATATTTGTCCTTTAATTATTTTGCTAAATAGTTTCTATCCATGTGTCAGGCCTTTGCAAGAAACAGTTTCTGATGAGAAAAACTATAGACAGTTGCTTGAAATTTACTTACAAATAGTATGAAAAAAAAAGACTTATGATTCAAAGACAAGTTGGCAATTCTCACTGCTTTGCATTTTTTTTATCATTTGATATAAAACTTTCCTCTGCAGACAACTTCCTTAAGATCAGAACCCCATAAAAATATTTCTCACCTTGAGGCTGCAGAGCACAGCCTGAAGACCAGAGGACCTGAATGTACCTTAAAGATTCCAAATTAGAAAGCCAGGGCAAAAGATCCTGAATTTATTTTATCATTCTGAGCTTATCCTCTGTGACTGTTGTTAACACAATGTTTCTATGTCCCCTAAAGCATAATCACTGACAGTGACACTGTAACTGACTGCATGGCTTCACTCTTGAACCTGGACACATACAGTCAGGCTTTGAACTGGACTAAATTCCTGCTTAAGAACTTGAGAAAAACTGCATTCCCAGTTAAGGACTGCAGGCCTTTTAAAGTGTGGGGACAGGAAAGAAGGTAGGGGTGTGCTCTGTATGAGAGTGGGTTCAGGGGATGCACTGGTGATATTTAATAGTCAAATAACCTTTAAAAGAGATTCTGTCTTTAAAGAGCACTTTTATTATATCCCTGAAATAGTGACCTTCTGGTTTTGGTGTAGGCAGACACAGGGGGTGGGGAGGGGTGCGCTTGATAAATATTATTTTGATTTTTTAAATTTCTACAGTTATTGCTTTGTTTTCAAATATTGTCTTGTTTTCTTTGAAGTCTTTCAGCACATTTGGTACAGAGATATTTTATAAAAGAAAAAAATGAAGTTTAGTCTGAGTCAAATGTGTTTTGGAAAGGTATGCTGACATGCATGTATTTTTGTTTAGAAATTACTCTAATTTGAATAAACTGCCTTGATATTACATCATTAAAAAGTAGACTGAAGAGACAGAATGATGTTACCTTGCCAAGTTTCAGGAAAAAATGTAAGCAATCTGTTTCCAAAGACTAACAATTGAATAAGTAGATATTAATCAGCTGTGCAAATATTTCTGTGCTTTTTTCCTAAACCACTATTTTAAAATTTCCTAGAGGAATCATGCTGAAGTTCTGCAAAGTCTGTAGATCATTTATTTTGGAAAATCATTTTATGATTCATTAAAATGCTTCTGAAGTTCTCTGCATGCAGTATCACACTGTTATAAATGGCCACACTCTGTATGCCTTCAAAATTAGGGGAAATATTTTCCTCCTTCTCAGTCTTTTTTAGTTTATCTCAGAGTTTCTCTTTATAAATATGCTTATATGGGCATTAGATGCACATCTGTGTATGCATGTGCATATATATACACGTGTGTGTGTGTGTGTTTGTACGTATGGGTATGAGTATATACACTGCACACACACACACGTGTATCATACATATGGGAGATGCATAATGAAAAGTCCAGACCAGAATGGCAAATATGGAGAAAATACATCAAATAATGAGAGAAATCATGCAGCAGATGACAGTGGGTTAAAATACTGACTTGTAGATGATGTGTTGTGTGTGAATCCTTTCATCTAATATTTGTAAGTTCACAGTAGGCACATCCTCTAGTCTATGGTAGAAAGTTTTATTGATTCACAGAGGAATAGCAAATGCTACCTGAGGCAGCAGTTTTTCCAAAATGCTGTTGATAACAGAAGAAAATAAAGAAAATCTCATCGTTAGATATGATTTGTGATACAATTCCTCTCGTGTGTGGAGTATTAAGGTATTTTAAAGGAAGAGATCTTTTCTGTCCAGAGAAAAGATATAAGGAACACTTCTTGTAATAAAATCAGTCTTGAAAATTTGAGATTTCACAGCCCATTAACCTGCTATTAGAGACCATGACAGGATTTCTTTCAGAAATGAACTTTGCATTGTGTAAGAAGTTAGCTGTGTTACCAGAAAGGGAGAGGAGAAAAAACCCTCACCCAAAATGACAAAAAAATAAGGTCCACAACACGATTCTTATCAAAGTCTATGCTATTAAAGAAACGAAATTGCAGCTATACAAAGCTGAAGATACCAATTATGTGTAATGGTGCAGAACTGGGTTACATCAGCTTTGAATTTCAGGCAGTTCACATTCCATTTTACCTGCATTTGCAGAAAGTTGAGACAGTGTCAACTCCCACTTAGGACTCAGTTGATCACAGTGTTACAGAAAGTCAAACTGACAGTTAAGGGGAAGTGAAAGGTTCTGGGTCAGGTCTCTGTTGGGTTTTAATTCATTCTCATTAGGAACAATAATACAACAAACTGTGTGTTAGATTTTTAAGCTGAAATGCATGCATATGTATGGAATATAGTTAAATTATTTGTCTGGATATATGAAAGGCAAGTAAAAGAATTTTTGGATTAATTTCAGTAAGAAATGTGTGCCTCTCTTCAAAGCAAGTCAGTTTAGCATTAGGTAATGTGTTGTCTGGGCTTGGTGAACCAGGCATGATAATACCATCAGGTGTGCTGTCTCTGTTAATTGTATTCATTTCAAAGGGAGCAATAAACATTAGGATGCTTTAATTCAGTTCATTTCAATGGGAGCAATAAACATTAGAGGCCCTTTAGTATCCCTTTCTGAAGGGTCCCACTTGACTAATTTTACTCTAATTCAAAGAGGAAAGACAGGAAGCATGATTAATTTAACTCTTTGCATGGCAATACATTCATTTTGAAGTTGTTTCCTCCAGAGAAAGTACTAATTACAGTAATAAAAATTAATATTCATCGCCATTCTAGATATGACACTAGCACCAAAGGCTCTGGCCAATATAGGCTGACAAACTCACTGAAATAATACACAACACAAAGGATACTTCCTTAGGAATTTAAGTGACCATTTCCCTTTTATCTGGGGGAGCAAAGAGGCAAAGACAGTTGTGCGGTGGTGGGGCGTGGCTGGTTCAGCTTGAAGTTTTTGTCTGTCGTTGTGTTTTGTTGCCTTGGGCTCGGGGGAAATTGGGCTCAAAGGAAAAAAATGCTGGCATGGCAATGCCTGCCGTTTTCCCCTTTGTCTTGGGAATCTGTGTGTCTCTGGTTATGGTAATATCTGGTTGGTATGACTTCCACAAACAAACAAATTCCAGTCAATGATCTCTGCCTTCTGTTCCTTTCTCACCAGAGAGGATGGGGGGAAAGGAAGCAGCTGCTTGGAACTTAATTTCCAGCTGGTTATAAACCACAAGAAGTCACTGTGGTGACTGAGGGACTGGAGCATCTCTGCTGTGAGGATAGTCTGAGACTGTTCAGCCTGGAGCAGAAAAGGTTCAGGAGGACCTTACCAGTGTACAGAAATTCCTGAGGGAATTCAAAGAAGACAGGGCCAGGCTCTTTCCAGTGGTGCCTAGTGAAAAGGGAAGAAGCAGTAGCCACAAACTGGAATATAGGAGGATTCCTCTGAACAAAAAGACACTGTCTATTTGAGAGCGATGGAGTATTACTACAGGTTGCCCAAGGACATTGTAGAGTTTCCAGCCGTGGAGATATTCAGAAGCTCTCTGGACATGGCCATGGGCAGCTGGCTGTAGACTGTACTGCTTGAGCAGGGGGTTGGACCAGATGACCTTCAGAGATCCCTGCCAACCTCTCCCAGCCTGCGCTTTTGTAACAGTCAAAATACTGCTGTGGTATCAACTCCATTTTAGACACAGATTCAAAACACTACACCACCCCGGAGGACACCTAGTGGGCTGCTATGAAGAAAGTTAACTGCATTTCAACCAGATACGGTAAAATGCTGGAAGCAAACTCAACCCAAAGTTATTATTTAGGCACAGAAATCTTAAATCACAATAGTAAAGTTTATAAGAAGTCAGAAGGAGGAAGGGAAGGAGAAAAGGAAGGTGACAGACTGTTAAGCACTTTAATTAGTGAAACACTACATGTTTCAAATGATATAATATTCATTCTCCTAGGAAATAAAAAGACAACTACCCCAAACAGCAAGGAACAGAATCAAATCCTCCTGATAACTGGATCAACCCTGTGTGAGGGTTTTGGTTTTTTTAGTTATATAAAGGGTAGAAGATCCAGATAAATATAGCACAGTTCTCATAGTTTAGTGATCTATTTTCTTTCTGTTACATTGCCTTTTTAAAGCTCCCACCACGTGACAGATATCTACTAAGGACTCATTTAGCTCCTGTTGAAGGTAATGGTTGACTTTTGGGGACTACAGCAGTACCATGACCTAGTATGTTATAATTTAAGGGTGTACTAATATTGTTTCTACTGTCAAAAATGCCAAACCATAGCTGTTTTATCTTTTGACGTAACAGATACAGTATTTCATATTCACCATAATGAAGTTAAATAGGTGTTTGGTAAAGTTAATCTCCTTAAAGTTAATAGGAATCTTCTCATCAACTGCTGTTGGATCTGTTTTTAACCCCACTTCCTTTTATTTCTCATTTTAAGTTCGTAGTGCATCAATATTTCTTCAGGACAGGTCAAACACATCTTATCTATTTATCTATCAATTAATTCAATCCATCTGGCTTATAATAGTATAAAACCTCAGCACATCACAATATTGCATGAATACTAACTTTAAAATTTTGTGGCAAGACATCAGTTAAGAACTATATCTCGCTTCTAGTTTTTCCCTCCTAGGTCAGGCATTTTCATCCTATTTTACAGAGAGTTGCAAATGTCTATATCTGAGAAATGAGTTTTTCACATTTATGTCGGAGTAATTTTCTGTAACACTTTCAGTTATTTTTCAGTATGCATATACATCTTGACTACTTTCCTTCAAGTATATATGTACGCTCTCCCTCATGTTGTGACTGCTGACATTGAGCTTCTGATTTCCAGGAAAATATATGAAATCACATTGGTATATATTAGCATATATAATATCTCTAGACCAACATTTTAACTCAAGTAGACTGTGTATCCTAAGGTGGAAGAATAAATGCCTCAGTATGCTGTGATAAACTGTTTAATAAAATAAAAAAATAATTAAACCCTTCTTTTCAGTCCAGGCTGCTGTACTGCCATACATTTTATTGGTCTGAAAGGTAGAATTCTTGGCAGAGAAATCATCCCATGGGCCACATAAAGGGCACATGGTATAATTCAGCCTAGTGTAACTATAAATGACCAGAATAGAGTCCGAAAAGTCTGCTCGATTCAATATCTGATTTATGTATTTTGTCGTGGTGAGGAGATTTTGGAACTGACACAGACAGAGGGTGAGCTATATGCTGCAGTTGTAACTGTCCAGGTGAGAGAGAGCACATGGAGCAGAAGCATTTCACAGTGATTAATTCAGCCAGTGCTACTCTCTTCATGGCAAGATATTTATTTTAAAAATTTTTCAGGTAGTCATATGTGCTAGACATTTATAGACACGCATGCTGTCTGCTACATTTTGAATAAAAGTGTATTTTTCTCTGGTGACATTTATCTGTGGAATTCCTTACAAAAGCAAGGGGAAGCCCAAGTCTGTTGAAAGTGTGGTTAATGACAAGCTACACAAATAGGGTAGAACGGAGACGAATTTTGTCTTTTTTTTTTTTTTTTACTCACTAGCAGGAGCCATTGCACAGATGATCTGACTTTACTGGCTTTGGTTAGAAGATTCTCCTCTCATTCTTCTACTCTCCTTGGTTTCATCACACATGCAGAATTTCCACTTCATAAGAAATACATAGATGGCAAACAATTTCTTAGTACTTTCCAGAAATAAAATATTAACCACTAGAAATACGCTTTTACCTTTATGCTAGACAAAAAACCAGTATTTTGGAAAACAAAAGCTGTTTTTTAGAAAGAAAAAGTCCCTTAAAGCAATTCTTTACTCTGGAAAACATGTACCTACTTGAATCATGTATAAACTTTTTCCTTGCAGGAATATTTACAATAGTATACAAAAGGACTAACTATTCACTTCTTGAATGTTCAGTAAATCAGCTTGTCTTGACTGAAAACATAAGGCATAAAATAATGTTTATCAGTGCTTAGATTCAAGAATACATGGATTATTTTAGTGTCTAGAAATGCAATAAGCTTAATAAAGAGGTGTTTGAAAAAAAGGAAAAAATTAAAAACTTTTTCCTGCAAAATTCAGTTTGGATGGACATTTTCCAATAATAATATTTTGTTGGAATGATTGTGCACTTTCTATTATTTTCCTTTTTATTTTTTCTTTTTTTTCATGTATTTTAGCAACCCATTTTATTTGCATCTTTCCTGGTATCTGAACATGTAGGTTGTTATGAATTGTAAGACTTATCTGAAAGAGACTGAAATCATAAATTTTAGATAATTTCTGACATAGATCAAGTTTAGTGCAAGTAGACATGACAGACTGATTTTGTTTAGGTTTTGGGGGTTTGTTTGTTTGTATTTCAGTTTCCCAGATTCCTCTTTTTGCTGATGATGGGTTTTATTCATTAAAACCCGACAAACCTATTTCTGTTTCTCAAATAAGTCAAGATTTCTCTAGGTTCCTACAAAGTTGCAAACAGTTTTTGGATATCCTGTCATCCTGAGCTGTGAGACGTGTTGTAAAAAATTTGTTCAAACATTTGTATTGAACAACTCTTCTCTATAAAAAGTTCTAAAACTATTATTTGATAAGGCTAAGTATGACATAAAATCTTTATTTCCCTTTTGATTATGGTATTTTGCCTGAGAAATTTCAGCTTTTATGTAGATATAAGAGAAGTCTTAAAAATTTCTGAGATTTCTTGATACTTTCTGGGTCTCAACACAGAATGATTCTTTCTACTTACATCTCCTAATTTCTTTTTTTTTTTTTTTTGTCAATTCAGTGGAGACTTACTAGTGTATAATGTTAGTGGTCAATAGACCATGTTTGTGTCAAATCTTTGCCTCAGAAGACTGAGGGTCTGACAACCAGAGGGTTAATAGGCATTGCCAGACATTTGTACATTTGCCATTTTTTAAAGCAATGGAGAAGAACTAAGAGAATATTATTTAAATTTTGGCAATAAACATATCTAATGGAGTTTTAAAGGTATTTAAATTATGTCTAAGTAGATCTCTAAACTCATTTAACAAACAAATGACTGCTAATGCATTAGATAAAAAGACTGCTGTATTGGGTAATGTTCTTTGAAGGTCAAGTAATACAGGTCAATAGAAAATTCTCTATCACATTAGTTAACAGTTTATGTTTTATTTTACCTTAAGCATTTTGAGGGTGTACTGCTTATTGTGTATTTTCTTCATCCACAAAACAAAGCTGCAGAAAACATTATTGTGTAGACTTCACGGCAAGAAACTTTGCACTGCTGATTATGCTTCTAGCACAAAAAAACATATGCACAGGTCTTTTCAGGAGTCTTGTTTCATTAAATGCGACACTAAAAAAATTAATAATAATAATAATAATGGTGTGGATGGACTCATGCAGCTGGAGACTGCATTAACACTTGCTCTGCATAAATGTTTCTGGAAGGAATACAAGACTCATGGTCTTGATTTAGAATTATTTCAGTATTTTGTTTGCCTACCTTCCAGAAGAGAAACAGAAGTAAGAGTTCCGAAAATTGATCATAGATAATTGATTCAGATGGGAAAACGTGAAGCTTTTTTACTAGTTTTATCCATCTATCTGGATAATACACCAGCTGTAATTAATTTTATGTAACTTTATCCATCTGGAAATTAGTTATTACTTCTTACTTCATGTTAGCTATGTACAATATAGAAATTTTAATCAGAGCTAGGCAATATAGTTTTTCTATATAGTCAATAGAAATCTAACCAACACTCTTGCTTTAGTATGTAATTCATCACACCTTAAAAAAAATTATATTTGATCAGAAAACTTGTACACTAAACTATCAGCAAGTAGAGAGTTGTCTCCAGTGGGTATAAATGAAAGCTCAACAATTGCCTTAAACCTGAAGCCTGAGTTCTGGATGAAGATGAATTTTAACACAAACTATTAACCACAGCAGGGGGAGTCTCTGTCAGAGACAGAATCATTTCACTAGCTCCCTTGTAAGTGCTAATAAAGGCAAAAAACCAAATTAGCTGGTACACTAGAGAAGAGAATATACTAATTAACACACAGTTTGGCATATACTTGACTAACAGTTCCAGTAGTAGACAAACAATTTTGCTTAAATAGGAAAAAAAATTACCACATCATCACTATTACAACAGTTTCAGAGAAGATATTAAAGTAACACTCACCTAGATGTTCCCTTATTCAGATTTGTTTCACTTTGCTAACTTGCCATTTAAAAATATTGAGAGAGTGCGTCCTTAACACAGTCTTTAGAAAAGTAGTCATATTTATATGGCTTTTTTTTTCCACTGCCATGCAATCTTTATAACTGCATCTGTAAACATGGCAACTATGGTTGCAAACAGCAGGTTAAATATTTCAACCATTATCTATATTTGCTAGCTCCTGCTAAATTTATTGCGGTTTAACAGGAAATTTCTTCGTACACTTTTGCTGCCTCTTACTCTCCTGCTCTTCACATCCCTGTAATCTGCCAAAAAGAAGGAACAATCACCTGTTTTCTCACAGTCATACGGCCTGTCGCCTACACCAACATTGCTGTGCACAGACTATGTGATAGCTACACATCTCATGCTTCTTTCCACTACTCTCCTTTTTTTGCAAACCCTTAAACAGGCTCTTGTTCACCTTAACTGGTTACCATACTAGAACACTTACCATGAAAAGGTCAGGTTTACATTTGTGTTGATATTTATTGTAAAAAAAACGAAGTAGACTCACAATATTTGCTTGATGATACTTTCCTTCACGTTATATGGCACGCAGAGAACAGATGAATGTATGTATGATTGTGTGTTAGAAAGCGACATCATGAGTATAACACTGGCAAAACATAAAAAGAGTAGAAAAGAACAAGCAGCAGAACATGCTTGTCAAAGAGTACAAGTTCTAGTGCAATAATGTAGAGGAATTCAGAACTATTCCAAGGTCAGAGCATTGCTATCTACAGCAGACCCTGAGCAGTAGGTGTAAGTTGCACTGCAGCAGGGTCAAGTGAAGTGCGCTGTTGACATCAGGACTTCAGTAAAAAGTATTAAGAAAGTTGGCAAACATTGCCAACAAATCATGAGCAAACTAGAAGTGATTTGAAATGGTACCTGCTTATGAGCCCAGGTGGGGGAGAAATACAATATCTTTTACAGTTTAGTATCACAGAACGTATGAGTTACCAACGCAAGAGCTCTGCGGGAGTCATGGCCAAAGAAGAAAAAAGACTATGCCTGAAGTTTACATGGACACAGGATTGAAAGTGGATTCTTTTTTGAGAGGTAACAAAATTCATGCTGAAAACCCAAAGGAAGGATAATATCTGATTACATTTGCGAACTGCTAGCTGTAATGTTTGTTGAAAGCACAGCCTACAGCAGTAAGGGAATGTCACAACAAGGGTTTGCCAGAGTGCTGAATCTCTGTTTTGCTGCATGAAGTTGGTGTGAGGAACATGCTGAAAAGTAAGCAGTGAACCAAGTTGCTGAAGTTGTCCTTTTGATGGAATGCATGGATCTTTAAGTTATGCATATTTTTGTGTGTGTCAACACACATCAAAATATGGAGCACAGCAGTACAGTTCAGCCACGTGAATGGTCATTAAACTGGAAAGATGCATGTTCTGTTGTGTCCTTTGGAATGGGAATGTTACCCTGATGCTTTTATTGTCAGCCCTACTACTTCACATACCCTTGCTGCAGTGAATCACTTGTGTTCTCTAGTTTCAGTCCTGGTAGGTAAAATCTTGCCCTGCTGAAAACAACAGGAGTTTAGCTATTGATTTCTGTGACTTTCTCTAAATTGGTTGTCCAAGGACTTCTGTGTGCTGGGTGGAGCTCTATGTGCTGACTGCTTGCTGACCTTTTTTCTCATCAAGGGAAAGCCAGCAATGCTGCCAGCCCCTTTATATTAGCCTTATTTTTTCTGAATTAAATTTTACATATGGAGCCACTGCGCTCCTTTTCCAGGTCTCTAATTGTCTGCTTGGTCAAGATGTGATCGATGAGGTTAAACTTTTGCCACAGGATTAAATCCTCTAAGTGCAATCTGCAGACACTTGTAATGCACAGACATGCTTGCATTGTGATTATTTGTTATGCAATTTTCTCATCTCTTTTTATTTCACACAGAGAAAATATCAGAGCCTGCTATAAGAAAAAAGCCCTGAAACCTTACTCCAAGGAAAAGGATGTGAAAAACTGAAACCAAATGCTTTAGGAATTCTTCCATTTACTGGCATGACAACCATACCTCTGAGATGCTGCACTGCCACTTATTTTAAACCTGGGTCAATGAGCACCTTCTTTGGCCAGACACCTGAAAATGCACTGCATATTCCTTTGGCAGAAATTCGTGCTGTACCTAAAAGCAAAACTAGACCGGAATAAAATGAGTGATGGGTAAGTTGGAGGGGATTTCCAGACTTACAAGACTGAAGGGGAAATGAGAAAATTCAAAACAGCATTTGTGAAATGATGTAAAGACAGTGATGTAAACATGGTTTTCACGTCTTTTACAAGGTGCAGGACTGAAAAAATACAGAACTGTATTTTAGCTTTAATGCTTTGGCCCAGCAGAGGCAGTCCAGTATAGGATTTTAATTTTCCAGGTTAAGTGGCCTAGAAAAACTAAGCTTTTGCATCAGGAAAAGGAAAGGTCACAGATTATTAGAGGACTGAGAAAGCATGCATGCCTAGATTCACCTGGAAAAGATTGAAAATGCTGTCCCTAATATATAGTTATATACTCAGTGTATTTAAAAAAAACCCCAACAAAACGGAGAGAGTTAAGCAATATTTTCTTAAGGCAAGAGTTGTAAAGTGTTCTAAAATTTTATTTTCAGTGTGAATTAATCATTTTAGTACATTATATTCCATTATGATAATTATTTACTTCTTTTGTTTCCACTCAGAAAAGCTAAATGTATTGGAACAGGCTCCTCCTGCTGTGTTTGGCTTCTTTGAATTGTTGGACAGGTCTGAAAAGAAACTGGAAGCAGGCTGCTGTTGCCCATTCAAGATTTCCCCTGAGATGTGAAGAAAAGAAAACCTTGGAAAAGACAAAATAGTTGCTCTTGCATTTCCATGAGTGTCAGATTAGTGATTATTTTAGGAGTAGAAGTCTTGTCTGCTCTTGCTTGTCTCCTCTTCTTCACAGTGAGGATCCCCACACATTTAGAGCTGAGTAGCCTCCCCTTAAGGAGTCTGCTGAGTCACCGATAGGTTCCTCACTCAGGCATGATCCCATGAGGACCATATGACATGTTACATGCAAAAGGCTAGGATTGAAAGATTAAAGTAAGACATGTACAAAGCAATAGGGAAAATTATATTTTAATGCTTTCAACCCTGGCCACCTCTAAGCTTACTTCATTTAACTTTCATAAAGATAAGATATTTGTGAACTTGAATAGTGCATGTGCATTTAAAATGAGGAGACATCAAGTTGATCTGCACTAAATGATATCTAAGAAAGAAACAAAATATAAATTGAAATGGATCTGTGCCACACTTGTGACAAACATTATAAATGTCCTTTCAAAAATGTCTTTGCAGATTTTAAAACAATGATATCAAACTATGGAAAAAAATAGCATTAAATATGGATGAGCAGCAAAGAATGAAATGTGAATCCACTCCCCAGATATCTCATCTACTTACTAGCACATCTGTTTTCCTTTAGGTAAGACAAAAAGATTCTTACCACATCCCTTTTCAGCCCTTTAATAATGGAATTAATCCTTTTAAAGAAGATATTCATTTGAATGTATTCGTTACGTCAACCTAACAACCAGTCTTCAAAAAGTTGAACAAGCATGCTTTTCCTGAGAGAATATACAGCTTAGCTTCTTCATGGAAAAAACCCTAAAATCACAATACCTTCAATATAATAGGGCATAGCTTAATACCCCAGTTGAATTCAATGAGCAAATATCCAATAAACAGTGATAATGTAAGATCTGATTTGGACCCAAGAATATGGTTGATTTCCAATCTTCAATTTAAGTATTTAGTAAAAATGTGTGATTATTTCCTTAGTGTTGTGTCTATAAGTCAGTAAATCTTATTTAATACTGCCTTAATTCTTAAAACTTTTAAGAGTTTGGTGGTTTTATTTCTGGTTTTCAAATAGTTAAATACGTGTAAAAAAGACTCCATCTATTGTAAAGACTATTTCTAAGAAGACAATAATATGGCAAAAATAAACACGTTCATCTATCATGGACAAGGAAACAAATTTTCAAATTGTCATTGTGTTTGGGAAAAGTTTTCTACAGAACTATAGCAAGAATTTAAATATTGAGAAAAAGCTGAAGCTGTCTGTAGCTTTTCCTTCTTTGTATTTCCAACATAGTTTTTACAGAAGTGCTTGTCTATTTGGAGCATGCCAAGAGATGACTTCTCTTCTGTATCACGTGAAGAGGAATTTTGCAGCTTTTAAATCTAATTTTTAAGAAAACATTTGATTGGAATGGCAAACCATCTCCTTTTGGAGGAAATATAAAAAGTCCTTTTTTGGTTTGAACTTCCAGTGCTCCTGTTTTCTTTCACAAACTACTAATTAAACTTTCAGAGCTCTAGAGAGATAGAGTTTCCTTTCAGTGTGACCTTAGAGGTCTACTTTAGTAAGTCACTGTCTAAGAAACCATGCAATAAAAGCTGATACTTATTATGCTACATCAAGTGATGATACCTCACTCTGATTTTAATTTCAAACTTAGTTAACACCTAAAAAGGGTAAAAAAAAATCCAATCCTTTCCTCATTCTGGATCACCTTTTTTTTTTAATTTCTTGAGCCAGAGGTTCTCCCTCAAAATTTTTGCTTTGAATCAAATGAACACTCAAGAAAAAAGAGTATATTCTTTTTGCCACTATTTATCAGACAGATGGAAAATATGACTCCTCAATTGCATGCAACCTCAGTTACTGGACCACACAAGGCTTTTCAAGGCTTGAGCTGTCTTCTTACCAGCTGTCTATAAAGTTTAATATAATGTCTCCTTTCATAATCAGTACTTAGTCGTCAAATATATGTGCCAGTCTGGTAAGAAGCGAATAAAGCTGATGCAAAACCTATTTCAAGTGGGTATATCCAATACTAAATGTCACATTTTACTGGTTGACAAACATTATCACTTCATTTCACAGTACAGTAAACAACTCATAAGTCACTGGCTAATTTGATCGACAGCAGTCTTGGGCATTCTTTAGAAATCATTTAGCATACTGCACAGAGTCAGAATTTCAGGGTAATTGACCTCAACAATATTAAAAAAAAGTCCTATAGTCTGCTTAAAATGAAGAGAAAGGGGGAAATCAAAAACGTGAGAACAATAAATTATAGAAATTTCTCATTTGAGTAAGTAACAGCTTTAATAGCTTTCTTTAAGAACTGAGTGCACTCAATTGAACATCTGCTTTCCAGCTGTGTATATTGATATATTACCAGGGTTTTATCCTCTTCTACTTTAAATATATCCATAAGTTTTTCAGAGCTCCACAACCTGACTTTCTGACAATGCCTTGATTGTGAAAGATATAAAAATGTCAAAAATTCTGTAGGCCATTTTATGCCCAGGATATTATTTTTCAATTGAATCCAAAGACAGATGTCTACGAACAATTAAACCATTCTCCAATCACACCTTGTTCCAGCTGGGATCATAGAATTAAAAGGAAATAAGCCATCATGATTCACTTATTGCCGGAGTACCTAGTGTTTCCTGTACTGCTGATAGATTCTTATTAAACAATTCTGTCGATGGAAAATGAATGTTGTCCGCTGCTTGAACTTCTAAAGTTAGTTCTTTGATATTAAATTTTCTTTTCTTTTCTTATAATAATTCATACACTTAGTGACTGGCTTCAGAAATTCCCATTAGATGGAGATTATGTTATCTAAAGCTTACTAAATCCCACATCAGGTCTCAGGGAGTTTCGCTGTAAAGTAGAACACTGAAAAGACCTGTAGTGAGAAGAGGAACTTGCTAATCAAAAAAACATAGTCTGGTGACTCTTCTATCAAAGGAGATGTGGAAAATGTTTACTTCTTTCCCCCCACCTTAATATGAAGTTACCTTTTTCAAGTCCCTTTGCCACTGTGTCTTGCTGGCAGCCACAAAGCTCAGATTTAGTAAGCCTAAAGCAAGGAGGCACATAATATGTGCCTATGAACCAAAATATCATCAGTATGTTTATGTTTCAGTGTTTCAGAACAGTAATACTTCCATTCATGTGGGGAACATTTAATTTCCAGAATGTTCCCAGAAAGGTTGCTAATAAAATATTTCTGCCCTTTGTAGATAGATGGTTTGTGATCTTAGGTTATATATTTTGAAAGAAATATACACTCTCACCATTTCCCCTGGACACAATAGAGCAGACACAGGCAGCCTTTGTTTCAAAAAGATGTTATAAAATTGAAGGGGAAAGCTACTGATTGATATGTTTAATTTAATTAAATGGTACCAAAGAAACATGATTGCATCTTTCAGAAACACTAGCAATTAAAAGGATGCGTTAAAGTGTGTATGCAAATCTCTCAGTCTTGATAAGTTTTTTGCAAAAGATTGACACATATTAAACTTCTGACTATGCAAATTACAATCAAGTGAGAAGTTATATCCTTTAAAATGTTGAGATTCTCAATACATCAGAGGAGACAATCTAAACATAAATCCAAAAGACAGAGAGCTGATGTAAATGTGTTTCTTTGTACCATTGCAAATCTGTACTAGGTCCACTGGTTTACATTACACACTTCTTGCGTATATTTTTGCACACTTAACCTTAAAAAAAAAATACAAGGTCAGCTTCTGCTCACAGGCCCCAGCCAAGCAAGTCCTTTAAGCATGTTCTTAAGTTCAGCAGAGGAATAATAACGTTGACATCAAGAAAACTCCACATATGTTTAAGTGATTTAAATGTTCACAGGTTCAGGGTAGTTTTATTTAGGATCTATTCTCTTGTAGCAGCAAGCAGGAACATGACTTTCACTTTCCTTCCCATAGACCCACTGTTTATAACAGAGAAGAAATTTGCAGAGCCAGGCAGCTCTTTGCATAGGTATAAGTTTATACAACAGCAGTTATCCCTTGTGTCCATTCCATCCCACCCTCTCTGTGCCCCCCTGCTCTCACTCACTCCCTCCCTCCCTTCCCCTGACTTCTTATTGTATTTTATCCAACAATGCTGGGACACACAGGCTCAGATATGTTTAAAAATCAAGAATAATGTAAACACGTTATTTGACCAAATGTATGAGACAAAAGTTGTTCAATATCTGTCTTGCAGAAAGAAGTACTGAAGTACCACTTCAAGGGAAATTAGATTCAGAAGAGTTAACAAATTTTTTCTAATTTTTTTTACCTGTTTAATATTCCGTTTTATGAAAGGAAAAATCCTGATTTTCTTTGTAGGTACACAGGTTGTAATTTTTTTTCCACTGTTGAATTAAGGATAGGATTTAAAACGAAAAAAAAATTGGAACAAAACTTTTAAATTCTCCCTGTTCACTTCATCTCCGCCTGGATCCAACCAGGAGTTTAGTATTCACAATGCTGCTCTTTAAAAGCCAGTCAAACTGAAATGAAGGGTCATTATAATGATATTGAATACTTCCATCCAGAGATTCTTCCATTTATCACGGAGTATGTGTGGAGTTGCGGGGAACAGAAATACAGAAAATTAAAACAAAGTATCAATATTCACACAATACATAAATGGCAGAAAAAAGACTTTCAGAATTCCTGGTATTTTAAAACACATACTAAACCTCAGACACTGCTTCAGCTCAAGCAGTTCAGCTGAATTTAAGGCTTCAGAGTTTATACCTGGCTTTTCAGTTGATTTGAAAGTTGTTCTCTCTAGATATGAAACACCTGAAAAAGTCTGCTAAATGTGGAATAAATCTTGCTGACTGATGAAGGAAAGAATATTTTCTTAAGCAACTGCTTGTTCTTTCCTCCAGATCTGTTATGTGCAGTGAAAAGATCCACGGTATTTGTTGCTTTCTCTTCAATCCTCTGAATTACCTTTCAGGCTTTTTTTTTCCCTCTTCATTTATCTTGAAAAATAAATTCAGAGACATGGTTGAAAATCAAGTCCTTTATAACACTTTCAAATGTTAGTAATTTGTGCCCAGTAATGGATCTTGCTGTTCCAAAGATATAAAAATTGAATTATTTGTATTTTACAAAGTGTGCTGTGAGACACAAGGGTGGAACATGAACACTTCAGATATAAGTTGCCCTAAGCTTCCTCTGCAGAGTTTTTTTAGTTGAGTAAGAGAATTTCCCTATAGGTTTACTGAGAGCTTAGATATACTCACTCTCTCTTAAGTCTCTGCACATATTGTAATGTTATCATGGTGGACTTAAAAATCTTTCCTAAAATGCCAATACAAAGCAGAAGCTTTGTCTTATTTTAAATATTCTACTTTCTAAAAATGTATTTATTGAACTATTAGCATTTAAAGTAATTTGTCCTCCTTCAGCATTGAAAGGCAATAAATTTTCAAAATTAGCATCACTGACTTATACTGTTTGTAAGATCTGTCAAGAAATCATAGTTGATATTGATTTGGATTACTGATACAATGAAATTATACGAAAAACCATAGATTTACATTTATCTGACTGAAAAGAGAGGGTCTGACAAATTTTTTCTACTTTAACATCTGAAATCAGAATGGTGTCATCCTAACTGGCATTTAAAGGAATACCAAGGTAGAAAAGTGTTGCTGCAGGAGTGAATGTTAACAGTGTGAAAGATTTACACTTACATTTGGGAAAGTCATGGCACATTGGATGAGCTCCAGCAGGTAAGAAACCACTGTGTGGGAAAGGCAAATAATTGTATGTCACAGGATCAAAGGAGTTCTTGAAATGTTAGAGGAAATTACTACATGAGTTGTAGAAGAAAGGTTTTTTCCCTCATGGAAAGCTTGCACTGGCTGTTGTATGCGGCCAGTGAAAGAGAAGACTGAGTGTCCTAAAAATGTTGGGAGGCTACTGCTGAAGTGATTAGGGAAGCAGGTTGCAGCACAGAGATCACACTGCACTTTGGCATGTGAAGGAGACTTACAACATGAGGTTTCAAACCAAAGAAAACTCCCACAAGAGCTGAGGGCTAAAGAAAGATTCATTTATTTTGTGTAGTTGTAGGATAGGGCTTCTTTTAGCAAGTGGTTCGAGGTTTGCATCTAAGCACCAAAGCTGATTTTTGTAAGGAATATAGGAGGATGTAGTTTACTGTCTTGCTGAATTTTTGCAAATAAAATGTGATTTGGTTAAGATACCTCTGTTTCATGATCCATTGCTTCAATAGTCATATGCGGCAGAGAGTTTTAAAAAAAATATTACATAAAGGTTTCAAATGAAACTAATTCTTTTATACCCTGAGATAGCCCAGATGTTGATTAAACTGCCTTCAACATGCCATCAGGTGTTAAATTTAAGGTCTACGGCAAAAGCCAAATGAAAACTCTTCCTGCCTCCAAATGTAGGAGCTTGCCGGGATATTTATCAAGGTAGCAAAAGTCAGGCAAGCAGGAACTTAAATAAAAATCAAATACCAACTTCAGGATTTGGAGTTTTGAAATTCCTTGAGATTAGCGTCTCTTGGTTTCCCTTGAAATTAATGATGGCAACAGAATTGATTTAGATGAGAATGTAGTGAGTTTAGCCAAGAGCAAATCTTCAAATCCTGCTCTATGAACACCTAATCCTGAGAGATTAAGTTACAAGTTGTATTCTTTTTTCAGCTTTCTTCCCATGGAGCTATACCCTAACAAAACAAACAACCATTTTGCAAGGATGAACTTGTGAAAGAAAAAATAGTCTCATTTTCTGTTGTGCAAATTTGCAACATACTTTAAAACTGTGTTTTAGATAATGATTTTATGATTACTACACAACTAGTACAGAGTCTGTGTAAGGTAATATGCACATGCTCACTGCAACAGAAGATGCTAATCATGTACTTTAATGAACTCCTGTTGTTTTTAGAGGAATTGCAGCTAACTCTAAGCAAAATATCCCGTCTGTGAACTCATTTATTTGATTCAAAGTATGAAGATTAATAACTACCCAGCTAATATGCCTCTAAAGAATTTATTTAATCATCACAAATGTCAATCACTTAGTGAGCTTATGTAATTACAAATACTTTTGAAAACTAATGTTGACCCACGCCTGCACTTATCACAGTGTGTACAATATTCAGATGAGAAACCTGTTGTTTGAGAGTTGACTAACCTGCGGCAACACGTGCCAGGTTCTGACCCTCACCCTCAGGGCCAAAGGGTGGTAACCAATTTTTTTTATCTGTTGATATAGATTACACTTCCTTCCAGGACTTTACAGACCTTAATGAATTTCCAGAAGATATTTTTGCACAAAGCGAATCTATGACTCCCCTCCTAACATCTATTATGGTTTGAGAGTGAGAAGACTGAACAATACATTTGATCCTGCTTTGTCCAAAGGCTACACACTGCTACACTGAGCTTGTATGGTATTTCTTTTCTTTAGTTGAACTTTTTTTTTTTTTTTAAGTAGGCATTCCTGCTTATGAAGACAAAACACTGTAAGTGCAGGAACACAATAAAGTTTTTCTCAAGTCACATCTTTTCCCTTTATCTCAAATAAGGTTTCTAAATTCCAAAGCAGCATTGTCTTTTGACAATGGCATCATGTTTAGAGTTACTGCTTCATCTGTCATGTGATATTAGTCTTTATACCTTTTTTAAACTTTTTTTCAATTTCATATTCTGCCTTCAATTTTCTGTCTCTTTTTGTAATGTTCAGGTTCATGGCTAAAGAAAAGGAGACTTCGGCTGAAGAAAAGCTCATGGAAAGAGGTTGATACTGAAACCTTACAGAATAACGCTAGCACAAAATAAGAGAATTTAGTACACTAAATGATAACAAAATAAATCTGTCTTCTTCCTCTCCTTCAAGAATTCAGTGTTTATTAGCTAGTACTTATTCATCAAGCTTTTTAGTTAAACGAAGAAGGTACATTTTAGTTATATCACATTGGAAAAGGATGTTGCTGCTACTTACAAATTTCTGACAAACTCGGAGGTATGCTCATTAACTGCAGACATTTCTGCAGTTCAAACAACATACTTCTTCTTTTACTGGAAATGAGAAGTGAATATTTTGTCTGTATCACTTTATTGTTTACCTAGTTTTCATTATATGTTCTTTAGCCTGATGAAAATTATCTGGAACAGGGTATTTTTAAGTTCTGTTTCCTTAGCAATCAATACAGAAAATGGGACTGAGGGGAGGAACCCAAGGTAAAAAAGGAACTTTAACATGAATAAATTCACTCTCCACTGTTCACGTAACTAAAGAAATATGAGAAAAGGCATTTAAAATGGGAGACATAAAGAGATAAAATGCTAAGCAACACTGAAAGTAGAGGTGTGTATTTTGTTATATATGAAAGGAACTATAAAAGAAGCAGTAGAAATGATGAGAAAAGTATAGTCTAGTCTTAAGTCTGAGCTTCCTGTCAGAAAGTTGTAGTGCTCACAGTATTATTGGGGAAAAAAAGAGCTGTTCTGTACAATTACCCCTGAAAAGTTAATAAAGAACTGGAGGGGAAAAACCTTTCAATCTCTCTCATTTCCATTCCCTGAAGTTTTAAAATAGGAAGTTTCAACTCTTGAGTTCTGTGATTTTTCAAAATAAGTACAGTTCAATACACCAGAAATCACAGTAGAAAACACATTCTCTCTAAGTTTTCAGCTATTTACAGAGTCAACAGATTTTAATAATGCATAGAAATATTCTTTATCATTTTAAGAGCTTAAATATCAAAATGGCTCATCTGCTTAGCTTTTAAAATCTCCTTTTCCTTGGCAAACCTTTTCAACACAACTACAGCATAAATAAATGAGAATGAATACAGAAGGGTTAACTTGAAGCAAACGAATGTACTTTGTTTTGAGATTCACATTGCAAAATTAAAAATAGTTGTCATTTCTATCCCAATTAGAGCATAACCCTACAAAGATAGGACTAGATTTCTCATGCTTGCTTATTTTTTCCCCCAGTCTACAAGGTGCTCTTTTATATATACCAACCACAGAAGCCCTTCTTTATGTTGCTGCTTTCACATCTCTGTTCACACATCCAAGGTTTCAAAACAAGCTACCTATAAAAAGGAGTAATTTTTTGATAATAAAGTAGTTACATAATACTATCAACAGTTTAGGCTCTAAATTTGATTGTTGAATGCCCTACATAATATATTTCAGAGCCAATGAGACATTCCACTTTAAATCTTTTTATGCTTTAAAAATAGAGAACAAGCATCTACACTTTTCCCCTTTACCCTAGTTCCCAGCTAAAGGCAGCTAAGTAAATTAAGTGTGGTTTCTTGATCCTTTTCTTTACAAAGTGCCAAAAAAGTGTTTAAAACTTTTTGAGCTCTTGTGAATGCCTCTAGAACCTTTGCTTATTCACTTCAAATATGGTAAAAAAATGGTTCAACAGTATTAGCCGTGACCTGATAACTTTGAGGTCAACATTGCTTTACTTGCAAACAAAACTCCAAAATAAAATGCAGTTAAGAAGATATGTTCCTTTAACAAAGTATTCTGATCTGCCCCTTTTGTGTAATGTTCTATACCCATACTTCATGTATACTTTAAAAAGCAGCTGTGACAACACATGAAATGTATCTGATATTTTTAGATCTACCTATCTCTTCTTCTATGTAAACACCTTTCTGCCTCCTCTGAGATAGCAATTTTCATATTTGACATGCACAGTAGCACCTCCTGCTTTGGGATATAATATGCTATATCTCCTGTAAACCTCGTCCCTCTTATTAAAGCCTAAAATACCTTCCAGCCATTGTTTTGCTAAGTGTTCTCTGCCTCTGGAGTCTTGATGACATAATTCAGATCTGTTTTCAAGATCCTCACCTTAGGCCAATTACATTCTAATTGCGTGACTTTATGATTTCTAGGGAAAGGAGAAGTAAATCATTTCATATTACATTTTTTAATAGTTTGAGGAGGAGGTGACATGCAGAAGATATAAGCATTACACACTAAAATTGTGTGGACATTTTATTTAAATAAATGTGACAGCGCAAAATCAATGTGTACTATGCATAATGGATACTCAGTGAATCACTACTAAGCTTTTTAAAAGTGCTTTATTAATTTAAATCTTTTATTACCTTTTGTCAGGATGTAGGTTTGGGAAACTGTTACTGAAATTAAAAATTTTTTTTTGTGATTTTTTGTGATTATTTTTTGTTTGATTTTCACTTTAGTGCTTTTATAAAAGACAAGGTTTTAAAGTAACCTTGTGATCAGCACGGAAATACTGAGAAGCCATTTTTTAAAAGTAGATGTGTAGGAGGCAGAGACAAATCCTAATCCTGGAAGAGAAAACAAACAGATTTAAACTGGAAATAAAGTGACAACTGCTCACAATAAAGGTTATAAGTGTAATAAATCTTCAGAGCAATTTTCTTAAAAGCATGGTAGAGTGTTCATCCTCTCAAGTTTTTATATTGTTTCTAAGGGTCCTTCTAATTGCCTTCAGTTTACAGTTGGAACAAACTGTAATAGAGCTGTGCTGACTTTGGAAACAGTGATAGAAATAAGTTTCCTGCCCTCAACCATTTTCTCTGATTATTAACAATCTCTACCCTTGCTGTGAACCCACCACATATGTAATAAGACAAAAAAAAGAAGTAGAAAAAAACCAAGCATTTTTATACGTCATGCTATGATCATAATTTCTACTCTTTATATGTGTTAGAACATAAAACAAGACCCTTTGTCTTTTTACAATTTTAAGTGTTTGGATAGAAACACAGTTCTTTTGATGTTATCTTTAAAGCTGTCCAAAATGACAAAGTATGTTTTTTTCTTCTATCAAATACTAAATTTCTCAGTTGCTAAGATTTATCAGCTTAAAAACACCCCAGAAACTGTGAAAGGACAACTTTACATTGCCTTTGAATACGTTCTATGTAAGTTGTGTTCCTGGATAATGAAAGAAAAATTTTAATCTTATCATTATTATGTAGGCAAAACCAATATCTTCATTTCAGAATGCATAACTCAAAAAGTTACTTTAATTAATGCTCTTAGGAGAACTGGCAAAACTAATACCTAGTCTATTTAGTTAAGATATAAAAAATATTCATAAGAAAATGCTTTTAGTAAAAATTCCCAAAAGGTGGACTGTGATAAGCACTGATCTGCCTATCCTTACCACACAATTTCTTAGAGATCTTTAAGACGGGATTTCTATATTAAGTGTGAAAATTAGGAAATTAAGCCTTTTTCAGCGAGTTTTTTGAGCACGCATACAGCACTATATAACAACAGTATAAACTAACATAAAGAATGTAAACTGAATTTTAATTTGAATTCTACATATGCTAAATGAGAGCCAAATAACCAGGTGTGTGTATATATATGTGCATACACATACAAGCGTGTCATATTTCAAACCTAAAGTGTTATGACAGGAATACTTTTACGTAAATTTGTGGGGTTTTTTAAAAGGCAAAAATCTTCATCCATAAGGAAAACAAAATCAACTTACATGCCACCATCACCACTACCAACTGCATATCTTCACTGCAGTATACTTCCAGCTTAGGTGACCTAATCTCTTACTGACCTTAGAAAGAAACTTTTCTTTGTTTTAAAACGTTACAGAAGTTATATAAATATATAGGCCTGCTAAAATCTCCATGGTAATAGTCTTCCTCCTATCTCAAAGAATATACCAAGCATATTCCTCATAACATCCTGAATTTCAGTGAATATATGCCCAAAGTAACCTAAACACTTTCCACTTCTAAGAACAATTCATGGACCATCTGAAGAGCTAATCAAACTGAAAGCAATAACTTCTAGGTGAAATCCTACCTCCTTAGGCCACTTTGTTTCTCATCTCGGAAGAACCAGGACTTTGTTTTCTATTTCTAGTTGGGCTTTTTTTCAATAGAAAAATGAGGAAAAGTACTTTGAGCAATACAGAAATTGGCTGAATGCTAAAAATCTTATTAACAAAATTAAATTCTGTAACTATACAACTTAAGTGTTCTACAAACCTTTCAATCCTTCTAGTTCTAGAAAATTAATGCATCATGAAATAAACTTTTAATATATTCCTTACTTTTCTTTCCTTCACTCAGAAAATAATGCTATATTTTATATCAAAGACAGAAAGACAACTCAGGAAAGCTCACTTCAGGTGTCTAGCTGCTGGAAACAAAATTGAATTTTGACACTGAGAGGGTTAAAAAATAAATTTTCATACCAGGACTTTTCTATATCCAACTTGGTTTTGTTCCAGTATTAAGAATTATCCTTGTATTTGGTCTTTTAAATAACATACGAAATTATTTATAATTTTATCATTTGTTATGGAGCTCTTTTAAAATTCAAGTTTGGAAATCACTTTTAGAAATCCTATAATATTTGACATTAGTTTAAAGGGAATGGTGGAATGGCCAAAGTACATTTATAAAGATCCAAACATGGCACTCCATGACTTTCAGATTATAAAACAGTCCTGGATACTGGCATGTTTGAGCTATAGCAGAATTTTTTTCACAAAGTTATAAAGCCCCATTTCTCAGAAAAGTTAAGAGGGGAGAGACTACTTGAGGCCATCTAGAGCAAGCCTCCTGTTCAAGCAGGGTAACCTACATTGGTTATCTCCATATTCTGTTAAGAAAAGCTTTTTTCAGTGTTTGATTACACTCATAGTAGAAAAGTTTTTTCTTATGTATAGAAGGAATTTACTGAGCTTTAATCTGTATGCATTACTTGTCCTGCCAGTGGGCACAATCATTTGCTTCTATCAGAACTTCATAGGCATTGAATAGATCCTCCTGAGAGATTTTTTTACATGCTGAATCATCCCCACTTTCACTGCCTTTCATCCACAAAAGAGGTTCTAATCCCTTTTTCACCTTTGTGGCCCTTCGCTGAATTCTTTCCACTACATTCCTGTCTCATACTCAGAAGCTAAGAACGGGACCCTGTTCTTCAAGTGTGTCTCACAAGGGTGGAGTGGAGGGGAAAGATCACCCTGTTGAACTGCTGGCAATGCTTTTCCTAATGTAATCTAGAATGTTGTTGTTCTTCTTTGCCATTAGGGTGCTTATTTCCTCGTATTTTCCACTTGTGAGGCTGGACATGAGCCAGCAATGCACACTCACAGCCCAGAAAGCCAATCATACTCTGGGCTGAAACAAAAAACATGTGGCCAGAACGCCATAAGAACTTCTCAGAAGAAAATGCAACGGTGTGGGAGAGGAACATAAGACTAGAATATCTGAGAAATTATCAGTGGTATGATAGGAGTCAGAAGGAAGGAAGGAAGAAGAGGAAAAACTGACATTTTAGAAACTTCCATTTTGTGTGATGAATATAGGTGAGTTACTGGTGAAATCTTGGGAATGGATAATGTTTTTAAAACTTTGGTTTGGAATGGGAGAATATGTATGTGCTAAGAAAACCCAACCAAGACAACAACAATGATAAGTAATGGCAAGGGCCTGAATTAGATCCTTTCCAGCAAAGGTCTGTGACTGGACCAGAGATAACTCTAACATAGATTTGCTGAATGATGTTACCCATGCAGCAGGTCTGCAAAATGGAGAGAATGATAATCAAATCAGGCCAATCACTCAAATTAGTGTGTTTATGATTTCTAAAGCAGTTCTTTATGACAATGAAATATCACAAAGCTTTGGAGCTGTAATGACACAAGATGAAGAAACTCCAGTGTTTAAGGTCCTCAGATTCACGTTGTTATTAAGTGTGATCACTTAGGATTAGGACCATGCCTTCTGGCTGCCTGGAGACTTTAAAAAAATATTCTTTAGGCTTTGTTTGCACCTCCTTATTCATTAGACATTGCTTGTTTTAAAGACATATTTAAAGCAGTGGGGAGAGGGATGTTTGGTTTTCAATGATCTCTGAACTTTATGTGTCGTGTACTTTCTGCATGCCAACAAGACACTTGTACATACCACAAAGGCAAATGAAATCAGCGTAATTATGAAGGATGTGATGAAAATTTGTATTCTAACTCATTATTCACCCCTCAAGTGCACACATGCCTCTATTACAAAAATGGATGTTTCTCTCTCAGTTTTATGCTGTTTTAGAAATTGTATGGATCTTATATCTACTTATATTTGTTATATACATAGGTAAAGAAATAAAGATACTCTATCAAGTATTAGAAAGATTGAGAACTAATTTGTTAAAATGTTTGTGCACTATAGTTTAGTGCTGGATGTTAAGTTTTTCTAAGAAAACAAGGGAACAATTCAGCTGCCTAAATACCAGCATCTCCAGCCATCTTAAACTCTGAAAGATATCTAAGTCACAAGCATAGAGTGCTTACGTTTTTATTGTGAATAAACCCACACTATTTCCAAAGTAATATTCAGTCTGAGAGAAATAGACCAACATAAAGATTTACGAAACATGTATTTGCTGTTGGGCAGGTTTGTCTATTGATCTGGTCGATAAGTAAAAATAGTTGATCTAATGTTAGATGAATTATTCTGTGACAGAAAATTTCTAATGTAAGAAGTGTTGAGTAGAAAAACAAGAATGTGCTGATATATCAAGGTCTCTGCCAATATTACAGATGCTGAGTGGATAATCAGAACAGAGAAATACAGTAAGCATCATTAAAAATTCCATATTGAATACTCCATGGATCAGCAGGGTCTGCTATTGTCCACTGCCTCAAAAGGGACGTGCTGCAGTGACATTTTAAAGCAACATTTATTAAGGTTTTAATAAAACTCACTGTACCTGAACATTTTCAAATTCAGTTTTTTGCATAGCTTCAAATGAATAGTTATTCTTTCAGTGATTTTTAGCACCAATCCTTCCTGCCTTCCTGAAATCTATAATCTAAAAGAAATTGATTTTATTTTTAACTGACATTTAAAAGTGGCAAAGCTTCTTCTACAAATTGCTTGTCACTTAAAATAGACTGTTGATACTCTGTCATCAAGAGATAATGCAGGATATAATTAGTCCTTTTCAAAGTTTTATGCCATTAAATACAAAAATTATACACATTAGCCATGCCTCTTAAAAAAATATGATACATCAATGCATGCAAATCACTGTGTCTTTATAAATATTTTCTTAGGAAGCAGAACATCCCATTAATCCAGAACCAACCAGAAAGCACTGATTAACTTTCACAGGGTCAGTCTTTCAGTCATCCCAAATATTCAGGTGAAATCTAAAAGAATGAAATATCAAAAATAGTAAGAATGTTAAAAAACAAAAAAAACCTTGACTTTGTTTTTTATAAAACTATTCTTAAGTATTTGAACGTAGATCAAAATTAATTTCCTGCAAAATTGTGTGAGAATGAGTGAAAAAAACTATGCTCATTTTCCAAAAAAAAAAAAGGACAAGATAGTTTATATTGTTGTAGTTTTAAAAATGTATTTCAGTTTGAATTCAGGCTTCTAATAGATGATAAAATCTTCTTTATATTGATGTTGTACAGATATAATCAATTTAAAAATGGGAAAATGATTTTGTAAAATATTTCATTATTTTACGTGTGGAAGAAGTAATAGATTTGAGCAAGATATTCACCAAAAATTTAATTGTGAGGGAACAACATCCATAACTCATTCAGTATTTAGTCATGATGTGTTTCATGTACTCTGCCTTTGTGGAAACCAAGGGTTTTATTCAAACAATTGACTGCATCATAAACTCATAAGCTTATTGTGGAAAATTATGTATTGAAATATAGGTAAAAACTATAGGTGAAATAAAATATAGGTCTCCATACTAATTTGTATCTCATTTCTTCCATAAAAATATTCATTTTTATATAAACATACATAAATAACTGTATATTTGTGTTCACGAGTATGCATGCATCTAATGCTCTCTGAAGTACAAGCACTGCTATCTATCTAAGACCACCTTTTGCAGCTGACACCTTCTCATAAAAGAGAAATGCACTGTAAAGTGAGTTGGGCCTAAAATGACAGCTAAGAAGAACGACAAATAGGGCCTTCAGCTTGCGCATTTTAAGATTCTGACAGCATGACCTCTATTGCTGTCACTTCATAACTTTCATACAATAGTTGTCACAAAAATAGCAGAAAGATATTGTCACGATAATCTCTAGGTCTTGGTCCTGTAATCAGATCTATTCCCTTGCAAAGTCCCAGAGATGGCTTTTTATGGCTGGGAACTTTTCATTTATTTTGAGCAGTCTAAAACTCAATAAACTAAACCAAGTTATGGGCTCTGCACATTGCCAGTGAAGGGGGAAGAATCCAATAATGTTTAATTCACTTTGCCAGTTTTAGAACATGGTGAATCCTATTGTAAAGACTAGTTTAGGTACGTAGAACTGATGATAATTGTGAATATCCCGCTTTCCAAAGTTATGTAGCATAAATCCCACCATAAAAGGGTGCCTGAGGTATATGACAGATTGAACACTGATGACTGAATTTGTAACTAAATTCAATTCTCCTTTGTTTATCTGACTAGACTACTATTTCAGGTGCAAGGTGGCAACTTTGAATCAGCAGTAAAAAGTATATTTTTCACAAGATCTACTATTGCTACGGGAGTTACCAGGATTGTAATCAGAATAAAATAATCCTGAACTTTTAGATTTTAATCATGCTTCTGATTTGAATATATAAGGTATACTGTGACCTTACTATTTCCTGTACTTACACAAATATTTCTGGAATGACATTCCTTTACTCTCTGTAGTAATATACATCAACATCCTCTTATTTTCACTGTGTTGGTTGCAGGAGTCATCCCAGGATGTGTCCCAGGAGGAATCCTGAGGAAGGCTGGAAGCTTTGTGATGCATTAGTGAATTTGTCTCATGTCCCAGTTTCAAAGTAAGTAGGTTCTAGCTGAAACCAAAATTTTTATCTTCAGATCTGCAAATGCGCAGGATGGCAAAAAAAAAAGAAGACAAAAACCCCTGCTTAACACATGAAGAACCATATGGAGTTCAGATTGTGCAAGACCATTTATAAGAAATCCAGCCAAATCCATGTTATGGACTTACCTAGAAGGTTGTACAGTAAGTAGTATTGTGCAATGCAACCTGAGAAATCTGTAATTATATTATTTGCTTAATTTCATAATGGCACCTGTCAGGACTGTACATTCAATATGTTAAATTATGCTTGCAGTAAGGGTAATTTCACTCCATCTTATGCAGTGAGATACCTCTCGTATGTGTCAGCATATGATTCAGAAGACTTCACACAAGAACATGCCTGAGGACTTTCCACATTTGATCTCATGTCACTCAAGGGCCTTACTCTTTTTCACTGCTTCCAATAACTATGGAAGAAAGAAAAGAAAATTTTGCTAGTTCCAAGAATAAAGGCAATCTAAAAAGTGAATATGGCATTTAACTTAGCTAAAGCACCTATATAGTATTCAGCTGCTTCAGTTGCTGTCATGATATTAACTGATTCCTTCCAGAAAATGACAGTGTGTTTTGTTTTCTTGGTATTCAAGATACACACCCTCAGATGAACCTGAAATGTTGAGGGTGGTTATAAATACCAGTCTTTCTGGAAAACACTTTTCAGCATGCCAACATACAACTTTTGCAAACTCAGTAAATTTTTAGTTTTCTAAGAGTATGGGACCTGACCCTACTGAAATCAGTAGAACTGATTTTAGTAGCATCAGCAGGACAAATTCAGGAGAGCCGCTTGATGTGCACTTTCATATTGGGCCCTTACTGGGCCACCAGTATTCATCTGCATTAAAAATGCCATTGACTCAGTGCATGGTTTTCAAGAGATGTTTTCAATCTCTCAACAAGCATACTGTTTAAGGAGTAGCTCTCCCTAGTATTCCCCTGTGCCTTGAGCACCACTTACGTATTTAAGTGTGATTCAGTTTGGAATGGCATACCTGCAGGTCAAAGAACAGACTGAAGGAGTTAAACCAGACATAAATCAGAATGAAATGTGTGGCTTCATAGAAGGCTCAACTGGATAAAACAAACCATGTATCCACTTGTACACAGCATGTCCCTCCCAGATGAGCAGAGCTGAGAAAACAGGCTTCATAGACAGAACAAGTGTTGTCCATTGATGTACATAATAAATCATCAGTCTAGAGAATTTGTCAATAACATGCTGCCCTAAACATCCATATGTCTGCTGCATCAGGCTCATGTTGTTGCAACTAAATGAGATTTCAACCAACACAGAATGAAAAAAAAAGCAGTGTAGCTTAAAGTGGCAGCAGATCAATTTGTGAAAAACAGACATTTTATCTCCAGTTCCTTTTCAGAGCGGTTTGGGAAATGCATAGTCATTTATGAGAACAAGGAGCACTAGTCTACGCCCTGCATGCCTACTAAAAATCTAGACAGGCATTGGGAAAATTCTTTTAACAGATTCAGACCACCTACAGTGTTTCCAAATACATGACCAACTTTGGCGATGCTGCAGTGCAGCTCACTCAGGTGAATAGCGGGATTTAGCACTCAATGCAATTATTTAGGGATTCCGGTTTCAGCTCTACCTCCACATTGTGGGGCAGCCGTGAGCAAGCCACATTTGTTTCGCCATTGATATTTAATATGTTTTTTCCATTTAGTCTCTGTTCACGCATGGCGAACATGTGTGTTTGTACAGTATCTACATTCCATTTGGTGGCACCACAGTACAAATAAGAACTATCAAAGAACTTCCAAGAAATATGTGAGGAACGCAGTTTCTGAGGAAGTAAAGCAGGTTGTATATTCTAGAATAAAGTGATATTTAATATGTAAGAGAAAGCTGAAATTTATTCAGAAGTAAGTATGTCTAGCCTTCTTACTGCTTAAGATAATCTATAAAGGCCACTAATCCCTCTAAGTTGTTATAAATGTTCCTAATGTATTTACTGCCTGGGACTTTTTGTTATGATTCATACTGCAATACAGGAAAAGCTAAATCAGAAATAGATAGCATTGTTCAAATTATCTCTTACAAATCCAAAAGATATAAAAATTGGATGTATTTAACACTATTCACTGAGAGAACATGTTTTATCTCATGAATTTTATATGGAAGGAATTTCTGAGTAGAAAAGAAATGGTTTTGTGACGAATTTTTTTCTAGCACAGATGCTTCTCCACCTTTTTTCATTTTTTAAGAAGTCAAGGGATAGAAGTAAGTAACTTTTAACTCAGAACTGCTGAGTTTCCAAACCGGACAACATATTTCTTGAAGGACTTGAGGGAAATGAATTACTAAGAAGGGAGTAGATCGTAACTTACCATGAGAAGGACAAAGAAAAGAGGATAACTGATTATCACTGGAAGGAACCCAAAAATGCCTTTTCAAGTACTGTATGGAAATAGAGTATGAAGAGGAAACATCAAATTTTTCAACACAATTTTAGCAGAACTGACCTCCAAAGAACAAATGGTCTGTGAGAAACCAGGATGAGCAGAATTTTTGGCTGGCCTGCTGCTATATTTACACAAAGATGATTTTGTGTGATGTAATGTTGAGGTAACCAGAGAACTCTTAGGAGTCTAAATTTCAAACTGACTTTCAGAGCTGGCCAAGAGTTGTGTGGGCATTTAAGTCTGTTGCTGATGAGAAGTGCAGTGAACCATCTTTCACGGGTGTGATAAGCTCTTCATGAAACTAAAACATTGGTGAACAGCCCCCATCTGAAATGTGAAACACTATTTATTGGAATACAAAGACAATATGCTGCCAAGAACAACTCCTTTGGAAATGTTTAAGTCTGGAGGTTAGCTTTTTCTGTAATTACATATATATATATATATGCGTGTTTGTGTATTTGCATGTGTGCGTGTGTGTGTGTAAAGGCAGAGAGAGAAGGGAGGAGGAAGAGAGTAATAGAGAGGAAGATTCTTGTAAAGGCTAATTCAGAACATCTATTTAGTGGGTTCCTTAAATCATGTAAGTATTCCACAGAATATCAGCCAAGTGGTAGAAAATCACTAGACCAGAACAGTCCATTTTTTTTTATTGTTCATGGATAATTTACCACCTAGGCTTGTTGTGGTTTTTCCTTTTATTACCCACTATTCCTGATTTCCACGCTGTTTGTTATTTTCATGCAATTGCATACAATTGAATTTGGAACATAGATCATTAAAGAGAGGAAAATAATTACAATCAGAGAAAGAAAATACAAATGAGCAAGTGAAATGTCAAAAACTATGAGACTTCTTCCGCATCCTTTTAGACAGAGCAAGAAAGGGTAAATTAAAATTAAAAGACAGAAGTAAAGCTGTGCAATGATTCTACTTTCCTCCTGTGGTAACTATCAACCAGTGAAAATAATTGATACAAGACTATCTTAAAGCAAAAACGTTTGGGATCTAAACTAATGTAGACACTCACATGAAAAATACACAGGATAACCAGAATTTGAAAATGTGTTTGAAAGAAAATTAAATACTCACTCTGCAGGGAATGAGCCATCATATCACAGACAAAAACTCAGGAGAAATTCACCTTTTGAAAAATCTTGCTGTAATGGAGAATAACTTTATTTTACACTTATGGAAAGGAAATTTAAAGAAATAGGAGAAAATGTTTCTAACCACAAAAAGAACTATGAGCTTACAGGACAACAGGATTGAAAAACAGTCTGAGCTATCTATTTTCTTTCTGTTTAAAGCTCTTGCATTTTATCCTTCTTGCAGACAGCTAGACATATTTGTTCTGGACAGGTTTTTTTGAGAAGGACATTGTGGACTAAAAACATCATACTATATTTTTCATTTTTAAGGTACATGCAATCCATCCCCATCACTTTGAGGTAACTTTGCTTTCCAGTAGAATGCTCCAGGTTTTAATCACGAGTCTTCTTTTATTCTCAGTATGAAATCAAAATAAATACACCACCAGTGTGAACACTTTTCTGAGAGGACAAGAGGGATTCCTGCTTGTCATAACTAATGAGGGTGATCAAAGCCAACCAGGTGCTCACAGTGACCTGAGCTTTGATCATTTACTATACTTTCCAGTATCTGAGCCTGGGAGTGAGTTGCCCTAGTGGCCTCTGGTTACATTAGTGGCATATGGCAGGAAAAGGGAGTAGAAGATAAGAAGCAGCAAGAAGGAGAGGGGAATGTCTAGCTATGCAGCATGTGTAAATCTAAAAAACCTCTGAGCAATTGAAGTAAGCTCATATTCAATGCTTTTTATACACTGTACATGTTAATGTTATTGAAATACTCAGTAGGTTTTTCATGAAAGCTGGTCCCAAAGGGCAATGACATGATCCTTTACTCACCTTTGAGCAATTACTCAAATGAGCAGACTCAGTAATTTAAAAGGGGTTTTGTGTGTGTGTGTGTGTGTGGAAGCGCTCTTCCGAAGCCTGCAAAATTTGATTCCTCAAAAGAATATGTTGATGTTCCGTTTTTGCACGTTATAACTATTTCTACTGACTTGAGATTCTTTCACCCATTGCTGGCTGTGATCTTCATGCTAGCCACCACTGTACAATCTCTCAGTTGCAGACTATGATGCTGCTGAAAAATGTTGTCTATCCTGCTGACTTTAGTTTCTCGTTAGTTCTAAAGATGGATTATGTGATAGAGTTTATAGCTAAAGGCATTTGAGGAAGACTTGCTCCCATCAAGTCTGATTCGCACTAAGTGAATCCTTCTGAATACAGTTTTGTCTGTGCTAGCACTTGAAAAATTTAATGTACAGCAGCAGCAAGTTTAAAAGTACAGAAATACATAATTTCTTTAGTGTACTCAGGTTCTCCAACTGCTGTGCAGATTTCAGATGTTCTCCAAGCACACTGCAGCCACAGAGATTAAACATAGCAGGTGACATTATTATATGGGCCAGAAGCTGAGATAATTATTTAATTCACATCCTAATAAAAAGCAATGAAGGAAAAAGAGGCCTGCTATCATCTTTGTAAGATTCTTCTTCACAAAATTCAGAGAGAACCAAGAACATGAGTGTCCTATTTTTAATTTCCAGACAAGTGGAGTCTTTCCTTAGCACTTTAACAAGGCAGGAATTCAAGGCTGTGATTTTATAAAAGAAAGAAATTTCAGCCTTCAAAATACCTGAAATCCTCAGCAAGGGAAGCTTTGTTTTTTTCTGTGCTATTACATCCCTGTTGTAAGCAAGACAAGAGAGGATGATCAAAGTTACCTGATTCCGCTGAAAACTGGAATTCTATTAATCATTAAATGTTTTTAATTTCTTCTGGCCCCCTTATTACCATTACTATAGTTTTTGAAAAATTCCCTCTAACTGGAATAATGCCATTGAAGATCCCAGCTAAACCAAGCAGCCATGGAGTGATCAAAATACCTACCCTGGTGAATTAATTAAAAAAAAATATTATTTTACACAAAATTTAGTTTTCAGTGTTTATTCAGCATAACCCTGACTATAGAAAGCCTGCTAATAGGATATGTTAACGTTTTCTACCAATGCACAGGTATCTCCACTGTCCTACACCAGTTTAGCCACCTTTGGACTGTTTGTCACTACTGATGCTTCAGATGTCCGAAGTTTTCCACAGCAACTGCCTTTAAAAGTGGAAAGGAAAGTCCCCATAGTTTCTTTTCCTCTAAGCATTTGTATGTTTACACTTACAAACTTTTAACTGTAGCTGCCACTGTAAATCAGTTCTGCTGCCCGGGGAATAAAGGAAAATTTTAATGTGGAATTATTGTCAAAACAGAATTCAGCTGAGATTACACACTTTCAGTGACAACACCACAGATGAATACATTTACAAATAGATGAATGATGTTCAATATCGCAAATAACAATACAACGAAAGAATGTTTTGGTCTTCCTTCGAAGTGCCTTTACAATGCAAATGATCAGCTTTAGGCTTAATTCTGCAGATAGTTCCCTTGTTGCATATTGTGTGGCCTCTGAATCCAGAGTGCTGTATCACAAGTTGGTAATTGCACGGTGTCAGATTTCACCTTGCCTGATTCCATGCCACAGTAAATTACAGGTGTCCGAGTCCTGCAACATGTGCAGCTTTAAAAGACAAACTATGCGATGGCGCTGTGTGCTAGGTGGTACTGGGGAGCGCCAACATTGGTATTTAATTTAAGTAACTTTCAATGCGTTAACAGTAGCTGATGGAAGTATTTAGTAGTGTCACAGGCAATAGCGGCGATACAATCTCTTATACTTTACAAACTGGAGTTCTGCTACCGACTAAAAAGAAAAGTGTTTTGTGGAAAGTCGGCAGGCGTAATGTCTTCCACAATCTTGTACCATGGCATTATTTACATCCTTCTGTTGGTATGTTTGTCATTTTTGGGGTTATAAATGAAACATCAAAAACATGCAGCAGAAGCTGAATGAATTCTACAACTATTCCTGTGTCTATGGCTCAATTTATGTCACATTAAAGATAGGAACACTTGGGATACTTTGTAAAAAACATGTTATTTGTACCCAGGGAAATCCGGGCAGGTCTGAGCTCTGGCTGTGACAATAAATATTTTTTTTTACCCTGAACGAGTTTGCTTCAGAAATACCATGATCTAAGGCATAAATTTTACAGTCTTTTATACACAAAAACCCCAACCATTTCTGTATTGTAAATATTTTTACTATGAGGGATCATCATCATCAGAGGTCAAAGGCAATATGCAAAATAAGCAGTTTGAACTTGGCTTAATGAACGTTGCTTAAGGCAGTTCGAACAGATATCGTATTTTTCTGTGACTGCACATAATGCTTTTTCCAATGGGAACGAGGTTCTTTGTTGCAGTGTAATCACAGGAGGAAGGGATTTTGACAGCGATTTTGTGCTTCTTGGAACAGAAATATTTTAGATCTGATAGAGAAGTCATTATTTTCTACCAAAAACTGTGCTTTAGGTTTTAAAAAGCAACAGTGAACCAAGTTTGAAGGTTAGCTACAAGAGGAATTTAGCTTTTATTCTGACTAACTTCCCTCTGAATCAAAACGAAAACATTTAACAATCCTGCACAGTTAAAACAATAATGCAGACCCCAAATCCATAATCTTGTGTTTCACAGCATAAGATTTACACTCAGCAAAAGAAGGGGAGTTCCTAAACTCTGTGAGATTTCACTCACTCTTTGGTGGAAGAAGATACCAAGGCTGAATTTTGCAAGAAGTTTCAAAAACTATTACTAGTTCCCAGAAAATTATAGTTGCCTGACCAAGACTTCTTACATCAAAAAGCGTTGAAACTCATGAAACGGTGTCAAAAAATCACCTCTTTCACAGAGAGCCCTATCCTTGTATTAATGGCAGGTAAATTTTTCAAAAGCCATTACCTGATTTAACAGCCTAAATCACATTTTAGAGGTGACTTTAGCATTTAATAATTCAGCCTTACTTTGAAAGCAACTTGGAAGTCACATGTCATCTGTTTTTGCCCTTTTGAAAATCGCATCTTGTACTTAATGCAATCTTTAAGCCCCTTGGAAAAGCTGGTTTAAAATCCTTTTTGAAAATGTCACAGTTGTAAGGGTACTTCTAAACTACAGGAGTTCGAAGCTTTCAATGCCTGCCTGGAGTTTATTCTCTTGCTCTTTCCCTCCATGTTAAAGCAATATACCTAGCAAACGTTTTTCTTCTGTTCTTTCATGGAAAGGCAATGACATGCCTGTACCAGGAAAATTAATCAAAACCTTTTTTACCTGTATACAGTAAGGTGTATGTGTGAAAAAAAATACATGAGGACAAGGCAGAGGGGTGGAATGACTTTTAGATCATTAGTGCTTTTGAGTGGCTTGCTGAAACCAAAATGAGTTTGTAAAATGCAGAAGATGAATAGAATTACTGACATGATAGCTTTTCCTAGCTTATCTGTAATGATCTAGCTACATTTGCAGCTATAACATTTTATGTTTTTTGTGTGATATCTCTCTAATATCCACCTCACCTGAAATCATTTATGCTGGAATATGAGGGAGACTATTCCCATTAATAAACTATCAGTGTTTTTGCAGGGTGCGTGACAGCAGCAAAGAAGAGAGTAAAAACTGGAAAATAAATGGATGGCTTCAGTCCTGCAAAGACCTTATCCATTTGCATCATGCTCTGAATTCTGAATACCCCTCTTTGCCCTCGCTACACTATTTGCTGTGCGGCTAAAGATGTGTGCAAATCTTTTAGGATAAGGGTCTGTAGTTTTGATTAAAGGACAGGACACAAAATCTGTGTGCTTGCATCCCAGAAGGCCAATCACATCCTGAGCAGGTTGCAATTAGATAATAGGAAGAAATTCTTCACTGTGGGAGTGGTGATACGCTGGAAGGAGGTTGCCCAGAGAAGTCGTGGATGCCCCATTCCTGGAAGTTCTCAAGGTCAGGCTGGATGGGGACCTGAACAACCTGGTTTAATGAATGGCATCCCTGCCCATGGCAGAGGGGTTGAAACTAGATGATTTTAAGGTCCCTTCCAACTCAAACCATTCTGTGGTTCTATGACTCTGCTTACCCTCTATTTTAGTGGTCCTAGAGAGACTAATAAAACCTTGCAGAGCGCAAGGATCTCTGTGTGCATAATGCATTTTTTGGTCTGGATCTACACCCTCACTAGTTCTTTACCCAGTTTGCAAACTGTGGTGTTGCTGCACTTGTGTGTTTTTTACTATTATTATTAATAATAGGAACTAGAATGCAGTTTAGATAGCTGAAAAGTATAAGCAATGATCACATTTGAAAACACAGTGGGATATACCACATAAGCACTGGAATGCTACAAATGCAGTATTTAATGCTGATAGACTGCTGTTGTGACTAGAACCAGGCTTTTAGACAAGTAAAGAGGTATTTCTTGGTATTATAGGGTCACACCCTACTGCCAAGCTTTAAGTAGCACTCTGCATTGATCTCAGTAGGTAGCTGTGTTTAAAAATTGATGGCATGACTTGGCCCTTAATATGGAATGTCACCTGAAATGAACATACAGATTTTGTTGCTCTCTGCACAGTAAGAAGAAGGAAGAATAAAACCAGGCCTCATGATATCTTGACATATGCGGACGGCACAAAATTTTAAGCAGCATTTCATAGCGTGAGCCTCAGCCTGCCTAATAACCAATACTACCTTAATTTATTCCACAGGCTTCAATGGAGCTTTGGATTTATGTCTTTGTTAATGCAATCGGAAGCTAACTACCCTTGGAGTTAAATGCAGAAATATTTTCATGAAAGAAAAATTTGAAGCATCTCTAAATGTTTTGTTATTGAAAAGATTTCTTGGATTTGGAAGCAGAACTTGAAAAGGTACCTCAATACTTTCAGCTATTCTCCCAGGTTTGAAACCTATGGATATTGCTTATCCCTTGAGCTGCAAGTTTTCTGCATTTTCCCAGTCTGAAGCTCAACAAACCCTTTTCTATCAATCTTAAAACTTACAACAAACTGTAAAGCATTTTTCTATGGTTTGACCAGGGAATAAATTCTGAAAGCTTTGTCTATCCTGATTCAAAATTCCCATATGTTATTTGTCTTGCTCATATATTCATATGTTTTATATAAGCTCTCATTTTTCTTTGACAGCCAATGATCTTTTATTACATGAAAGAGACTTAAATTCAGCCTCTCAGCCATGTTGTAATTATTTTGATCTTCCTGATTTGCTTCTCCTCATACAAACATCTGCTCATAAACTTGTACCACATAACAAGGCTACATATTCAGTGTGAGCAAAATCCTCTCATCCCTTTTCCATGTTTTTTTGTTTTTGTTTCTCCCTTTGTCTTACTAAAGGGTGTGATCTGGTTCAAATTACAATACGAATACGGCATAGTAGACGGATGCGTGCAACAAAGATTTAAAATAAGTCACTGAGCTCACTGTAACTTCCTCAATGTCAAAAAATGTGCCATTGTAAATCCCCTGGGAGTGCCTGAGCAATACTTGCATATTCCAGGCCTTATGTCAGGCTGATACCCATCTGTCTATTTGCAAGCCTCTGTCTCTTCTGTCCTTTCTGGTATCACTCCCTCTGTTGTGGGGAAATGGGAGAGGAGGGGCTCTGAACAGCAAAATTTCTCTTCATATTGTTCAAAGGTGAGATTCTCTGGATATGCTATCTCCCTGCAAAGTACTCAAACTCCATTTGCATATTTTTGTAGAATGTTTTTGTGCTAATCCTAAAATAAACAAGTCAGCACCCAACATTTTAAATAACCTTGATTATCACTATTGTATTTGAATAATTTAGACCAGGGTCCTAACTCCAACTTGCAAATAAAAGTTTTGATAAATCTTAGTACAGGGGCTGAGGTTTTGTGGTATGCACAGCACAAAATTTGCAGAAGTCAGAAGATATCAAGAAGAGGTAACATTAAACTCTGCTGGTTCTGTGCCACCCTAAAATTGAAGAGGCATATGGAGTAATTTTGAACCTCTACAGGAATGGCCTGTGAGCCAGAGTATAACATACACTCTCTGAAGTGTGATGTGGCCTTACTCTGGCATGTCCTTCCTTTAGCACTGTATCTGAGTCAGACTTTTGGGGAATTCTTTGGAGAGGGGTTAAGAATAAAGTATCCTCTTGCGGACTCAAGACTGAGATCTGTAGGTGAGTCATTGTGCAAAGCTGGGTCTTATGGGTATTTTGTGATCATGCTGTGGGCAAAGGTGTGCAAATCTAGTATTTGGCACTACCATTAAATTGTTAAATACTTCTGTAAATAGCAGAATACACTTTCTTTGACTTTTTTTCTGCAGTAAAAGAGCAATGCATTTGTTTTTCCCTATCATCATATAATTGACACGACCTTAAAATTATATATCTACCACAGAACCCTCACTGTGATATTTTCAACTCTTTTGTTTTTTTCCTTCAACAATTTTGAAATTCTGCTGGATTTTCAGCCAGACATGGGTTGGTTGGTTTGGAAATACAGACTTTGAGTCGTTGGCAGACATGCATGAACTGCTTAGCGCCTAGTTGCGTCTTCTTGCCACTGTGTGAGACAAGCAGAACATGTCCTCGTGCCTGGAAGACCAAACAAAGGATTTAATTTCCAGGAAAAATGTTTTGTTGGTTTCCTGTAGGATGTCAATATCTCCTCTTTCTCTAGAGGAGAACTAATAGGCAGCTAAAACCTTACACTGAACATGATTACAGAAAACTGCTTTCCTTAAGAAAGCAGGGGAGGTAGGAATTAGTGCTGTTCTGATGTTATGCAGTGACTGCACTTGACATCTGATTTCAGCTGGGTGTCTGAGTAGGTGCAAAATATTACACATCTCCTCTGAAGTTTTCAGAAATAGATGGTATCATCTGGCGTCATTCAATTTTTATTTGGGATTGAGCGGGAGAGGGGTGATGATAAAAATAGAGCTGCTTTATAGCTGAAGTATGCAAAAGAAAATATCTACCCCTGTCTGGCAAATTATTTGCTTAATATATACGGCACAGTCTTCCAAGCTGTCTCTGAATCACTATGTGACTGCCCAAAGTCTTATGTACCTAAGAAATTGATGACCAATTCTGTTATGTGATAGCTGTCTTCAGCTTTTCTTATGCCGATAAATCAGCAGATACTTGGTGCAAGCAAAATCACAGGATTTGGAAACATGACTCGTACAATGCAATACCTATTTATTTGTGGAGGGCTGTGAGCTCTTGGCACAGGAGCCCTCTGCTCTCCCTTGGTGGAGAGAGACCACAGGCCCAAAAGAATCTTCCCCAGACATAAACAACCTTCCTCAGAGATAGGGTGAGCTCCCAACACGCCTTGTTTCTTTATGGTAATAGCCAGTACCCTGCTGGCTAATTGATTTCTACCCCATCCCCTGCCTTTCCCATAAAAAAGCCTCTGCTTGTGCCCCTGAGTCACGGGAGCACTCGCCCTGGCCTCCCCTTTGCAGTGTGGTTGGACAATAAAGGCCACCTCTGTGGAACTGCCATACGAGGCTCCTGTCTTTCTGTCCCCGAGTCTGCCTTGGGTAATTTCACAAAGAGCTGAACCACAAGAGCTGGAATCACTTGTAGCTGAGAAATTGCTACACTTGCTGAAATCACCTGTCGCTCAGGGAGGCCTGCCAGTGCCCCTGGAAAGAGCTGTTCTCTGCGGGACGCTCTCTCTAGGAAGGCCGCGGCATACCGGTGCTGAGCAGCACCAGACCCACTGTGACATTTATTAGGCTGTCCTTGGATGAAAAAATAGTAAGAGACTTCTCTAGTCTTCTCTCCGAATGCCTGCTTAGATGTTTGTTCTCTGACTGGCCTCATGCCTCCTTTTTTCTTGAGTTCACAATGGCCTATTTTCAGTAGAGAAGAAGTTAATAATATTTTCAGTGTAAACACAGCCACTATCTGTCTTCTCTGATTTTTTAAGTATTAGAAAAGTGTGTGATCTTATTTTATCTATCTTATTTACACAACAAAGGCAAACCTGCCTTGTCTAATATGTTTACCACCTTTTAGCAGAGTGCGAAAACTGTAAACTCAGGCAAAAAAAAGGTTTAGGAATTTAAATTTCTCACTTTGTGGGCAGCCTGTCTCAGTCTCTCAAGAACAATTGCTGCACAAATAAAGACTATATTCAGGAAAGGAACAACAGCTACCACAACAAAAACCTCAGATTCTGAAAATTAAATGAGCAGTGATACCTTAATACAGTCTACAATCATACAGCAAAGTTCTAGATAGAAAGTAATATTTATTCTTGTACTATGTCCCTTTAGTTCTTCACCTGTCATGTATACATTGCTGATTTTATAACTATTTGTTGTAAAAGGATCCTAGACACCTAATACACTCAAGCTGAATGGTCCAGTTCGGGCTGGATATTTGCGCTGGAGGTACCGTGGCACTTAAACAATGTGAGCAACCCTTTACTTGATTTGCCAGGTCAATGAACAAAGATAATTTCTTGGTATTTGTAAACATTCTTTTCTTAAGTATATGACACTATAATTTATCACGGAACCTCATGGACAAGTTAGGCAATAGCAAAAATGCCATTTTACAAATACACTGCACACACCCCAGCCATCAGGAAACAACTCCCCTATGTTTATTTCCTCGTCAATAGTGACTGTTGCTTCTGAACAATGTCTGCTTTTCTCAGCTAGACATATTTTCCTCATGCTACAAAGTGAGAGGTTTATGAGTTAAAAGCTCGTATGCCACATCACATGCAAGTTCAACAATTTTAGTTAACAAACAGCCACATGTAGGGTCTAAAGAACAAAAGCTAAAGCTCTTTAGAGTCAAGATTGAATATGCCACACATCTAATGAATGGCTGCCTGCCTCACTGCCATATGAACAATAATGCCTCCTGTACTCTATAGCTGATCCTTAGGCTACTGCAGAGCTAAAATGTTCATATAGCGTGTCATTATTTCCTTAGACAATTCTTGTACTTACCCTGCTCTGCTTTTACTTCCCAGTGTTGTACTGTGCATTTTAGGAATTCTTCAGTGCCATGTATCTGAAAAAAAAATCTCAGTATAGTGTTTAAAATGTGGTTCTCAACCAAGATTTTAAAAATTAAGCCCAAAGGAATAGCGTGAACAGAAATAGAATTCTGGTTTTGCACTGATGGAAAACTGCTGTTGTATAATTCCCATTTTCCTCTACTAAGATATCATAATTTACATTTCACTTTGCCTCTTTTTTCTTTTCCTAGTGCTTTTTTTTTTTTTTAGAAGGCGGAAACAACATTCCTTTTCCTTATGGGTGTTCTGGGAATATCTAATGTCAAAATATTGTATATTTCAACAGAAGATTGCTCATCTCTCATACAAGAAAATGTTTTCTGCATGTGGCCCTATGGTAACTAACACTAGAAAGGTATTTTAAGCCAGCTCACAGATTTTGATGTTATCACTACTGTATATCATCCAGTTTCTGTATTATTTATTAATATTGGTATATTTTATACCCTAATTCATGTTGTTGTATAATAAAATACTGCATAATTGCTTTTTTCAGAATCTTGTCAAAATAGTGTAAAATATATGTATACCCTATTTTCTACTTCCTGATGCATTTATGTTCTTAATTCAGAGCAGTGTTTTAAGAGTAAAACATCCGTGTTAACACATATGGTATATTACCCCAGGATGCTGTTTCCTGACTGACTGTCACAAGCTAGAAAATGCTCATCTGTGTATGTGGGTTAAATCCACAACATGTTCTTGTGTTTTTTTCTTTTCAAGTGCAGACAACTAGACGCATACCTATGTGAGAAACCAGCACCGTGCCAGTTTTAGTCTCTTCTTCTTCGAACAAGTAAAAAGATTGTTTAAGAGGTGATAAATGTTTTGTTTTCCGTGGTAAACTGTATTGAGGAAAATGTAGAATGAGTGGTCACTGCAGCATATAGTGTGTAAAATTCTCAGTATGCTACTGAGCCATGTCTCTGGAAGATGTATGGCTATATTTTGATCTCAGATTTTCACTCAGGGCTTCCATTTTCTCCAGTATTATGTACACGCATAATTTTTGGAAACAGAATTTCTGTTTCATTATCTTTGATATTTTCTGTACGTACTATATGTTTCAGCCCACCTTGGTATAGATTCATCACAGCAGCACTAGCTGAGTTCACCATACCAAATTAGAACAAATGCAGATCTCTAAACTGTGTGACATTTTTCAATTTTAATGTATTTTTGAAAGCCTTAAGGCAATATCATATATTTATTATAATTATCACAAAGCTTTTAAATTCAGCATATTGTTTTTAAGAGTACCATGACTTCCTTCTTTCTACTGGTGTTATTTTAATATACTAAAAGCACGAATGTTGGGGCAAGGAGAATTAAGAAATAAATTTTGTGAACAAAACAATGTAATACAGTCTCAGTGAATCCTCAACTAAGCAGAGATAATTGATATTGTAGTTTATGCAAGAGATGGCATGCAAAGCCACCTTTCTTTCACTCGTTAGTGTCAGAGTTTTCATGAAAATTCAATATTACAAAAATTATTCACAAAACACTTTCAACTTCTAAGTAGTAGTACTGCTATTACTGAGTTGCTATTTGTAAGAAAACCAAAATGCTGACTTAACAATGTTTCTCCAAGTATACATTTCACAGGCTGCTTTTTCACACAAGCTGACATACCGACATAGATCATTCCAAATTAAGGAAGATTTTCCTGAGGATATGTAACAAGACATTTTAAATTTCAGATTTTAAGTACCCTTCTCCATGTAAGATGCAAACATACAGAAAAAAAATTCTATATTTTAAATTAATGTCATGCATTACTTGTGTACTGAATGAGTCAGTAAAACAATTTTTTAAAATTTCCTTTTTTTTAGTTATTGTGATCTAGCATCTTGAAACACAAAAGACAGTCAAAGTGCAGAAATATATTATCATTTCACCTTTCTTTGGAAAAGATAAAGTTACTTGTAATTTCCCTTTACTGTATGTTCAGTTGGAATTTTCAATTTTTTTTTACCATTGTCAGGACAATACCTAATTTTCCAAGTGACAAAATGACCACTTTATTTGCAGTTATTTAAAATACTGATAGTTTGCAAAGCACATTTTGGTAAGATATTTTATAGGGAATGTTACACATTTCAATTTCTACTTGTGTTTCTAATATCCTCCTTACAAATATTTGATATCTGGGTTTAATTATACTGTAAAAGAAAATCTTATATTTCAACATTGTGCAATTTACTTTTAATTTAACAAGTACATATATGTAAAATATCTTTAGCAGAATCATGTAAATCTGTACTACATCAATATTTTGTACATTTGTACCATTTTCATCACTTAAAAGAAAAAAAGGAAGCTGTTAATTTTTGAGGACAGAAAAATAAAACATATTTTTTGTTTCTAATTAATAAACTTTTTAGATGGCTGAAGTGAAACATTCAGACTGAAGTGGCTCATGGCAGATAGAGCATTTCCTTGGGGATATTTCTCTCTTTATGCTATGGACAGCTAGTAAAGAGAGCCAATGTCAGAATGCTTTCTTTGCTGAAGATAATGAAATAGGATAAGGTATCAAGGGCTCTTTCTAGTTTGTGGGGTTACCAAAATGTGCTGGTTTCAGCTGGCGTACAGCTAATTTTCTTCACAGTGGCATCTACAGGGTTGTGTTTCAGATTTGTGCTGAAAACAGGGTTGATAATATAGAGATATTTTTGTTTTTCCTGAGCAGGGCTTACACAGAGCCAAGGCCTTTTCTGATTTTGTGCTGTCACGCCGGTGAGGAGCCTGGGGGTGCTTGGGAGGTTGGGAGGAGACACAGCTGGGACAGGTGATCCGAACTGCCCAAAGGGACATTCCGGACCATAGAACATCACGCTCAGTATATAAAGTGGGGGAAGAAGGAGGAAGGGGAAGATGTTTGGAGTGATGGTGTTTGTCTTCCCAAATCACCGTAAGGTGTGATGGGGCCCTGCTCTCCTGGAGATGGCTGAACACCTGCCTGCCCAGGGGAAGTGCTGAATTCATTCCCTGCTTTGCTTTGCTTGTGTGAGCAGCTTTTGCTTTCGCTATTAAACTGTCTTTGTCTCAGCTGATGGGTTCTCTACCTTTTACCCTTTTGATTCTCTCTCCAGTCTCACTGATGGGGTAGTGAAGGAGCACCTGCATGGGGCTTGGCTGCTGGCTGGCGTTAAAACACAACACAATTAAAGTTATACTGCCATACTGTTGCCAGGGAAGATGCTGGCTAATGGGGTCCTTTGAGTACAGGGTCCAGGGATGGAGAAGAAAACAAGCACAAGGGTAAATAGTATCTAAAATTTAATGCTTTCAATTCTTCTATGAACTCCTTTGATTTGTTGACAACATGGTACCGGTTACGGAGTAAGAGAGACACCAAGGTGCTGCACTGCAAAAGAAATATTAAATCTACTCCTAATTATACACTTCAGAGTCGACATGCAGTAGAGGACAGCTGTGTAAGGTTCAGCTGATATTTAAGATTAGGAGCCAAATTACTTAGCCTTTGTACCTCCCAAAATATTGAATATAAACGGTCATTTCAGGAAGGAAGAGTCAGATATATAAAGTTTTGTTTCACAGTTGGTCTCATTAACACTTTCTGCAACTGCCAAAATATATATAGTAATTTAAAGTGGTCTTGAAGGAGGCTATAGATGTCCATTTTATTCTCTAGCATAAAAGCTTTCTGACATTAATGAATATGTCCCCTGCCTAACAACCCAATTATTATTTTTTAATTCTTCATTTGATCCATGTTTCTGCTGTACTCTGACTACGGAAAACATGTAATCGTATTTTTTTTTCCTTTTCCCCAAGGGAAGCTAGTATTCCAAATGTGAGCATTTTAAGGGACATGTTTGTGTAACTAAATGCAAAATTGCAAATTTTAGCACATAGAAGGCATTTTCAAAGCTTTTCTGCATTGGCCTGCTCTGTTTATTATTGATGTCAGTGGAAGTTCTACCATCTACCACAAGCAGAAAGAATCCCTTCCTAAAAGCTTTTCAAAATCTACTCTGTAGCTATTTTCCTATGTAAGATGAAAAACACAGCAAAGCAAAATCAGGTCTCTTTCTATCAGGCTAGCAATGCAAAAGACCTTTAAACATGTACAAATATAATTTACAAGGTTTTTAAATTCCATTCTCCTTCTATATCACTACGTAGATTGCACAATAAAAAGGGAAGCTTAAGGTAAATGAAATTTTGATCCATAGGGACTCCATATTTTTAGGTCACAACAATCTGAAATTGCTGCTCCGAAAAATTCAGTTCAGAAGAGTCTGAAAGTATACGTTTAAATTGAAGGCTATGCTCATCTCCAGGAGTCACAGAGACAGGACAGTTTAGGTACTTTGTTTCAGAGCAAGATCAAGGAGCATGCACCTTGCTGTGGACTTCTTCCTGCACCCAGCTGAACAGATAAATTCAGATAATCGTGTTTCACTCGGCCGTCAAACCAGATGGGAGATGCCTGGTCAAGTGCTTGTTTTCTATGATGACAGCTGTAGATAACAACAAACTTGAACTGTGCTAGATCATCTAGTCTTGATTAGAGCTCACTGCTCTACCTCTTTATTTGGCTCTTATTTAAGCTGTATCTGCTGAGAGATCAGCTGGGTCCCAGTGAATTTCAAGTGAGCATTCTATGAAAAGGCATTTGTTTCTTTTCAACAGAAATGTCTCCTGGCTAGCCAGCCAGTTTGACACCTGCATTGTGTTTACATGGCAAGACTTTGGCAGCAGAGGGCTGCAGGGATGGCTTCTTGGAGAAGAGACCAGGAGCTGCCCCCATACTGAACAGAGCCAGTTATAGATGGCTCCAAAAGAGATGCACCACTGCTAAAAGCTGAACCAGTCAGTAACACTAGTGGTGTCTCTGTGATAACTTATTTAAGAAAGGGTTAAAAATGCTACATAACAACTCTGGTGAAAAATTGAGAAAATGCGCCCTGAGGACACCAATCACAGAATCACAGAATGAACTAGGTTGGAAAAGACCTTTGAGATAATCAAGTCCAACCTATGACCTAATACCTCCTCATCAACCAAACCATGGCACTGAGTGCCACGTCCAGTCTTTTTTTAAACACATCCAGGGACAGTGACTCCACCACCTCCCTGTGCAGAAGATTCAGTGCCCTGTCACTCTTTCAGTGAAGAATTTTTTTCTTACGTCTAACCTAAACTTGCCCTGGAACAGCTTAAGACTGTGTCCTCTTGTTCTGTCAGTCATTGCCTGGGAGAAGAGACTGACCCCTACCTGCCTACAACCACCTTTCAGGTAGTTGTAGAGAGTGATAAGGCTCACCCCTGAGCCTCCTTTTTTCCAGGCTAAATATCCCCTGCTCTCTCAGCCATTCTTAATAGGCCTTGTGTTCCAAGCCCTTCAGCAGCCTTGTTGCCCTCCTCTGGATGCGTTCGAGCATCTCAACGTCCTTCCTAAATTGAGGGGCCCAGAACTGGACACAGCACTCAAGGTATGGCCTCACGAGTGCCGAGTACAGGGGAAAAATCACTTCCCTGATCCTGCTGGCCACACTATTTCTGATACAGGACAGGATGCCATTGGTCTTCTTTCCACCTGGGCACACTGCTGGCTCATGTTCAGTCGGCTGTCAACCAGTACTCCCAGGTCCCTTTCTGCCTGTAGCCCTGCAGGGGGTTGTTGTGCCCAAAGTGCAGGACTTGTCACGCAAGGTCAGGTAAGAAGGAGTGCGAGCAGAGATTCTCCTGCAGCCCATACATGGTGAAGCAGGTTGTCCCCCGTACAGCCCATGGAGGGCCACAGTAGAACAGATACCCACACTTTATCCCACGGAGGACTTCAGGACTGCTGGAACAGGCATATGTAACCCGAAGAAAGCTGCAGCCTTTGGAGGGCGCATGATGGAACAGACTTTCTGGTAGGTACTACAGCCTGTGGAGAACCCCTGCTGGAGAAAACCATTCCTGAAGGACTGCACCCTGTGAAAAGGACCCATGCTGGAGCAGTTCAAGGAACTGCAGCCTGTGGGAAGGAACCATATTGGAGCAGGGGAGCAGCAGAAGGAGAAAGAAGCAACAGAGACTAATCATTATGAACTGATCACAGCCCCCATTCCCTCTCCCTCTGCACCACTTGGAGTGGAGGAGGTAGAAGGATCAAGATTGAAGTTGAGCCTGGAAAAAGAGGGTGTATATTCAGTTTTGTTTTCATTTCTCACTATCTTAATTTGTTACTAATAGACAATAAATTAAACTAATCTTCCCCAAGTCAAGACTGTTTCGCCCATGATGGCAACTGCTGAGTGATCTCTCTGTCCTTATCTCAACCCAAAAGATTTTTCATCTTATTTTATCCCCATTTTATGCTGAGGATGGAGTGTGAGAGCGGCTTGGTGGGCACCTGTGAGCCAGGCAAGATTAACCCGCCACAATACTATATTTCAACTACAAGTAGATACAGCCTCCAAATGAAGCTATATTAATTAATCTTCAGTGAATAATCGTCCAGGCTCCTTGTGTGGCCCTTTTCAGTTAGGCCAAAGAACAGATGCATATTCTGAGTCCTTTGATGCACTGAATCTTGTTATTATCTTTACAAATGCTCAGTGCATCAGGAACACAACAGGGATCTGATTATTTTCCCCAGGAACAATCAAGGGATTAGTGGAATATAGACGGAGATTGAATCTGCATGGAAAATTGTCCATGCTGCGTTCTATTAGAAGGTGCTGCTGTGCAAAATTTGTTGCTAATCATGTGGCAAAATTACAAGAGACTGCAGAAAGAAGAAACTAGTAAACAGAATAATAAAAGTAATTTTAATTATTAAACTTTAGTGTTATAAATTATCTGCCATTCATCACTGCCACAAATAAGTATAAAAAATGGAAAAAATCCATATGGTCCATGCACTCTAATTTAATTTCGCATAATAAATTAGTGTAATGCAGAATGTTTAAAAATATGAATAATCACCAAATTACTATCCATTTTCAACAGGCAGTGTCTAAATTTTAATACAGACAGCTATTACAGTTAACCTATGCTTTATGTTGACTAAAGCACAATAAAAACATTGAATGGGTATTATAGACACAGTTCCAGTTATCAGCCACTAATGATGCTAAGTGATGAATTGCTACATTTTTAATAGAACAATAAGAATCCAGGGTTTTCATTATCTTTCTCAGAGTATTTTGCATGCCCACTATTGTTCTTCCAATTAGTCAATAACAAAGAGGATCTGTTTGAAAAGATATAGTAAATGATGAGTCATAGGTGACAGGTAATTCTCCCCATGCTGCCTGGAAAGAAATGCCTTCTTGATGTTAGTTATGGTTGTTTTCCATCAAGGTTGTTTTTTTCAAGGCAGTAAGGTGATGCTGTCCCTTTAGCACAAAAATCTTTTCACTAAATAAATGCAGATGATGTAAGCACAATGAAACACTTGCTCTTAAAGCTTCTAGGTCCCTATTGATCTAGATTTGTAACTTTCTACTGCTATTAGTGAATACCCTTCTGAGTTAAACCTCATTATTCACATTCCTCCAAAGCGGTAAAACTCATGTCAATAAACATCTGTTTAATTACTTCCTTAGATGCTTTATTCTTCATAAACAAACAACAGGGAATATACTAGTTCATCATAAAGTAAATTATTTTATAACTATCATTATCCTGCTCACAAATACACAGGGTTACAAAGACTATTCACAGGCTGAAAGAAAAACAAACAGTTCAGTATAGCAAAAATGATAGACGAAATTGAATGATCCAGGGACCTCTCCCAATACTTGTAATCATGGCATTCTACTCATAGGATGTATTACCATGAGGCAGTATTTCACCCCAAAATAGCTCAGATGGAACTCCTGGGAGAATTTGAGCAATATGCAGAATATAGCCTTCAGCAAATTATTACCTTTTTTTTTTCTTTTTCTCAGAATGGCTCTCATGCTAGTGATACTTTTTTCTTCTTGTTAAGAAAAGGTTTTTTGATCTTACTGAGACAAAACATATGAGTCCATTGCAGTGCTGTCTCTAAGCTCTTGTCAATATTCAGACTAAAGTCTATCAAGTCATTCCCAGGATACAGACCACCAGTTAAATATTTCGTTGGCTGCAGAGTACAATTTGGTGGAACATAAAATCAAACAAAAGGGATAAACTGTACTGTCTCAGTTCCCAAGACAGTCTTTTGCACTGTTTTCAGTGGCTTATGACTGCTACAGACCCCATCTGTATTTGGTTCTTATCTTCCCTACTGACTTCAGTGTCCACTCCAAACTCCACTGCTTAAGAGTTCACACAGAAACTTATTTTACTCAAATTAAATCAGAATAAACAAGGTTTCTCAATGTACTAAGATAGAGAGACACCTGTAAAATATTTCAGACAGACCTTGGCAGACTAAATGACTTGTCAATGGCAGATGGTATTCAGTGTAAATGTAAAGTTACAGGAGTGGGCAGAAACAGTCCTATTTTCTTACATAAAATAATGAACTCTATGCTGACAAACACAAAGTGTTTGAAGTCATGACAAATGGCTGTATGAAAATAGCTCAGTTCTTGACAGCATTGAAAATTCAAATCAAATGTTACAAATTATTAGGAAAGGCATAGAGAACTAAACAGGGAAGATTACTATGCAGCTCTATAAATTCATGATCAGCAAAGTCAAGGTCAAAGGTCTTTAATGACAGTTTCTTGACAGTGGCCAATCAAATAGGCTTGGACTTTTCAGCTTGGGAAAGAGGTCACTAGGAATTCTATGGAAATCATCAGTGGCAGGAAGGAGCATGACAAGGAGTGACTCCTTTCTGCCTCTTTCACTAAAAGAGCAGGTGACCATCAAATTACAGCACTGAAAGCCAAGTCCAAACCTTAAAGATGGAATTAACTTCCACAGGAAGATGTGTAAACTACTAGAAATACTTGTAAGATCTGTTGTGTTTATATTTGAACCATAAAATACATAGGAAAATCTCTGAATGGAAAATTGTCAGAGGTTGGGAGGATATTACTATTATATATACTTTTCCTATTCTTTTCTTTCTCTAGATGAACGGGACTAGTTGGCTTGTGGCTTTTTCTGAAATATTTGGTTTCTAAGACGGGTCCTTTTAGAGTTCTTTAAAGATTTCCCCTGATTTTCGTAAGTGTCAATATTGATAAATGGATTTTGTGACTTCAGCCATCTTGGAAAGAAGGGTATGATACTGGTACCCACCTTCAAAACAGGGATTGGAATTCCCCTGGTGGCCATAGCCCTGTCCTTTACGACATTTCCAGAGTGCCCAGTTCTTTATCCTCATCTTTGTATTTCTCCCTCTTCTCATATTTTTAAATGAAGGAACCTGAGGCAAAGCTTTGATTTTCCTGAATCCTTCTTTATCTTCCTAACAGTTTTCCCTATGGGAGACAAGCACATAGCAGTTACCTTATTATTTCATTTGAAATAACCTGAACCGGATATATGTACACCTTGAAACGTACTCTACTTGCTCCCTCAACACTGCTGGATAGACATAATATAGCAGTGTGCTGCAGGGAGGCAAATGACTTAGGCTGTGAATAAAACAAATTGTATTAACCCAGGGGCATAGCAAAGAGTGTTGTTTTAATTACCGCAGAAAGGACTGTACAGGAATGATTTACAGTAGGGCAATCTTACAAATGGTGCGGCCGAGAACACAAGGTGGTGCTATTTACGCTTAACAGAGCGGGTGTACAAGGCTCAGTCTCGCCTGCTGGCATTAGTCATTCCCCCCATCAGCTTCCCATGGCTTTGGACTAGGTTGGAAGTGCAACTGAGCCCCATTGTCCTCCAGATGTGCAGGTACTAGCTATGAGGGGACATTTCCTTGGCAACAGCTAGATAGCCAAGGAGTTCAGCTTGACTGGAAGGGTATGTTAATTTGTCCTTGTCATCTCTGGAAAGCAGGACAGCAGCACTAGATGTTTTGCTGCACCAAGTACCACAGGGAAATTTGGTATTATAAGAAATTACACACTTGGCTATTTCTGGATAGAAGGAAGTTAGAAGCTAAAGCAGCAAGTACTGACTCTTTACTATTCCCTAGATTAAAGAACTGCCTTAGAAGGATTGAGGATACCAGGTGGTGTGGTAGACAGCTGATATTTTGCTTTTATACCAGCTTGCTCTGTGAAGTCAGGTTGTGCTTTCAGCTGTAATTAAGCAAGGTCATTATCAAGCGTAAAATAATAGCTTCTATTCAGCTGGGTGAATCACTGAAATTCTCCATGGATGGTAGATCTCCCACTGCAACTACTTTGTTGAAAAACTGAGGAAATAATTGTCCAAAGAAAAAGAGAAATACTATTGTGAGTGTTGCTTGGAGGGGAATGGGATATTGCTAAAAGTCGATTGTTTCAATGAAAATAAGCATGATCAAATCCCTGCGTTCATCAACAGTTTATTTTTTTGGAGTGTTATTTGGTTTTATAGATTGGGGTTTTTTCAAATAGTCTTTATGTCCTCAGCTGCTTGTTTCTAGATCTTTGCTTCACAAGACAGTTCTGTTGCAGCCAACAGTTCTTTACCTATCTATAACATTTTCATTCTGAAAAGAGAAGTGCTGGAAGATTTATTTGGTTTGCATGGCCAGTTTTTTTCTAGCTGTGGGTGGGACGGCCATGGTGGTAAGTGGGGGGCTATAGGAGTGGCTTCTGTGAGAAGCTGCTAGAAGTTTTCCTCATGTCTAACTAAGCCAATGCCAGCAGCTCCAAGATGGACCTGTCGCTGGCGAAGGCCAAGCCCACTGGTGATGGTGGGAGCACATCTGGGATAACAGATTTAAGAAGGAGGGTAAAAGACCTGTGCAACTGCAGCCCGAGAGAGAAGTGAGAATGTGGGAGAAACAGCTCTGCAGACACCAAGGTCATTGCAGAAGGAGGGGGTGAGGGTGCTCCAGGCACTGAAGCAGCGATTCCCCTGCACCCCCTGGTGCAGACCATGGTGAAGGAAGTGTGGCCCTGCAGCCCACGGAGGACCACAGGAATGCAGGGATCCACCCCATGCCAGAGCAGGTGGATGCACCCAAAGCAGGCTGTGATCCCAAAGGAAGCCTGTGCTGGAGCAGGCTCCTGGCAGGATCTGTGACGCACAAAGAGAGGAGCCCATGCTGAAGCAGGTTTGCTGGCAGAACTTGTGACCCCACAGGGGACCCACACTGGAGCTGCCTCTTCCTGAAGGGATGCACTCCATGGAAAGGACCCACCCTGGAGCAGTTTGTGAAGATCTGCAGCCTGTGGGAAGGACTCACATGAGTAATTTGTGGAGGCCTGTCTCTTGTGAGAGGGACCTCACTCAGAAGCAGGGAAGCGGTGTTACAAGTCCTCCCCCCGAGGAGGATGGGCAGTGGATGAACAGACTGCAGCTCTCATTCCACTCTGCTACTGCAGGAGATGAGGTAGAGAATTCAGGAGTGAGTTTAAGCCTGGGAAGGAGGGAAGGGTGATAGGAAGGGGTCTTTGAGATTTGGGTTTATTTCTCATTGTCTTACTCTGATTTGTTCGTTAATAAATTAAACTGATTTTCCCAAGTGGACTCTGGTTTTAATGTGATGGCAGCTGTTGAGTGATCTCTCCCTGTCCTTATTTCAGCCCATGAACCTTTTGTTATGTTTTCTCTCCCTTGTCCGTCTGAGGAGGGGAATGATACAGCTGCTTGGAAAGGCACCCACAGAAGTTTAGGATTTCCCTTCAGAATGGATTGGTTATTTCAAAAAATGTCCCAGAAAATAGCTTCCTGATTTTTGATTCTTGACAGCACAAGGAAACTGAAATTATTTCAGGAATATCCTGCAAGTAGAAAGTCCCATTTACTTTAGCATGCATGTAGAAAACCTTCCTCCTTTACAAAGAAGAAAAAAACCCACAGAATTCTTTTACAGATTTTTTTAAGGGGGTATCCTGACAGAGTTGCTGCAAGTAACTCCTGCTTGCCATTTATTTTCAAGAAGCTAACAGATTAAACTAACTGTTTATGAGAACCATGGTCTGCTTGTGGGCTGTTGTGCTTTATGGAGTTAAACAAACCATACAAATTCAGACTTTTAATTAAACTCTGAAATACTAATGTTTCTGGAGTGTAATAGAATAATCAATGTCCAAATTATTTTCAAGAATAAACTCATATTTATTGTAATTTTTTGTCTCATTTGAATAGCCTGCTGTTCTAATTGGTCATCTCTTTCAGGAATTTAATCTTCTGTGTAAGAAAGTCAGAGTTAAGGACTGTTGTAGGTATCTTTCTTTGGCGTAATTAAAGTGGCATTTCAAGAGCAATCTGCATCTTTAATCAAGGTGCTGGTCTTTTCAAGAGTGTGATTATGTTAGTTTGCAAGGGTAAATACCGACAGAATATGTTGAAGGAATTTAATTATATTTAAACAAGTTGTTTCCAATCTTCAGGAATTATGAAATGAAGTGGGGGGGAATAATTTGTCTTGATGGAGTTATGACTAAAACTGGTGGAAGACTAAGGAAGGGCCTATCAAAGAACCATAAGCACCAACATAATTTAATCCCAAACTGTTTAGGACATTCTATATTTCATGTTGAAAGATATATGAACTTGTCTCACTAATAAAAAAATTTTACGTTTGTTTCTTATTTGTTCATTTGCTTCAGGTGAGAGTAGTCTAAGAGAGGAGCGCCTTTGGTTCACTGTAACTGGAAAGTCTCTTGTCAAAGATCTTGTAATAAAACAATTTTTTTTTCTCATGTACTGTGCTTATTTGGAAATAACTGCAAGAAATAAATGGAAAGATTTATTACCTCTACACAATATTTGTATCATCCATGACAAAACAGTCCATAAACAGAATCAAAGTATTGTATAATATTTTCCAGATGTTTTATATATATTATGTAATGGCAAATCTCACATCTAAAGGATGTAGCATAGTGTCCTTAGAGTTTGGCTGAGCAAATTTTTTTGTCACTTTCCTGGTACAGACAATGTTTGAATGAGTTTATCTCTTTGGGTGGACCTGTCTTGAAAGGTGAAATTAAATTTTAACTCTGCATAATGGATCACATCCTGTAGAACGTGTACTACTTAGTGCCATAGGAGACTACGGTTGCTGCTATGTAAAACATTAATTATGCTTTTCCTTCTAACTTATTTTATGTTTGCTTATGCACGTCCTGTCCTGTTGCAAGCCAACCCAAACTATATGCATTGTAATTGGTGTTTTCTTCATTCTATAAATTATAAGGGATATCCATAAAAATTTTCTCAAAAGCCAAAGAATAATGAAAATTACAATCCAGTGTGTGACTTTTAATGCTTATTTGAACTCTCCCATTTAGCACCTTAAGGAACTTCTTTCCTAATGAATACAGGTGCAGATTTATTTTCCTGACTCCAAGAGGGTGCAAGAGATCCATCCAGGATACAGAGAGGATGCAAGCATCTCCTAGGAAGTGAGAATCCAAATGGAGGCTGAGAGACAGTAAAGTAGTTTTGCTCTTCTGTAAGATGACCACAGACATGCTGCTCTGAGACATATTATCACATATAACTGTTAAAAATAATTCAGTCTTTTACCTCACATCAGCCAACACAGCCCTACAAAATTAAATAGTTACACAGTTTTGCATTGTCAACTTGCTGCACTCATGTGAGCTGTGCTGTGTGCACGGAAGGATTATAATCCATGAGATAAAATTTCACTCTTTCCAGTAAAGGAAAGATAGTATGGAAAATGGTGGAAAAATATACTTCTGCATAATTCCACTCTCTGTGAAACAGTTTCTTATCTATCTGTGTTTCTTTCTCAGGGCACTACTGAGGAGGGAAGTGATTTCTACTTCCCATTTTGTACAGTTCCAAACACTAATAATCTGGACTCTTCTCATTTATTTTGACTGTTCTTGGACAGGTCCTTTAAACTGCTTTTATATAAATCAAGATTCTTTTTTTTTCTGCCTTGAATGCAACATTTTATTTATCCAATATTAAATAATTGACTTTCAACTGTCATTATTATGCCAAAGCAAGAGGTTAAACTTAGTCGGGGGAGAAAAACCCAAACACTAACCAAACCTTTGCTATACAGGCTGTTCCCAGAAAAGGACAAAACATCTCACAAATCATCCAACCGCACTATCTATACACCAGGAAATAGCAGAGAGGATTGCTCTTGATCTGAAGCCATACCACATTGTACAGATTACGGGCTCGCCGACTTTTGAGGATACATTATTCTTTCCCAAGAAAAAGACTCTTTTATGCAACAGCTATGTTTTTTATTTATGGTAACTTACTGATCAAAGCGAGGAATGCTTTCAGAGAAACAAATAGTCTTGCAAAGAACTAAATCAACTGCATATCTTTCACTTACAGCACACAGACCTTTCTTTGATTCTGTGATGAGAAGGGGGCATACATATTCAAAACATTGCTTCTGGGCCTGCTATCATCATCACTACCACCCCAACCACTAAGCAGGGACCCTGGCAGCAAAAGCAAATTCTGGTCCAAGTTGCATATTTCCCTCAAATACACACAGCTGAGAATATTTAAAACTGGATGAAAAGTGAGGGATATTGGGTTCACTAACATCTGCTGTTTCTTCCATTACTGTTACTCCATCATCCTGTTTTCTGATGGTGACTGGCAGGCATCAGATATGTGTGCTACGTTAACATCCACTTTAGTTAGAATGAAGCATGAATAACACAGACACATGAAACAAAAGCAGCAAAACACCTTTGTAATACAGGAAACAATGCTCACTGGAATACATCATCACAGAAAACAGGTGGAAGATTTTCTGGTTAATCATCAGATCAGACAGCATTCATTCATCATTATATTGAGAAGTATTTGCCTTTACTTGGTCCTCTATGAAAGAGATTGACTCACCATTTTCATATGTTGGTAAATTAAGTCAGTGTTTGAGCATGTTGCCCAATGAGGTCCCTCTCAAATCAAACTACCCATTTAACTGTAAAAAAAAGAGATGAAAACATCAAAGAAGCCACAGTATTGAACATGAAAAAAGCCAGTATTGGAATAACGGTCTCTATCTTGTATTTAAATAGACCATACCAATTCACTTTGTAATAATATCTAAATATAAAATTACATATAAAGAAGAAAAAAGCAACTGTCTCTCAAAATCTATTTGAGAGAAAAAAAGAAAAAAAAATACTTTCTGTTTGGTTTGCAATCATCATTATTATTTTATGGTAAGCACATTATTTTCTGAATTCTCCTAATTTCATTTGCAATCAGCTAGGTACACCAGTTTCACTTGGAAAGAAGGCAGTTATCCTCAGATTTTAGGTTAAAAAAAGTTTCCTTCCAATCTAAAATTGTCCTAGGCTTCTAGTCTAACCTATTATAGTATTCAGTTGATAGCGAACGGTGAACACTTCCAGTGGACTATACATCCTCATCTATTTTAGTTGTCTGACTGAGGGTAAACCGTTCTCAAGATTTTTTGCTTTCTTCTTTAAATATTTAAATACTGCTGGTTAATATGGAGAACATGCCTCTATTACGCAGCATCTTTTTGAAAATTAGATAAACCAAATCTCACGTTAAATGTCTATATAGGATCCTTGATTTTATAGGCAGATGTAGGATTTTTTCTTCTTCTTTTTACATTTTTTTTTTCTTGAATACCTGATATTAGAATTGTAAGCTTAAGCAAACTCTAAGCTTCAAGCAAAAGCCTTACGTATGAATATCAACACTTCCTCAGCCTTAAGGCTAAGATGTGCTAAGTAGTACATGGGCTTTACTTTAATTAACCTGACTTGCTGTGATTATCTCAGACTGCTAATCACAGCCCAACAAGATACATATGACTCACATGTAAATAGATCCCCCTGCTCTAAGTGGGGAGCCTGTATCTGCATACATATCACTCTTGCTCTATGGGGAATTACTGCTTTTTCTATCGCAGAGTAGTTTTTATGGCTTACCTACACAAGCAAGCTTTCTGACTGATGTTTACATAGTATTTTTAAAAACAGATGTGCTCCTGATGTGTATTTAATATTGTAAATACCTGCTTGTGCTAAAAGCAAACGACTTTTTTTTTTAACCTTGTTAAGTACTCTACAATTGACGCAATTCAAGATAGACAATTCTGACTCACAAATCATGACTTGAATCACGAAGTATTATCTTCTAAGTAAGTACCTTAAAGGTAATTTCAAAGGTAATTTGAAAGCATGATATGAAGATGCTGGAGTGTATCTGAGGGTCACTGAGCATTGGAACAGGTTGCCTAGAGAGGTTGTGACATTTCCCTCACTGGAGATGTTCAAAAGCCCTCTGGACACAATCTGGAGGAGAACCTGCTTGAGCAAGGAGGTTGGACAATATAACCCCCTGTGGTTCCTTCCAGCCTTACTCATTCTGTGATTCTGTGGAGGGTAGAAGGTGACCAGTAGAAAATGTGGTACTTATGATGATGATGACGAGGAAAGACTCAACTCAGCTTGCCTTCATTTCAAGATGAATTACAATAATTTAATTTGAAAAAAATTAAATATATTCCTACTTGTGAGCTCAGCACATCCAGGTAGGCTCCAAGACACAAATATAAAGCCACACACAGGTATATTTAACTAGAGAACAAATTTCAAGTTAGCAGGTAGGTAAATATTTTAAAACTGCCAAACTCTAGTAACAATAATATAAGTTTATCATAAGCTGTATATATTCAAACCACACATACTTGCAAGATCATCAAAGATTTAATAGAGTTGACAAAGCAAGTTCATTAAATTAATAAAGCACTTAAATTCCAGACTCTGATCCACTTTTTCTTTCTTACTCATCTTTCTGAATTAGATAATTGAATCAGAAAGGTGGCCACTAGCAACCTTCAAGCCAACTGGTAAGTTCTCATTCAAAAGATTATGATTATAACCATAATGCTTCTGTTCTCATGATTACACATCCAGACTAAAGTTAGCACCTTTGGGGATGGTTTGAAAGCGTCTGGAAAAGCACTAGGTTTAATCTAACTGGATCCTAACATGAAAAGCATCCCGTGTAGTTGATCTAAAATGCATATGAGCAATTTTGATATCAGGCAGGAGAAATGAATTGCGTAAAAACTGCCTCTGCCATAGACTTGAGCAAATTATTAAGCCAGGATGCTATGTGTCTTCCTGCTTTCTTCACTTTACGAGAGGTGAGACTGATGTGCTGATAGGCATTGGGACAGAATATAAAGTGGAGAAGGTAGAGAATGTATCAGGACAACCCAGGGCTGATCTGAGTCAGAGGCTACTCCACCATCTGGACTTTGGTGGAGTACTGTCTCTAAATTATCTGTAAAGTATCACCGTATCACTTTTTGCTGCAGAAATTCAAGAATGAGGGTGGCAATGCAGGTATTGCCTTGCATTGGAGTGTATTCCACCCAAAAGAGGTGTTCCCACAACAGCATGTGTAAAAAATATGAGCCTGCCTTTAAAAACCAAATAAACCAAATAGACAGAAGCAAGAAACTTGCTGTTATGTGAATAAAAAGTTAAAAATTTAGTCAGATTGAAAAATACTCAAGTCACCATGTTTTGGATACTTTCAAAGCAAGAAGTAAATTAAATAGTAAATTCTTGTTATACTCCGTTTGATTTACTTAGCATGACCAAAAAAGCCTTAGTGAAAAAACCTTTTTTTTTCATTCAATTTGCATTTTCTTGTGAAGTTATCACAGACAGATTAATGGAAATCAGAGCTACAAAGTAAGGGTTTTCTGATCGTTACCCTTAATAAAGTCTTAGTCTGAATATTTTATGTTTTTTCAGCAGCCTCAGCAAAAAGGCAAATGTGTGTGCTTGTGTATATTCATGCACTTAGGTACACCAATGTGTGTGTGTGTGTGTGTACATATATCTAGCTCTGAAGAAACTTGTTCAGTTCACATAATGCCTATTTGTCTTTTGGTGGGCTACATGACAGTACTGCTATTTAAAGTTTCTCAGCCAAAGGCCAAAAACTTTGCTCATGGGCTTTAGATAGATGTACAGCCTGATTACTGAAGGACTTCAGAGGACAAGTGCAGGAGAAAAGTAGGTCAGATAGAAAGGAAAAAAATAGATAAGGGGCTAGAAAGAGATATTCCAACGACTTTTTTCTAAGAGGTTGTTTCAATGTGAGTCTTGTCAGATGCTTCAAGTTTGAAATTTGCATTATCACAGTCTTTAAGAGCTTATTTAAAGTCTGAATACATTAAGAAACTTGACAGCAATGATCGAAGTACAAAATATTTCCCCAGTGTTAACGACTAGCCTAAATCTCTATACCTTGGGCAATGAACATCTTCTAGCAGATCATTAATCCCTTCAAAATACCCTGTCCTGAGGTCATTTAAAACTGAAAATTGGAAAAATAAAATAAAATATGCATATGCTTTTTTATTTTTGAACTATAGAATTTAATCAGTATGTACAGAACAAGTCTGAAAAATTATTGCCTTAAGTGTTAGGCAATCAGATTGACAGAATTGTCTCTCAAACTTCTATTCATATTATAATAATATATGCTCATAAATATAGCTTTAGTAATAATAAAAATATAAAAGGTATGTTTCAAATATAAAACATACACTGAAGCTAAGTAGACTTGTAGGTTTAACATAAGAATTGAAAGTAGATTATGGAAACATAATTTCAAGGTTTTGATAAGTCAAATATGTCATCCATATTAATTAAAAAGAATGTAAAGAAAGAAAGGTCTTATTATTGCAAAATGTCTTTGTGTTCTATTTTTATCTTCAGTTTGCTTTAAATATTTATTTTCTTGGAATTCCAGTGCAGGTGGTTGGGTTTTGAAGCTTCTACTTGCCATTCTTTACAAGGACTTTAACTAAAGGCATGGCAATTTATTTCCCATGCTGAAGTATGCCGGACCTGTTTACTTCTCTCCATCAGCTATAAGGAGGACATATGAAGTATAAATCTATATTGCAGTACTCCTATTAGGTAAGGTGACCCATCTCCAGCCTAAGCTTAAACTAACATTCCTGAAACTGTTTTTCCAAAGTAGTAAATGGAAAGAATCTTACTCATTCAGATGACATGATTCACCAGCTATAGGGGAAGAACTGGATGATTACTTCCTAAAAAAGTTTGGTGCTTCAAATGGGTGGCATGAAATAAGAAGTGCTTCCTTCATATGACCTTCGGATCTGAGTTTAAATTGTGGGTTTATCAGTTTGCATATAGAAAAAGTTTTGACGAAAGCAACCTTCATTTAAACTAGAAAACTGGAAATTGTGTTCAGAGAGCTCGATTTTTTTCTTTCAGAGAAGAAAAAAAAATAAACTGGTTAAAGGCAATACTTATTTCAACAGTTTTCAAATCATGTGTTGTTTTCTTTGATTTAAACACACTGCTGCATTTTAATGGCAGATAATGCAACAGAAAATAAAATCACATTTACCACAAAAAATATATTTAAAAAAAAATTCTATCACTATTTGATAAAAAAATTGTAGTAGTCATATGATGTCATTGTCAACATCTTCATAAATCACTTGGACATAGGATGGAAGGGATACTAAGCAAGTTCACAGATGATACAAAACAGGGAGGAGCTGTTGACTCACTTACCTCGACGTATTAGAGGGCTGGGCAATCACCCACCATATGAGGTTCAAAAAGGGAAAGTGCTGGATTCTGCACATGGGATGGGGCAACCCTGGGTGTATGGACAGACTGGGGAATGAGGGGCTGGAGAGCAGCACTGTGGAAAGGGACCTGGGAGTCCTGGTCGAAGGAAAGTTGACCATGAGTCAGCAGTGCCCTGGCAGGCAGGAGGGCCAAGCATGTCCTGGGGGGCATCAGGCACAGCACTGCCAGGCGGGCAAGGCAGGGGATTGTCCTGTTCTGCTCTGCACTGGGACAGCCTCACCTCGAGTACTGGGGGCAGTTTTGGGTGCCACAATATAAAAAAGACATTCAGCTACAGGAGAGCATCCAAAGGAGGGCTACAAAGATGGTGAATTTTCTGAAGAGGAAGCTGTATGAGGAGTGGCTGAGGTCACTTGGTCTGTTCTGGAGGAGACTGAGGGGACACCTCCTTGCAGTTACAACTTCCTCGTGAGAGGAAGAGGAGGGGCAGACACTGATCTCTCCAGTGACAGGACCCAAGGGAATGGCCTGAAGCTGTGTCAGGGGAGGGTTAGGTTGGATATTAGAAACAGGTTCTTCACCCAGAGGGTGGCTGGGTACTGAAACAGGGTCCCCGGGGCAGTGGTCACAGCACCAAGCCTGACAGAGTTCAAGCAGGATTTGAACAATACTTATGCACATGGTGTGACTCGTGGGGATGGTGCTGAGCAGAGCCAGGAACTAGAGCCAATGATCTTTGTGGGTCCCTTCCAACCTGGCATATTCTGTGATTCATACCTGCACGAGTTCATTGTTTCGTGTGTGTCTGTACAGTTGCACAAGATTTAGGTGGTTTCTTATGTTCCTGGGCACCTTAGAAATATTTTGCTTGGAGTGGCAGAAGGTCAAAACATGCTAAAATATTTTTTTCACGTATTCTATATACATTTAAGTGAAGACTGGTTCTAAATAAAATTTTTAACTGACTTAGTAAATACTTAATTTTAAATCTCTTAAAAGATCTAATTTTTTTTTCACCTGTGTAGATAGACAAATATTGGCTAATCCAATTCCATAATTTTAACTTCCCCATTACCATTCAGATGGTATTTTTCATGTACCGCATTCCAAAAATAAAAATGGTAGGAGTCTGGTGTAACATGATAAATCTATTACATGGAAATTCCTGATGCAAGGTTGGACTTCTGCTTCTTCATTGGACAAAACTTCCAATACCCAAAACATTGAATGATGCAAAACTTGTATAATTAGGTCAAAGAACTCAATGAATGATATGTGTTAGGAAGACTGATAAGTACCATATGCATCTCACTGTTTGGGCATTCTGTCAATAGTAGGACTTATCTTCAAAATAAGTTTCCGCTGGCTTTTTTTTTCATCATAGCTTCCTCTTATGGTCCTGATGATAGCTTTTCCACCCAACGATTTTTTTCAAGTAGCAGTGAAACACTGTTTCAAATCTGATAAACTTGAAAGGTTGCAGTGCACTTAGGATTGAGGATCTTTTTTCCACAAAGTGAGAGAAAAATTACAGGAGAACCAATGTGTAGGAAAAAGAATTCCTAGTGAATCTCATTGATTATTTGTTTTATATTTGGTCATTTATACACTCCCAAACATCCCAAAAGAACTGGTATAGTAATAAAGCTCAATGTTTACCCATGTATTTCTTTGTGTATGTGTATACAGATAGATATCTCATACATGAACAGCTCTACATGTTTATTAAAGTTGACACTGAGAATTATTAGGAGTGATATTTCACTGCAGTGTCTGTGCTCTTTCACATGAGGCCAAGAAAACTTCTTTTCCAAATTTTCCAACTTCATTTATTCTTTTTTTATTCACTTTTGCAGGGACTCTGAACCTATTCATAATTTTTATTTATTTTCCCTGTTTAGAAGATAACATTAATTAATCTTTCAAGGTATTTTAAGTTACTTCAAGTAAATGTTGGCATTCAAATATTGTCTGCAATCTGTATAAAGAATTGTAGAAAATCTGGCATGTCTTGTGGCAAATAGAACTATTTATTTACTACAAAGTCAACATATTTCAGGAATGATCAATGTCGGGTCTTACGTTCATGAAGTAATAGCTGACAAATCCTGTACTGATGAATAGGCTTAAAATCAAGAGTCGACTGAGATCCCAGAGGACAAAAAGATATATGGCTCCAATGTGGTGATATCCAAACACAGCAGAGGGGTGCAGCTAACTAGGGAAGGCAACAAAGCCTATGGCACTGTTGTGAATAAAAATATTAAAACTGCCCCTAAATAACAGCCCGAACAACAAAAGAGACATAAGATTATGAATTCGTTATTTCAGTATGGTTTCAAAATCTTCTGATGTTTCATCAAAATGATGCCATAATAGAGTCACAGATTGTCAGGCTGGAAGGGGTATCCAGAGGTCACCTGGTCCAACTCCGTACTTAAAGCAGGTCTAATCCAAGCACCTTGCAGAACACCTCCCAAGACAAAGATCCCCCCACCCCTTTGGGCAGCTTGCTACATGATTTTACTGTTCTCATGGTTAAAAAATAAAAACAATAATAACAAAAAAATTCATAATATGCAATGAAATTTCCCATGTTCCAAGAAATAATGATTTTTATATTACTAGGATTTTGTTGTTTTTATTCTACGCTATTTTGTACCGGGTTTTCTGTTGTAATGTTAGAAAATCATGCATTGTGATATTTGTGTCTCCAATAAATTGGAATATGTCCCTGTCATATCAATAGAGATACAAAAATACAACTTTGCAAATGGCAAATACTTTGTTCCCTTCATCACTCAGACATCTACACACTTACCTTGCAACATGATGTGACCTTGCAAACATGTCTGAGTATTATGTGAGCATTACCAAAGTGTCTTTCTCAAACTTGGAAGGCTTTGTTACCCCCTTTCTTGCCAGCTTTTTATATTATTTGCATTATATAATGGGTTATAATTTCATTTTTAGTTAAATAAACATTATTTTAACCAATTAAATTATTCTGCTACAAAGAAAAACAATTATTTAATTAAACCTTTGGTAATGGTAAAGCAAACTTACCAATGTGCGTATTTATGTTACAGCAAGGCTTTCTTACAGTTTCTGCAAGTTTATTATTCTATTTGGGAAAGATTTTTCCTTCAGCATGTCACTCCAGGTGCAGCCCTCAGAAGGCATTTCATACATAGAAACAGAGGATTCTACACTGCATCCTTCTATCTCAGTGGGAAAAGATATTTCTCAGCCTGTAATAATTTGCAGATAAACAGCAAAATTTTTGGACATGTTCCCTGCCTACCTCTAGTCTTTCCTTGCCTATTCAAGGCACAGCATAACACCATTAAATTCAAGGTGTAAATAGCTCTGCACAAAAGAATAAAGGAGATTTATATTTGCATTATTTCAATTTACATAAACATAAAAGAATTATGTTCAGAGGCCAGATCACTACTATTTCTAGGATGTACAAACCACACATTAGTTAAGGAAAAATTGTTAATGTTTTTGCTGCAGCTGTTTTAGAGAAAGACTTTGGAACAGAAGAGAATGTTAACTTTTTGCTTAAGGATATTATGATGCAGAACACATACAGATTCTTCTGCCATCTCCTTTCCAAATTTAAGTAACTCAATGGATGAAGAACAGGAAATTGATATTTTTCATGCATATAGACACACACACACACATATATATACAAATCCTTATATATTTAAATATCACTACAATACCTATAAACATCACTATGTAAATATGAACACTAGATATATATGTAGAGGTATATGTGTGCGTGTTCATGTACGCATTAATTAATTAATTTTTTTTTTTACATGTGTAGCCATATATGTATACAGAGTGACTATGAGAGTGAGCATACACATTCCCTGATATTTATATTCAGAATTAATTTACAGTTTTATGGCTTCTGAACTGAGAGAACTACATATGCTGTAATTCCAGCTGTGAGTCACTGTGATGGAAATAAATGCTTAATGAAAATAGCTCATAAAACAGTTGTATTTAATAGAACATAACTGAAAAATAAAGAGATAACAAGGAACAATGATCCTCTCACATATTTTGGAATATTCCTTCTTAAAAAATTTCTTTGTAAACAGCAATCTAATCAAAGACAGTCCTGAAGAAACAGTTTATCCTTTGTTGTGGCCTTGAACTTTGACTCAAACAATCCTGCTCTGTAGTCATCTGGTGAACATATGGGTATTGTTCATCCCCTAGATAAATGCAGGCCAAACCCACACATCCATTTTGTGATGTTTTAGGACTGCAAGACAGACATTACTACGGCTTGATTCTCCTCCCTGGACTTAGAGGGTGGAGGGATATATTGCTAAGGAGATTGTCAATTGGATTTATGCAAAGGAAATTTTTTTGACTGGGGTTTAGGCTGGATAAATATAGACAGACAGCAGCCCAAAGCCACCATTAGGTTAGGGTTGAGAAAGCCACAAAGCCTACAGCTCCAGAGGTGTGTACCTGGAATGGGCACACCAAAGAAGCACAGCACTCTTTCTTCCAGAGTTTTCTAATTTGGACCACCAAAGACACTGGGGGCTTCAGCTGCAGACTCACACTGCACTTATGGGTAGGGGTAGGGTCCAGAGAGCCACAAAGCCTACAGGTCTGGAGACAGTGAGCAGGGAAAAGACATGCCAGTGGAAGCACTGCACTGCACCAACATTGCTGCCTGCACATGTTTCTATTCTGGGCTATCCATGGTAGTGGGCCCCAAGCTGTCGTTAAAGTTGGAGTAAGGATTTGGAGACCAATAATGCCTACACCTCCAGGGACACAGGAGGTGGAGGAGGCAGACCAAGGGAAGCACAGCAATGCACTCACATCTTTGCCTTCACAGCTTTCTAAGATGGGCTACCTCTGTCTCAAGGCTAAATTATGCTTAGAGTCAAGGTTAGGGTTGGCATTCAGACAGCAAAAAAGGTTACAGCTTTGGGGACAGGAGGGATGGAAAAAGGCATTTCAAAGAGGAACAGCACTGCTCAAACATCTCTGCTTGAAGAAATTTCTGATCTGGGCCACCTATGATGCTGAGAACCTCAGCCTCACCCCCAAGCTGCCATTAGGGTCAGGGTTAGGCTGCAGAGAGGCATGAGGCAAACAGCTTCAGGGATGCTGTACCTGGAATATGCATGCCAAAGGAAACACGGCACTGCACTGACATTCCTGTTGCCAGAGTTTGGGATTGAGAAATGCAATCCTACACCTAACACATTATACGATCTGATAGAATGACAGACTGATAGAATGGCTTTAGGTTGCAAGGTACCTTATAGGTCATCTAATGCCAACTCCCCTGCCATGGATGCGGACACACTAGACCAGGTTGCTCAAAGCCCCATCCAGCCTGACCTTGAACACCTCCATGGAAGGGAAGCACCCACAACTTTTCTGGGCAACCTGTTTCAGTGCCTCATCACTCTCATAGTAAAGAATTTCTTCCTAATACCTAATCTAAACCTACTTTCTTTCCATTTGAATCCAGTCCCCCATGTAACTACTTTGTAAAAAGTCCCTCTCCATCTTTCTTGTACACTCCCTTCAAGTACTGGAAGGCTGCTATAAGGTGTTCCTGGAGCTTTCTTTTCTCCAGGCCCGATCTCTCAGCTTGTCTTCACAGGAGAGGTGATGCAGCCTTCTGACAATATTTGTGGGCCTCCTCTGGACTCACTCCAACAGGTCCATGTCCTTCTCACGTTGTGCACCCCAGAGCTGAACAAAGCCCTCCAGGTGAGGTCTCACCAGAGTGGAGTAGACGGGCAGAATCATCTCCCTCGACCTGCTGGTCATGCTCCTTTTGGTGCAGCCCAGGATATGGTTGGTTTTCTGGATTGCAAGCACAAATTGCTGTTATATTGATCATCTCATTCACTAACACACCCAGATCTTTCTCCCCAGAGCTGCTCTTCATCCGTTCACTGCCCAACCTGTATTTGTGCTTGAGATTGCCCCAACCCAAGTGCAGGACCTTGCACTTAGCCTTGTTAAACTTCATGGGGTTCACATGGGCCCAGTTCTTAAGCCTGTCAAGGTCCCCCTGGATGGCATCCCTTCCCTCCAGTGTGTCAACTGCACCACAGCTTGGAGCTCTGTATGTCTTAAAAATAATCACTGAAGTTCAAGTGATAAAAATAACCATTTACCAGAAACTCAACATTTCTGTCAAAAATCATTTAGCAATGAAACAAAATGATTAATAAAAATATTCTCTGTATTTTGTCTTGCAGAAATGAAGATACTGTAAAATACAGTCTATTTGCTGAAGTTTGTGTGGAATCCAATTCTATGTCATTAAAAAGATCTCTCTATCACATTTTGACATTTTCAGCATATTTTTCTGTCCTTTTGACCCTTCTGATAACAAGGATATTCTCAGACCTTCTCCAAAGAAAAACCTCCACAACCCCGAAATATAAAATCAATGTAAAATGACAGAATGCAATGAAAGCAATTTTGCAGCATCAAAATTTAAATGAGCAGAACGATTTCTGGATGCTTATCAAAACCAAGCCAACTAATATTTTAAAATGTGACCGTTATTCCTGCATACACTAAAAATGAGGGAGTGAGCGAAAATCCTGTGTCATCACAGAAGAACACTTCATTAGAATTTGTATCCACATAACAATTTAGAAGTTGGTTTGCTTTTGTGGAGATTTGTTTTGGTTTGTTGTTCCTTCACAATCACTGTAATGTGTAAGGTTTTCTGTGGCTCAGGCTGGCATCCGTAGCATGATACAATTCTATAACATCTTTTGTTTTATCTAGAAGTATATGCACTTCAGTTGTTTACACACCCGACATTTCCACCTTCTTGGTGTAAGGGAGGAATCAACACAATGAGTATTTGCTTACATGGTTGTTTTAATCGTATGCAGTCACACCTGTGAACATATGTCACGTGTACTTTTTTTGAGAGCTGCTTAAACGAAATCTATCTCCATTGACTTACAGCGTGGTTAATTTTTTTTTTTCAAATACAACTGATTTATAATAACTGTAACTGCTCTATAACCAGTCCCTGAAACAGCCAGCTGGGATAAAAATTTAATTGTTCTCAGTGCTGCGGAGGTGGTACTTTTGCATATCATATACAAGTATTCCTTGAAGTTCTGTTTTAGAACCGGAAATTATTTCTTTTTCAGTTTTGTGGCAATTAAATTGAAAATAAAAAATTAAAGTTATTTAGGATTTTGCAGAACCTGAGAGCTGGAGATAAAAAAAAGAAAATCCATTTTCTCATGAAGATTCTCTTAATTACAAATCATACTTACATTTGATTATAATTCATATCTTTTTTCCACATTTAGCAGGATTCTCTCTGGAAATAAAAGTCACTTAGTCAAAGCTGATTCAACAAAGTTAGTAATGCTCCAGTTCTTAGCCTTTTTCCAGAAGGTGTCTGACAGAACATTGCCTCAGGAATCATCTTGCCTTGAGCAGCTGACACTACCTTTAAGTAAAAAAGAAAGTGAAATATATTTCTGTTTCTCAGAGATTTTCTCTTGTATTCTCCAGTCATTTGATCCAGTCTAGGTAACAGATCTCGCTATAAATGATGATAAAAAACTAACAGATGAAAAAAAGTAATTAAAACTAAAAACTGGAATGCATACTGGGAAAACTAGAACAGCAAATATTTTGTGTATGGGATCCCACTGAAGTGAAAATAATGGAGTCTTTTGTCCCATTTGTGGTTGTGGTTGCAACTGCATGGTAAATGTTACTTCCAAAAATGGACACAGCTGTCCAACACAGATATTAGATTTTTTCAGTTTTAGACTGAAAGTGAAACTTCACCAGTTTGAAGACCACCAAACTTAAACCTTCTGCTGTTTAAACTGTGTTACAGACAAGAATATAGAATTCAAGAAAACACAAAATGAAAGTAAAAATAAGAAACAGAAAGAAGTTCTGGGACCCAGCCTGTATTTTCAGAGGTTATTTTTGGTTTATTTAATGTTATCAGCTGTTGGAAAGAAGGCAGTCCAAGCAGGGAAACGTATCAGAAAAAAAGCAATCCCAGCTCTTCCTGTATCCTGATAAATATATGCAGATACTACTGAATGCTATTGACCACCCATACTTTCTCCTGTTTTCTCTGCTTAAGAGCATCCACTGCTTTTTACTGTACTTTAATAATTTAAATATGTCAATAACATTCAGTAGTATTTAAGAGCAAACTGGTAAATACTGGTAAAGGGCTGGAAAAGTTTTCCACAAAGATATGTAACAGTGTAACTTTATCATTTTCAGAACATTTTCAGAAAAGAAAAGGTAGTGTAACATTAAAGAAAAACCAGCATTGACCAGGTCTGCATATTGTCAGCATAAATTAAACCTCAAAATAATTCTCAGGAGACAAATGCTGTTATATCCTTTCCCATATGAAGGCTCAGCAAGGCAAAGCAATTTTTTTGGAAAACACAAGTGACTAATGTTGAATGAGGCAGAAATTTTATTCCCAGGGGTCTGAGTTAGCACCCGAAATAACATCCAAACAGTGCTGCCCTTTTACTGCCATCTTTGCTAAAGTATTTGAAAGAGTCATCTATTCCAAGTAGGCAATTTTGACAGCAACTGGTACTGCTTAAACATATATTAATTGTGTTAAATTGAACTGAAAGTAATGCTGGGAAACCTTAATATAGGCCATTAGAAGATATAAGGAGATAAACTACACATAAGGAGAAAATGTTGTCTCTGGCCATCTGCTTGTCCTGGTAACACACAGAAAATGTGCAATATGCAACAATTCCCTCAACTTGCTGAACAGCAGGTGCCCATCTTTTCCTTCAGCTGTCCAAAAACTGTTCCCTTACAACTCTCCCTGTTCTCCCTGAAGTATTCTTTCATAGTTTTGTAATGCAAATTTAGAATAAGGAGGAACAGGTTCTGTTTGAACTAGAATTATCTTAATTTACCTGGTAACCAATGGATATAGATCCTTATTCTGTCCTGTGAGCATTCTACTTAAATGAACAATCACTTTTTTTCCCCCTAGTGTCACATCTTTTATAGATGAAAACTACAGCAGTATTTTACACACAATAGAAAGCATAGGGTGTGAGGACTGTGAATTAGGAATCCTGTTTCCACCGTGCTGTTTTTCTCAATAAATGCTAAACCATAAGTAAAGCAATAAAGAGAACCAGAATAAGTTATTGTCTTACAGCCTTAGCAATCATTTTTGTCTTCACTTGAAAGGAGGTTATGGTTAGTTGAGGTCCTGGGAATGTCAGGCTCAGATGTTACAGAAGGAGTGGAGAAGGGTATTCCATTCAAAAAAATTCACCAGTTAGGGGAGCAAAGGTCAAGATATGGCAATATTAAATTCAACAGACAACTGTGTGTCTTTTCCGTATCTATTTTGAATGTCTATGTTTTTAATTATATGACATATACATTCTGGAAAAGTCTTGTGCCCCACATTCAAAATTTAATGCAGTAAATTAAGATTTTGGGACTGCTAAAATAAAGAATTAAAGCTCCAAATTTACAACCTCATCAAAAAGAAAATATGAATATCAAGTTTAGATGTTAGGCATGTAGTCAAAAACTATGATCTCAGCAGCCACTAAACAGCCACTTACACGTCTTTAGATGCCTCCTCATTCATCCTGGGGATTCCACGACCACTCACATAGTTTTCATACTCTGCACCTCTACATAAGCCTCTTGATAGTCAGAGACTAGGTGGCACCATGCCTTCAGTTGTGAGGAGTTTGATCAAATAAGTATGTTCTAGTTATGGATTAACACCAATCGAAACATTCACAAATTACGGTTGTGACTGCATTGATTGTGGTGTTTCCACAATGCACCCTTTGCAGCATGTTGTAGGTTAGAGCAATCCCTAAAAAGACGTGAATTTAAAGCTCCCTTTAAAAGGATTTTTATGTAAGTGGATTGGTTGCTCAGCTCTCCAGGGAAAAAAGCTGTTTAGTCCTTCCATCAAAGTCACTGTGCAGAGAGAGAGAAGCTCATGAGGGCTGTGGGTGAAACATGGTCTTGGTGATGAGGGCACTTATCTGGAAAACAGTATATTTAAATTCCAAGAGACAGAGAATGGAATTAACCCACTTTTACACCCTAGGGAAATGCTTAATCTCCTACTAAACAAGAAAGGGGAAACAATACCAGCAAATGGTACTGGCAGTCTCCTTTCCTTTTTAAAGAAAACCTAAACTGTCTTTGCATTTCAACTGACAAGTTGCTGTTGCGTAAAACCCTGCAACAGGCTAACTTACGGTTTGGGCATCCCACCTGAACTCTCACAGGGGACCCAAATTTGAACCAATCTGTGCTTCAGTAGCTCAAATCCCTACGTACAATCCTACAATTGAAAAACTAGAAAGTCTATGAAATTTAGGCACCTCTAGAGCATTATTCCTGTGGCTAAGCACCACAGAAGATTAGTTTTGATCATAGATTTACTTTAAGAACCAATATTGCAGTAAATGTTATTTTAGAGGCCTACACACAGTATCAGATCTCATCCCTAGTGTTTCACTGTTAAAGCTTCTCCAAGTATACCATCAATAATTTCTCTCAGTAGTATGCAGCTATTATGAGGGTGAAACTGATATACAGAGTTAATGTGATGATAATAGTAGTATCTAGGAAATTAGATGAAAATGATATGACATAATACCACTTAAAATGTTGCACAGTATTAGAGACACATTTTAGTCCTTATGATTTGTTTCACTCTTAGCAGGTTACATTAATCTCCTGTTCCAATGACCCTGTTTATGTCTGATGTGGGCTGTAATTTTAAAACCAGAATCTCTTTTCAAGTTCTCTGGCTTCCAAACATTGAAAATCAGAGGCTACTGGTAGAGTTAGGCTTTACATTACATTAAAACGGATGTATGTCTGTTCCGTTTGCAATTATGAATTTTGGTTTTTTTCAGATTCTGTTCCATTTTAGGGACCTAGATGAGCAGCAGAGACGAAAACTGCTTTGCATTGTTAACACAGCTCAAGCCTGGGTTAGGAGAAATCCTCTGGAAGAAAGGGAGATGCTGCTTTCTCTGACAGCAGCTGACCTTGCTCAGCTGGGAGAAGCTTCTGGAGAGCAGGGTGTGAGCAGCAGAGTGTGAAGGACACAGAGCAAGCAGAGGGTCCACAGCAGGAAGAGGCTGGGCAGTCCCAGAGAGGATAAGTGAGCAGGCAAATAGCCAGGCCTCCCAGAGGCTATAAGAAAAAAAAAAATATTTTTCTTTGGATAGGGAAAGAGGAGAGGCTGCTGGAAGCAGAGAAACTGCTAAAAGTTTCTGGCAAAGATCAGGACTACAGATAGAGGACATTTTACATGGGAGAGAGAAGGAGTTTTTTTTCCTATAAGAGGAAGATTTAGGATTTGTTGTTTATTATAATGCTGAAAGAAAATTAACTTTTAGTTTAGAAGTCTTGATGATGCTATGCTCACTTTAAATAAAAAGTTCATGTAATTTAATCTCACATTCACTGGCAGATGTATCAGAGTGAGACATGTTTCTTATTCAAACTCTTTTTCATTTTTAAAGAAGTATCACTCACTCAGTAACTCTTTATTATTTTAAAACATTTGTAGACATTCACTGATGGGAAAGTTTTTGACTTGCTGCATCTCAAAGGTTCAGATAAAACCAGATGAGAAAGCCTATCATCAGACTTCAGGTGTACTTACATGACTTGAGTTTTCACACTGGGGAAAACAGTGCCACCTCCAATTGTGCGCCCGCAAAGCAATGCAAAGCAAAGCAAAACAAAACAATACAAAATTAATAACTGAACACCTGAATCATCTGCTTAACCCAGGCAACAATGTCCACTGTCATCAGTGACCTTATCAGTGTCACTTCACATAGAGGATTAGCTGTGTAAAGTAGAACAGAGACAAAATTCATTACCATTAGAAATATGAGTAAAATATTATCCTGTTGACTGAACAGAAGACAGCCTGAAAGAAAATAGCCATTGGAAACCTGTGTCAAGAAAGAGACTGCCAGGAAAGGTAAGGCCAAATAAGCAATGGTCATTTCAGCTCCTCAAAATTGCAACAACTTTGCGGCTGAATTCCCTTTGACCCTGCTAGGAAGGAAACCTGGGGGCTGCTGATGCTATGTGACAGGACCATCACCATAGGGCAACCACCCAGGCAAATTTTGCAGCCTCATTTATACCATAGGTATACAGCAAAGGACATGATTTTGGGCAAAGAGATTGTGATAATATTTCACTAGAGGAAGAAAGGGTTCTGTATTCCCTTGTACATCACTATGAGCATAAAGGACAGGTATCAGTAAAGAGACTTCTCCTTACATTTATCCACAGGAAAACAAACATCTGACTTGCCCAGTCCTCTGGCAGGAGGCCTGACACATTTTGTGGGAAGATGAAGGAAATCCAATGAATGGAAACCAGAACTATGTATAGTACTCTATCCCTCCCCATTTTGCCCTGTGCTGCTCTACTAGTAATAATTATTTAGTAATAATCATAATTTTTACAGAAAAATAAAATGCCACAACCCTTTCATATAATTACTATGTAAGCAAGCACTCAGTTTAACTCTCTTTCTTTCACTTAGTGAGTATGGGAAAATGTTGAAACAAAACATCTTAGCAGTGCTATATTTTTAAAAGTGCTGTTACCAACACAACATGCTTTTTCCAGCAGAAGGCCTAATAATGTCAAGAGTGCAGGAGGTCTCATAAGCAGAAACAATGGCAGTTTCATGCAACACGTGAAATTATAATGCATCTTATGAGTAAATCAAATCACTTTTTCTTTATAATTTCTGAATTCCATAGGGGCCATGAAACACATATTTAAAAGGTGTGCAGAAGGACCTTATTCATTAAACAGCAGAGAAAAGTAGTTGAAGCTTTATTAAAAATTGACTAATAGGCATTCCAGATAATTGAACTGACAGGCTGTTTTGACAGCTGCAAGCAAAAATGTGCTTTCTCCAAACAGTTGGTGTAAATCTTTTAGATTTCTAGAAAGAGGAATGATGTACTGGTTTAACTTTAATCAGTTTATGAAGTTAAAAAAAATTGTAACTTTTCACCTAGTTGAAGCTATGCTAATTGAAGGTGCTGCCAGTCATTTCAGTAGAGTTTGAGCTGAAAGAATTGCCGAGTTTTCACACAATGAGAAAGGTGGAAGGTGAATACTTTAAACAGTTTTGCTTAGCAGAAAATGTAAATTAAGATGAAAACTGAACTCTGAACTTGACTTCCAGAAAGGCACTGCAATATTCAATCTGACTGAAGTTAGTGGATTTCTCAAGAATCTATCAGCTTTGAAAATCAGGCTGCAACTAACTAACAAATGTGACAATCTGCACCTTGAATGGGCTAACATAAAGTAACAGGCAATTATACTGTCTAAATTAAAAAAGTAAGAAGGAAGAAAAGGAAAAAAAAAAGAGAGAAAGGCTACTTATCAGATTTTCCAGGTTTGAGAATTCAAAGTAGCAGGAAGCAAAAAAAAAAAAAAAATTGTAAAAGGCAGGAAAGACAAGATAGAATTAAAGTTGGAGTTTATAATAATTAGTTCACTAAAAAGGAAAAATTGACCAGGCAGTCAAGTTTCAGAAAAGAGAAAGAAATTTTAGAAAGGACAAGCAAAGTATTAAAAAGGTAAAGTAAGTGAAGACGTAAAAACATGATGGAAGATTGAATATTTTAAGAATGTTATGTAGGTATTGACATACTACATAATTAGAATCGACATGAGTGTAGGACTTGTCAATGAAGCATTGAGAATAGGACCATGTTACTTTGTATTCAGTCTTTAGGAGTTCTTTTAATCTGTGTGTACAAGTATACATTTTATATCTTGATTTAGAACAGATCTATGCTCTTTTATAAAGCTCACAAAAAGAAAGATAAATCAGAAGAACTCGCCAGAGGCGTGTCACTTCAACTATAGGCATGTATAGAATAGTACAGCAACAGCCAAAAGAAGAGAAAAATCTTAGAAAAAATGAACAGCTAACACACTGAGACTAGTTTACCTGGTGTTTGATTATAACATCTCAGAAATCAGAAGGACACAGCTATTGAATTTCTGTATGTGTTTTTATTTTTAATAAACAAGAAAACCAAGAGTTTTAGTATCCAAACACTGACATGCTGAACTTATCTTATGTTTGATTAATGTATTGGATTGATGTATAATAACTGAACAAGAAATCTACATGCTGTTTTGAAGGGTTTATTTGATTTGGATTTAGAAGTCTTTTAGTCATTTCATACGAGAAGGAGTGCTCTTGGAAATGTGTATTTCACAGTTATCAGTTTTAAACTACCCTTTATTCCATGAGGGAAAAGCAATTGAACCACTGACTATTAGTAAAACCGGTTTGCAAATGAAATTTGATTGATATTTTAGATTTCTTGGGACTATATGTGGCATAGCTTTGTATAAATTATATTTGTTTAAAATGCAACTGAGCTCAGAACTGCCAGGAACAATTTAGACCCCATAAATGTTTCCTCTAAATTGAATCAGAGAAGGCTGAAAAGCCTCTAAACACTGTACGGGGATTCAATGTTTAGGTTTTAAATGAAACAATTTTAAAAATTGGAGCCTTGCCATCATTTATAGCACTGTCAGAGTCAGTGCTCTGAAAAAATAGGTTGATTTTCTTCTTCTGTTCCTTGCTCATCTTTATTGGACACTTTCACTGTTAAATGCAGTAAACGAGGGGGGTGGGAGGAGCAGAGAGAACAAAAGGGTAAATGAAACATTATTATGTAAAACTATTTTCGGAAATTGCATTTTATATTTAATACGGATATTTTTGCCTACACCCAACCCTAAAGACCATTTTTTATGAAACACAATAAAGCCATCTCAGATATTTTCTTGTTTCATTATATCCAAATACATTAATTTTTTTGTTTCAATGAAGATTTATGCTACCTACATTGCACAAGGTAAGTGTAAATAAGAGCTATAAATTGCTAAGCGGTTAATGTTGCTTGTGAATGGAACTATTGTTCCCTAAACAGCCTGAATTTTAGAGAATCCAGCTAACTTAACGCCTATGAGGTGCCATACAGGAAAAATGCTATAAAAGTCTAATAACAATAAATATGCACTGGTATTAAGTTATATTAGTTTGGGTGAAAGTGCACATATTTAGAACTTATTAGTATATATGCAGTTAAAAGGAGTTTAAATTAAAAATGTTTTGGGCATATGTGTGTCCAGCTCACCACATATGTACATACCCCTTCATTTGATTTGATGCCTTGTTATTAATTCTTGGAAATACAGGCTACCTAGAAGTGTCTGAACTATAATGACCGAGAGTACTGCAAGCTTCTAGTGCAGTCTGCAATGAAATTCACAAGTGAAGGACACTCTTGTTTAGCAACAGATCTTTTGCTAAATTTCAGAAAGTTAATATTTTAAGACAAGGCCTAGAGAACATACCAGAACCTACCATTTCTTAGAGGAGATGTAGATCTGCTCATTCTGGACGGACAATATCAGAACCCAAACTAAAAGCCTAGATTTCAAATCCCTTGTATTAGGCCTGATTTCAGTGGCAGGATTCCTAGCAACTCCTTAAGCCTCAACAGCTCTACTGTACTCAGTTCACTGTGTAGAGACACTTGCTGTATGATGTTGAGAAATGGCAAATATTACTGTGTGAGCAAGTCTTAACTATTGCTAGATGTATTGTCTAAAAATCTAGCAAACAAGAAAATATGATAAAGGATCAGCTTTCAGTAGAGGAACTGGAAGTTGCCTATGAGTGTCAAAGCCATGCACGTAGGATAACAAAGTTAGCTACAAACCACCTACCTTTTGCTGTATGAAGACACTGTCCATCGCCAGAGCAAGTTATTCCACAGCCAGTTTTCATGCTGCTACTATTCCCTCCAGTGTATAACACGGTAATACTCTACCATTGCTCTACTTCTTCCTTTAAAGGTCTTGGACACATAAAAATGCATTTCTGAGCACTGCTCAGATGTGATAAGGAGATGTCTTAATCTATTTGAACATAAAATGTGCTAATATAAAAATGAGCTACTGGTTGTATTCTAGCCTTGAGGCTACTACAGTTTATCTTCTAAGGCTGAAGAAAAAGGGCATAAAACCATACTTTGAATTAAAACCATACCTGTACTCTGACAGTTAAGAATGTTCTTCTGCTGATGGTCTATTTCTACACAATTCAGGGGTCATAAATTTAAAAAGCAACCAAACAGAATAACAACTTGCATGTGCAGTGATTTCTCAAATCATAATATAACTCACTATTTTGACTGCAATGGTAACAACAAACACTTATTTACAAAGAAAGGTGATTGCTTTTACTTTCAGTACATTATATTTGGCAAAAATGCTGGTTTCAATTAATGTGTATTGATTCAAAGGAATTTGTACATTAAAGTGGATACGCAGTGGTTCTAAATGGCAATTTTTTACTTACTCTAAGTATGAATTGAGCTTAGAAGAGTGTATCTTGTACTGAAAATATTGGTTTGACCAGGAAATTTAAAGAAATTAAAATGAAATGGATTTGAGGGGGAGGAAGTTTGAATAGATCAGAGGAAAATGTGGCACATCCTAAAATAGGTTAGAATAAACATATTCCTACAGGTTATTCCTTCTTTGGCCACAGCATTCTCTTAAAATCAGGCAAAGTCCAAGTCAAAATGATCTTCCGTTCCTTTGGCTCTCTAGTGTAGTTAAACCTGAAAATCATGAAATATAACAAAATTACCCCTAAATGATCTTCCGTTCCTTTGGCTCTCTAGTGTAGTTAAACCTGAAAATCACGAAATATAACAAAATTACCCCTCAGCTTCAAGTTAAACTACTCCTTTAGCTTGAAAGAGAGTGGAAGGGATATGGGGAGAAGATGTAAACTGCTGTATAATTATGATTTGGGAACAGGATATTCCCTACAATGATCAAAAAGTGTTTCGAAGAAACTTGCTTTGTTCATTAGGGCTCATTAAAATTCTTGCCACAACATTTTTTTTCCATATTCATCCAGGCCAAAACCTAATCTGGATCACTACACCTGACTGCTACACAGGCAAGTGCTCATATTTCTTCGTTGCATGCTTAGTTGGAGAATTATGTTCAAAGGAGCTTTATAAGAAAGAATTGCCTCATTTTCACTTCATGCTTGCAGTGGATAGTCTTTTGTTAGATATTTTACTGTCTTGTCTTATATATCTCCAAAGAGCAAAAGCAACTGTGTGTATCATATTCAAACCTTTGGGTGTATTAGACTGCACAGGTAGTATACATATAAAACTGAAAATAAAACAACATAGTGCAAGGTGTAGGTACTAAATAATTAACATCATTAATCTTTGTCCTTATACACAAGTCCTCATAAACTACAGGGGTATTGCAGAGCAGCAATAACATAGCTTTGAAGTGCCCTGAGCCATCCTTTCCAGAACCACCAGTGTTAGGTTATAAACATTGTTGCTCATCTCATGTTTTTAAAGTGCATGCTAAGTAGGGAGTTATTGTTAAGGTTCCATCCTCGCTTTGCGCACAAAGGAGAAAGAACTTGGCTAGACTGGCCTCTAGGAGCACATTTTTTATCAGGGTAATTTTAGGCATTTTCAGCCAGTCACAGAAATAATTACGGGGAAAGGAGGAGGTGTGGCGAACACACCAAATAAAACAACAGCACATTTATAAGCCTTTCTTGTTTTCCAGACCTTTTTAAAAAATTATTATTATTATTATGCATGCCTTTAATTTCGGCTATGAGAAAAAAAACCCTGAAACTTAAATGTGCTTTACTTTTTCTTGCTTTGAGAGTTTTTACTTTTGCCTAAGTAGTCTCTTTACAGACGGTCTTAGAAAACACTTGACGACACTGTTTTCCCAACTCCTACAAGTCTGAAATTGAGCTCCTTTTAGTTTCTGCTGGGATGGAAAGGCACTGTTTATCTTCCCCCTCTATTCTGTGGTTTAAATGTGTGTATCATTCTCTATGGTCACAGCCCAGAGTTAAAACTGTTTCTAAAGCTGTGCAATTAAACAGAACATGCTAATATCTCCAGCAAACAGATGCCATAATTTTGGCAGTTTTCTTATATGTTTCTCCCTCACTGAAAATGCTATAAAACAGTGATGCATTTTTACTGTAACATATCACCTGCTTTAAAAAGCAGTACATGATTGTATTTATTTATCCATGTCTATAAAGCACACATGCTTGCATACATAATTTGTTTTCCACATGCTTCTTGTTCAGGAATTACCAAAGCCATAGAGGAATAAAGGTAGAGGAATAAAAGTAAAGGAATAAAATAAAATAATGAAGTGCAAGCATGTGAGATTTGATTCACAGTAAGTTGTGTTGGCTGCTTCCAGAGACAGACTTAGTAGTAAATCTGTCATGAATACCACAAGTACAACTGCACTGAGGTCCAGAGACTAGGAAAGCCAAGCTGAAAATGGCAAGGGAGAGAACAGTACTGAGTTTTGGCTGAAGCAACTGTCTGACTTTATCCCTTTCATCAAAACTCACTGCATCTATGCTACTCTGTAAATAGGATTCAAGCACTGGAAAGCATGGTTTACACAGTGACATGAATTTTCTAGTTTATTAAATGCCCCAGGAGCTTTCCCAAAACTCAGTGCTATTTGACTAAAGAAAATATTTAATCTGAGGACATATATGAGACTTCATGACACAGATTTAACTTCATGAACATTCAGGTCAATGTATAGATTATAAGCAAGGTCAGTCTCAGCTCCAAGTCCCGTTCTTCTGAAAAGAGATTAACCATTTCCTTCCCATTCCCCAGATTTCTCAGTTGTGGAGAGAGAAACTCCACTACCTGTTCTAGATGAACCATGCTAGATGAAAGTATTATATAATAACCAGGTTTGGCTGTTCTTACACAAATTGTCATCAGAAATTTTAAATGGCTTGATTGTATATTAAAGATGTGTATTTGTGAAAAATTACTTCCCCAAAAATGCAGAATGGTTTTATAAGGAACCTTAAAACCCATGCAGACTCAAATTTTAACACTTGTTTGTTTGACTGATTGATTGATTTTTTTTTTTGATATCTAGAGAGGACTTTGAAGAATTTTGGTGTGAACAGAGAATACTGCTATTATGTTTTCATAATTTTGAGTGGAGTCCTTTTCACTCTCCAAAAAGCATTTAACAACTGGTGAATATTTTGGTGACATTTATTCCTAGATCTCTGTGGCAGGAGTTGAAGTTGGACACAAAGCATTTGTCTCAGCTGAAAAATGCTCAGTGGGCTGTATTTCATATATATGTATGAGTGTTGAAGTTATTCAAAAGAACAGGCACACTGAAGAAATTGTATCCTGTATATAGATAGAACCTCAGAGAGAAAGAGAGAGAGAGAGACCCCTTGGGAACAAACGTGTTCTGAAAGGCACATTTTTGTGCGAATTTATGTTTTAGAACTTTTAGGCACCTTCACTTTGGGGAGTAAAAGGACCCATATAACCTTACAGGAGGGGTGACCATGTATTTCCCATGGAAAAGAATCTAATGGAAGAGGTCTCTTATCTGCTCCAGATTCTTCTGGATCCTGAATCCTGAATGTAAGAAAAGAGTCACTTCTCAGCACTCAACTGTTACAGTCTGTTGAGGTTATGTTGTGTCAGCTTATAGAGGCTGATATGCTTCTTACTTGTGCAGATTTTAGGAAATAATTGCTTCGACTTATTTAAGAGAACAAGTTTATATCATAAAGGTAAAATAAATAAGAACGTGATTGGAAACTAATGCAGTCATTTAAGATTTACACAGTTTTGTCTATTTTTCCCTAGATACAGTTCCTTTAATATCTCTAAATGATGCTGAGAGGAAAATACTTTCACTGCCATCTAGATTCGGATTGTTTGATAAATTAGCAGGAAAGTTAGAAAAACGTTTTTCCTCTCTCTCTTTGAAAGTCATAGTAACATTGTATATAGTTTCTTCTCTTTGTCTCTGTATATTATAAACGACTGAGCAGATTGTGAGTCGTGGATGTGGGTGGCAATTAAGATAATAATTGTTCATAGGATATAGAAACCGCATTAGAAAATGAAGACATTCCTGCCTCCTTCTCTGCTCTTTTAGACAGTGAAAAAATGGTCTTTATTATGTCAGATACTCCACTGAGAAATATGCATTACTTTTCAAATAAGATACTGTGTGGCCAACTGGCATAACATTTTTGGATAATGTTTGTAAATGCTGTAAACCTGCAAGCATTTTTATGATTGCTCAAAGATTATAAGCAAGTTTAGAGCAAGGCTGAGTTTAGAATTATGGAAGGTTTCAAGCCAATTTCTTTATAAGATGCAGTGAGTAAAAATTCAGGAAGGATATAGTTTCAAAGGTTTGTTTCTGTTCGTGGCTGGTTACCCTTCTGTGTCCCTTTCTTTTTTAAGGTGGACTTTGTAATTTTGCACTTCCTGCTTTTTTTTTTTATTTTATTTTTCTTAGGTGAAACTAAGTATTTTTCTCACTTCCTAGACTATGGTTCCAGTGCTACACCAGTTCTTTTTATTTTAAGGCACAACATGCCCTTAACAGGGCCTATTTCTGTGATCCGTTGGCTATCAAAGTTTAGTGATCTCCAAAGCCATCTAATAATAAATAACTGATTCTCTCATTGTGAAAATATGTTTCATTCTGGAGATTTGTATGGATTTATATTTCATCCTTTATACTATTTGCCAAGAACCAATTTTTTTAGATATTTATTAAAAAAGAAAAATAAAAAAAAGAGGACTGCTATTTATATTATAGGGCTGGTGTATGTACTTAACAATACGTTAGTTCAAGTGGCAGAAAAAAAAAAGAAGAGTATAAAATGTGCAGCTAGATCTAGTTTTTTGCACCTATTATAATTTGGCATCTGTCCATAGACTTCACTGGAATTATAATCTGTGCCAGTGAGTATAACACGAGGTTCCCAGAAAACATCAGTGCATTAATTCCCTTGGCTAGACATGGATTTCTGTGGATGAAGCTTAAAAAGGCATCTTTTCATATTTTTCTTTAATATTTCTTTCAACATGGTAATTAGGATAATGGATCATGCCCCCACTACAATCTATGAATCGATGAGACAACTGTGCTTGTCTATGATAATGCATATCACAACCCTGAGGCAAAGCCTATGAGAGCTGGGGAAAGCATTCTCAGGGAGAGCTGTCTAACAAAATGCATAATACCTAAGGCAACTAATACCCTCTGAAACCTATGAGTCTGTTTTAGCAAGTCTAACTTGATGGGAATTCCAATTAGGGTGTCCTCACTAAAGATGGCTCTGTTATCTATAACTTTGGAGACCACATACATCACCAATTAGTAGATCTTGAGGTGCATGAAATTCTTTCAATGAATTGATATGTACATGTTCACGGAGGATGTGGGGGTGTGTGGGGATTTATCCCTCTGTGCTACTTTCCTCTGTTTCTTCCAATGACATTCCTTGTTGTGTCTGTCTATGGTAATGATGACCATCCAGCTAATTTTCAGAGGATCACATTGACAGTAACCTTTGGCTCACCCATCTGTTCCTCACTTTATTGCTTCAAATGTCTCCTTTCTGGCTCATTGTTAAATTGAAATAGAGGCAAATTCGCCCAAGCACAGCAGGGCTCTGCTGGGCCATATCTGACTGCAGAAGGCTGCTTACCAGAGTCCTCTGATTCAGCTGCTCTTGCCATTGAGGTTTTCTTACCACTGAACATCTTGCTGGATGCTGATGGCAAATAAAACATCTGTGGTTGACAGTAAGCTTTCCTCTTAAAATAACAAAGGAACATGGCTCACCTCCCATCTTCTGACATGGTTTTAAAGCTCCCCTTGGGAGTCTTCTCTCCAGGAAATGAGTAGCTTCTAGGTTGTGAAGCTCAGCACAAACACATGAAACTAAAGGTTAGGATGGATAGCTCTGAAACACTTTGGGTTTGTGTAGTGAGATAATAAATAGTCCAGCAGAGCTACAGGTAAACTTCTATTGCAAGAATGCACAGACATATCAAATATCAGAGTATTTTCAGTGCATTCGTTCACAATGCCATATATACTGATTGGTAAAGCCTGTAACAGTGCCAGAGTTGTATAAACAGAGAAAGCTACTAAATCTAGTATATATTATGAATTTAATGTTTTTTGTATTAGCACTTTCCCACTTTTTTTTTGGATGGTAAAAATAAAGAATGTTTCATTTTTCATTCTGATTTACTCCTGAATTTTTCTGACACATTATTTTAATAGAAAGTATTCCCTTTTTATCTTTTCCCACTGCAAAAACAAATATACAAATGCAAAACAAACTAAAAAACTAAAATTCAGAATATTAGAATGTTATAATTACACCAAGCCAGATTTGTTGCTTTGGGAAATTTTGTCCTCCAGATTGCCTTGCTTTCAATGCACCATAATAAAATATATTTTTATGTAATTTAAAACATATGTTTTGAAGTGTGTTCTGCAGCAACTGAAAAAAATGTGAACAGCTGAGCCATTAAAATTGCAGTACATTTTGCATACCTTAAGTGCAGATACTAAGAATTATTTTTCATTGCAATAATCTTATCCTTTTAAATTAACTTGGAGTGTCAGGCTAAAACACTGGGCCTGGATGACAGTTAAATGAAGGATCTTTACTCTCCAGTCCAGCAAGCTACACTGAAAAACAGGGAAGGAGGCAGGGAGGCAAAAAAATTGTCAAGTAGATGAATACCGCCCCTTAATATCAGTAGTAATGAAGAAACTGTTTGCCATCATGCAAATCTGTGCTTAGTGAGCAAAAAACATCCTCCAAGGTTTTCCATCAATGTCAGTTGCACACCTACATGGTTTAAAACAAGTAGCCTAATGTAATATAAAAGCATCATACACTTATTTCCCAATTTTTTTCTATTTAGCAGAATACTTCAGTGACTAAATTTTATGCATATCTATGTGTATATGCTCCCTTTCTAGAATATACAGTACTTAAAGTAAAATAATATTTTATTTTCAGAATATTTGATATATATTTTGGTATGCCACAGTCAATGCTATGGAGAAAAAAAAGAGGTAAACCCATATTTCTGTGTAAAGAACAGATGTACTTTAGCTGACTATTTGCAAGTATAATAGGAAGCTGTGAGTTTGGGACTTGAAAAATGGTTATGTTACTTAGAGAAAACACATCAAAACTGAGAGACAGCTGGAAATTGCAGTAGATGAGACACTGGAAAAATCCAGGAACCTCCTGCCAAAATCAGATACAGAAGTATTAGATCCAAATGGATTTACTTGCCTTTCATCTACATAGCTACCTACATATGCATGTATTATACATCTCTTTGAATTACGTTTATATTACCAGTACATTTGCAAGACAGTTGTTTGGGTTTTTTTACCCCTGTAAAGACATTACCTAATTCAAAGTCTTGTCCCCATCTGAGATTACATACATATTCTGAAAAACCTGAGCAGCTGACAAACTGTCTATGCTTAAGAGGAATCACTGGAAAAATCCTTTCAGACCACTGTCATTCTACTTGTTGTGCATGGCAGCATTGATTATTTCCAGAAAGACTTGCAAGATTCATGGCATTTTAACATGTGGATGGTTATGAACACTATCTCTTCCCTTTCTATGCACAAGCTATATATATATATAACTTTTGAAAGTTGTTTTAATTCTACCTGTTTTTTGAATATTAATATTTAACTATCTTTTCCCACTTGTTTCCCTGAAATTCCTTAACAATGAATCAAAATCAAAATATTCACCTAAAATACTTAAATTTTCACAGTTCAAATAAAATGGAGGTGGAACTGGACCCCAAGAATTAAAGTTACAGTAATAAAATATATCACTGTAGCTATCCCACTAACATGAGCAGGGAAAATCCTTACCTTTCTAAAGATATCCCAATTAATATTTTCAGTGTATTTTTACAGGATATCTGCTGGTCCAAAGTCCCTTTGCAAAATTTGGTCCTACAAACTGAGAACAAATATGAGTCTTTTAGATTGTCTGTCTTCTGTTCATTGTATTTGTTTTGTGAATTGCTTGTTTTTTACTGTCTCTTGATATCATAACACCTCCAGAACTGCAGTGTGATGCTGGAAGTGAAACAAACCAGGATATTCTTAAATAAAAATATATAACAAGAGAAAAATGAGGCACATGAGACCATGGTATGTAGCTTTTAAAGGGCAAATATTTTTATCGGTGTAAGAATCAGCTGAGAACGTATGTATGGAAAACCCCTGGCTTATTTGCTCCCTGAAACAGAGATTTCAGCTGTGGAAAAAAAGGCTGGAGGACCTGTGGTGCTGTAAATACTTAGTGTAGTTCAGATTAGAGTGTCCACCGAGATAATGAATAGGTGCCCCAAAGAAATTAAGCAGTGCCAGGAAAGCTCTGGAGAAGGTTTAGATAGATGTCAGAACACTGTGTTACATTATCATCCTGGGGTTCTCGTCAAAAGAATAAGAGTAATTTTGGGGACCTAACTTAGCGAGTAAATTCCTTTCTTCTCTATATGAAAAGCTTTCTTCCACATATCCCTTTTCTGTCTTCCTCTCATCCCAAAACTGAGGTCTCTGAGATAATTTCAGCTCTACTTTCCCAGGATAAAGGTTGTGAATATTTTTTTTTTTTAATTCAGGATCTGAGAGAATGCAGCACATTTATACACAAAAAAGACAAACAGAGAAAGGCTATCACTGTGAATGAAGAACTCTGCTTTACTTGATCAGTTAGTTGGTAATTATTAATAGTTTCATTGTTTGCTTTTCCACTATGTACAGTTTTGAGGCAAAGAACTCAAACCTGACAAACAAAGTGCTCTATAAACACTAATGAAGTCTTGGAACAAGCTGTGAGCCAGGGTAATTATTATTAGGCTAATTCTACAATTGGTAGCCTGCATCACAGGAATTAAATTACTTCTTTGTCAAAGAAGAATGCAATGGCAGAGCTTAGAAGTCATCTATTCCAGTTTCCACTCCTTTTACTAGACAATGCTGTCACTTAGGATCAGCAGTTTTTGAGGAGTTGGGCTTTTAAAAAACCAACATATACATCATTCTTTGTAAAAAAATGAAATTATTAATATTTATATCAAGGCAGACAAGTCCTTGACCTAAAAGGAGGGAGTTACACAATAATGTGGTTGCAGGCAGCAGAAGTGACATGGGAAAGAAACACACAGGTGTTACTAGGAGAGGACAAGGAGAGAAAAGAAAAATTAACCCTCTGATTCCCTCTGGTAAATCTTCTATCCCACCATCTGTACAGGGATCAAATGATGCAAAGGTCTGATAAATCCTCAGAAGAAAAATAGTTATTTCAGCAGATGTCTCCAGGTATTTTCTCATTATGTGCCTCTTCAAAAATGGCTGTGAAATTACTAAAAAGTAAACTCCAGGGAAAATGTAATATTTGGTTGCTAATATTTTCTATTTTTCTGTACTGAAAGAATAGTACAGGAAGTAACAGTAATGATACAGAAGTCTAGAAATAGTAACAAAAGTACAGGAGTAGCAGAGAGGCACTTGCAGCGGACAGTCTTCTTGTAGCAGTGCACCAAGGTCAAACCTTACCGACTACCCCACTGGAATATGCAAAACTCATTCTCACTAAGCTATTGATCTTCTGAAATGTTAGACACCTTTTTGGAAATGTACTAGAGATTGTGGGAAACAGTGTTATAAAACAGGCACTGAGTTTCATGAGGGTATACATGAAGATACAAGCAGTGTGTAAGATACGCTCTCTGATTGTAGTACATTAAACAATGATTTAATTATTTCCCAAAATCAAAAGAAGCCAGATCCAAGCATGTGAAAGGCACAGTAATTCAAATGCAGATCCATTCTTTAGGCTACAATATTTGCTGACAGGTTGGGAAACAAACCAGGGAATCTAAGAAGCTAAATGCCTAAGTCTCAGCAATTTGATCCCAAGCTTTTCAGTTGAGACCATGAGAAGCTGATAGCCTCTAGGGATATGGCTCACAGAAGAACTTGCAAGGCATACTAACAAGTGGGTTAGACGTGCATCATGTAGCTTTTTATAACTTTTTTTACCTAGGTATGGCTTTGTATATGTGATCCATCAAGACAGCTTTGATCCTTTGGAGCACAACAACTAACAAAAAAAAAAAGGGCTAGGAGAAAAGATACACATATAAAGAGTTAGGGATTATAGGGGCTTGGCTATGATGAACAGACATAGGCACTCACTGTCGAAAAGATAACACTAGGCATAATACTTTTTTTTTTTTAAACACAAGCTTTCCCAATATCCTACAATGTTTCACACAGAAATACCCACACGAATACACCGAACAATGACTGTAAAGAGTAAGGGAACAAACAAAAAAAGACTCGGCAATTTGAAAGGGAAGATTCACTGATGAAATACCTAGGAAAGAGACAGAGCCCAGTCAAACTTTCCTGTCTCACACTTAGTTAGAAAGGACCATGTGAAGGCTGACTCTAACCTTTGCGTGCATCGCTTTAGCACGGTAGCCATGAGCACCACAGAAAAAGAACAATATAGTTAGGTGGATGCACTCAAGGAGACATCTCTTGACTGCTTTTCTTAGTGCTGGATGGAGGAATTTATTTTTCAGTAGACTCTAAATTGTTGTTACCCCTGCTTAAAAAAACCAAACCTACAGGCAATTCGAAGGGGCCATTTATGAACTGTAAACCTGAAACTCTGAAATAACGGGAAAATGAAATATTTCAGGGTTCATGAGATTCAGCTACTCCATTCTTTTAGCAGAGATTTCTTATAACCTTGAATTTAAATGCTGAGCTACATAATACATGATTATGTATTTAAATCCCTATTTGACCTCCTAAGTGAACACCACTTAAAGGAAAGATATTACTAATGGGATTGAAAACATACAATGAAAAAAAATACAATAAAAAATGCAGTCTTACTGTCACTAGAATATTTGCTCAACTTAGGCTTTTTTGCACTAAAAGTGGATTCAAAAATGGTAAAACACATTAGAATTCTATCTTTTTAGTAATTTCAAGTATTTGGGATTATTATTTTATATTCATGCAGATATGCATTTTTATTCTGATGTTATGTTTTTTAAATATTTAAATTCCATTTCTTCCTGTGTAATAATTCCGTCAGTGTCCTGATGAACTTCATATATAAATATATATTATTTTATCAGATTGAAGGTGCAAAACTGTATAATTTAAAATATTCATGCTTTCAATAGCAAAGCACCAATCAAAAGATAGTGATTCAACCTTGATATTTCAGAAACTACAATATATTTTGCTATGCTTCTTTTTTTCTATTGTCCACCAGTGTTTTTCTTTTTCTCTCTTCTCTCTCACAAATATTTAGCTTTATTTCCAAGACTATGCTTGAGGTGGCTCAACTCTCAAAGGTTCCTTGCAGTAAGTTCTGCTGCCCCTTGTTCCTGTTTCACTTCCAACCATCTTCATTACTCATGAAGCTTGACAACTTACAAGTAGGTCTCTGTCCTGCGGGCTCACACTTGTACCCTTTGTTCAGCCCCATTCTCACATTCTCCAGCCCTGTCCCTAGAAATGGTTATTAATACTTTTGTGGCTTATCACTGCTTCTCTTACTGAAGTATTCCTTTCCCCTCCTGAGATAATTTCATTACATCAGACTTCTCCTAATATCTCTTTTTTTTTTTGTTTCTCAGAATTTAGTGAGGTTGCTTCTTGCTACTCTTATTGGAGGGCTTTCACTCACCACTATTCAGATACAAATTTCTGTCCCCCTGTTTTAGAAATAGTTTTTGGTTTTACTGACTGCCCTTCATAAGGACCTCTTCACTGTTTTCAGTAGCCAGCTTATGAACCCAGAAATGGATAAAAGAGTTGTGGACTAAACAGTCAAAGATGTAAGACTTTCGTGCAGAATTCCCACAGAATTCTGGATTCTTTTATAATTGTCTATGATATCAAGCAAAGCTTTATGCTGTACTTCATTCATTGCAACCACTTTCAATATACTTATTATTTTATTCACGTTTTACCTGTTTTCCTGTCATTCCAGCTTCTGGATATATCCAGATCTGTAACGAGTTCCAACAAAGACTTTGGGGCTTTCCTTCCTGTATTTCTATCCTGTTGCTAGTTACTTGGAAACCTTAGAACAGTGTAGTTCAGCTTTACCCTGGTAAGCATCTTTAACACATGGAGAAAGTGGACTGAAACTGTTGTTAGACTGGATATTTCGAAGGCAAACTTTGGAAACTGCACTTCTTTCTAGTTTTATCATTTGTACGAAAATTCCAAACTAATTGTGCCTATCGTGAATACATGTTTTGAAAGAAATTAATCTATTTTACTTAAAAGAACAATCATTATGCCTTAAATCTGAGCCCAATTTGAAATTTTTAGTTATTTTTTGTTTATTGCAATGAAAGCAACAGAAAGATAAATATGCAATGAAGTCCCATTAATCACACTCTTCATAAAGTAGAAAAGTGGCTTTCCAAAATTTATTTAGGGAAATTAGATGCCTAACTCCCTTGAAGTTTACAGATACTTTAAAAGTTTCCTTAAATAAATAAAAACCTATTTAAAGTTATGATCCAAGTCTCCTTGATTTTCAGCAAAAGTATCCCCACTGACTTCTGTTTAAGTCTCTGAAAGCATGACTACACAAAAGGTTAAGTAAAGAATCCAAAATTCTGCCTGTTTTGGGACATGTTGAGTTATGCTCTAGAAGGATGCTGATGTCCTTGCTGTTGTAAAATATTAAGCAAAAATATATAATACTATTTGACACGTAGGAGTGCAAATTTAAACAAAAGCAGAGCTCATATATTGCTTTTACATTCTATCTGCCAGTCAAGCTGAGACTTTATAAAGAATGGCAAAGCAATTTTCAATCATGTATGGTATATTGTGTAGGTCAAATTCTTTTATGTAAATCTTTTTCACTTGGGTGTTTAAATTTCAATAAAAATGTAATGATAAAAAGTGTAGCTTTTATTTCTCCTTCTTTCTCTAATTCATCCTGAGTTTTGGAGAACATGTGTTTTATTGAGCATGACACCTAAAAGAGGCATTGTTTTAAAAAGGTGTTAAAACAAGAGTCACATATGTTTTGGATAATGGAAGTATTACAGGAGGCTTCCCCACACAACCTTTCTTTCCTGTAAGCTGGGGCTCATGGAGCTGTTTCTGTAGGTTAGTTTTGAGTTCACTTGAACTCTTCAGATCACCAGATGAGGGTAGCTTACCTGATGACTAACAACAGCATGGTGTATTTCAGAGTTTCCTACTGTTATTTTGCTTTTCATTGCTGTTTTCATATGAAAAGTTCCTGTGTAAGGAACCTAAAAATATTCTTAGTGCTAAAATGTGCCTAAAATTAGACAGTAACTTGCTTCTTTCAGCCCCGAAAAAAAAAAAAAAGTAAAAAAGAAATGGAATTCACTGGTTTCAGAGCTTGCCTAATAAGACATGCTTTTCTGAGTCAGAATTCAGTTGTCGTGTCAGGCTTTCACTTTATAGTGAACAACCTAAGGAAATGGATCCTAAGCTGATCTCCCTTCAATATGTAGATGACTGCATGGCCTCTGAAACACTCAGCCTTTTCGCCTGCCTCATTATTTACTTTTGAAGTGAAGAAGAAAGACGACATGCACCTCTGAGAGCTACAGTATTTCCTAGCAGCAAGATTCACTTTAATGTGTGATGTGGGTTAGATCCCAAACACTGGATAATATGACACATACTATGCTATTGTACAAGTTGTGAATAATAAACATTATAGAAATCCACACAGGGAATACCACGTGCTTTTGGGGCAAATTCTGAATTCAGAAACATAACTGCAGCTCAGTAAAGATTTTAAACACCAATCAAATGGAAAATGTTTGTGTGTATCTTCAGTTGTAGAAATATAGTTCTTTGCAAATACAAGGAGATAAGCTGGTTTACACCACTGCAGAGTAAGTATTTGTGGGTTTCTTTTCCTTTGTCTGAAATATGATTGCCCCAGGAATTTTTGGAACAAGTTAGTGCCAGTGTTTGTACCACAGGGCTAAAGAAAGCATAGGCTGGAGTAAGAAGAACTGGGCAGGAATTAATGCTTTTGATTTGATGAATTATCTGGAGGTTTACCTTATTTCCTGTCCTTAACTAAACCTAAAAGTAGAAAAAAGGAGTAATGAAAGCAAACTGGACTTAAACAAATCTTTGTTGGGATTAAGTCAACTTTTTTTTTTTTCAGAATGCCTTTGGATTTCAACATTAAAAGAAATTGTTCTGATAATGAAATGAAAAAAAAAACATTTCTATGCAGCAACTTAGAATATTTTGTTCATTTTACAATAAATTTGAGGCAACATAATGCAATCCACTGTTTTCTTCCTGAATTGTTTTATCTTTGACAACTCAAACTTTTCAATTAAAATTTGTTTATTTTGCACAGGTTCCCAAGCACCACCAGTATGAGTGACTAGTGACAATGTGCAGGGAAGAGGAAGAAGTAACTTTCAGTTTATTTAATGTTTCAAAATCCGTGGAAAAGTTTGGTAAAATGAAAATTCAGACTGAAAACCAAATGAGTTAAAGATTCATCTTTTGTTTTTCTTAACCCTCTGTCCTGTTAGAGACAATATAATGGAGGTTAGTTTAAAAATAATTTTTCCATGCCATGCTGTTAATTTCCTGGCACATGATATTGTCATACACTAATTTTGTCAGTAGTATCACTATATTAGGTAACATTGGTGACATTAATCTGTCTTTCCTCTTTCTAGAAGCCCATGTGTAGTTTTGCCTTGGTCAAGAAAAAAGCTTAACAACAAACAGAATTCAGTGACTGCTTTGAGTTCTGAAGAATAAGGACATCTATTCCCTTGTGTTATTTGGAAACTTGTCATGGATTGCACAAGAACACTTACACATGTAGTATATAGTTTTATATTTTTTTCATTTGCCAACCTATTCTGTCCTGACAAATTCTCTGGATAATTCTTCCAGCATGCTATCTGATAGGGATCAATTCCTTCCACTTTCTCCTGTTACCTGGAAACCCTGATAGGAAAAAAATTTTTTAGTTCTGTTTGTTCCTAAATAGTCCTACCAATAGTTCAGTCTCATCCACAGTTATCTCCTCTGTTATCAACTCAAAAAAACATACCTTCTGCTTCCTCAAGTGTTAAGTACATATTGGTAACTCCCTGGAGGGAAATGTGAGCTGACAGGTAACATAGACAGTACTCTTGCTGATAATGAGAATGGAGCCTTTTCTTTTTAACGTACAAACTCAGCTTCGATTCATCTCTGCACTACCCCTATGTTCTTAAAGAGTATCAAATATATTATAACATCAGATTCAGTCAATGTTACAGAAAGCCCACAGTCTCTGACACTTTCTTCATGGGACTGCACAGAAAGGATATCACCTTGTCATGTCATCCAAAAATGGAATAACCTGTAAGAATCCTGTTTTACAAATTTTCACCCATCTGTTTATCTTTATGCTCTGAGAACAACTTCAGTGGTTTTTCTGGAGTTGCCTGCTGAGTCTTAGAGTATACATGTGTGTGAGTTCATGTGGGACTGCAGACTGATGAAGCAGCAATCTTCCTGTCAGTTCAGGACTGTATTATCTACTCTGAATAAGTTCAGGGCTTGGCATGGAATTTGTAGTGGAAATATTATAAAGCACAGCCACATACATGACACAAAACATAGGGAAAGCATATGTAGTTCATTGTTTTAGCTTTACAAAATTATTCTGTACAAATGGAATCTCAAAAACACTGACAAATCCCTCCATGTTAAAAATACATCATTTCATCTAGCATTAACATGGAAAGATGACAAAATATTTGTATCTTTCTACCCATTTGGCTTATGTCTGTGAAATAAATATTTTTTAGTAACATTACATTGTGGGAACCCACTGTGATGGACAACCATATTCTGCAAAATCCTCAGTTTTTGTTAAATTTAAGACATATGTAAGACAAGCCTCTGTGAGCTTAGTGAGCAGACCACCAAACACACATGCTGAAACTGATTACCTGTGTTTTAGGTGCAAAGTATTAATAACAACCAAAGTTTAAAAGGAATTTAATGTCTTCCTTCCTTGGATGTCTGTTTTTTTTCTCTCTTTTTTTTTTTTCTCAAGTTTAAAATGTCGCTATTTAAAACACTCAACAGCTACAGTAAAAACTAAGTAATTGAATGGAATTTTCTAATGTCAGCTGGACTGCATTTGGATAACACTTTGGGATTTATCCTCCCTTGTAACTGCAACTACTATTAATGAGAGTGATACAGAAATGTTAAGAGAAAAACCCTGTGCTGGTGATGGAGAGCTCTTCTAATATTTCTATGTACATATCCATGCCTTCAACTATATTCAGAAAAAGCATTAATGGAATACCAGAGACAGCTTCTTAGAGATAGGAGAAACACAGAGCTAATAAGTGACAAAAATGATTGAAATTAAATAGTTTCCTTTTGTATACATTAAAGACAGACTTTGTTTAAAGATTTTGCATTTAAAATTTGATGTCAGTAGCTCATAATGAAGTGCAGAACTGGAACCTGGTAAATTTTTTCATAGCCTCAAAGTGGTATTGATTCCCATTAAATCTTACTGATAATTATTGAATGATAGTTAGTAGATTAATAGTTCACAATCTTAACATATTTTTCATGGCAAACAAGTTCATGCATATTTTTCCACAGAAAATATTAGCTACTTTCTGAATATAAACAAAACAAGAGATTTTCTGTAGTATCTCTTATGCCAGTTGGATAGGAAAGAGTGTTACTACCACAGGCATACACATTACTTGGAATTTAAATACATAAACTTTCAGTACTTGGAATTTAAATACATAAAATTTAAAACAGAGGAAGATGCAACACTAATTGTACTTTAGTTTGTATGGATGTTCTTCTAAATGCCTATTCCTTTTTCATATGATTATTCTGCCAGAATATCTTTACTTTTCTAGTTTTTACACCTGCAAAGTTCAGTTAGCTCCCTTCCATTTTTTCCAGGAACAGACAACGCAATACGCAACCTTACCATTGTTAAATCAAAGATGACTGGATAACTTGCACACACATTCTGATGGAATACTCACCAGGCCAAGAAGATCAAATAGCTACTGACCTTAAACTATGGTTTTACTTTGATAAGAGCCCTTAATTTGGCTTCTTCTCCTCACCAAGGTTCTGGTATCATAAGAACATATATATACACAGTCTACATGAAATAGAAGAATCAGACCTGGATCTCCTAAATTTGGCTGAAATAAATCAACTAAGGGGAAAAACAACGACAACAACCACCAGATAAACAAAAACCCCAAACCAAGCCCAAACAAACAAAAATCCAAACCAAACCGAAAAAACCAAAGAGGCAACCAGATAGGAATCACAAACAACATGGTACTGATTTTTTAGAAGTTTCTATGACAATGAGTGATAAGAAATGTAAACCAGAGTACTTAAATCGTGGTTGGTTTTGGTTGGTTTGTTTTGGTTTGCTTAGTTTGGGGTTTTCTTTTTTTTTTCATGTAAAGAACTGCAGTCCCTAAAGCAGGATTTTAAGTGGCAAATCTGAGGATTCACTGCCATGAATTATTGCAACTAGCTGCCTAAGCCTGCTGCTCAGTTTGCTTTGGGAACTTCAGGTATGTGTGGGACCGGGGTCATTTTCTTGAAAGAGATGGGTTTGCACGTAACCAGCTGAGAAAGAGTCACCTGTTTCAAAGCATTCAGCAACACTACTATGCCTTTTTTCTAGGTGTATTTATTAATTAAAACAAAGCAAAACAACACAAAGCAAAGCAGTTCTCCCAAAAGAAACAAACAATTATTAAAAAGCCCAAATAAGTAGAAAAACTATTGTCTATAAGCTCAGTTGAAACCAAATATGGGTTTTAAAAAACATGTACAAAAATTGCTAATTCATTGAGCAGCATTTAGCAAACATTTCATATCAGAGATTCAGGAAAATAAGCACCTATGTTCAGCTAAAGATGTTTAAAAATTATTTATTAAGTTCAAAATGATCAATTAAGATGAGTAACAACTTACGGGATGAAAGACAGAGGTGAGCCTTTCCCTCCACTCAGCATTGGTGAGATCCCAAACTGCAATAGAGAAGATCCCGCATGACCATCTGAAGCACTTCCTTACGGTGACCAAGTACTTGCAGAGGTTGCCCAGAAAAGCAGATGCATCTTTGACTTTGGTGATATCCAAAAGCCATCTGGACATGGCCCTGGGCAACCTGCTGAGCATGGAGGTCAGAGGAGTTGACACACAGAGGTCCCTTCCAACCTCAGTCAGTCTGTTATTCTGTAAAACAACAATCCAGTCCTCTTTCTGAACTATTTATGTGTTTGCTCTCCTCTGAAGTTAATGCAACACAATACACACACTTAAGGACTGGGCTCTACTATTTTATTTTGCTTCCTCTAACGAAGTTACTAGCCCTCAGAAATCTTTCTGAGAAGCAACAAGATAATCTTCTCTTGTTCCTGGCTCTGGAGGACAAATAGTTTGCAACACTTTAAGATCAGCTTCCAGGTTTTCTTAAATACATGGCCTTCATAGCCTATCTGTACTTCTGACCTCTCTAAATTTTGCTTTTTAACCACTCCCTGAATACTGCAAATTGCAGTAATAACCTATTAAAGATTATTTGGTAATGATTGATTCTTATGTAACTGTACAGTCTACAGATATTGAAATCTTACAATAAATTTTTTTTTCTTGATTTTGTTTGAAACAGAAAGATAGCATTTTGTCTCATGAGTTAACTGTTTTCATTTTTTTTCCAGAGCCTCTCAGTTTAATCAGTCTTTAATAACTGGTTAATTATTCTCTAAGTTATCTGCTTTTCATTCACATGTTTAATAGCCAGCTGTATTTCAGCAACTTGAGGTGAGATCTTCATACATGAATTTGAAAGAGAGATCCTAAAGCAACTTGCATAGAGTAACGCTGAACTCAGCATCATTTGGAATGACTTTTTTAAGATGCAAGATTTCCTTTAAAGAAGTTTTTCAGTCTGATTCTTCTGGAGCTGCTAAATAGCCTCTATAAGAGATAATTTAAACATTATGGTTTACTTCTTGCTTGTGTGTTTTTTTTTTGGCCCCTGTGTTCATCTCCTCTCTTCATGCCAGCACTAACAGAGTTTCACAGGATGTGCAGATCTACACTGGGATAACAACATCAATCAAATGTCACGCCTCAGCATTTCAGCCACCCAAATTCAGCAATACTTTCCCTAAAGCACAACTGGATGAATATATTCTAATTCTGTTTTGATTATCTACTCCTTCCTGGACCCCTGCAAGTTCTTTCTTCTGAAATAATAAAGATGAGACAATGACTGGGGCAGATCTGGGACGTGATGGAAAACATCTTCTAAGTGCTTTGGTGGTAACTATTACTCACAGCTCAGAGCCTGGCAGAGATGCAAGATTTGAGGTTAGGAAGGGAAGAGTCCTCTGTGTCAGACTGCTATGAGAATGGGAATAGAGAGTTTTTCAGTTTAGTATATCTTTTTCCTGGTGAGAATATTTAGTCATACTCCCTCCAGGCAATTTCCAACTGAAAGACTACTCTAGAACTGGCAACCAGCTTGATGATTTCTGTGGTCTGCCTGAGAACATACATTAGTTGCCTGAAAACATGCTAGATTAGATACGTTAGATCAGACTTTGAAGCAAACAAATGGACAATTTGTCAAAATTTATGTAGGAGACAGTACACTGTGCAAGACATTTCAGATAAAGGATGTTTCCTTCATTCCTTCTCCCTTTCCTTCTCTTAAATATTTTAGAATAACCTAAAGAAAGCTTCAGACTAGCAAAGAAATTGCTATTTAGGATCTCTGCAGACATTGCCTCCTCATTCAAATGAGAGGAAAATTTAGAAGTCAGAAACTTTAGTCAGTAGGGCTTCTCTGTCTATCTTTTTTTTGAGAAATTCTCTAGAAGAGAGATTTCTGGACAAATCAATAGTAACTTCACATCCTGAGACAAACAAAAGTAATAAACCCTCCACACAGTAACTTAATAAGAAGTAAACCTTAGCTACAACTTGCAGACTGTTTATGAAAGTACAAAAGAAATTATTGACTCAGAAAAGAAGAGGCAAAGTTTCTAAATAAACCTGATGTCAGAAATACTGAAATCTTAGTGGTTGAGAAGGAGAGAAAGGTATGCTTGAGAGAACTGATTCCTATTAAAAAATTATTTGCATCTTCTGATAAGACACAGAAAAATTTGTGGCTATAGATATGCACTCAAATGTGAGGTGAGCAGTCCATAAACTTAGAATAAATTTAGTCCCTCCAATGGGCACTCACTCCTAATTTTATCTTATTGTCTTTGATCATTACCCTGCTGCAATGTGTAAGAAGAGTGAAAGAGTTTGCTTTCTATAGAAGTGACAAAGAGGTAGAGAAGATTCCTAAGAAAAAATATCTGTAGTCATAGATAGGCATCTTACTTTTTCCTTCACTCCCTCAATCACTTAGGATGCAAGGATGTGTAGATACAAATTAATTTGGGTTTTCAATAAGAGGAACACAAGATGGTAATCTTATCAATATATTTGAGCGTGAATAAAGACAGGTATTTTTCACAGAAACAGAGCCAAAAAGACAGTAAAAAGTTCCAGATGTAAATTTGTCTTTTCAGCTGCAGAGACAGCTTGTTGCAAACCAAAACAATCCCCTGAACAAACACCATCTCTTCTAGCAACAAACAAGTGTGTCTGGAATCACGGAGAGCTTGCATCCTCAGCACAGGAGGAGGTGAGATCTCTGATTCCGTAAGTGGCTTTTTTGGTCTGAAGAAGGAGAGAGGTTAACATGTAAGAACAGCATAACTGGTCCTTGGGAATACATCTTTATCCAAATGTAAATCTTATGGCAATTATAAATTGAAGTCAGTGAGGTTACAGTGATTACAACTGAGGGAAGAAATTAGATATTAGCTCAGTATTTCTATTTGTTAGGACAATGATGAAATGCTTCTACTGCAGCTTATTCAATAGTGTTTAAAAATTCTGTGCATATGTTTTCCTTGGCTAAACTTAACATACCAAAATAATTTTTCTCTGTTTGTTATGAAAGTTGATTTAATATAGTGCATTTTTTTTGACACTAGATTTTCAATAAACTTAAATTCAACACTAGGAATACTGAATGGATTGCAGGAATTAGCATATCTATTTGAAATAGTGTTACGGAGAAGGAAAAACCCAGGATATTTGATTTTCAATAAAACTTCTGGCAAAATTTGAACTTGTATAAAATGATCCCTGGCTTTTTGAAAATAAGAGGAACCAATTCAAAAATATGAAATTGGAGCTTGAACTGGGGGAGGTGGAGTGAACTAGCAGGAAAATACTGGTCATTATAATATGTTATCAACAGACTCCCATAAATAGAATCCCAATATCTAAAATTAAATATATCACATACAGTGGAAATAAAAAGAGTCATTGGTTTATTGTGGGCTGATTGGTGTACACAAGTCAGAGACGTGTACTTTGGATCTCTTATTCTCATTGCTGACTGCAGATTTAATGCAACTGTTATCCAGGGCCCAGTGTTTTCAAATAAGATTTAGTACTCCTCCTCCATTAGACTGCTATAGAGAAGGAAAAGAAATTGTAACAAGAATTTTTTGCGTGTGAAAATGAAAAAAAAAAACCCTGTTACCATTTAGAAAGCTCTGTTGCAAGAGACTTACAGGAGTTCTATAACTGTAAAAGACAGACTCTGCCTATGGAGTTGCTGGTCCTTGATCATCACAACTTCTGGGCCAGCTGCTTTTTAAGCAAGCACACCAAATAAAGTAAACACAAGTACAATATTCTGTCACTTCTCTGCATGGCAAAATAATCATTGGACATAATTTTGAATCAAGGCATGGGAGGAAATATTGAATGACACAATATATGGGGTTTTTTTGGGGTTTGGGGTTTGTTTTTTTTAATACAGTAGAATAAGCATACATCATAGATATTTGAATCTAAAGAGAAGCAATCAAAGATATTCCATTTCATGTTTTACCTGCTATGCCTTAGGTCTCAGTTCTGACTTTTTTTTCAGAGAGACTCTGTGTCTTGGGGTGACTCTATCATGTGTATCCCCTATCATGCTCTATGCCCAAAAAGTAATATTGTGCCTTTCCTACGCCTTTAAAACGAGCTTGAAAAAACCAGACAAACTTTCCAAAGCAGCTTCTCAAGGACACAGAGATTACACACTCCTCAGTTTTTTGTCTGACCGCGGAAGGCACGAAGGGAGCACCCTNCCAAACCGGCACACTCTGATAGTATAAAATGTTTTTTATCATGACCTGCCTCTATGCAAGGCAGCACGAGATTATCTAGCCTGTGGAAAAAACCCCAAGAAACCAGAGTGGGATAAAAGGCAGTTACTTGACTTTATTCACTCTTTATGTTGGACAGTAGAGATAAGTGACCATAATAATTGCAAAAGAGCTACTCGTGGTAAAAGATGTCAGCCAAGGCAACTAATCCTCCTGGCATGAAAACGACAAAAAAAAATCTCAGGTGTTTTTGTTTGAGGCTGACATAAAACACTTAAAAAATATTGTTTGTTTGTTCATTTGTTTCTTTAGTATAGGTGCTTAAGTAGTGCCTTAGATCAGAGCCTGGGTGTTTATCACCTAGGGTGAGCCCACCAGGGTCAATAACCAGCTTTCAAAAGTGCGTGATCTTGAAAATTTGTTCTCTAAACACAGTGCTACTTGTGAGTGGAAATGCTGTTTTGCACAGGGTGAATCAAGTTGGAGTCTTGATTGCAGCTGTTCCAGAACTGTAATCCTGACTCGGTTACTGGCACTGTGTTTGGCCTTGGATACCTCCCAGCTCTGTGCCTCAGTTTTCCTGCCTGTGAGATCGGGAGAACAATGACTGACTCTCAGACCTGATTAGCTGTTTGTATAGTACAGAGAAGATGTGAAGTGCTACAGTGTTACTAGTTTGACTGCTTAAGAACTATTTTAAAGAGCAGCCTAGTAAGATCAAGAGCTCTTTTGTCCCATGTATTTATCTGTACTTGTTCCTCTAGATGACCTAAAAGGGATTAACAGCTATTCCTAGGCTAATTGGCCTCCATGGCATCTCTTCTCTAGAGTCTGGAAGGGATATGCTGGCTGCAAATCCAAATCCCCAGATGCATTTTAGCAACTAATATGGTGAGTGAATCAGCTGGTTGTTATTAGTTTTTCAAGCAGTCTCATGGATTTTAGTCATCTAGAATGGCCCAAATCAAACGACAGCTGCTTTTGCATATTTTCTCTGCAGATGTCATTTTAATTAACGTCAGTGTTACATATACCTCCTACAAGCTAATACTGTAATTCTCCAGCTGAAGATTTTCAAGCATTTCAGATACTATCTGAGCTTAAGTACTCGTGTAAAAGATTAAAAATAATAATGAAGCACGTCCTACAAATCAGAATGTCATTCTTCAAACTCACTGGAGGGTGGCAATACTTCTGTCCATTGGGCAGACAAGAGCAGTTTTTATCAATTACTTTAACATGAGTTCACTTCACAACACCACCCAAAACAGTCCAATATGCACTGATTGTATTATTTGGGCGATTATAATGTCCTTATAAAAGCTTTCAATAACAGAAACATTGCATTGGAGAAAAAAATTGGTTTCAAGGGAAGTTAGACTTCTAGCTGCTTTTAAATAGCTGAACCCTAGTCTCAGTTTTTAGTAATTTAGCCAAAATTATCATGTCAGCATGCCGTATTACTAAGAGTTGCCAAACATCAGGTGCACTGTGGCCTGAAATCACATTTTTTCCAAACCTGTGAAGCTGCTATTCAAAAATAAGTCTGTGAAACTTGTGATGAAGAAAATGTGAGGCATAGATTGTCTATGAACAAATCTATATTTCAAAGGTTGAAATCTTGGAGGAGGCAGCAGACTACTAAGATGAGATTTAATAATTACAAGATACAACAGTATGAATCATGCAAAATTCATTTTAAATAAAGTATTCAATGACTGGAAACAGCTGTAACCTTGATAACACTATGTGCTTTTGGACTGCTGAAGGATAGTATAACTTGTTCAAAGAAGAACCACGAAGGGTGGTGAAGGATCTGAAGCACAAGAGCTGTGAGGAGCAACTGAGGGAGCTGGGGGTGTTCAGCCTGGAGAAGAGGAGGCTCAAGGGTGACCTTATCACTCTCTACAGCTCCCTGAAAGGAGGGTGTAGGCAGGTGGGGATTGGCCTCTCCTGCCACACAACCAGGTATAGGATGAAAGGACATAGTTTTAAACTGCATGAGGGGAGGTTTAGGTTAGACATTAGAAAGAAATACTTCACAGAAAGGGTGATTATATATTGCAATATGTTGACCAGGGAGGTCATGGAACCACCATCCCTGGAGGTGTTTAAAGAAAGGCTGGACCTGGTACTTAGTGCCATGGTCTGGTTGACATGGTGGTGTTCGGTCATAGGTTGGACTAGATCTCAGAGATCTTCTTCAACTTAATTAACACAAAAAGTACCCTAAATCATAACTATTCACTGTTAAGAAAAAAGACTCTCTTTATGTTTCTACTGAATTTATCAAGTAAGCTTTGTACAGACAGAGGTAAGTGATTTTACTACCTCATTTTGTATTACTGCTATACTCAAATAGCAAAGGTTTTATCAAGCAGTTTAACCCCTGCAGTTATATTAGTATTCACTTCATAGTTAGGCCTTGGTTTATATTATCCTTACCCCTAGGAACATTATCATTTAGGACAGATGAAACAGGGATGTCTGAAAAAGTACACAGATCCATGTATTCCTTTGGAAGACTAAATAAGGAAAATACACCCACAGTTGAGAAATTCTGGGTATTCTTTAGTGTGTCAATACAAAAAACTAACATATAAACTACCTGTGAAGAAAGCAAACATTCAACATCACTCTAGTGTCAGTGATGCTAATATTAATAATAATTGATGCTGTCAGTGTTAGAGTTCTCCTGAGTTGGTGTGGGGAAGAGGGGCAAGAAAAAGGCATGTCACATGGCTGTTTAAAATGTTAGTTTGTCTTTTACTGTAGTTAAACAGATTTGTTTTCTTTTTCGCTAACATTACTTAGAGCAAGTTTCAGGTAAGACCTGTATAGAAAATAGATGGAGTACACAGGTTAGACATAAAGATCCAGTGGTGTTATTACTGGAAGGACAGAATACAAGCAGAATTACCTTACAGGAAGAAGCAGAGAGAACATCTGCAAAGAGAAACATAGCTTCACACATATATATGAAAACAAATATTAAAAATACCGAGATGCATACATACACACAGAAAACCATTTGAGAGATATAATCCTGGGCTTAGTAACAGGGAAAGTTTTCTTCTATGTGCAGGGTTGGCTATAGGAAAGCACTGGGTTTGTTTTTAAAAATATTTTTAGGGAACAGTAAGAAAATGATGGGGAAAAAAAGTCATACTGCTTTTTATAATTAATTCATGCTTTTGTGATTCTTCAGGTGCATTTTTCTTCTTTACATTTTACAGTATAAACAGGGAGTGAAAATTAACTCTCTATTTACCTCTATATACCTGATCACTTTTCATTGGGAGGTATATGCATCAAGCTCTTATTTGACGAACAAGGTTTGTAAGTCCTAAAATATAAGTCCTAACGAGCTTTATAAGACCTAAAATATATAAGACATTCAGTGTGAGAGGATAGGACTCTACCAGGTGCATACATGCACTTAGGAACTTTTATTCTTTCATTTTCTGAGAGACAGAGAAGGAAGACTGTCCAAATAATATCAGAAGCAACACCAGCTTGAAAGTCTGAGAGCAATGTGATGAACTCATACGGCGAAACATTAAATACAGAGAATACCCCAACTGATATTTCCAGTCTGGTTGATCATAAATTATTTTATTATGTTGCTTGGCATGTGACTTATCACAACATCCCAACATGATCCACTGGAAATAGCTCACTGCAGCATAATATATCAAACATGTAGAAGCACAGGAGGAAACTGATGCATCTCACCCTAATGAAATACAGATTTCGTCTATCCATTTTGTTAATTAGCAAAGTACCTCAGATCTAATTATGAATCTATCTTTAATATGCTTGCTTCACCCTGAACATCATGGGCATACCATGGTAATTATGCTACATAAAACTAAATAGAAGTTATGTCCTCTGGTGTTTGCATGCAGAATCTTTAACTCTGTGTATGGGGATATTTTAATTTCTGGAGTAATTTAAAAAATATTACTTAAATCAATCCTACTCTCTCATCCTTACTTTAGCTTTTGAAATTACATTATGAATGCTTGATGATAAGAGTATATTTTATCCAATGTATCTTTAAAACATCTTCTAAACCTATATTTAACCACAAGGTTGACAAGTCAGTGTTTTGTTCTCATCTAAACTGCCCCACTCCACAAACAGCCTTCTTTCGCAATCTCCTTAATTAACTTAATTACCTTAATTAAAGGGATAACTGTTGTGCTTCTTCAATACTTAGAACCTACAGACTGGAGGTCAGTTCTGGAAGACATTTTCAGTCTGGTAGCACTGTCTGCAGGTAGTGCAGTGCTCTTGTGTACGCAGAGACCTTGTGATCACTGAGTGGGCTTGGGGTAAAATAAGATGCAAAATTTGCAAAATACTTAAAAGCAGCCTAGACAGATATTTGCTAATAAAGCTTTAACCTTGATAGTGCTGTTATCTGTATGTAGCGAGAAGAAAAGTGCTGACTACCAGCCCTGTTTCTGTCCTGTTGCTGAAGGGAAGCTGGGCATAGAGGCAGGGATGTAGCTGTGATGCAGCAGGATAGACAGCTGGATACTAAGGAAAGGGTCATTTTGGGTACATAACCAATATGACCTCCTGTGCTATGTCCATTTGATCCTAAATTTCTCCCAGCATTGAACAACGCACTGCAAAGAGGGGGCAATGAAGAGATAATCACCACTTGGAGAACTAGACAGAGAAGCCCTCTTTTTTTACTGCCTAGTATGTGAAACACTAGAAGCTATGTTGCATTTTAAAACTCAATACCAATGAGGTAGACCTAGCATGATATCTGGTAGGGAAGACTGGGGCGTGGGGAGCAGGACAGAGCAGCAGGAAAGTGTAGTACAAAAGTTTCTCAGCAAATTCACTGTAGAGAAATGACAAACTGATTCAAAGTTTTAACGCCTAGGGAACATTTGATTGAAAAAACTTCAAAAATGTAAGATACTATAATAGCACTATTATGTCTGAGAACTTGAAAGCAGAGGCAACAGCAGAAGTCAAATCTCATGTTCAGAGCAGTAGCGGAATGTAGAACTCCCATTGCCTCATGTGCTGAAGAATGAGAACCTCACTTCTCCTTCTACTCATTTCTCATAGGAGAAGAAGCAAAATGTATTTACAAAAGTGTCTTTTGACTCCATAAGCTCTCTTGCCTATTTATACTTCAGTATATTCAGTTATAAATAAAGAAAAGACAGTATGTCCTAAATTAAAAGGGTATTTTTCCTGCCAGAAAAGTAAGATGATGAGCTATTAAATTGAGAACAAAGAAATAGTAATACAGTGTGTTAAATACAAGTGAGACAGCTATCACATTTCTATTCAATACTTGAAAATATGCCCACCTTTTCTTACACTTATCCTTAAATAGCAATTCTGGCGTAATTGTTCTACTACTACATGTAAATTGCTAGTGTCTGAAAAATTTTAATCTATGTATTCATACCTTTATGATAGCAGCTATTAGACAAAATTAGTAAGAAGTCTGTTGCCAGTACCCACAGGATTTGATTGTTATTTCCAAGGAAGAAGCTGCAAATTTCGTTTCCAGCACTGTTTCTTGATCAATTAATTCTGTTTCAGTTCAAGAGAATGTATTTTCATATGTAAGTGGCCACATCTAATTTTAAGAGTTGTCTTTCAAAGCTAATGAATGTACGCATAGAAGTGGTATTGGTGAAAGAGAGGATGGCATGTATATACCTCTACTGTACTTTCACTGAAAATAGTCTTTGAGTTAGAGTGTCAGATGTAATATGGGGTTTGTATGAGATCATTGCAGTTCATGCCTGCCCTTAAGTAGACAACAGGTACTTTATCTGGTGCTTTCTAAATTGGCTTTTGATGGAATAGTGAATGTTCTTGTGTCCTTTTCTCCTCAAGACTGAACTTCACAGTAGAGGGTAAATCTGTCTTGGACCAGAGACAGAGCTCAGTAATGTCACCGAGATGTTAGAAGCCACGACAATCTGTTGTTGGATGGTGGAGTGGGAAGTGAGTTCCTGAGCTGAGCAGTCTAATCCTCAATCACTCTGAGGAAAAAAATCAGAGTCCTTCTTTACATAATTGTTAAGTTTTAGTTTATAAGAGAGTATTTTTGCCTTGCCATTATATATTCTCTTTATACCTATTATCCCCCTGAATGACTGCCTTTTAATCTCACTGCCTAGTATTTAGAAAGACCTTCCATGAACAGTTTATCCTGCAGCCAAAGCAAAGGTCTATTGCACCCATAAAACCAGAAGTACACTAAACAAGATTTAAATATTAGCTTTCTTTTAAACTTACACATAAGAACAGTAAGTAATAATGTGTGTAAAAACATTTTTTTCACCCTGTAGTGTTGCAGTAGGTAGTTTCCTGCGGTGGCATGGCCTGCCACAGCCTTCCCAGAGAGCTCTGTGGGGTGTCTTAGCAGCTGTCCCACTTCCTGTAGCCCTTCCTGGGTGGCCCGCTCTGCTCCAGCTAGCAACATGGTGGCAACAAAGGAGCCGAGAAGGCTCCCTGCGTGGGGACCGTAGACAATCTTTACACCACCATGACAAGCTGATCCTGAGAGACACAGTGACCCACAGAGCATGGAGCCTGGAGTTTTATATAGGGAAGAGGGGGGCGGAGAGAGCACATAGACGAATGGTCTCAGAGCATAGGGGCAGTACATGGGCGGAGTTGGGGTAAAGGAACCAATAGAAGAAAGCTGAGGGAGTGGTTAGGACTAGGGGCAGGGAAGGGAGAACAATGTGGAGAGGGCAGGCAATTTGGTAAGAAAAGGAATGGAGAAATACAACACCACATTGTAGCCCTGTAAAAACTGTAATGCTTTAGGGAATAAGCTTCAGGCCTTCTGTGCCTAGGCAAACTCTGCAAGGCCCCAGTTGTGGTCTGTTAGGAGTATTACCAACTTACCGTGAGAACTCGTGATGTGAACTGGAATTTGTTACATGGCGTTTCTTGCTAGGATGTACAGTTTTGAAAGAATGGAGTATGTAAGTGTGAGTAAGTAAGAACTATAAGCAACCTGCTCATGGACAGTTACTGCTCACTGAAAATATGCAGCCTTTAAGAAAATGAGGAGCCACTGAGCAGGAAAGAAAGAGCTAGGCAGGAGCACAGGGAACTTGCCACATCAATTGCCCTGAGCATTCCACAGAACCTCTGCCACTGCCAGAGGCCCAGTACTCAGACATGTCAAGAAACTCAGACACTTTACAAAAGGGAAAGATCCCAGACATTTTCCCCACATCCGTGTACCACATGGAAGAGCCTCCTTCCCATGCTGGGGTGATAGTGACTGCCGAGGGGACCAGCGCCGCAGTACCGAGTGCTCACAATGGGTGTTGCATATGCCTGCTAAGGACTGACTGCTTGCAAGGTGTACTGATAGCAACTAAAAATGAGTACAGACTAAGCATTAGTATGAAGGGTATCAGTGAATGTCAATCTAGTTAAGTTTTTCTTTGGAGTTCAAACTGACCAGGCTTATCAGTCTTATAAACATCACAATGATATTTAGGTGTCTGATACATCCTTGTACACATATATTCACTTGCTGCCATATCAGTTTGTTTATTAAAATTATTCTTTTCAGTGGTTTTAGCCCCACATGCTGTACTTTTAAAACTGATATCTGCAAGATTTTACTTCGTATCTGACCACAGTCTTCATATTGCAAAGATAAACAAGCCAAGTCTCATTTCCTTTTTATGATAGAGCTACAGGAAAATATCAAGGAATCTGAATAAGCTCTGCTCCGGGGTGAAGCAAACTGCACAGGACATGAGAAACTATGACATGAGAAATCACCGGACACGACAGATAAACAATGTGAGAAGATGCCAAATGTTATTGTTAACACTGTGAGGACTGTCAGGGCCACGTGGGTTTCAGAGGTGGTTAATGAGGAGGTAAGTGAGACCTGAAGCTGAACATCAGACAACTTGAGGGGCCATTGTAGACCTTTTGGGGAGAACAGCTTTACAGGATGTACAGCACTTAGGCCGCCTTGTTAGTTGAGCATGTAATGCTGAGATTACCTAGTTAGCAGAAAAAGAAATAACAAATTTAACTATGGAAGTAGCAAGTCTGAGCTTAGTGGAGAAAATTATTATCAGTAATTATTTGGGACAGTGCTGGAGTGCAGAAATGATGGTGAAGAGGAGGGTAAAGTAATGGGAAAATGGGCAATAAAATACATAAATGATGTGTTTGGGTATGTCCAGGGATATCTCCTGTGCTTCACTGCAGCTGGAGGAGGACAATAAAGCAAAGTTGTTCCAACCGTAACACATGTGCTAATTCTGCTGCCGCGATCAGGAGGAACTGGGGTCAATGGAGTGAGGTGCTTTCCCTTGCTAGCAAGGAAAAACCCAGGACAGATGGATTGAGCAACCTGATATCACACTGTCAGTGCCTGGTGCAGGCCTGAAAACACCAGCATCCTCCTAAAGAGGTTTTGACTGTTTTGGCCTTGTCTGCCTTGATAGATGTCTAAAGCACAATTTTACTAGGTATTCCTCACTGAAATTCACATTTCCTGGATATGGTAATCTGACTTAAACACGGCACTCTAGACATGTTTTACAATGATAATTTATACTTTTCCTTTCCCATTGTACCTACTTGAATTTGTTTTAAATACAGACATAAGATGTTTGGCTTTTCAACCACTATCCCAGCAAACACTAGAAACTCAAGGGTATATTAAAATATAACATATGGTGATCTTCTGACATCCATTACCAAGTTAACACTTAAGATCTTGTTTCTGCCATAGCACAAAAGATCTTCCAGATATGGAATTATTCAAGAGTTAAGTAATTCTAAAATTTCTCATGTCAAAAATCAAGGTACTGTAAACTCATCTAGGCTTTTTTCACAAAAAAATGGCTAAAATAAGAGTAAATAATGGAGTAAAGGGGATTCTCCCTAAGAATTCTAAATTCCCCTCTACCTATGTTTCAATTAAAGACAATAAAGAGGTTTTAAGAGAATAACACTCCTCCTTTGAAGGACAATGAGTGTGAGTGTACATTTCCCTTGAGAAGGTCTTTATTTACGATCTGGTCATATCGATCTTTCAGCAATACCCTGGAGCAGTAATTATACTAAAAGACGAAGAAAGTGAACACGTATTTACAGCTAGTGAACAGTATGATAGACTTATTCCAATCTCCAGAACATTTTGTAGAAAAGTTTATGGTGAACCCTAAATAGTTGTTCATACTATGTCACAAACAAAAAGCATGTATGCTACCTCCTCAGAGCACTCACTATATCACTTGATTTACCATGAAAACACCAGCTGGTGAATTTGCGACTCAGACACAAAATTCAAAATTTGTTTACTCTCATTCTAAACTTGAACTTTTGACTGTATTGCTTGTTTGTTATTAACACAATATAAACCCCCACAGCCCCGACATTTGCTGAATAGGTCAGATTCTCTCTGGTTAATTTGTCATACTTCAATGAAACATACTGAAGTTTTTCAGCATTAGCATGAAAAACTAAGTTGCTTTTGTAAATGTACATCAGCTTGCTCCAGATTTAGTGTAAAGACAAAGCAGAATCCTTTGGCATATGGGGAACATTTTTTCAGCCAAATAATTAATATTTGATATCCTCTTGGGTTAAGAGAGATTGGTATGAGATGAAATATAGAATGTTTGCAAAGGTCTGTGAAGATCAAGGCATAGAACTAGTAAAATAAGATTTTTATTAGTTTTTTTATAAAATATATGTTTTCCCATGTACCTAAGACAGATATCTATTCTGTATGCTATGCTGTGACCCTTCAAAAGCATAAGAATCAGACACTGAACTTGAGTTTTTGCATAATGCCTTACATATACATACATACTACCTCTTCCCAAATTCTTTTCCTGAATATTACCCATTAACTTTGCTTAAATAAATAAATGTCTTTTCAAAGTCTTTAGTTAGAAAAGTGTATTAGTTATTCTGTGCTGTAATCATTATACTTGCACATCTCCTCAAAAGTTCACCCCACATATACAGATTAAATTTCTGCTGCCTTTTAAAACCAACAAAGGAATATATTTCCCACCTCTGTGTCTTTTTTTTTTCCCAACTTAGAAATGAATCGAGTCCATGGGGTAAATAACATAAATAAAAGAGAAAGCAAATAATAACTTGTTTTCCAGTACATACCCCTGCAGATTCCATAAGTACTTAGAAAAACAGCTGTAGTAGCAATATCTTTTTTCTTAAATGTCTAACACATCTGATTGCTCTTCCATTGAGACAAGATATAGCAGGACTGGTCTTCCTGCTGAAGAACCCACTGACCCTTCCTTCCCTTGCTTAAAAAACTTGCTCTTTCTTTTCCATGTATCCTTCTGTCCCATGGTGTAGTTTGATGCTGACTTCCTACTGTAGAAAACGAAGAAGAGCTCAGTGTGGTAAGCATTGTTCTCGTTTCTAGAAAGCTTTATCTCCTGTATTATAGGACATAATAAAAGGGTTCTGAAAATTTCTAATTCTGTGGTAGCTGTAATGTTTCCTTAAATTAATACAGATTTTGAGGTGGTGATTGTTTGTTAGTTTAAGTGGCTTTGGCCTCATTAGAATATAATGAATTTTCAAGGTTAGTACTGTATCATGTAGGTAGTAATAATAAATAATTTCCTTGTCAGCAGGGAGTCAATGAATATTTTGGGACTCCATCTGCAGACTATTTGGCTAGCAGGAATGCACTCTACATATACTTTGCTATTGATGTGCCTGTAAAACTCCTGTTAATTATAATGGGGATTTATAAATGGACATCAAAGGCCAGTTTGTGAGCTCTCTGAAGCCCTGATCCTGCAAAGGCTTATAAATGTGTTTAATTTTCACACTGTTAGTAGTACTGTTGAAATCAATGTGACTTAATATTAGCTACATGCTGAGTGTTTGTAGGATTGGGGACTGGTAGTGATTTTATACGGAATTTACTTAACTTGCTCCACTAAGTTTGCTTGTTGTGATTTGCATTAAAGCTATATTCAGAAAACTATGATCTGAAGGGGACACACAATCCTAATTCTAAATAGATTCGACATCACTGTAGAGCTTTACATTGGAAAAAAAGGCTTTTGGACAGCAGAGCTTTTTTAAAGGGGTAACTGGGCCATGTATAACATAAACTTAAGTTATGGAAAAATAGAGTAATTTACAAAACTTACTATGGTTTTACAAAAAGGTCACAAAAACAGTTATTTAAAATGTCTTGGTTCTTTTCACAGGTGTTACCCAAAATTATTTTTTTTTTAATTGAAATGTAGTCCTAAGATTTAGTAAATCTCATCCTGTGAAATGTATTCTGTGTTACAGTTTTTCACACAATTTCAGCATAACTTATTTAGTCAGGAGAGCAAATAAAAATATCAGAACTAACCTTTTTGATATAACCACTGCTTGCTACCATGCTTCTCTAATAAGCAGAAGCTATTAAATAAGTACCTGTATCAGAGAGCATTGGGGGTAAAAACAAGGAAAATTTATTACTTAAGAGCCCCAGCCAATCTACCTATATGAAAAAGTTAAAGTTCCAGACAAAAAAAAAAAAACGAAGGCAAAAGAAAAATTAATTAAAGAAAATGTGTGGGATTAAGCAGAAGTATTCCTCTGCATCTCACATTTTAAAATCGTAGTTTTCAAAAAATTAAACCTCTTCTCACATCATAAAATGCATGGAGGAGAAATCTAAGTGGGCTTCAATTTCTCAAACAGTGGAGGCACGACGTCCCTTTGTCCTTGCTCGGTTAGTGCATCCCTGTGCTATTTGTCTTTGTCAGACCTATGCATTTGAGTACCTGCACTCCAAAGTCCCAGTTTGGGCTGTGCTCCTGTGCTAAATGGATGCGCTGTAGGATATTGACTACTGTGAGTTTGACAAGGCTGCCCTTTTGACAAGGTGAAAGAGGTCATTATATTCACCTCTGGGATGCAGCCAATATAAATCTCATTCTTAAGGAGACACAATGTGTTCAGAAGCTGAGCCACAAGTCCAACAGCTTCCTGGATACTGCTTAAGCAAAACAGATTTTAAAAATTATTACAATGTAGTCAGGGTCACCCAAATATGATAGGAAACAATCAATACTGTTTATTGTTCTCTGTGGTATAATATCTGTATCTAGGACAAATTCAGGAGATGTATCTTGGGGCTTTCTGTGACAAACAAGTGTTGCTGTTTGAGGGGAAAAGCATGAGTGCCAGAATGTCAGCCCATCCACGGGGGAGATGAAAACATATGCAAATGAGCAAACCTCCACAAACCAGTGCATTTCTTAATCTTCTTTATCTACCCCACCCCTTTTTATGGTTAAGTGAGTTATTGCAGCCCTAAAGCTGTAGAAATCCTAGCACAGTTGCCACTAGAGACTGGGGCTGAATCCCAATGAGTGGAAAGCACTGATTAAATGACAGAACAGTCTTTTCCATTCCAGTAACTCCAGTGGTCAGGCATTGTGAGAGCAAGGACTTTGAATGTCACTGAGCTAAAGGAGCTTTCATACTCATTACCATTCTTTGCATATTCAGCCACAAGGTGGGCTCTGGGCTTCATGGCCTCCTTAGTGCTCTCTTCAGGCTGAACAAAATTCAGAGAATCTCACTAAAGAATCCCATATGGCGCCAAGGAACCTGGCCCGCTTTTACAGACCACTGGCAACTGAAGATCTTCTATAAAGAAATAATTTTGATGCCCAAAGGACAAAGCCGACTCTAACACAGCAAAACATATATTATCACCGCAGAAGCTTTACATTGCGAAAAGCTCAGAAACACAGATGAATAACTACTTACACAACCATAGAACCTCTGAAATATTTGCCAAACAAATACTAAATTTTAAGAAGCTTCTTTGCCTACCTGTTATTTACTATTTAGTAGTTTTCTGCATGAGAAAAAACCATAATCCAAACCACCCATGAAAGTGCATAAATTGTTATATAGATCATGCATCTCTTGTAAGCCCTCAGGAAAACTGACTGTTTTTGAGAGAGGCTGTAAGTTTGAGATTTAGATGCCTAAAATCTTCAATATGTATTTATTATCAGAGATGCCTATTGCCTTTCCTTTGTGGTTATTTTGCCTATATGGCTATTTTTGGAAAATTGTGGCACATAATCTATTTGTAGTATTTCTACATTAGGTCTAAGTAATCACTACGTAAAAGTGAATTATATATGGCTGAATTATATTCTGAAGCAAACGTAGGTCTGCCAAAGAACTGACCTTTATGAGACCTAATATAGTCTACGCCACAAAATAGTATGCAGTCTCCAATGAAGCAAAAGTCTTTGACTTTGGCCCTACTGAAAGAAAATGTCAGATAAATTCCAAATATTCTTTTTAACCCAAATTATACTTTCTTAAGAAATTGATTGCAAATTTTTCTGCTAACAGGTTCTCACATATCTCCCCTTTGTTTTAGAGGCACAGCTGAAGTGGAAGCCTGCTGTTGGCACTCTGCATAGCAAAGAATTGATGGCTATGTGTGCAGGATGCTGACTAACCGTACATTTGTCATATGTAGGAAGGTATATTCTTACCTTTTGATCAATCCCTAATAATTTTATTTTCCAGATACTTTCCTTTTTATTTCCCTCATATTTCATGTGAACATTTGTCTTAACCTAAATCTCTAACCTTTTCGTATGCATAGGCATTTACAGTCATTTGTAAGAAACACATATATATAAAATGTCCTCTATCTTTCTGCCTGTTTTACAGCTGCCTTCCCAAATGGCTCTATGCAGGCTGCTGTCAGAATATCTTTCCTCACATTGTTTAGTATTCAATTCACTGCTCGTTTCCTTAATCCTCTTCACTCTCTTCTATTAAAAAGGGGATTAAGCATTTCTAAAAATAAAAATAAATGTTGAAAAGTTTGAAAAGGTGATGCAAGTAACTGTGAGTGACTAGCAGTTTAAAGAGTTCAAACATTCTCTAATTAAACACCAGTGCCAAGGAATGCTAAATGGTCCTAGGAATCAAGCTCTTCTGGGGCTTGTAAGTACTCATTGATACAGCCAGCCTGCACACTGGCACTGGAAGAGCAGCTACGTCCCTACATTCTGACAGAAAGAAGGTTGGAAAGTTAGGAACAGACAATATTTGAAAATTGACTCAATGGAAGATGGACAGAGTATGGAGCTGAAAGTTCAAGGCCATTCTCTTTCCTTTAACTTGTCAAAATAAGCCCTCTAACATATTGCTCCAAGCTTATTCACTTCTGATCCAAATGGAAACCAAGCTGCTCAGCAGAAAATTCTGGTAAACTTCAAACTTTATCTGCCCACTACAAATTAACTTCTTTCAGACCATAATCCTTATTTCTTTCCCCAACTTTGTTTGAAACATATTTACTACCAATCCCCAGAGAAAGTGGAAGCTTAGGGTATTTACTTGAGCTTTTAAAGAAACTTTCGGAGATGTTGGTAGACATCTCTTCTTCCCAGCAGATATTGAAGACTAATGCTGTTAATACAACTTTAATTGCTCTTACACTGCACTCCCAAGTTCTTGGGTTACACATGCTCTGCTAACACAGAAACCCTTGTTTTACCGGGGGGAAACTGAGGCAAGATAGGTGATGGCCCAATAGATGGGGGATTTTAGCCAGTTCCAGCTGTTTGTGCTTCAGTTACACCCCTGCCTTTTTCTGCAATTTACCCTCAGTGGTGTTGAGATGAAACAAGGTATTCATAACCTCTAGTAAATAACATGTATTTTTATTTGAGTTATGTTTTTACATAGATAGAAAAATAAGTAACAAACAAAAATAGTTAAATTGAAAATTAGTAATACAGAAAAAGCCTCACCCACTTCTCAGCATTAGAGAGAGTGTGCTTTTCTGTTCTTTCATCTGAGGAATACAAAATTTAATATGTGCATTTTTTAGAGATGGAGAACACTCTGTATTGCATAAATATAATACAGAATAAGGATTACTAAAGATTATGAGAAGGTATACAATGAGAAGACGAAGGCTTAAATTTTTATGCTAGTGAAGTGTAAAAGTCAGTGGAAGGTCTGTCCTGGATTCATTTAAGACCCTTAGCTTAAGCTTAAAGAATATGATAAGGTAACCATTGGAGGCAATTTTAAACTATATTTCTAAAAAGAAATTATTTAAAGCTGAATGACTTCAGAGAAGCATCAGTTAGAGAGAAGCTATAAAGGTCTAACCAATAACAATGAAGTTCTAAAAAGGGAGAATGTGGAAATGAAAGAGCATGTAGATAAGGCCAGTCAAAATGTTACATGAGATCATCCTAATGACTGTGAGGTTACTGAAAAAGCCATGATCTGTTTGATGGAGTTTCTAGAGAAACAGACAGGCTCTGAAAGGTATTTTTTTTTGTAGTTAACTGGCTTGAGCTAGCCAAACTGAATCTCTGTTATGGACAAAATACTTGTGATAAGATTTTTTTTAGCTGTGATTTACCTCTGTCTTTTAGACATCGTAGAACATTTGTAGTCACCTCTGTTTTGTCATTAAAAATTACAAAAATCAGAAAAGATTTAGAGGCAGAAGATTAGAGTTATAAAGGAGATGCAAAATTTATCTTAAGAGGAAAGACTGAAAAGAGTTTGATGGCTGTGCTCACAAACTTGATTAAAAGCTTTGTCCAAAATTTTAGTGCTCTGATTAACATCTTACCCCTCTTTTTCATTACTTCAGCATATGAAATTTCTACATCCCTTAAAGTATATTTGAATGGCATTGGGAAAATAAAATGATCAATTTTCAAATCATTCTATAGATTTGTATCTCCATGCACAGGGACATGTAGATCTTTTGTAAATGTATATGTTTAGGCACAAATATATTGGTATATATTTAGACTGAATTCAGTAGTTATGTGAATGCATAAGTAATGTGGTATGATTTTAGAAGGTGAGGCTATTTTAGCTGAGCTGGAACAAAATATTTTTTAAGTCTGTTTTGCTAATATGCTCCTAAATTTTTGATTATATTGATAAATTTAGGAGAGGAGAGGGGAGG